>JAWZYV010013430.1:0-1200000 GCA_038373885.1 Cheiracanthium punctorium
ACTACAAATCATTATCACGTTACTTTGCAAAAGTACGTACTTCGGCTATAACGTACTTTTATACCAAAGCCAAAACTAAAATGTTGCTTTTCTTAAGCATTTTATTTCCTTGTTCTCGGACATTTCAGTACCTTCCAAAACACTCGTTGTCCGTTTTCAGATTGTCTAGCGAGATCCATTGTGTATGAATGAAGGGAGCGATCTTTTATCTTTTTCGCCTGCTAGATAGGGCTAAGAACCAGACCCTGTTTTTTATGTGTCATTCATCCATGCAAATGCCTCCTGAAAAGCCCAATCTATAATGATTCTGATGATAGTGAAGAAGAAACAGAGGAGCCTATACCCAGCATACCCGACCCTTTAAATGCTGCAAAATCATGATCACGGTTTTTTGAATGTCGCCTGTATGATGCAGAGACTCTACAAAAGTCTATTATGGATATCCGAAACGGTATTTTTAAAGTAGCCTCTGTCCATTTAAAACAAAAGAAAATGACAAATTATTTATCTCCATAAAAATTGTAAGTAATAAGTAATTTTCTCTGTTTCATTTAAATTTTAAAAAATCAGGCCTGCTTAAAACACATATTACAATGAAATTATGAGCCTACTTTCTTTTTTTCTGTCCTATTGAATCTTACCGGCGTTACTGCTTATAACGTACTTCGGCTATAACGTACTACTTTTTTAGGTCCCGTGAGAGTACGTTATAAACGGTGTCTACTGTATTTGTGGCAATGATTTCGCATTTTGTGGTATTTTTCCAAAAAATTTCGTTCAAATTACTGAATAGAAAGTCGTGCCTTTTCCTTGTGAATTCTTGCTTTGTTTTCCTTAATCTTTTTTTAATCACTATTCATAGATTAAGAAAATAATGGGTTCCCAAGTTGGGCACATTGGACGACCCACCAGGGACAGTCAATAACTTTTCCATTCATGCGGACCCAATGGTCAAGAAGGGCACGGAATTGATATAGCTGCCGTGCTGAGAGAAAACAGGCTAAATCCAATAAAATACTAAAATATTTAACTTCATTGTCCACAGCTCGAGATATATTTGGTTTAACCTGCGAAAGAGACCTACATGCTTTATACACAATTTTTGTCGGAAAGAATTCTTTTAAATACTCCAAAATCCTACGCCAGTTTTGTTTCGGGTGAAATAGATGAACGTCGCTAAAATACATTTCAAATTATGACAATTCAGAGTATATTGTATTGGAATTCTCTTGAAAAAAAAATGTCACGTTACAAACATTTTTTTCAATAGAGCACATGGTATCGGACCAGGGTTCGATAGAATTCGTGGCAAATGCCTCGAGATTAGCCCAAGTAGCAGGCATCTCACAGCAAGTTTATCTTGAGTGTTCAAAACTTCATACCTCAGTGCTTCTTTAGATGCGTTTTAAAATTACTTATGAAATTGCACTAGAAGAAAAATGAAGCTTTTGTAGTTGCTGTTGTTCTTGTTACTGCGTTATTAATTTTTTCTTTCTTTTTTTTTAAGTTAATGGAAAAACTGCAATGGCCATCGGCCGTTCATACGAAAATTTAAGATTTTGCTGCGAGCTTAGCAGTTTTCAGTGCCAGCATCAAAATCTTATTACTGAAGTGTGTAATACACTACTGGCCAAAAGTATTGCAAGTTTCAGAAATCTAACTCTTTTCAAGATTAAGCCCCTCTCTCCCGTCAAAATTAAAAATCAATATAATTGATATTTTTAATGTCAACATGCTAAATTAATAACTTCAAAGACAAGATAGCGTTAAGTTAAAGAACAAAAATAATTATTTAATTTATTGAAAAAGTAGCATAAAAATATATAGGTTATTAAAAATATTATAGGTAAATCATAAAAATATATAGGTAAATCATAATCCATTTTGCCTCGCCGGAATAAAATTAAATAAAGAATTCATTTCAAAGTTATTCAGCAAAAAGAGAATAATAAATAAATGCGATTGAACTCAAGATCCTTTATTATGTTGCTGAGCAGCCTTGACTTGGTTCACAACAGCCACTCTTTTAGATATGGAATGGAATCCATAATGTTTTTACCACACTTCCTTCGGTGTTTCAGGGTGCCAACTTAAATTATTAGTTCCAGAAGCTCTCATCCTGTTTTTTTTGGTGATTTTCAGATGTATTCTTTTCAATTATACAACATAAATTCTCAAAAATATTAAATCTGGCAAATTTCCTGCCCAATTTTTCTGGGCTTATTCTTGAAACGATGGTTAGATTTCTCGAACTTGCAATACTTTTGACCAGTAGTGTAGCTGAAGTTTCGGGTTCGGGCCTGTCGATCTAACAGTCTGGAGTTTGGGTCAGTTTTCTCCAGATGCAACGTAAATAGGCGTTGGAACCCCTTATAAAGTCCCCGGCCAAGGCACTCCCTCGTAAGCAGATGCCCCTCGTGTAGGCTTGCCATAACGCGAGTCAAAATCTTATTTCGCGCCCTGCCTATAGCACAGAGGAGTCATCTATACAAATTTTGTAGAAGTTGACCCTATTTACTTTCAGAGCACAGTAAGGGTAGACAGACGGTCAAACCGAAATCAAAAACATGTCTCTATTGGAGAATTTTAGTCAAGATACAGTGGCGCAGAGAGGGAGCGGGAGCAGGGGAAAAATCCCCAGGGCCTCAGCTTGTGAAGGGGCCCCGCTTTTGCTGTTTATAGGATACTTAATTGTGTGTTGTCAATTTTGTAAAAAAAAAAAAAAAGTAAAAATTCAGATTATGTCCCCGGATGTTTCCAATTAATTTTTGAATGAAATTACGAAAAGCCAGCTAGAGCATAAACCACCGACTAGACAAAAACGAGGAGTGTTAGTAACTGAGTCTTCTTTTGCAAGAAAAGTAGACTTTGACGGTGTATTCAACGGTTTGCCATGACTAAAAGTAGAAAAGATTCATTTAACAAGAAATTTTTTTTTCTTTTTTTCCCCCGAGACACATTGTTAAATAGTGGAAGAAAGGGTATAACCAGAAGAGAGATTTTGGGCCCACCCAACCTCCGAAATTTTGAATCTTCCTTAACAAACTGTTAAATATCAAGACTTTCTATGAGAAATTTTGAAATTTCCACTTTATGGCTGCCTGCTTGCATGGAAGTATAAATAAAACTATTAATTTTTTTCAATACTGAGGAAACATGCCATGCAAAACTGTTAACGTTTCCAATACAGTTTCTCTATGGAGGGGACGAAACCTTCAAAACAAAATGTTGGTATTATTGAGAGCATGCATGTTTATTAAAGTATAATACTCTTTTAAATGAATAATTTTAATTCTAGTCATTATTTTCCAATGACTATTCATTTAAAATTTCTTTAAATGATTCATCATTTTAATAAGGAATAAAGGGTGGATCTAATACGACATCCAAGGATTTTCTGGATAGCAAAGGGACCCCCAAAGATTTTATCCCCGGTGTCCCGACTGGGCTGTCTGCGCCTAGCGTTGCCAGGCGCCCGGATAAAGCCGGACATAGTTAGGCTTTTGGATTGCGTGTCCGGCCAACCTGAACGGTGTCCGGCTTTTGTTAGGCTTCTGACGGGTGACTTTGGCCGATGAGTCATAAAGTACTTGAACTGATTGGGTATTCGATGTTATTTACATTTCATTAGAATTTAACAAGATTCATGGTAATAATAAAAAAGCTTGATTTTACATACAATTTTTTTTGTCGTACCTATTAATACCGAGAGAAAATCCTCCATCTTGTAGGCTGTGCGGCCTTTTTACCCAAATGTCCGGCTATTTGGTTTGGCGACCTGGCAACCCTGTCTGCGCCAGGCGCGTAGCCAGGAAAATTTTTCGGGGTGGGGGATATGCGCCTGGAAAATATTTCGGGGGGGGGGACATGAACTTATATGTGTATAAATAGACGGAATTTCATCACTCATCCGCAGTAGCGGATCTAGGGGAGGGGCTAAGGGGCTTCACCCCCCCCCCCAAAAAAAAAAGAGATTGTTAAGTGGTAAAATTTTGCTTTATTAAACATTTTAAGTAGATAAAATGATCTTTTTTTATAACTTAGCCCCTCCCAAAATGTTTTACATTACTTTAGACTAAAATTTTGCTTTATTGAACATTTTGTTTGGGTGAAATAAGCTTTTTTTCAAAATTTAGCCCCTCCCAAAAAAAAATTCTGGATCCGTTACTGCTCATCCAAACATTTCGGGGGGGGGGGGGATATATCCCGATATCCCCCCCCCCTGGCTAAAGCCCCTGATCTGCGCCTCTGGTCAAGAAAAGGAAACGGAACGGCGATTACCTGAAAGTTTCGTATTTAGCCGGAGTGAAAATGCCTCCCTCCTCTCGAATTCCGGGCAAAAAATCGACACATTTAAAGCCGGTCTCTCCTCCGTCGTTCCAATCGTAACCGGTCGACATCGACATAGGCTGCGGGGGGCATCCAGAGGTCCAGGTCGAAACCATGTTTTTAAATAATTCCACGCTTCCGAAAAGCTCAATCGAACGTCGGCCCACGCGAGCGAACCTTCCAAAGAGAGGAAGTGGAGTCTGCCTCTCGCAGTTTCATTTCAATGTTGTTCTTCGCAGCTCTATTCACGTGCTTATTCGCGCCAAGGTCATTTTGTTTCGACGGAGTTGTCACGCATTCTGTTATGTACAGTAACAATTGATTTTCGGTAACTGGTTTTTCAAATTCACATTCAGTCGCTTTTGCGTACACATCCGTTACAGAATGGAGTCTCAGTTCCCCCTCCCTCACACAAAATAATAAATAAATAAATAAGAAAAAGAAAAAAAAAGATTAGTTAGATTAGAAATAAGATTAGAAATAACCCATTCAGTCTTTTTTTTTCGTTTTAACCCTTTGAGGCGCAACCCTTTCCCAAGGCTGAAAAAAGGGCAGCCGTTGCCATCGCTCGACTGAACGACCCGCAAGAGGGCGGACGATCGAAACGTTCATCGCGTGCCACAGATCGAGAGACCAGCTGTAGAGATGAGTTCGGGCTCATTTTTTGAAGCCCGAGCCCGAGGACTTTTAATCCGAGCCCGAGCAATATTGTTTAAGTCAGAGCCCGAGCCCGAAATTTCAGCTAAAGATTTAAAAAAAATGCAATTACTTCATTGATAGAATACAATAAATTTTGCCGTTTGTGCAAATGAAAGACAAATAGAGTTGCAAACTCCCAATGCACTTTCTAATTCTTTGTATCCATCCTTTATCAAAAAATGTCGGATCTCATGACTAAGGAATATAAACCGCCGTTCTAAAATACCCAAAGAGCTTCACGCACCTTCTAGGCGCCCGTGCCACTATATTTATTTGTTTATTTATTTACTTATTTTTTATAAGTACTTTTATTTTCCTCATGAATCATTTTTTTAAATCTATTTCAAGCAGTATGTTCAATAAAGGAGAAATTTTTCACGAGCCCGAGCCCGAACACAATTGTGAATTACAGAGCCCGAGCCCGGTTCGGGCCCGGTCTCGGGCTCGGGCTAAGCCCGTCTCATCTCTAACCAGCTGTCGTCAAAAAAAGGTCTCTCGATCTGTGGCACGCGATGAACGTTTCGATCGTCCGCCCTCTTTCTAGTCGTTCAGTCGAGCGATGGCCACGGCTGCCCTTTTTTCAGCATGGGGCAATCTATCCAGCTGCTCTCGCATTCATCCATTTTTCAGCAGATGTCCGTGCTTTTAAAAATAATCGTGACCCTTTTTTGACGGGAAAGGACGTGCTCAAAAAGTAAAGGATTCTCGTGGAGCTAGGTCACCCGCCACTCTTTTTATAGAAATCCAATCTATTCTTCGTGACGGGCAACAGTCAAAACGTCAAGAGTTGGGTGTCCTCACGGCGAGGACACCGCGCGTTAAAGGGTTAAATGATCGCTCTCTTTGAACGGCAAAATGTTCTTGATAATGGATAATGACTAGGTACTTGTTCTCTATTAACACTTTAACGTGCAGTGTTCCCGCTCGGGGAACTCCAAACTCGGACGTTTTCACTGTTGCCCGTCACGAAGAATAGATTGGATTTCTATAAAAATAGTGGCAGGTGACCTAGCTTCACGAGAATCTTTTACTTTTGAGCACGTCCTTTCCCGTAAGAAGATTATTTTTAACAGCGCTGACATCAGCTGAAAAATGGAAGAATGCGAGAACAGCTGGATAGAGGGCCCCATGCTGAAAAAAGGGCAGCCGTTGCCATCGCTCGACTGAACGACCCGTAACATGGAGGACGATCGAAACGTTCATCGCGTGCCACAGATCGAGAGACCCTTTTGCGACGCAGCTGGTCTCTCGATCTGTGGCGCGCGATGAACGTTTCGATCGTCCTCCATCTTACTGGTGGTTGAGTCGAGCGATGGCAACGGCTGCCCCTTTTTTCAGCATTGGGAAAGGGTTGCGCCTCAAAGGGTTAACGAGTAGCCCATTATTAACAAGTTTACTCATGACTACTTTAGAGATAAGACGCACTGATGCAAAAGCGATTGAAATAAAGTTTGCAGATCCACTTGTCTTCTATAATTAGCCAATCCATAACTGAGCAGACAAAATAAATATACAGGGTGGTCGTACAAAAATGTTGCTGATCTATAGATCTCTAGCCACTGACGGATTAAGAGGGTGAGGGCGGTTAGTGTGTGGGGTGGGGACGGTTCGTTAGCAGCAGGCGCGTGGCCAGGAAAATTTTTCTGGGGGTGGAGGGTTGGATATGAACTTATATGTGTATAAATAGACGGAATTTCATCACTCATCCAAAAATTTCGGGGGGTGATATATCCCGATATCCACCCCCCCCCCCTGGCTACGCCCCTGGTTGGAAGATTCGCATACACACGAGACGCTGGCGGGCGTCATCAAAAAGTGCTCTCTGGCGATTGGGCGTTCAGTCAGACTGCTTTGGCAAGAATCGTTTCTCCCGCTAAAATATCAAACGTCTGTCTGCTATAAGAACTCCCTCGAACGCTACGTCGGGCTTCGTATTTCGAGGGAGTTCTTTCCACAGACAGAGCTACTCCGGAATAGCGAGGGTTGCGCTACACTGCACGCTAGGGGTTACTTCCCGCAAGTGGATCCGCGAGAAAGAGTCAGAAATTCCATGTTCTTTTTTCTAATATTTTAGGATTTTATTCATTTACTAGCTGAAGTACCCGTCCTTGACGGGTTAGTGAATGCAAATTTCCAAAAAGCAAGAACTTCCGTCAGCATTGTAGGAGTACACAGAATGGATGGAGTATGTTGCCAAAGTAAAGAAAGCGAAGTTATCATTTTTATGTATTCTTAAAATATTACAGGTTAGAGAGTCACTAAGTAATATCATTTCATTCGCTTGAGTCGTAATTATGGGGTGCGCGAACGAATTTTGACGCATATTGAAATAATTTTCGCAAAATCTCAAAATCGAATCAAGAATTTTGAAAAATTGGAAGCCTAGAATTTAAGTTGAGTGACAACCTATCCTGTCACCCAATTTCGTTTCATTCCCTGCAGTCTTTATTTCGTGAGGCTTGAACAAAATTTCAGCATTCTAAAACGATTTTTGCAAAATCTCAAAATATAATCAAAATATTTTAAAATCTCACCGCCTATAAATTAAGATTAGCCACTACCTATCCTATCACTCAATTTCGTATGACTCGTATGAGTCGTTATTACGTGATGTTTGAGGAAATAGAAACGTATATTGAGAAAATTTTCACAAAATCTCAAAATCTAATAAAAATGTTTACAAAGTTGGACACCTATAGTTTATGTTGAGCAACCATCTATCGTGTGACCCAATTTCATATCATTCGCTTTAGTCGTTATTACGTAATGCGGGAACAAAGATTCACTCAGTTTTAAATGATTTTCACAAAATCTCGAAATCGGATCGATATTTTTTAATTAGATGCTTATAGTTTAAGGTGAGTGGCCACCTATCATTTCACCAGATATCATTTTTTCACCTTTGCAGTTATTACGTGATGTTCGAACACAAATTTACGCAGTTTGAAAGGATTTCCGCAAAATCTCAAAATCTAATCAAGATTTTTTTTTTAATTCGAAGCCTATGTTTTAAGTTAAGTGGGATTTTTGCAAAATCTCAAAATCCAATCAAGATTTTTTAAAAATTGGACGCCTATGTTTTAAGTTGAGTGACCACCTATCATGACACCCAATTTCATTTCATTCGCTTCTGTCGTTTTTAGGTGATGCTTCAACAAAAAAAGCGTCACGGACAGAATGACAGAACGACAGAAGGACAGAATGACAGACAGACAAACTTTTTTTTTGAGGGTCGTATCGGATTCCCGGGTGCTTGAAACGGATAGAAATCGCAAAATTTTTGAATTCCAAGAAATGTACAGACAAAAGTTTAATTTTATTTATATAGATTAAATGTTCTAAATATATATTTGAATGTATGTCAAATGGCAGTCTATTGACGCACGGCTTTGCAATCATCCGTTTCTGTCACTGCTCTGCAATAGAAGCAAGGTGTTAGAGGGTGAGGGGGCGGGCTTTAAAAAAGTACATATTGATTTATGCCATAACAAGAATGGAAAATAGGATTTATGTCAGGAGTTCTCAAACATTTTAAGTCGCGGAGCACTTTTGAAATGGGAAATTCAACGCGGATCGTGAAATTTTATCTGGCAGCTATTGACAGTTTTCGTTAGGGATGGACGCGAGACGAAAAATAGGCATCTCGCGTCTCGCAAAACAGCCGAAAAGCTTTGTCTCGTCTGCGCAAAATCCCTATATCATAACGTTAAAAATGTTTGTCTCGTCTCGCAAAATTGACAATACAAGAAATTTCATAAGATTTTACAATTTGATTTTTTTTTCCTGCCTTTATACATAGTCAATGTTTTGACTGGTGTTGATAAGTGATTTTTAAGCGATTTTAAACTTTAAAATTGGAATACATTTTAAGAAACGCTGATTTATGCAAACAGGATAGTTTTTGTGCTTTATTCGATTTATAAATAGAGCGCTCGGCGTTGCCTTACGGGGTGATTATGGATGGATGCAATATATGGGATCTGCATCCATTATGTTTCATCCATTATCCGTTTCAAATAATTGCATTGCTTCCCCAATTTAGCATTGAGAGACTAAAGTTCGGAAGCAACGCTGGACGCATACGAGGACTATCCTAATTTCAACATTGTAAAGTAGAGAGCCTGCAGGTTATGACTTGTAAAGTTCATTTGCATGTAAACTGCATCTATTATTATTTGTATATTGCATGAAGTCTGCTTTTAAAGAAATGACAAGCAAAAAATAGGCTATAGAAAACTTTACAAAGATTAACATTTACTTTCTTACCGTTATAAAGACAAACGGTTATTATTCTTTGTTGTTATACACATCATTGCTAGCCCATATTAATCTTTCAGTATCTAAATAATAAACGTCTTGTTCGTAACGCTCTCCGGGTTGGACTCATCGACCCGGCGCATCTGTCCCCATGTTAAAATTTTGATAAAAACGACAATTTTATCTCTAACTAAAATCTACATTTTTTTATACAGTTCGAAAGATCTCTAAAAAATGTACCTTTCTTAAACTTGCGGCATCTTCCAAATCTAAATATCTAGCGAGATATCACGCCTTGAAAAAGTAAACACAGAATGGGAGCAAATGAATCATTCCTGATTCATTGAAAGAAATTACAGAACATAATCTGTGGCGTAGATGGATTAGATGACGTCATACTCCTTATTTAAGTTCTATTTCGCTGAAAAAAATTGGTAGATTTCAGGCAAATTTATTCAGAATGCGTAAAATTTTGTCTGCACAACCAAGCCTAACCTGGATAACCATAACCATACGTTGTGCCAAGGCTAAACCGACCAGGTGTAGTCTTCGCACAACACTTAAACATCTATTTATAGGAATTCTTTTTTAGATATTGGCAACGTAAACGTATATTGTTACTGTTTTTGGAAGTCACGCTTATTTTTCATTGATCTCACCGGAGTTTTTTAAATGTTAACGGCCAGACATTTGCGAAATCGTATTTTAAATGTGTTCGAGTGTTTTAGATTGTTTATTTTATTTTATTTATTTTTTTTGTAAGCGTTTATTTTGAATTCGTTTAACCAGATGGATTTTGATTTCAATGTTGTTGGATCGTAACTTTTACTTAGATTGTTTTGGGACATTTGTTTTGTTTTTGTCGTAAATCCAGAAGCGTTTAATTTTGAATTCATTGTTGTGGGATGTTTAATTTTTTTAAACTTCTTAAAAAGTTGCCATTAGCTCGCTTCAGTTGAAAGATAGCAGTACTTTTAAACGTTAAAGGTGTTTAAATGCAGTGTTCTTGTGAAAACTTATTTTAATGGATTTTGATTTCAACGTTGTTGGATCATAGCTTTTATTTAGGTTATTTTTTGTCGTAATTCTATAATTACTAGACGGCAAGCCATCCAGCGTCACTGGCCCGTGAAAATTCGCTTTAAAAAATTGCCGACCAGTAAGGTAGAATGTGTGCCTCTGTTAACTGTGTCGGCCAGTCTAACGACTACGCGTCTATGCAGTGGCGTAGCCAGGATTTCATTTCGGGGGGATGGGGGGGGGCTGGGCATCCAATTGTAAGCTAAAAGACGAATTGCAAACTAAGTATCAAACTGTAAACTAAGTAAAGGGTCCCAATTCGGGGGGATGGCTGCGACCCCCCCCCTCTGGCAACGCTCCTGCGTCTATTATTATTATTATTATTATTTTGGAGTCGTGTTACTCTGAAATTAGAATTTCTTTCTCTTGAATTTATAAAATTCAGAGTTGAGTTGTTGAAAGACGACTCCAATTTTGAAAAAATAAAATCATAGACGCATAGTTGTTAGACTGACACAGTCACATCCCCCTCCTTCTCTTCTGTGTTTGCGTTATGGCAGGAAGACTGGTTATTATACAGGGTGTCTACCCAATTTCTGAAAGTCAATTTCCGGACTTTTGGGAGGTCCCGGGAAAAAAATTCCTGACCACTGCATTTTACTTTGAGAAATTGCACAATGCCCCCTCCCTTGTCTTTATATTTGCATATTTTGAACAACTTCTTGAAATCAATTTTAACTGAAGTATACAGGATTAAGATTTCATCCATTGAGAAA
This sequence comes from Cheiracanthium punctorium, assembly GCA_038373885.1. Lineage (NCBI taxonomy): Eukaryota > Metazoa > Arthropoda > Arachnida > Araneae > Cheiracanthiidae > Cheiracanthium > Cheiracanthium punctorium. The sequence continues at coordinate 11,082 of JAWZYV010013430.1, forward strand.
CAGAAGTAGTCGCACTTTCTGATATAATTAAGTAACTGTTCTAGGAAATACGGTCCTAAGCCATAAGTTACCAAGTAAGCTAGTTTGTCTTTTACCCTCCCGTTACGATTGATGAGCCCCCATTTTTCCCTCCTTATACAAACACATCGCTTGATGCTTTCTCTATCCGAAAAATGCGTGCTCAAGGGGAAAAAAAAAATTGATTATTTTGGTGAATTTTCCGGACCCATTATCCAATTTCCCGGTTTTTTCCAGACTTTCCGGACCCATTTTCCAATTTCCCGGCTTTTTCCAGACTTTCCGGATTTTCCGGAGCGGTAGACACCTTGTTATACTGACGATGACTATTAGAACGCAGGCATTTGGAAGGGGGCATGTATCAGGTGCGGTCGTTGCACACGACCCGCGCGAGCGGGCATATTGAATTAAAAAATACATACGATTACGGACAAACTATTCAGCTGGTCGCCGGAGGCGAGCGGCCTGTAGTTTGCATTTTTTTTTTTTAAGCGGACCCAGTGGTCGCCAAAGGCGGGTAGCCCGTACGTTGCACATTTTGGTCGCGAAGAAGCCGTCGGCGGACCAGCTGGTCGCCGGATGCGGCCGCTCATCGAATCGTGTGGAAACGGCCCGTAGGTTGCACAGCCTGTAGCAAAGCGGCCCGTGTGCTCTAGGTTGCACATTTTGGCCACGAAGCGGCCACTGACGGCCAAAACGGGTCGCCGAAGGCGGCTAGTCCTACAAGAATCAGTAATGCAATTTTCGCACTCGCTTCCATCTGCATCGATGGGAACATATAGAGGAGAGGAGGTGATTATGGAATACCATTTACATTTCTAACTGTAACTTCATAGATTTTTAAATAAAATCCCCCAAAACAGCATGAGTACATGCTATAATGAATCGTAATGAAATGTCAATTGCAAAGAAATACACAATTTATTTTGTTGTTATAGAAAAAAATATTTAAAAAAAAAGTTACGAATGGAGTATAATATGGAATAGTCGGGTCATATGGAATAGATGGTTTAAACCGATGAAAAGCAATTTATATTGCTTCATATATAGTTATTGGTTACTATAAAACAAATTTTTATGTTTTGTAGTTTAAATCATTATACTGGAGTCATTTCTGCTTCGAGTCGATTTAGAAAAGTTGTAGATATAATTTTCTTTCTTTGCTCCGATACAGTCATGGTGAGCCCACAGAGAACAGCTGGATCTTTGAATCCAAACTGATCGTCGTTGATCATTAGAGAATTTTTCGTGACAAAAGATGCATTCAGCGTCTTTGTTTTCCGGGTCTTGAGTGGATGACATGAAACCCATTACAATATTACCCAGTATTCCATAATACCCGACACGCCATCTCGGAAAACGAACCTTTAAAACTCATTGGCCAAACACTGTCATCTAAAAAATAACCACAGTTCAACAAACTACCCTTCTCTTAGTGTACATTATGCGTAACATCCATGTTCATGTCACGTGTTGACTAGTAAGTTAAAATGTTTGAAAACTTATCTACAAAAACTCTTGAAAATCACAAAACATACTTTGTTCTGTAGCGAGTGGTACGGCAACAGAGAGCGGTCCACTCTTACTGCATTGTAAGAAGGGAATCTTTCTTGAGTTGTTCATGGTATTCCCTTGTGGCAATAGCAACTAACACAGCCAAAAACTCGGTATTCCATATTTCCCGACTATTCCATAATCACCTCCTCTCCTCTAGATTTCAACCCGAAGAGTTTATCTCCATCTAGAATCCGTATCTATAAAATGCTAAAATCCCGGACAAAACATTTAATAAAGAAGTTTTTTTTTTTTTATAATCGTATGATTCTTTTTCTTTCATACAAAAGCCAAATGATGATTATTTTTAATTTTCCACTGTTTCTTTTTTAATTCCGTAACCTATTTCCTTCCAATCTAAAATTTTTATTCCTATTTAAATGCATGCATATGTAAATATACTGCCATTTTAAATACATTCAAATATATATTTAGAACAATTAATAAATAAAATCATAGAATATTAGAAAAAAATAACATGAAATTTCTAACTCGCGTTTTCTCGACTCTTTTTCGGTTATGGCGGCAACCAGTCAAAACAGTGACTGTAAAGGCAAGGAAAAAAAAAATAAAACTGTGAAATCTAATGAAATTTCTTTTATCGTCAATGGCATTTTGTCATTCAATTCACGAAAACTGTCAATAGCTGCGAGATAAAATTTCATGTTCCGCGTTGAATTTCCGACTTCAAAAGTGCTCCGTGACTGAAAATGTTTGAGAACCTCTGACATAAATCACATTTTCCATTCTTGTCGTGACATAAATCAATATGTACTTTTTTAAAGCCCATCCCCACCCCCTCTAACACTTTACTTCTGCTGCATAGCAGTGACATAAACCCCTCCCCCTTTAACCCTTTAACGCGCAGTGTTCCCGCTCTGGGAACACCCAACTCGGACGTTTCGACTGTTACCCGTCACGAAGAATCGATTGGATTTCTATCAAAAGAGTGGCGGGTGACAGAGCTCCACGAGAATCCTTTACTTTTTAGCACGTCCTTTTCCGTCAAAAAAGGGTCACGGTTATTTTGAACAGCACTGACATCTGCTGAAAAATGGAAGAATGCGAGAACAGCTTGATAGATTGCCCACAGCCAGTCTGCGTCAAAAAAGGGCCTCTAGATCTGTGGTACGTGATGAACGTTTCGATCGTCCGCCATCTTGCTAGTAGTTAAGTCGAGCGATGGCAACGGTTGCCCTTTTTTCAGCTTTGGGAAAGGGTTGCGCCTCAAAAGGTTAATCCTTGCCTCTAACTCAGTGGCGTAGCCTAGAGGGGGTTAGGGGTCCCCTCGAAATGAGAGAGACAGACACAGGTAAAGGGATCTTATCCCCAATTTTTAAATATGCCGATGGAAAATTTTTACACCCCCTCCCGAAAGAAAATCCTGGATACGCCACTGCTCCAGTGGCCAATCCATACAACCAATCGGGGATTTCTGATAGCTATTCAGAGGTGTGAGCTCCGGATTCTCTGAAAGGCAACAAAGTTCATGGTAACGGTTATAGGTAAGGAAACTCGAAAATTGGAATTGGCAATGTCCACTCGACCTGCCTCAAAATGCTCAGGGCACGTGAAAACCTTACAGAGAGTTGGATCGGTACGTGTATCTCAAAAATGGACGCGCAGAATAAACAGTCAACTTTCGCTGCCAGAGTTATTGCGTGGGCACATGTGAGCTCGACTGAAGAACCCTTTTTTGGAGGTTCCTTCTCCGTTTTATCGTTTTTGTTTTTTTTTATTCCACTGAATATCTGGCGAACGGCGTTCGGGGTGGGTGTCTTGCCTCTGTTATAAGCAAATTTCTTTCGTGCACCCCGATCCTGTTTTCGTCGGCTGTTCACAAATCTATGTGCGAGCATGACGCGTCCGTTTTCTGTGACACACGTACCGTTCCAACGCTGTTTATGGTTTTCGCTTGCGCTGGCCATTTTGCAACGGAATAAAGGGGCGTTGCCATTCAAGTTTTCGACTGCAGCTATAACAGTAACCGTGAGTACCAGTTTGTTGCCGTTCACAGAATTCGGAAACCCATGCTTCTGAAATCTCATCTTGAACAGAATGGCCACTCAAGAACGATACATCGGCAAAGTTGTTCTAGGATCACCCTGCAAATACAATAACAAAGTGATTGTACTTAGAGGAAGGGGCAACTGTTCGCCACTAAAATCGACTCCGTCAATTTAATCCTTTAACGCGCAGTGTTCCCGCTCTGGGAACACCCAACTCTGGCATTTTGACTGTTGCCAGTCACGAAGAATAGATTGGATTTCTATAAAAATAGTGGCGGGTGACCTAGCTCCCGAGAATCCTTTACTTTTGAGCACGTCATTTCCCGTAAAAAAAAATTGTCACGATTCTTTTTAGCAGCACTGATACCTGCTGAAAAATGGAAGAATGTGAGGACAGCTGGATAGATTGCCCAATGCTGAAAAAAGGGCAGCCGTTGCCATCGCTCGACTTAACGACCAGCAAGAGGGCGGACGATCGAAACGTTCATCGCGTGCCGCAGATCGAGATACCCTTTTTTGACGACAGCTGGCTGTGCGGGGGCACAGCCAGCTGTCGTCAAAAAAGGTATTATGTATGTAAAAAAGAAAAGACACATTTTATTGGTTCAATTTTGATGATTTGGGTGTCCACTGTACCCTTAAACCTTTTCACGCTGACTGCTTGCTCTAGAAGTAAAACCATACGCCGGTTCATCAACGGATGAGCGGTCAACTTCCATAGATTTATACATGTATAGATATATTATGCAATTAAAAGAATGTAAACGATTTTATATTTCAAATACTAAAATTCTAAAAGCGTATCCATGCGTCGGCTCTACTTTGTGTGTGTGTTCCATTATGTTGAAAATGCATCATAATTCATGAGTGGGCCGTGTTGGTCTTTTTTTGTTCATTCTATTTAAAAGTTACATCAGAATGCAAACGTCGGTCTTATTTGTCTTTCTTGTGTCTTTCGGTTGGAATGTATCATTATCCATGTTCCAATCCTATTTGTCTTTCTTGTTTCTTTTGGTTGAGCGTATCATTATCCATGTTTCAATCCTATTTGTCTTCTTTGCTTCATTATGTCGGCAAATGCATCCTAATTGATGCGTGGGCACTATTTGTGTTCCTTATTTCACTACTAGCCGCCTCCGGCGACCCGTTGGTTCGCCATCTTAACCCATTTATGCCTAGCGTCCCTTTTTTGGGACGGCATTTTCGCTGTCAGTCGAAAACGTTATTTATTTTTCCTCGCCTTTATTCGCGAGAATTGAACCTAAATTCCCCAAAATATTTTAATATGGCCAAATAGAATGTTGACATTTCAATTTTTATACATAGTGATTTTAAATGAAATCATCCTTGTTCAAAAAGTTGACATCAGAAATTTATCAATTACTGCTGGTGTTAGCAAAAATCGAAGAAAGTCGCAAAAATATCCAGGCACGAATGGGTTAATAAATCTTGTTCGGAGAGACTCCTGTTCTTCACCGGCTTCCTTGGCACTCAAATCTCTCAGATTCTGCATGGAATTTAAAATTAAGAGGGTTACAAATAGGGACGGCCCTACGGTAAGTGTCGTCCCTGCTAATGTAAATGTAAAAAAGACGCCCCCTTTTATGCTACTTAGTGTTTTGAGTTAGTCTCGGAAAATTTCCAAATCCTATTTTTCTTTTGAGTATAAAACATTCCATTCCTGCTCTGATTTCACATGCACACGATGTTTTAATTAAAAAATAACCTTACAAATAATGTAAACAAAAAAAAATCGTTATTCTTTCATTTTTACTTCAAGAGTCTGAATCATTTAATAAACTCGCCAAGCATGGCAACCTAGATAGCTAAACTCTCCCTCTTTCCACTGCAGGGTTACAATTGCGAACCCTAGTAGCACAAATAGTTCAAAAAACGTTCAAATTACGTTAGAAACACGTTTTTTGACGTTAGAAAACGTGTTTTAAACGTCTTTTGGACTAATTGTGCTACTAGGGAAATGGCGAGAACAAAAATGATCATTTTGCGACACGTTTTTTATCGATATCTCCTAAAATAATTCGAATTCCGAAAAAATCGCTTCGAGGTGTGTCGAGACCCGTCTTGGAGAATTTCCGTACAAAATTGGGTAGGTCTACAATCACCCGTTTCGGAGCTACACGAGACAAAGACAGTTTACAGATTGATTTATTTATATAGATGCTGAGATATCATTCATTATGCTGATGAGATTATTGGATTATCCTAACGTGTGTGTCGAGCCTATGTCTTTCTTAAAGAACTCATTACAATTTAAAAAAATTAAAATTGAAAGTATGACTCAAAATTATCTGGAAAAATAAAATACATAAAGAGAATAAGCTATTATGCAGAGAGAAGCGAAATGATTCCTTTAACAAAGAATTCGCGAAGCAGAACGCATTTAATGCATGCAAATAAATCATTTTGCGCTAAACAAAAAAAAAAAATTGAAAACGCCGGAAAACAACTCTTTTTTTTAGACCTATGAATAATAAAAGCGACGTAAGTAATTATAAGGTATAATAAAAGCAGCGGCTGACATTGATATATGAGGGTGTGGACAATGGCTATGACAACAATGGCACAGTCCGAAAATGCATCCCCCACCCCCCTCGGTTGCAGGGTGATCTAGTGATATCCCCTAATTAGAAATTGATTGCAACCTCTCATTTTCTTTTCCACGGATGTTAAACTGAACCAGCTAATGAAATGACAACATTCATTCGAAATGGTAAAAGGTCATTTTTACCTAATGTTACCGGCTAAGGTCTGAAAAGAAATGAAGTGGTCAGTGCCATTTCTTCAAAAGCAAGCAAATGTGAGGGGGTGATAATCATTGCCAGAGCTTGATTACGACCAACAGGGGCCCCGGGTATGGATGAATTGGGGGGCCCCCATCTATGAGATTTGCTTTATTTTTCATAAAATTTTGATATAAAAAAGAATATTTCAGAACAACATTTGAAATGGGGGGGGCCCTTTGGAGCCGGGAGCCCTGGCCAAAGTCCCGATTTGCCCATGCGATAATAAGGCCCTGATCATTGCATCATTCTCGGAGATTATAACTAAGCGCAAAAATTTTTTCCGAGTAAAAAGCCTTGGACCAGTGGCGTATTTTAGGGGGGGGAGCCGAGGGGGCCCGGGACCCTTCCGAAAATATAAAATTATTAAAAGACTGTTATTTTGAAACATTTATCTTAACTCTCAATAACGATAAGATTTAAAATAAACCAGCTTTAGAACGTTATAAGCTGTATTAACAAAAAGCACTCGAAAAGAAACTGGCGTTAAAAAATGAGATAAATAAATCTTTGTGTAATAGCAATGCGTGTTATTGTACAAAGTTTTATTTATTTTATCTTATCTCAAGCTGTATTATTATTCGCTTTATCCTTATTATTCATTCAGACAGGTATTACACGTTTGTTTACACGTAGTTTAATTTTGAATGACTCCAGTAAAAATAATGTTTCATTACAATGTTCAATTTTCATCTCCATATATATTACTTCTAGTTTAGAAAGGATTGAATTTCACATTTCTTTAATGGTTTCAAAACGGCCGGAAAAATCCTATGGTTTTCAAACAATTTTCGGCCAGATAATATGTTCCGGACCGTCTTCGCCGGAATTTTCTTTCCTGTAGGAACTAACAACAAGTTAAATATAGACAGGGCGGCGACGATACGTGAACTTCTCGTGACTGGACCTTAAAAATCACGGGACTCGAAGGTGACTTAATTATATCTCTCCAGATCTGGCAAAATATAGAAGCTTTCTGGCGATGACTCACAGGTTTTTTAAGTAAAATAAAAAAATGTATATTCCGTAATTTAAGTAATTGCCATCTTCATACAGGGACTTCGCCAGATGGAATATCGGGATATCACTCAATACCTAATTATTGGGAACTTATTTCATATCCTCTCCAGATTTTTTTTTTCTAGCTAAAAACCAGCAGGAGTCCATTTTGCTCGGATCTTTCATACCTTAACCACGAAAACTGCGGATAACTTAACAACTGCCATTCCTCAGTCATAAATTATCTATTTTTTTTTTTGTCGACATCGGTTTAATATGTTTTAGCAGATGAAAGGGGCGCCCTCGCACAAGGTTCCGAAATTCAGGTTGCGCCACGATATAGATTTTTGTAGTTGCAGTTTCTTGACAACTCGCCCGAAGTTATCCGAATCCATATCAGCAGAATATACTATACTCTAGACCCCATTATCTATTATCTAGCATAGCTCACGTGTCTTTGCGTACTTTGGACAACCCTGGAAGTCAAGTTGGTTGCCGCATGATTATAGGACACCGGCAACTAAAGGCTACACCCCATCAAGTGATCCTCCCCCAAAAAACAAGCGTAGCGGTCCCACCAGATTCTCGATTTTTTTTTTTCGCCCGCGTGAATAAACAATAAAGCAAAGCGTCGGTTTTACTAGACTTTAACCCCTTGCGCACACTATTACTCTATTTTAGTACATTCACTCGACTTGTTGCTAGCTTATTACCCTATCCTATGTTCCTTTTCTGTGTGGCTGCAGAACTTCTTATGGCAAGAACTTCCCCTGGTCATTTCAACCGGTATGTGCCAAGAAAAGACAGTTTGATTATTTCATAGTTGTTTGACTATTATGTTTGACAGAATTTATACCAATCTTTACGAGAAGTATGAAAAACTGGATTTTAAATGGCTGTTCAAGGTTTTCCAGAGGTTCATCTCTAGATTCAAATCTTGAACAGCCATTTAAGGTCCAGTTTTTCATACCTCTCGTGAAGATAGGTATCAATTCTGTGAAGGGGCGCTTTCATATGTTAAAAGAATACAGACAAACAAGGAATTTTGTATGTTCCGATAAACGACCACAGACAGCAGTTGCTGAAACACTCAGAAGATTTGAAAATGCATCTTTGAGACGGACAAGTACCAGACATAAATGGTATTTAACTGTGCCATCAACTTTTATGTTCCCGAGACAGTGGCGAAGCCAGAAATTTTTCATGGAAGGGGGGGGGGGGTTACGACTATTGCAACTCACAAATATGTATACGTGTGTGTGGTAAGGGAGCGAAGTATATATCAGGTTGTAACGAAAGTTTTCCGTCAAATCTGCCTGAAAAACTCACTTCTAACTCCTTAGATAACTGTTTATGAACTTTCGGTATCAAACCTGCACAGTGTCACATGATACAACAATAGTACTTAAAGCTGTACTCATAATTCGTTGATATTCTGTAGCTGACTTTTTGCAACACAACTGGAAGTAAATGATGGTTCTAATCCTCTAGAGTGATAGTGTCATTTGAGACACCTTGTACTTAATGATAACTCTATTTTTTACAGATTTCACACCATAGTGTTATAAAGTAAGTCTCTTTCTTCCAAATGCCAAAAATCGTTTGACAAAATAGGAGCCAATACGCCAACGCGAACTGTGTGCTGACGATGTTTGAGGTGGTGGGAAACTTTCGTTACAGCCTAATACATATTGTATGGCAAAAAAAAAAAAAAATTCTCATGGGAGGTTGTACCCCCCTATCCCTCCCCCTTGGCTACGACACTCTCCTGAGATGCCATATAAGCTCACAAAGAAAACTCCAAAAGTTATCCCCAATTTCATTCATGCCATTAGCCTTCAGGACTTATATCCAAATACCTGGATAGCTCTGAGAATTCTATTCATAATACCTATTTCGGTTGCAACTGGTGAAAGAAGTTTTTCTAAGCTAAAGCTTATCAAAACATACCTTAGATCAACCATGTCTGAAGAAACACTATATTCTCTTTGCTGTTCTGTCCTTTGAAAAATGTATGCTCAAAAGTTAGATTACCGAGAGTTAATATAGACAAATGTAAGTTTGAAAGTACGAAAACTGTCCCCCCCCCCTCCAATTTTCTCGCTACTTTTGTTTCAATGGGTTGAAGTATCATACTGCTAATATTTATATATTGGTTTGCTAGTCATAAATTGAGGGGTGTCGTGAAGGGGGTGCTAGAATTTAACTTCGCAGAGTTACGAACATAGTCTAGGTCCGCCACTGCAGACGACCACAACACACTGACTTTGATATAGAACGCTCATCGAAGTATTCAAAAACAGCCAAACGAAATTTGTCTGTAAGGTGGCGCTGTGACTCGTAATCATTAAGTTTATGTTGTGCTTTGGCGTGTGTTAGTGATAGATTGGATCATGATTCGTCTCTAGAGGGCGCTTACGTAGCTAATCATTAAAAGGGGATCGAGTATTTTTCTTTGAGAGACTGACGCTATTTCGAAAGTCTGCCGTTAGTCGATGATTGTCTTATATCCACATAGAGAATAATAGATAACCTATCCCTCCTCTATGTATATCAAAGTCACCCTTCTCAAAGTCCACCCAACGCTTTCCAAGGAGAGCTGAGATATCGACTGTCGTTTGTTACCTGCAAGAGGAGAATAAACCATGAACCTCCTGATTGTTTTCCTACAGGTGTAACTTACTATGGCATGGACAATTGCCCCCCTAAAATTCAAGAAATTTCAAATATAACCTATTTGAAAATGATATTTTCTACAATAGGAAACATTTTGGCCCCGCAATGTTACATGTTGCCCCCCCCCCAATATTATTTGCCTGTTTACGCCATTTTGCTTTCCCATTATACGTTGATTAAAAATTGTACAATAAACTTTTTCAAGCCAACTGGCTATTCACGTCAGATGTTGTACATTTTACATCATGATGTATATATGATTCTCGCGAAACGACACAAATTGATTAAGAGAATTTTCAAAAATAAAGCTTATTGAAATTGAGCCAGATGATTTTATACCAAAAATGTATGTACTATACATAAATCATTTTCTATTTTTTTTAAAGCTACAACTCAAGTTTTTTTTTTTTTGAGTTACGGTAAAAGCACTTATTTTTGCGAGCAAGTCGTAATCGTGAAAATTAAATCCTCGTGAAATACTTTTTTTTTTCCCGCTTCAAATAATAATAAAAAATCAGAAAATTTCACTTACCAAAATTTAATGATTTATTGCACAGTTACAAACTCTTTCTTACAAGTTACAACTTGCCTTTCTTTCTTAAAACTATTTCTTGAATATAAAACAATTATACAACAAATAGAATGCAGCTCATTCACTTACAATATCTATACCAGCTTCTTTGAAGCCATTGAAAATGGGGAGGGGACGAACTTTTCGAACAAAAGGAAGTTTCTTAAAATACCTTATGCGAAAGGGTTCTATATTTAGGTGCTTTCGGCTCTATTCATATAAAATTCGCGAAATCACCAATATCTACATTTTCGCGAAAATGACGGCTCGCATAAAATAAGTGCTTATCTGACGCCTTCAGTGAAGTTTGATGATTCTGTATCATTTCTGTTGCACTTTTCTAATGGAAAATTCATACATTATTTGTATTTTTATAGCACAAAAATATTTTTTCAGCAGGTCGATAACTCAATGTATAACTTTTGGAAATTTGTTGTTTAATGCTAAACAGTTAGGAAATTAATTAATTAAACCAAACTACGTAATTTCTGCCAATTTTTCAAGCCCTAAGTCACTTTATTGAACTAAACTGCAGCTAAGGGTAAGCCCCCTCCTCCCCAAAAAATCAAGAAAATTCAGGTTACCACTTATTCGAAAATATTTTCTGCAATAGAAAACATTTCGCCTCCCCCCCCCACCTCAAGTTACATGCCAATTTACGTACGTCAATGTATGTGTGTGTTGCCAGCAATGAGATTTTTTTCTTTTAATCTAAAACCTTATATTAGATGTCTAGTGAAGCAGAAATTTTTGTCTTTGGCATTCTTTACTTAGGTTTTTTTTTTTTTTTTTTTTTTGTAGACAGAAATTATGAATAGGATGTCCAACTTTAACGATGAGAAAATAAATGGAAATAACATATTTTCAATCATTTCAGAGATATGGAGGCGAATTTTTTACTTTGTAGTGGCAGAACTAGAAGTTTTCTAGCGTCAGTCCCTAGTAGCACAAATAGTTCAAAAAACGTTCAAATTACGTTGGAAACACGTTTTTTGACGTTAAAATAAGTCTTTTGGACTAATTATGCTACTAGGGGTGAGCAAAGTAACAATCTATTATAATTTGAAAAAAAGAAACTAGTAAATAAATACATTAAAATTTAAATTCAAACCATCTAAAAAAAAAAAAAAGGATTTCTATCATAATAACGTCGATTCTTGGTACTCATTTGGCCGAAGCCCCATACCAATAGCAACATTTATACATATTTCTTAAGAAAGTGCTAATGTACCTTTTTAAAGAAAGTGGCACAGCCAGAAAATTGAGTGCTAAATTTCAAAATTTAAATAAATTGCGTTTATTTTTTCATAATGCATTTTTCTTTTTCTGGGGAGGGGAATACGTTGATTCATTGGGAGGAAAAGTGAGTCCTGCAGCTTTTCATTTTAAAATGGAAGAAAAAACAAAAGTTTTTCAAGATGTCTTTTACTTCACTAACGAATAAACTAAAAGTGAAAGCATAAGTGAAAGATTGCTTACCTGATATGGATGAATGATGAAGCGCTGTTCTTCTGGAATATTTTTCTTCGAAACTAAGCGTGACCGAAAAGGGGTGCCTAAAAAGTACGCGTTTTAATACGACGCGAAACTATGATTTTATTGACTGTTACTCAAAATATAAATAAAAAGCACTGGCGCTCGTTCCTCCATATTGAAACACACACAAAAACATGGCTGACCAAGTGAGGAATGACAGATGAAGTGGAATCATGGGTAGACAATTTTCATTTCCGATGCGCGGAGAAAAAAATTTCGGGAACTGTACTGTTCAAGTTGTAGTTGAAAATTATAGGCTCCTGTACAATAAGTAAATGTGTTTTTTAGGAAAACGAACTTCACAAATGTTATTTATATACAGAGTGTCCCAAAAAAGTGCTAACAAACTTTTATTCTTTATCGACAAGAGATAAGTAGGAAATGTAAATTGAAAAAACATTCAAAATAAGGTAGGAAAAAAGACTAAGAAAGAATTCTTCTGTTTAATTAAAAAAAAATACACTTTTTAAATTTGCATATGGCTACTGCCTCCTAGATACAGAAAGCCTGAGCGCTGAAGCTTTGACGTCACCATTAGGCCTTCAAGTAATGACGTCACCACACTTTCATTCTCATAAAGTAAAACTATTTCAATTTTCTGGTGGATGCTACAAATATTAAAAAGTATCTTAAGTTAAAGATAAGAATTAAAATACCTTTGTGATCAGGGGCGGATCCAGAGAAACCATCTGGGGGGGGGCTCCGTTTATCATTAGGATGATACATTGATTTCCCAATACTTTTTCTCCCAGTGCATAATTAGACATGGTATATCACAACTGAATAAGTATTTTGTCTGCTGCAAGAACCGTCGAAAGAAAACTCGGAAGGGGGGGGGGGGGCAGAGCTATCGTGCGCCCTATACCGATCAAGTTAAGGACCGATGCTCATAAGCCACATGTTTTATGCGCTTCAATGGACGACGGGACTGATACGGGAAAAAAATTTCCGTTGCTCTCTCCATTGTGTGGGGGGGACAGGGTTTTCAGTTTAGCACATTAATCTTTTGTTGGTAGATACCGACTGGTCATTAAAAGTCGTAAATTTCGCCAGAAAAATGTCGCCTTAATCCCTGCATTGACGACAATCTCGTGGCTAATCAGCAACGAGACCTTTATTCATGTTGTTGTTCGCGGGCCCTACCCATTAACATTTTAGTGTGTACAGAGTATAATTGCTGAACGCATTATTGAACCCATTTCACAGCCACCGTACAATATACAGTGTTCACAGCATGCATTTTCGCATTTTAGGATGGCATTAAGTTTTCCAGATTAAGTAATTTCCATCTTTTTCTGTGAGGACTGTAGTAAACCAACCTCAATTGCTATTTACAGCTATTATCACTATTACCTGCTATTTACAATTTGAGCTTTCTTTTTAAAACCAGACCAGCTATACATTGCCAGGTACTCGCTTTGTCTGACATCTTAGAATATGTTTTACTTTTATAATGAGGATTTGTACCGATACATCTGGGTAATGTGGACAGCTTATGAGAGCAGTTGAAAGAATGAAAGTTGTACAAATTGCGGAGGGTTGGATTGTTCGTCTATGCTTCAGCATCATTTAAGGCCGATGCTGATTGCCGCTGCGTCTAACGTGACTGCAGTATGTAAGAGGGCATTCTCGTCGCGAATTTTACGACCTTTTAATGACAATTCGGGGTTTACCGATCAAAGATTTCTGCACTAAACCGCAAATTCCGTCCCCTATAAAATGGAGAGAGCAACGGAAGATTTCCCCCCCCCGTATCAGTGTGCCGTCGTCCATTCGAATACGGTGGAACCTGCTAAAGTGACCACCTTGGTAAAGAGATCGTCTGTCTATAGTGACAACTTTAATGCAATTTCACTTTACAACCATCACACTTTACCACCTTTGTAAGGTGACCGTCTTTATAAGGCGACCAGTTTTGTTCTTCCCAAGGGTAGTCCATTAGACAGGTTCCAATGTACAAATAAAACTGGGAACTGTGCTCCAGCCACTGATTTTTGTAAATAGAGAAATTATGTTTAGTCCACAAGGATTCAATAAGTATTGGTGTAAATATTCTTGGTATATGCATATATATATATATATAGTTGGCTCTCTGTTTAACGACTTTCAAGGAACCGTGAAAATATGAAAAATCGTCCTTAAATAGAGATCTTCCATAAACAGAATTTGTAAAAGAATAACATTTCCCTTTATACTTTGGAAGGTGCCTAGTTCAAATCCAGTTCGCGTCCGCCGACCTAACTGTTCGGAGTTTTCCGTGCTTGACTCCGAAACTTAAGAGTGAATAAGGGTTAGGACCCCTTAGAAAGACTCCCACGAAGTGCACCCCACCCATCGGCTTAGATTCCATGTGCAGATAATTGGCCGTAATCCTACAGCACCAACACCAACCCTTTACACTTTACATTCTTAGGACTGTGAATATTTTTCTTGATATATTGGCGTGTTTAAAGATGTTACTTTTATTATCATTTTATTATCCACAAAATATTATTTTAAGTTACCTTAAAAAAAGGTAGTGAAAACAAGCAATACAATAAAATTAGGTTTCAAGAAAATCAAAATGAGTCAGTTGTTTCATTTTTCGCCTTCCCATTATTCTTTCTTCCAGATTTTCTCAAATGTGAAATGCGTCAGCTTCCATTTTATGAGTTTTTCTAGCTAACCAGCCGAAGCCTGAAAATTTTGCTTTCCAAATTTTTCTGCCAGAATAACAGCACTGCAGTAATTGCTTGATTTTATTACTTGATTTAATTGCTTGATATTATTACAAACAATTATCTACATGAGGGATCTAGGCCGAGTACGGGGTGCCCTACGTGGGGGTTTTTCTAAGGGGTCTTAATCCGTATTTATGAGAAGTTTCGGAGAAAACTTCGTAAGACTCCGAACGGCTGGATTGAAGGACGCGACCTGAGTTTGAACAAGGCACTTTTCTTCTCCCAGTTGCGAGCGCTATGCTCTCAGCCACTCGTCGGGCCTCCAGAAATTGGTGTTATGTGATGTTATGTGGCAAGCCTATACTAGAGGAATCTGCATTCTGGGGCGGTTGCCTTGGTCGGAGGATTTTTTCAGAGGTTCTAACGCGTATTCACGTTAACTCTGGAGAAAACCATCTGGAAAAACTCCAGATTTTGATTTTGAAGCCACATGACTGCCAACTTGGTCGGCAGAGTCGACCTTGAATACTTTTGCGGCAGCTGTGGAGTTTATTTAAGATTAAATAAACATATTAAAAAAAGACAATTTTCAGGAACAACGCGACTGGGCTTATCCCCCGCAGGAGCGCCAGTATATAGTAGTCCCTTGCATACAATGTGGACAGTCTCAGTTGGTTGTTTACATGTGACAGACTTAAAAGTGTTTGGATACTTCTACTAAGGTTGCAAATGTTTGTTTTATTCAGTGGTTTGGATTTGAGGACTTGCCTTACCCAGGCCTCCGTGTGCAATGTTGGGGGTCTTTTTAGGTGATTGGACGATGTTAGCGGGCAGTCTAGGATGTAGTGCCAGAGGGAGCCCTCAGTTCCGCAGTCGCAAATCCCTGTTGTGTGCCGATGGAAGCGGTACAGATATGCTGGGAAGGGTCCATGACCGGCAAGGAAGCTTGTTATTACCCATCTGAGTGGCAGTTGGTGCTGTGAGACTTTAGACAGAAGCTCAAAGGTGTGACGGCCCTTGTTACTGGAGTCCCACTGCACCTGCCATTCTTTCTTCAGGTGGACATAGTTGAGATCGACATCCTCGCGGTAGGCCCAAACGCGGGACCTTCACTCTTCAGCCGTCTATCATGTCGAGTGTCTCATCCACTCGGCCATGGTGGGGCCCAGAAATTAGAATGTTAGATGCTCTTGCTTCATGCAACCATTTGCATGCAGAAGCGCCTTGGCAATCTCTTCCAATCGGCCACATTGGCTTTTCGGCCGTTTGGATTTGGATCCCGAACTAAATTTTTGTGCTGCTTCAAGAATTTTCTCTTTGCTTCTAAAATACCTTTGAGAATACACTCAGGTAGTTGAAATTATCTTGCAAATTGCACTTTTGACATTCCCCGACACTTTTTTCCTACTCTTAAAAATTTTTTCCCCTGTTCCTGTAGCGTAAGATGAAAAAAAAAAATCGTTGTTAAACAGAAACGACATCATCTTTGAATAGAAATTTTTTGCGTTGGGGGGGGGGGGGCGGAACTTTGAAATATCGTCCGTGGAAAGAGATCAGCGTTAAACAGAGCGTCAACTGTATACACACTTCTACTTTTTAAAATTTCAGTTCATGTGAAAATTTACAATTTTTTTAAGTTCCCTAATCCATAGTGCATTTCTAGCTCTGGGGGGGCTCGAGCCCCCAGAGCCCCCCCCGTGGATCCGCCACTGTTTGTGATACAAAACAATTCATTGTGATCTACTCCCTTATTACATTATATAATTAGTTACAGTTAAAAACTGCCCTTTTTTGTAAAATTAAATTTTCTATCTCCATTCACTAAAATCTTGTTATGAGAGAGTAAATTCACCAGAAATTTCGAATAGTTTTACTTTATGAAAATTAAACTATGATGACGTCATCTTTCAAAGGCCTACTGATGACGCAAAGGCTTGGTGACGTAGAAGTGGTTAGGCTTTCTCTATCTAGGAGGCAATGATATGGCTCCCGTAAAAGATTTCTCAATTAGTATCACGTGCCCCGTACATGAATAAAACGTCTCGAAGATATTTTTAACCCTTTGAGGCGCAACCCTTTCCCAATGCTGAAAAAAGGGCAGCCGTTGCCATCGCTCGACTTAACTACCAGCAAGATGGCGGATGAACGTTTCGATCGTCCGCCATCTTGCTGGTAGTTAAGTCGAGCGATGGCAACGGCTGCCCTTTTTTCAGCATTGGGCAATTTATCCAGCTGTTCTCGCGTTCTTCCATTTTTCGGCAGATGTCAGTGGTGTTAAAAATAATCGTCACAATTTTTTTACGGGAAATGACGTGCGAAAAAGTAAAGGATTCTCGTGGAGCTATGTCACCCGCAACTATTTTTATAGAAATCCAATCTATTCTTCGTGACCTTCAACAGTCAAAACGTCAACAGTTTGGTGGTCTCAGAGCGAGACCACTGCGCGTTAAAGGGTTAAGCATGGTTAGGGACTCAACATGAATTTGAACGTGAGCGTTTTTGATGCAGCGAAAAATATTGTTTTCTTCCGTAATTTATGTAGGATTCCCTGAAAAGTGATCATTCGAATGTCCTATGTTTCCCCTTCGAAAGCCATTGAAAAGTGATTTAAGCCAGCATACATTTTTCATATCTCCGAAGATTTTTGGAGTATAATTCTCAAACTTTGTACATTACTTCATTAATGTACTGGGCACAGTGTACTAACTGGAAATTGTTTCGTACGGGGGTCCTATACAAATTTAAAAAGTGCTACGTTTCGAAAAATAAAGAGACTTAACTGCTTTCAACACTGTGTTAAATTCGTCAATGTGCGCCCAACCTCACATAAAACACAAAGCTGTATATAAAAAATAAAAGCTGATGGATAGAAATTTCCGGTAGATTTAAATTCACTGTGCCAAAATTCTTGGAAAGTTTAAAAAATAAAATGTTGTAGGCATGTGTTATTTTCCGGGGAGCTGGATGGTAGGACATAGGAGGTTATTGCAATATTCCGTTATTCTTTATTTAATACAATGCCTTACTAGCCAAATACTATAATTCTAAACGCAAAGTAAATACAGACATTCCAGATAATCTCTAACAACCGAGACACACGCCTAAAGTCAGCTCCCTGGTGACGTCACTGCAAATTCGTTTATTTTTGCATCTCGATGGAAACCGATTCGGCTATGACGGAAATCTAAACTTTCCCTCCTTCATTATTTTTCTCTGGAAATATAAAATGAAACCTGACCTCGCGATTCAATTTTCAGAAATGAAAATAGATGTCCTATTGATTTTCTAGGAGATTTTTGAAAATGTAAAATAGTTAAAGCATTCATTCGGTTCACCTAATAATGCAAATTTCATATTAAATAAATGTAAGCAGATATTGGTATTTCATAGATAATTTCTTGTTACTTAAAGGCAAGTTTCCTGCAAATTATTAGTTTTTTACCCCCGAAATAAAATTATTACGAGCCCTTCCTATGTCACTCCGAGAGTAAAAATCAAACGCCAGTAACATAGCAACGAAAAATGTAAATAATAAACAGAAGCTCTCTAGAGATGTCACAACATTTAGTTTCGATTGAACAACTGTAGCACAGTCAAAATAGCCTATTTCTTTACTAGACATTGGAAAACGCCTCGAGTCTTGGTAAACTCTGAATTCCATTACGGGTAAGTTTTAGAATATTTTAAATATTAAATCTGTTCTATGCAAATACTCTATAGAGCAGTGTTTCCGAAGCTTTTATGCCAACGGACTGGAGTCAACTAGACATGAAAAATAATGTATAAATAAGTATTTTATTTATTAAAATAAATGTTAAGCAGATAGAATTATTAGTTCGGGAGACATACACAGTTTTTTTTTTTTTTTTCCGTTAACCCCGGTCTTTTTTTTTAAAGAAAACTGTCATAAAAGTGCCTATTTCATCACAGTGTGCCAGTTCACTACGGACAATTTTTTGTTTTTCTTTTTGTTGCAATCAAGCGTCCTTAGATTTTCATAACGAAAGGTTTTAAGATGCAAATTATGTTTCATTGTCATGTTTTTTCCATTTATGTTTCGCGAGATAAAATAACCCACATTTAATAATAGAAAAGTGTTTTTTACTGATGTTAGCTATGATCAGTTTGAGTTATATAGTAAATACAAATATTGGTATACATTTAGATACTAGCTGATGTACCCGTCGTGGACGGGTTAGAACATAATGCAAATTTTCAAAAAGCTTGAATCTTCGTCAGCATTGTAGATGTATAAAGAATGGAACTAGTATATTAGCGATAGTATAGGAAGTAAAATTTATATATCTTCTGTTTATTGTTAAAAGATTACGGGTTTGGGAGTAACAAAGTGATCAATCAATTTGACTATTATAGAGAACTTCTTTCTATTTTAAAAAATTAAATTTTATTCTGGTTGAATGAGTTTTTCAAGTCAAGAGGTCATTCCTAACCAGTAACTAAATTTTATTTGATTCACTGTAGATATTTTAACATTATTCCTCGAAAATATTTTGCCCAATTTTCAAAAAATCTAAAAGAGCAAATAAACATTATTATTATTTTTTTTTTTTCAAAAAATTCCGATTTTTGTTGTTTTAGCCGTTGCTGATCATGTTGCTAAACTTCATTGTATTCTCTTAATCCATTTGTAGATATTTTAACATTATTCCTCGAAAATATTTTGCCAATTTTCACAAAATCTAAAAGAGCAAATAAACACTTTTTTTTTTTTTTAATTTTTCAAAAAATTCCGATTTTTGTTGTTTTATCCGTTGCTGATCATGTTGCTAAACTTCATTGTGTTCTCTTAATCCATTTTTAAGGAATACGAGAACAAGCATTTACACGATTTTCACAAAATCTATGAAATATTCAAAACTGTTTTGGCACCTGGAGTTCAAAATAAATTGCATCTAACATAATTCGATATTTTATTCTATCCCATTAACATTTTCCAGGAACAGCGCAAACATGTACTGAATTTCACAAAATCTCAAAATCTATAAAAATAATTTAAAATACTTTGAAGCAAAGAGTTCTAGTGATCACCCTTGACGATACTAAATTTTATTTCTCTCGCTTCAGGGGTTTATAAGCAAACGATAAATATTTTCATATTTTGAACAATTTTTGCAAATTCTCAAAATCTAATCAAAACTTTTAAATAATTCGACACCTATAGTTTTAGTCGAATGACCACCTATCACGTCACTCAATTTCATTTCACTCACTTCAGTAATTTTTATGTGATGCGCGAACATATTTGTAAGCAGTTTGAAACGGTTTTCACAAATTCTCAAAATCTAATCAAGATTTTTTGAAAATTTGATGCCTATATTTTAAGTTGAATGGCCACCTATTATCTCACCCAATTTCATTTCATTCGCTTAAGTCGTTATTACGTGATGCTCGAACAAAAATTTACGCGGTTTGAAACGATTTTCGCAAAATCTCTAAATCTAATCAAGATTTTTAAAAAATTCGAGGCCTACATTTTAAGTTGAGTGACCACCTATCATGTCACCCAATTTCATTTCATTCGTTTCAGTCGTTTTTACGTGATGCTCGAACCCCAAAAAAAAAAAAAAAAAAAACCGTCACGGACAGAATGGCAGACAGGCAAACTTTTTTTTGAGGGTCTAACTGGATTCCCAGGTGCTTGAAAAGGATAGAAATCGCAAAATTTTTGAATGCCAAGTAATGTACAGACAAAAGTCTACTTTTATTTATATAGATAGTTAAATTAAAAAACATTCAATCAGTTTTAGGAAAATACTGTAACGAGTTTTAGAGGTGATCGGCTCTTCTGAGGTTCAATGTAGTCCAAAATTCATAGTCGTCGTGTCAAATAAATAAATTTTGCATTTTGTTTCACGTAAATCGGTTAATTAGAACGCGAGACAGACCTTTAAGTTTTCCATAGGATAACATTAGGGCCGGCGGTTTCTCGCAAATATTGGCGATATCACTCAGCTGGGCTCAGTTTGGAGGACTTATTTTTGGCGTCCAATTTGGTGATATTTCGCTGAAAAGTCGCTAAGTTTGGCAACATATGTGCATTTTAATAATTGGAATTTTTGCTTTATTTTAATAATTGGAATGTTTGCTTTCCTGTATAGCATTAGTATTCTCACATAGCATTAGCAATCTTAAGGAAAGTTCTTGAAATGGAAATGACGTGGAAATTACCAGAAAACTCGGAGAGACTATAATTAGGAGTACAGACCAACAGTCCGTCAGTTTTGAATTCTCCCGTGCAGCGAACTTTACTAAGAGCTCTGTATTGTGTTATGATAAGCGACGTTTTTAATTTGTGTTGCGAAGCTTATTTTAAAGAGATATTTGTGAATACTTATATCGTTGTATGCTGAGCAGCAATTCAGGTTCTGCTCGCGTATTCCATAGAGCAGAAGCCTGTGGAAGGATTTTATTGCGTGTGAATCACAGCATTTGAGAAAGTCCCTGTGATCAACTGACTTAGTCTCTACTTGTGGATCCCTGTCAGCTGTGTATTGTGAAGATGGTTAGTCGAATTTCTAGAAACAAGAAAGTTTGTGTTTCGCCCTAAGAAATCGACAGGTTTCTGGAACTTTCCACATGCTGGACTTTCAAACGTACGAACCCGATAATTCAGAGTTTCTGCAACAGTAAAAAAAAAAAACTTTATATATACATTTTCAGTACAACACGCAAGCCTGCATATCATGTTTTGCCAGAGTAACCCCTACGAATAGGGCCAGAAGGTTTTTAGGACCTGCACCAAGTGTACGTCTGTTCAGGCATCGCAAGATCCCATTTTAAAAAGTCTTGAATTGACCTTGCATGAGTTTTTTTTTCCCCAGAACCTCTTATTTTTATTTATTTATTTTTTGCACTTTTTGGAGGTACGTGAACTTATGGAATTGGTCTAATTTAGGGGTACCCTATCGGGGATCAGAAACAACTACTATTACAGACGTCACAGGATTTTTAAACAGCTTTAAAAACAAACCCATGGTACTAAACTTTCAAAGATAATTAAGAACTGTAAGCACTCTCATCAGCAGTCAACCTGTAGATCTTTCAGGGGATGGGGATGGAACTCAAAATGAAACTAGATTCGTGGAGAAAAATATTGCAAAATGCCACGTTTAACATTTTTGCCCCAACCTCCGACTGTGCATAATAATACGGCTTTGTGAAAGTAGATCCAAAAATTTTTTTTAAGTCATTGGATTCTTTAAAAAACCATTCGAAAGTTGCATCATTTCTTAAAAGAACAGTTTAAGTAAGTCCCTCACCATCCTGCATCACAACTATGAACTACTCATTACAGCAGTATTTCTCAGTTTTTTAAAAGACTAGAAAAAAAGAAGGTGGTTCTCCATTTTAAAAACCAGGCTGATCAGATTGTGCTCACGACACATCGAAACTGAAGCCCCCTTGCGTCCAAATAAGCAGAAATGCGTCTATTAAAGCAGCGCGAGAAGACGTGAACATTAAGCATTGCCGCAAATTAGGCAAAACGACGGCGGAGACACGTGAAATGTTAATGAAAGGGTACGGTGTGGAATCAGTGAATAAAAAGTATGCTTTTAGTGGTTTAAACGCTTTAGAGGCGAAAACGAAGCTGTCAAGGATGAAGCCTCTTGAGAACCCTCCATATTCTCTAGATCTGGCACCTGCAGATCTCTCGTTGTTCTCACTGCTACAACGAAATCTTGGAAGTTCCTCCGCTTTCCCAACAGCATGTGGCAACCATGACAGATATTTAACTACGCGTAACAACTGTGTTTGCTGACTGTTTTCATCCACTACACAACCGGTGTCAGATGTGTGTTGTAGCTAATGATTACTTTCAAGGGCAGTCAAGTTATTTTGTTTTCCTTTATTTTATACCATTCAGCGAACCTTGTCTATTTTAAATGTATGTTGACCGATCTGGACCACTTTAACTGTATTCTATTTTGGTAGATTTTGAGGTGATCCCACGTTTTTCTGTGAAAACAGAAAGTTTTTCAGAAAAACCCCATTTGCAAGCTGCCATCGATGTATGATTTTCATGTATGTGTTATTTCTGGACATCGCCACTATTTCTCTTACTTCATATTCAACTTTTCGACATTTTTCTTTTCTTATTACAGCACTGTTTCACATTTGTTCGATTGGTTTCAACGTTTTGCTTTGCTTTGCTTTATTTTGCACACCATAGTTCCGTCTAAACATTGTCACCTAATCGTCCGTCATTAAAATGGGGTTTATAATTAAGGTAGATTTTCAAATGACGATGTTTTATCAGGGTGTCTACCCAATTTCTGAAAGTCAATTTCCGAACTTTTGGGAGGTCCCGGGAAAAAAATTCCTGACCACTGCATTTTACTTTGAGAAATTGCACAATGCCCCCTCCCTTGTCTTTATATTTGCATATTTTGTACAACTTCTTTAAATCAATTTTGACTAAAGTATACAGGATTAAGCTTTCATCCATTGAGAAACAGAAGTAGTTGCACTTTCTGATAGAATTAACTAACTGTTCTTGGAAACATAGCCCTAAGATATAAGTTACAAAGTAAGCTATTTTGTCTTTTACCCTCCCGTCAAGATGGATGCGTCCCCATTTTTCCCTCATACAAACACATCACTTGCTTGATGCTTTTGTGGTCCGAAAAATGCGTCGCAGTTGCTTTCGGTTTCGAGTCTGACAATTAGAGAGAAAGGGTTAAAAAAAAAAAAAGGCACACGAAAAAAAAAAAATGATTCTTTTGATTAATTTTCCGGACCCACTATCCAATTTCCCGGTTTTTTCCGGACCCATTTTCCAATTTCCCGGCTTTTTCCAGACTTTCCGGAGCGGTAGACACCCTGTTTATTTAAGGTTTCATTGACCGACTTAATTACTTTTCTACTTCTTTCATTTTGACATCCCAATCCTAACACCTATCTTCTTACATAGACGTTGTTACATTTAATAACGTTCTGTTCGCGCGTTCCGTTGGCTTGCGGATGTGGAGTGGTGTCGAGTTAAACGCGTTTCATGCCATTCATTCATTCCCTTTACAAGATTCCTCGAATTCTTTTGAAGTGCAACGCAATCCTCTATCGCTTATTATTCATTCAATTAATCCGAACTTGCTAACAAAGTTCTTAAACGTTTTCAAAACGTAATTCGCTCGTGAATTTCTACTAGGAACAAGGCGTGCACAAACCTTTCATTACCTGGAAGATTTTAAATAGTTAACTGAGAGTCTATCAGCAATATAATAAAAAAAAAAAATCTGGAGTGACTCCACTCGACTTTCCGAACACTTACGATTAAGATCATTACCAAGCATTTAAATAAATTTTAATCGGTGAATCATTCAAACATATATACCCAATTGAAACTCAATCGAATGCACCGTTTAAACGCTTGCGCACTTTCAAGAATTTCTCCCCATATGCCATTATGCCATAATATAAATGAAAGTTTTGTCGTAGCCCTGTTGAAAAACTATATTATACACACCAAAATCAATACCAGTCTTAAGATGGTTATTTATAACATATATACCCAATTTCAGCTCAATCGAAGGTACCGTTTAAACGCTAGCGCACTTTCAAGAATTTCCCCCCCATAGGCCAGAATGTAAAAGAAATCTTTGTCGTAGCCCCGTAGAAAAACTATAAGTCCTATACACATCCAAATTAATATCGGTCTTAAGACAGCGGTTTGAAACATATATACCCAATTTGAGCTCAAACGAATATACAGTTTAAACGCTAGCGCACTTTCAAGAATTTCCCCCCATAGGCCATAATGTAAAAGAAATCTTTGTCGTAGCCCTGTAGGAAAACTATAAGTCCTATACACACAAAAGAATTAAGAGTGTTACTATCTTTTTGGGTATATCCTACAGAGTCCATTTCAACTAGCTTCCGAGGTGTCTGCTTCTTTGATAACAGGTGACTTACTCAAAATCTCAACGTACACCATTTTCTGCTTAATGTTGGATTGGTAATTTTGAAAAAGATTCGATCATCGAGCAATTTGAAGATTTTTTGTCCGATTTGCATTGCTTCGAAATTTCTGTAACGATAATAAATTCTATTCAGATTAAATATTGCTTCAGTCCGTCTAAAACTCACACGATGAACTCAAGTTCGAATTGACTGGAGTGATCATTTTTTGCGCATAGGTCGTCTTTTGACTAATACAGTATACTCGAACACTCATTCTTACTGTCACTTCTTTGTAACAGCATTCCAGCAACACCCGAGGAACTGGCATTATAACGGAACACTATTCGGTAATTTCATATTCTTTGTTACAGAGTGTAAGAAAAGTTTGTTTTTGTTAGTCATGTCTGAAGTACTTCAGCTTCAGACGTTTTCTTTTGTGCTTCCTAATCAGGGTGTCTACCACAAAAAGTAAGCTTGATTTCTTGACCTTTTCTAGACCATAACAAATACGAAACTCTAATATCAAAAATACATCGTGGCAGGGATGCAGAATATGTTCTATCCGGCGTTCTAGGATTGGGGGAAATTTTGCAGAAAAATATGCAAATGATTTTGATTTTAACAATGAATCACAAAATTCTTCGAGTTTTTCTTCCCCCCTTCCCATTTTTAAAGAGTTATTTTTTTTCAACTTTTTCACTGATCAGCCATTTGCTTGGACCAACTGCTATTTTGTAAACATGTATGTAGCTTGTACATTGTACATCTTTTTACATCTATATTAACACAGAACTTATGAAAGTCTATAATATATCATAAAACTTTTGGGAAATTGAAGTTATTAGCTATGAAACATGGGGATCAGTGATAATTATAATTTTAAGTGGAATCCAAGTTATTGTTTTTAAAAAAGAAAATGTGGAAAATAATCAAAACACTGAATTTAACAGGGAATGAAGGGAGAAAAAAAATTACGCTTAAATACAACAATTTTAACTTTTTTTGAGGAGAGAAGGTGGATAACTGATATACTTTTCTCAAGGTTTGAAGACACATACTTGCCAACTTTTGAAATTCCCAAGGAGTAAAACAACACGCATTTGACATATTGAAATATTGTCAGTTCACTATACAACTATTTGGCAGACAGATTTTTTGATGATTTCTGCTAAATAACATGTAAATGACATTTTAAATGAATTTTATAAATAGCAAACGAACAGTATTTTAATATTTTCCTATAAGATAAATACATGAAAAACTGTTAAGTTTTGTCTGTCACAAAAGATTAGAAACTAAGAATTTGAATGAAATGGGAAAAGCGTAGTTGAGTCGCTAATCGTGACCTAGTGCTTAATTTCTTGACTTTCGTGACCTTTTTCTCATTTCTTGACTTTTCCGTGACTTTCGTGACCTTTGCATGATGGTAGACACCCTGCTAATTAAAACTCATTCTTACACTCTAATTCGTCAAAATTTTAAGTTTCTCAGTCTATTTCTTCACAAATCGTCTGAAAAATAAAACTAGTCAATCCAACGAATCTTAATTTTATGTACGTTTTCCGGTTCTGGATATTACACATGTACATGGAGTCTGTATTTTTCTTAACCCTGTTTCCGTACCATTTTCATTTACAGTAAAATCTCAAACGGACTTCTTTCCAAGCTCACATTTGGGTAGTTGTAGAGTTAAAAGCGCATTTCTCAACCGATCCAATATGTTCCTTTAATCTCGAAATCATCACACCGAGACTTTCTAGGAATCAAAGTATTGTCTTAAATAACAGAAAAAATATGCGATATTCGGCGCTAAGAGGTACTTTTGTAATAGGGTTATTCAATGTTCTAATAATCTACCACTAAGCGCTGTTCTAAGTTTTTTTCCTAACTAGTAACGATGTTGATTTGGAAACTGTGCCGTTGTTTTTCCACTCTGTTACGATTACTTTAATTGTATTTCACTCATTTGTACTTGTTTTATAAGGTCGTATCAGTACTGATTTACTATCCTCAACCTCTTTAATATCAATTTAAGTGCATAATCATTTATTAGTTAAAAGTTTTCAATCTTCTCGTTCTAACTCGCATTTCATTGACGCAACAGTTATTTAAATTTTACGTATATTTAGTCTTCTCAGTTCCCAATCATCGGTTATGTCGACCGCTTTTGCAATACATTGGCTTTCCTTACAATTGATATCAATGACCCCCAATGTTTCATAATCAGCAAGCTATTAATGGAGTTCTTTGCCGAAAACATTTTCCAATTGTTTCTATAATTTGGAAATCCAACGGACATTTTCGTCTCTCAATACATGGTTTCATAATCAAAATTTCCCCGATCATTTAATTTCGACCCAGGCCCGGTCTTAGGCGAGGAACCCCCTCGCCCGCAATTGCAGTTTTCAGGGAAATATAAAAATGACAAATATAACGTTTCTCTGTCATGTAATTTTTCTATACATTTTAATAACAACGAATTGTGGAAATGAATTTCCAATTCACTGTTCTAGGCCCTTTCCTGGCAGTATGGAGGTCTGGTCCAGATCAGACCATTGATATATATGCTAATGTATGTAATATATGTTTAGCATATATATCAATGGATCGGACTGAGGACGCAAGAGGAAGGTGGCGATGTGGATGTATGTCAGGGTGTCTACCAAATTTCTGAAAGTCAATTTCCTGACTTTTGGGAGGTCCCGGGAAAAAAATTCCTGACCAATGCATTTTACTTTGGGGAATTGCACAATGCCCTCTCCCTTGTATTTATATTTGCATATTTTGTACAACTTCTTGAAATACAGGATTAAGCTTTCATCAATTAAAAGAAACAGAAGTAGTCGCAATTTATGATAGAATTAAATAACTGTTCTTGGAAAGACGGTCCTAACCCAAAAGTTACCAAGTAAGATAATTTGTCTTTTACCCTCCCATCACGATTAATGAGCCCCCATTTTTCCCTCCTTATACAAACACATCGCTTGATGCCTTCGCGGTCCGAAAAATGCGTTGCAGTTACTTTCGGTTCCAGTTTGACAATTAAAGAGGAAGGGTAAAAAAAAGAATACGAAAAAAAATTGATTCTTTTGGTGAATTTTCCGGACCCATTACCCAATTCCCGGTTTTTTCCAGACTTTCCTGACCCATTTTCCAATTTCCCGGCTTTTTCCAGACTTTCCGGAGCGGTAGACACCCTGTATGTGCTTTCGCGGTAATCGTAACTCATACCTTCCACTCCTCGACGGCAAGCGTCGGTAGAAAATGCATCAGCAAAAACATGGGTTTGTGTGGGCTTCATTTGGAAAGCGCTTGCTGTCCAAGGGGAAAAAAAAAATTCTCGTCTTTGTTTTAACTTAAAAAATATTTTACAACTTTTAATGTTCAAATATTTAACTTTTAAAAGCGTTATTTTTTTTCTTTATTTGTTTGCAATTTTACTGACATTTAGTGGATAGGCATGACTAGCGAGAAACTTCCCAGCGGGCGTCAGGCAGACTGTGACCCCACGCGGCTTAAGACTGTTTAACTTGACGAGCCAAAGTCGAATCGGGGACTAGGGGGGAAACCGTGAAAAATGGGTAGTTTGGGGATTTAAGGATACATGTCGCGACACCTTTATTCATGTAATAGAAACAATTGGTAACTGCATTTTTCAGAATTCTGTGAAAAATTTTAGAAATATAATTATAACTCTAAAAGTGAAACGATAAAATGGACTTTTCTTGATGTAAAATATTGTAATAAGAGATCAGCGCGAGTTGATTTTTTCAAATGAAATTCAATTGAAACGCGATAAAACTGCTGAAATATCATCTTTATTTATTTACTTATTTTTGAAATTAATGGCTCGTATAAACTTAATGTTCATAAAACATGTCGTAGTTTCAGAAGAGCCATTATAAATTTTTCAGCTTTTCTACAGTAATTTTTTTTTAAATCTTGATGAGAAGTCATGTACGTTAGGTTTCATAAACCACAACGAGTTTCAAAATTATAAGATTTGTAAAAACAAAATGTAGTCCCAAAGCATTCTTAAATGTATTATGAAGCGATCCAAATTTATATTTCACAATTACGTTTGAAAGAAAATTTTTAAGTCAGCCACTTTTGAATTTGAGTTTAAAAAACAGTGTTTTTTCTTTTTATGAAAACTGACTCGTTCTTCAGATTTAGAGCTTGCAATAGTCCACAGTATAGTTTCCGAGGAAATATTCTGGGAAATGTCATGGTTCTAGCATTATAAGTTTATTTCTTATCTGGAATGAAAGTTAATCAAAAAGAGGCCTTCTTTGAAGAAAGTGGCATGTTTAATATTTTTTATCAAAAAATTAAGTAACTTTTCAAATTTGAAATTTATTTCAGTTCACAGTACGGTTTCTGAGGAAACAGGCTAAACATTTTCATAGTTCTAGCATCTTAAGTTCATTTCTGATCTTTAGTGAAAGTCCATAAAAAGTGGCAAGTTTCACAATTTTCCAAAAAATAAAAAATAAATAAATAAATAGTTTTTCAAAATTTATCTCAATGAGTTCTCAATCTAGTTTCCAAAGAAGCATACTGAAAATTCGCATAATTATATCATTGTATATTTTTTTTCTAATCGTGAGAGAAAGTCAAGGAAATAGCGTTTTCTCTGAAAAAGTGTCAAGTTTAATAATATTTTTTAAAAAATTAAATAACTTCTCAAATTTTATCTCAATGTCAGTTCCTATTCTTGTTTTAGAGGAAACATTCTGGAAATTCTCACATTACTATGTGATTATAAGTTTACTTCCTATCTTGAGCGAAAGTCAACCGAAATCCCCCGTTTTCAGGTAGAACAGCCCAATTGCTAGGGCTGGCCCTATTTTGACCATTCGCAGGTAAAATGTTCGCAATAGAAGCTTTTTTTCATAATTAATCAGAAATGATCCATTTTTACTTTCCGAACATGTACCATGCAAGGAACGTATAGACTGTAAAATTCGACTTCGAGATTTGGTGTATTGACACGTTTTGAAGTCTTCTTAATTCATTTATGCTATTTTTACGAGATGTATGTATGTATGTATGTGTATGTGAGTGAACACGATAGCTCCTAAATGGGGCATTCGCTGGAGCTCAAATTGGGTATACATGTTATAAACCACCATCTTAAGACCAGTATTGATTTGGGTGTGTATAGGACTTAGTTTTTCTACAGGGCTACGACAAAGATTTCTTTTGCATTATGGCACATGGGGAGAAATTTTTGAAAATGCACTAGAGTTTAAATGACGCATTCGATCGTGCTTCAATTTGGTATATATGTTTGAATTATTCATTGATTAAAATTTATTTAAATGCTTGGTCATGATCTTAATCGTAAGTGTTCGGAAAGTCTAGTGGAGTCACTCCAGATTTTTTTTTACGAATGAAACCTTCAATTCAAAAAGTAATGTTCAAATTACTCAAGTTTTTATCCTCCCCCTTTTTTGAATGAAATTCTTGCTACGAGATTCTCCTCAGCCAACGCCTGTCCTTCGTCGAGTGGCCATATGATAGAGACCCTCCCAGCACCGCAAACAGATATCAGGTAAGAGAGGGGCAGGGAAGCAGATGCCCACCATCCATCGTGGGTGATAAGCAAAGAAGGCACACATCATAAGCATCGGTGTATGTGGCTCTGCAAGTAGTCATGTCCCGAAACAGGGCAATTGCTGTTCATCTCTCCAGGTGTTATGAAATTGGGCCCGATGTCTCCAGGCATTCTCATCGTTTGCTGATGCTTTGGTTAATCGGAGAATTCTTTCTTGTTAATGGTGACTTATCTAATGGTGTAAATTTATCTGGAAATGTTTCTTTTAATTCATGCAATTCTTTCACAGTCCTTCATTTTGTACCATGCAGCTGTCTATATAGTATTTTATATTATTTTTAGGTTTGTGAATATGAGTGAGAATTTAAAGGAAGTTCTTCCAAACACAGGATTACTATTTCAAGAGGAATTTCATTCATTTGTACTGAGCAAGCCTAAACTGATTCCTCTTAAGTCTGTTACACTACAAAAACTGGAAAATATGCAACAAGATGCTGAGAAGAAAGCCAAAGACCAAATGCCAAAACCGGATTCTTAGTAAAACTGCTATTTTGTTCTGACAACTTCTTATACAGTTAATGTATTTATGGATATTCATATGAATAGAAATCCATCTTTTTCAGTGTGCAGTTTCATTGCAGTCTAACTATTTAGGATGATTCCAAATTCATGATGCAAACTTCTGGGGGTTATTTAAAGGCAAATCCAAATCCTATCCATGTGGGGTCGCAAATACAGTCTTCAGATACCTGCTAATAATCAATATAGAGGACATAGAGAAGTAATAGTGAACTTTTCTACCATGATTATTAAAATTTAATGATCTTGCACCAAAAGCACTTTACCAAAATGGATAGCTTAGAAATTCGATTTCATTTTATGGGTGAAATTCTTGAGCACAAACCCATTACCCATTCTTTATGAAACTCAATCAAGAAATGTATACGAACATTTCTTCCAAAGTGATTATTAACAGATACATGAAGACACTCGCGATACCATATTGCAGTGCCAGTTTGATTCGTCTTTGAGTAATCTACTTCCAGACAATTGTACTATAAATTTTGAATCATCCTTTATAAAATACATCCATTATTAGATTTTATGCAGTAATTCATATAGGTTCTTGTTTCACAAATCAAATGTGCAAAAATATTCTTTGTCTTCTACTTCACTTTCATGGCGAAGTTATTGTTTGCTTTTAGTACAAGTAAATATTTTTTCAATTTCAAGCAAGATTATAAGTATTTACAGGTTAAAAAGTAAAACATATTTTAACCTATAAATACAAGATATCTGATGCTAATAATCATGGCAGATCCAAAGGGGAAATGAGGCACGAGTCCCCCAGACGAACCAAGTTCACACTATAAAAGATTGACTTATTTTATAAAATCAAATTAATTTATACGAAAAAGGAAACAAAAAATCCGAATTTGTTTACTAGATCCGATACTGTCAAGGAACATATAAAGTTCAAGTTTTATTATACTTGGAAACTACTCAATGCAGAGATTCTTACTTTCAATGAATAAGTTTAGTACTGTTGAGTGAAAACTGTATACATACTACAATCGACACTCGTTTTTACAAACATGTAGGGACCCCTTAAATAGTTTGTAAAATTGTCTATGGGAGTGTATTCGGGAACACTCGCTAAGTCGAAAGTCGAATCGCAAGTGTTCATACAAACGAGAGTCGAATGTAGCCTGAACAGCTAGCTATTTTCTGAATAATCAAGAATACAGATTCCATTTCTGCGGTAATTTACAATAATTACAATTCCTAATCAGTAATTTACAATAATTACAATTCCCAATCAGTAATTTACAATAATTTGGGACTTGGTTAAGATTTACCACTCCTTTCTGGATGTAATGAAATAAGGTCAACAAAGAAAATTATATCACTGTTGACTGAGCTTAAATAAAAACAATTAAATGCATTAGGTATAATATTGCTGGCCCGCAAGAGGAGTGACAGGTCCAAAAATTCTTTGTGTATTATGGCCCAAACACACGCATAAAAGCACGGAACAGCTAAAAAGACTGAACTTTGCTACGAATCATACAGAACAAATAAATTATTACGCATTTAACACATTACCTGTTATTCTTTCACAT
Source organism: Cheiracanthium punctorium (assembly GCA_038373885.1). Classification (NCBI taxonomy): domain Eukaryota; kingdom Metazoa; phylum Arthropoda; class Arachnida; order Araneae; family Cheiracanthiidae; genus Cheiracanthium; species Cheiracanthium punctorium. Next base: position 43,507 of record JAWZYV010013430.1, read on the forward strand.
GTATTCATTATTAAACTAGTAACTAATATTCACTGTATTCAGTATCTTAAAAGGAGCCGAATGATGTTGAAAAAAGACTGAAAACTTTCATGCCTCACAAACAGGTCTAATCACTTATTTTCTGCACAATCCACTTTCACTATTTCTCCAGAAAGCAAGGAATAATTACTTTTTAACGCAGAAATAAAATTTATTTTTGGCTTACCTGATCATCATTTTGAAGATTAACCAACCTTTATGAATATTCACATTCTTGTCTGAAACTTACCTGCCAAAAATTCAAATTTTGTATCAATTTTTTCTTAGGTCAATTTCTAGCCTAACATTACCCTAATAATACATACCTGAAAATCAACATCAGAAGAGCAAAGCTGTAGATTGTTTTCTAACACAATTATTTTATGTACTTGTAGCACAATTTATAATAATAAAAGCCTGGAATATTGCAGAGAGTTCTGGAGGTACATGAAAATATGTATATTCTAAGACTGCTTCACAATCATTTAAACATTTAATCATTTCAAATTTTCAGCTATTCTCTTCAGGAACAGGGAGACAGCCACGAGTGGGTATGGAGGACCAGGATCTCCTCCTCCTGACGAAAAATTATTCCCTAACTAGCTCAGATGTACAAATCTAGATTCCTCTATACTAACACACACATAAGGTGTCCATAAATTATTCACTGGATAAGGTAAAAGCACTAGTAATGGACCACTTTCTAAAAACAAGCTCATAATTCATCCTTGGAAACAACTGAAGCTTTGTTTCAAATTCACGTTTCCATTGAAAAGTAACAATTGCATAAAGGAAAAACTTAACTAAGCCAACAATGCTTAAACATTTGACAAATCAAAAAGAATTTATTTCTCATTTTCCATCAGTTAATAAGACTGAATTAGTAACTTCACATGATTGGTTTAACATTAACAGAACTAGGAACTATATCCATTGATCACTGATTAAACATAAGGATGGGCTTTAATTATTACAAAACATTCTCAGAGACTTTAATACGGTGCCTCTACAATTTTTTAAAGGATTTCAAATATGCCTTGACTTCAAAAAGCTTGAGAGACAATGGTTCAAAGGCAAAAATGACATCACACAGTGAAAAAGTGATGTTCACTCTTAGGTTAAACTGAAAATAGTTCAGAGGCTATTTAAATGGGAACTAAATAAATCTTCTAAAATGGAACTATCCAAAGATACTTATAATAGTTTTTGAGGTACTATGACTCTAAAAATGCATAAGCATAGCTGCCAACCTTCCATGAAAAAAATAAGGAACACAGCATGTGGTCATAAAATCAGAAATAAGGAACATAGTGTGTGGTCATGAAATGTATGATTAAATATAAAATTAAAAATCTTACATTAACAAAATTAAATTATCATGTGTAGAGAGATGATGTGCATATATAATCATTAAGTTATAAAAATAAAATATACTTAGCTCAATTTCTACAATAGATTATAAGTATTTATTTCATTAAACATTTAACTCTACTTATTGAAAGATAAATATCATTCAATTAAATTTATTGACTTATTTACAAGGGCAAATGCTTTACCAAAAGCTAAAAATATACACGATTTTCCTTTTAATTTTTAAAAATCCCTACACTGAAGCTGAAAAACTGAACATTTTGGCTTAAAAACGTATTTACGGAACAAAGCTAAAAAAACAGAACACTTGGCAGCTATGCATAAGGATATTCCTTTTCTGGGTTACCAGGTAGGGTAATGAAGGCCAAGTCGGCCATTTCTTAGTTTCTCCTCTGACCAGATGTGAAGGGTTATCTATGCTTGATAAGCACAGGTCTTTTGGAGGAAAGCGAAATTTTTGTGAAGTGGCCAAACTGATGCCAGGTCCTCTCCTGTCCTGCTTTGTGACCCAAAAGCCTGCATCCTGTTTTCTGTAAGAGCTCTGTGAATCCTATCCTTCCTCCTTAAGATTTATGTATAATTAGTACTAGTGTTTAATCTTCAAAAGCCTGTTTTAGAATAAAGTATTTTATCTTATTCAAGTCTGCTAAACCTGCTTGTTTGTTCACAAGCCTGCGTTTTTCCATAGTGTCGAAAACCCAGAAGAAGAGGTGACCTCTGGAGTAATTAATACAAGATAAATGATTTATTGTTACTTGTTTCTTGATATTTAAGTAAAGATAAAGATAGAGAAAGCAGCGAATTAGCTAGTTAAAAACTCAAAGATGGATTTTGAGAGAAACTGTCATTTTTTTGTGTTTCTTATATTACAAAGATTGTGATAGAAGTGAATACTCTGCGTATGACAAGAGTCCCTTTTGAGATAGTTTGCAGTCTGTTTATACTTGCAGGTGTCATGAAATTTCACATACAGCAGGATGAATGCAGGATTTTGTCTTATTCATGTCTGTTGACCAGCTTGTGTTTTTTCAACATGTGTCACATGACTTCTAAACATGTTAAGAAAACCTATGATAATAAACACAACACACACCTTCACAAACTGTACTATGCACTTTTATTTGTAGTCGACCAATGTGGTTCATAATTACAATTCAAAAATTGCCTGGCAAAATAATTCAGTTCCTATACTTGTAGGGAAGCATTCCATAACTTTCATGATTATAAGGTTTTTTTTTTTTTTTTGGGGGGGGGGGGGTCGGTCCCCTTTAAAAACCTGCACTATTTCTTAGAAGAACAGTGTTTAAAAAGTAATTGAGAATATTTTCCAAGTGGTGTTGAAATATGCAGTAATAGTGCACGTTGATGTGCATTAAAGGAAAATTGCTAAATGAAATTTTGTGAGTTTTTTCCATACCTCTCATTCTAAGTTATTTATAACAAATCTTCATCAGTGAATCATTTATTAACACTTAGTATATTGATACATGCATAATTACAAAACTATACAAAAGTAAATGCAGAACTAATGAATTCTCTCCATATATAATTTTGGATTCCTATATAATCTCTTTGCTTCCATTTTTATAAAGGCTATCAATGAGAATTCAATTTCAGTGCTAAATGTTATTTTTTTAACATTCATTGAGTACAGAAGGCCACATCCAACTTTTTTAATATTTTTTAGTCTTTAAAATCACAGATGTGCAGTTGAATGAAACAAATATTTTTTATACGTAGTTGTTGCATATATTACAAAATTTCAGAACTTTTTAATCATTATATTCAATTTAAGAGTGTAAATGAAAAGCAAAATTTAACGAAATATCTTTAAAATATGAACTTTAATTCACTCATTACATATGACAGCCATTTTTACTGACAGAAACTGGAATGAGAAGTTGAACAGTTTACACAGTATATGATACTCAAACTGATTACTTAAAAGCATGTAAATAACATTAACTAGGTAATAAAACAAGAAATACCATTTACACAGTGTGCAAACAGTTTCATTAAAAATTTCAGATTAATAGTTATTAATTACACTGAAGCATGTAATAAACTATGTTTCAAGACCAATTTTTCATACTTCAATTTCACAACATAAAAACAGTGATCAATTACATCGCAGTTTATAGTCCTTTTCCAATTTAGCCACATATTATCTTTTACTTAATAGTTTACCAAATTCATAACATATGCAACATTCATTTTGAAACTGAGCATGTTTTGCATTAATTTGTTTTTCTTTTTTTTTCCAATACTACTTCATGTTTAACCAGATACACCTCTTTGATACTTTTTAAAAAATAATTATTACTTGTTATAGCAAGAACATTATTATAAGGAAGGAAAAGTGCAATTCAGAATTTCAAAAGATATAAAGTTGTGTCCTACTTTTGTTAACATAAATAGATATTCACACATACATTAAAGAGGGATTATAAAATACTAAACTATACAGTTCCATCTTGATTTAGCCAATAACTTGAGTCCAACAGACCCATAATGTGTGTATTTCCATTTGTAACCAAAGTATTACTGACTGTATAGCTTGTTAAACTAGAAAACACTTCATAATATTTCTGTCTGGGTCTACGGGATCCAATAAAACAGTACATGTTGAAATGTTTCTACTTAGTAGCAACAATTTTTTGTAACACTTACCTACAATCCAAGTAATAGCAATTATAACAGATTTTTTTAGTAAAATTAATGAGCTGAAAAAAAATTTCCTTTCACATAATTAAGATTTTTATCTCTACAAAACATTAACCCTCCGAGCATCTAGAAAATGGGGAAAGAATATACAGTTGTTTTCACTGTATATTAATGTGCAATTTATACAATATAAAATATTATTAATTTTGAAAAATAAGCTCTAATTAATTACAAGTAGAAAAATATTTATGTATGTTTTTGCTTAAAATGAAATGTAGGTATACTGCAGTGAAAGGGAGAATATGCTTCAGTTGCTTGTAGGGTTAATATGTCCCCATCCTCGAGTTTTTAAAATCTTTTACAAGATTAATGAACAGCTGCAAATACTGCCATTTAAAAAATATTCACATTTCTACAATGGTATTGGCGATCACTCTCATTGTTAGCTAAAATTTAGTGCTAATCTAGCTAAATCAGATGGTGATCATCTGGAGGTGAAACATTTAAAAAAGAATATTCATGTTCAACCAGTTTATTATAGAAGGAGGCAGAAAATCTTAATCAATATCTGGAATTTTGGGGGACTATACCAAAGGAATTTTACTGGGCCAAAAAAGTGTAAATCTATAGACTTTTTAAAGTTGTAAATAAATATAAAATTTATAAATTTGAATTCAAACAGATGCATCTGTAACATTTAAAATATGTTTTCTTAAGCTAAAATTAGCATTTTCTTAGATTTTGAGAATTGTCAATAGCCTTAAGTTTTGTCCTCAAAACATGAAAGTACCGAAACTTATCAATGTTCTGAAAAGCTTGAGATTCTTATTTATAAATTTATCTTTGAATTAGAGAATTAAAATTCCAACATATATGTAGGCTTTTTTTTACTTACTTTCATAAAGATTATGAAATCCATTTACTGTTCCAAAGTTTTGGAGATTTATATAAAATTAAAAGATATACAAGGATGTAATCTTGTTACCTTCTTTAATTTCCCTTGCACTGTTGAACCACAGTAGTTATTCATGAACATCATTTAATATCACTTGATTAGCAAGCTTGAAACTATATAGTAACACAGTGCAACCTTACTTTAAAATAATATATATATATATGAATGGAGTTAAAGAAAAATTGAGCCAGACATGTATGGAGCATCTTCTTGTGAACATTGCATCCCCTCGCCATCTTCCTTGGAAAGAAACCTCAATTCTTCCTAAAGTGTTAACTTTTAAACTTTTAGGTAAGATATGACTTTTGCCACAAATTTTATACCGAATGTATCCCTGAAGAGGCAGCATTACTGAGAGAGCAATTGCTCAAAGTAGCAACACCTTTAAAACACATATTTTTTGATACATTTTTTAATAAAATTATTTTTGATTACTCTTTAAAAAGTGGCTGTCCATTTAAAAGAAAAACGTGTGAAATAGCATACCTGCCAACATATAAAAACATTTATCAGGAGCAACTTCAGAAATTCTCCGGAAGAACCGGAGCAGTTGGCAGGTATGAAATAGCCAGACTATTATTTTTACATATGATCGGTGCTTTTTGCTTCTGATAAATTCACACAGCAATTTTGTTCACACTTCCAGACCATTTTCATAAAATTATATCACAGATTCCCTGCTGCAACTCATAAATTCATCTGACTTTGGCTCTAACATTTGACGTTCTTTCTGGCTCAGCATATTACTTTAAACAAGTTTACTTGAAATTTTTTTTTCCAGTTTTATTATTATACAGGTATAGGGTGGGGTCACAATCACCTTTGGCCTGCTTAATATAATTCCTGGTGCAGGCCTTGATCAGTAGCCACAGACACTGATCATACAAAAACATTTTTCATACATGTATGAAGAAAAAAACATTGTCTATTATCACAAATTACTACACATGTATGGAGGAAAAAATAACATAGTCTATTATCACAAACTACTACATATGTATGGAGAAAATAACCGTTGTCTATTATCACAAACTACTACACATATTTTAAATGAAAAGTCCTGCAACGTCTTATACAGTTGTCATGCATTCATCAGTTTTGGCATTTACCTTTTCATATTTCACATGTCTTAAACATATATATATATATATATAAACATATATACACACACACACACATACACATATTTTCCCCAACCAGAAGTTTCATTGCTTATTTTAAGATAAAAATTTTCATTAAGTACTAAGCACATAAAATGTGTTCTGACTGAAGTGCATGTATTTATCCCCCTTGTTCTAAGTTACTATGGGGGGAGTTTTAGCATAAAACATTAATACATTTTTACTGTGTTCATGGATAACACCAAACATATTATTACAATTACTATCATTACTTTTAAGGAGTAATTTCCCCCTATCAGAATTGATATCATAAAACTACCGTATTTTCCCTCAACCGTAAAATCAATTGGGAGGAGGGGAGATTTTGCAATCAAGCTTATGAAATGGTCCAATTTATCCTTTCTTATTTCAGGTGATTATTAAGATATTACAAAAGCAGCTTTAACATACTAATGTAGCCCCCACTATGAGAATGCAAATTTATGAACCTTTTTCTTGCAAAAACACATAAAGGACATTTATTGGAAATTAATTACAAGATTCTTAACACAAATGGATGGTAGCACTAAATATATCTTTGCTCACAACAGACTGATAATTTCACTGTCTCTTATCTAAAGGAGAATTTCAAAACTTTCAAATTTAAAGGATTTATTCATTCCCCGCCCCCAGAAGTTTTACAGTCTTTTGCACTGTTAATGAAAATCTATTACTATGATAACAGCTTTCAACAACAGATTTGCATTTGTCATTTTTTAGTAAATTTTAACATTAAGTACTGCATGATACACTCATTTTTAGAAAGTTTGATTTAGATCAATTTTAAAACAAAGAGTTTTAAGGTATTTAATTTAATTTATTATTCCTTTGTATCCATGTTATCTAACCAATTATTTAACCCTCTGACGTTCAGGCGATCTTTCAATTAGAGCCTCCAGAAGTCCACACCCAGCCGAAATTCGAAGAAAGTTGCCTTCCCCCTTTCAGAAATTATCTGATGGGAATTCACTGCAGGTGGTGGTGAAAATCCACACTTCCTTAAGAGCTGGCATTTATGATGATCGCACCGAAGAATAACTGTGGAAATTTTCATGTGACATAAAAAGAGAAAATACATCTGGGGGTAGTGGGAGGTATTCGCACCTCTCATATCGGCTATTGTCCAGCAATTGTAAAAAGTTCTGCCTACTGCAAGGCAGGGGAAAGAAATGCTACTTTTTCTTGGCCGGCCTTTGACTGCCAGAGGGTTAAAAGAGTCTTAACGTTCTTATAATAATGATGGCAGTTAAGATATTTACTGTCCTCGTAGCAACAACAGCCCTTTTCTAAGGATTTGAAGATTTTTTGAAAGCAAATTTTTATCCTTAGAGTTTTACTGTAATATTTCATTCATAACTTAGTTTAAAATTCTCAAATATATAACATGTCATGTTATAAAAGTTTAAAGTAGCATTCAGATTGTTTAAGCCAAATGGTCTGAAATTTATCAATATTTTAAAAATAAATACTGGAATAATTTTATGATTATCGGGAAAAAGAATGTTGAGGTATCTCTAAAATTTTTACTTTCATATTACACTGCTGCTGTGGTATCAAAAATAGTTTCTAAGAAAATGCAACCATAAAAAATCAGTAAAATGGCCGGTTAATGGAAAATACATGTAGGTGATTAGGACTGCAGCACATATTTGAATTTACATGGCAGAAGCACCATGAAAAATAACAGCCTACATACACACTTTTCAATAGTAAACAATCACTATCAGCTATTGAATGCAGGCCATATAATAGACACATACGCAGCCAACAGCACTAGGAAACAGGACTGCTGTAAGACACCTGGGACTTAAATACAAGCTCTTTGTGTGCAAACAACATGCGCTATCATTATTGGAATCAAACTTTTGCCATTTCTATTGTAGACAATATAGGCTAGCAAAGAATTTTAAATATCGTGATGGCGTATTTCTTAATTTTTTGCTTCGTTAAATGTAAATACTATCTCTGTATTATCCAGAAAGAGTGCAAAATCTTACTTTATAACTGCTTAAAATAAGAGAGTAATAATCTTTCAAAAAAACTTATCACTGACTGAAGTTGTAGATCAGGTTATTAAAAAATTGAGGTTTGGAAGAAGGTTTTTGTAATAATCTGCTCATGGATAATTGAGAGCCTTTAAAACATATATTCTGTGTGCATAACTTCAGAGTCAATAAGTAAAATTTAAAGGATGTATAAATTAAGTGGCAAGAACTATATTAAATAAAGTAAAAAAAAATTTCACCACATTTATCAACATCGGCATTTTAATATGAATCAGCAATACTAAATATATAATGAGTCAAAGAAATGGACTTACACATATTTGTACAGAAAACATATTCAATATAAAAAATATCGCTATAAAATATTTACACAATGAACTAAAATGATGCCAATGAAACTTCTTTCTCGAAATTAATACAATATAAGATGCAACCAATTACGGTGGAATCCTCTTTAGTATATTTTTGCAATCTGAGTATTACAAGGTAACACATCCAATGCCTTAAAAATTATGATTGCACAAATGAAAACCAGCTCCACAAATATACCATTCTATAAATAATTAAAATAATGTGGCCCCCAAACAAATATGTAGTCTGTATATATATTACAACAATATAGCACTTTAAAACAAGTGACTTGACACACATTCACTTTCAAAGGGGAAAAAATAGTTTATCTTCACCAAAAGAAGCACCTTTAAACAACATACAGATCTCAATTATAACCTTGAAGTTCTATCAAATTTTGAAAAGCTTAACAGAATTAGAGTTTTAAATGAATTTAACAACTTTTTCTCATTTTCTTTTTACATGTTTGCAACAAAAATAACAAGGAATATTTTTTGTGATAAGTGTGTATATAATCTAAATAATTTCGCACAAATTTACATAAACACACCTACAGACAGGCCATGCAGCATGTACAAAATACTTATCTGGTAAGAAAGGCATTATCTGTAGAAAAAATTGGTGTCATTTTTTTCACAAATAATCCTATTGAATGAGTGAAAGACAAGGCCTATTATAATTAGCAAATGTTGAGGTAACAGAACATCAAGGCCTTACAACAATCTAGGCCAAATCTAATAACTTATCAATCAAAAACTTTTCTCATTGGATCTTGTATAAAACAGAGAAATTTATTTTCTCCCTCTCTATTTACTTTACATATTTTTCTTAAATATTAATTCTTCTCTGTACACTGTTTATGAATTTGAGTATCACCTGGTCCATAACCTTAACTTCTTGAAGCAACCACCTCCATAGGAGACAAAACAAAACATGAGATTTTTTTTTTCTTTTTCAAACAGTCACAGAATCAAAAATCTTCATTAACAGTTAACACAACACCTACAACATGAAAGTTTCTTCTTAAGTTTTTGGCTCTTCAGGATCATTAGACTGTAGCAGTGCTAAAGCATCTTTAACAGCATGGTATATAATGTTCTTTATCTGTTAAGGAAAGAAAATAATCAATTAGTTAAAATAGCTCTAAACAGCTCAGGATGTACTTACATTACTCTATGTCAAAAGACATTCATTTAAAAAATTAGTAAATATGTATGTTTATTATCAGAAGTGTAAAAAATGATATGTCTTTTTTTTCTCAAATTATTATGTTCATTCTTTATAATGTAATTTGTTAAATTATTACACAATTGGAATTTCTATCTCAGTTGCATAAAATCGCCTAACTTTACTTTGAGTATAATTCATATCCAATTAAACAGTAAACATATCGATCACCTGCTCTAAAATATTTACAAAATATTACAGCTGAACACTTAATTTTTGGAGACACAAATTTGCTTTAAGCAACATGATTTTATTGAAAAAGAAATAAAGAAAAAAGACCCACCATTTATCTGGAAACTAGCTGTGTTAACCAGGTGCATTAGGTGTCAGGGCATAATTTGCCAAAAAATAAATAAATAAATATAAAAATAATGTCAACTGACATTAATCACTGATGCACATAGCAGCTTAATTTTTCATGCCCTCATGTATTTTCAATATCTATATGTTTCCCCCATTTCTAACCATATATAAGTTTGTTGTATTGGGCTATGATTAAGTATTTTAAGTTAACATTTAAGTATATTTCATTTAAAAAATATATATTAGTTGGTGATTAAAAACATGACATTTTAAATAAAATTATTAAGGAAATAAAACATTTCAAAATTATGAATATGCTCAATGTTACTCTGCCCTATCACTTCTACGTGGTAAATCAGCACCTTCTATTGAAATCATGGAAAGTTTTTTTTCTTCCCCAGGAGGAGGAGGGGATGAAGGAATAAAAGGTAGCCTATGTATTATAGCTCAGGCTATAAGTTATCTCCATTCCAAATCCCTCCAGCCATTTATGCATGAAAGAGTAACAAACTGGCAAACTTATATATTTATAATTTTAGGATTATTCATCACAGAGAAAAAAGAAAAATAACAGTAGTGGTACTTTGAGACAAGTTTTAATTTGTTCCTTGACGGATTTCATTAGTCGAAATACTTTTTTACACTTATGTATTTTGTGAAATTAAATTTATTACTCATGAAACTGTATTGGAAAATTGAGTAATACTTATGCATTTTTGAAATTGACAGTGGAAAAGTTAAAATAGTGTGGTTTATAACAGAGAATTACTCTACATTTAAGAGTTAAAGGATATCCTGCTTTTTCCCCCAAACAGTTTATTAATGTGTAACTTATTCTATTTCAATAACATTAAAATTTGAAAGAATTTTGATACAAGAGATGGTGTAGAGGATACTGATTTTGAAAAAAGGATCAATTGCAATTTTTATCACTACATTCTTGCAATAATACTTAAACTTCATATACAATCAAACTGTTTAATAAAGTGAAAAATAGAATGCAGTGCTCATAACTGTTTTTAATGGTATCTAGGAAAAAGGGACCAAATTTCAGAAAAAAGAGACCTTGTAAAACACAACTAAGGAATGCAATCCCGCACTGTTTTTCATTTGGAGGGATTTCAGGTCATTGATCCCGTGGGATTAGCATTTCATTTAGCTAAGAATTCATTTCAACAGACAAAAATAGGAAAAAGTAAGATTTTAAGCACTATGAAGTGTAATAATAACACTACTTAACAGCCATTTTGCCTCTGGGATGTGATACATCAATGAGTATGTATTTTGGTGTATAGAATCCGAATCTACCTTTCAAAATGCTCTAGCACGTAAGATTTTTGAGTTTTTAAGGATTTTTATTTATTTTTTTCGTAAGTTCACTACTTTTCATTCTTTTATTTTAATGTTTTATTTTTTTTTTCTTAAGTTTGGTACAATAGTGCTATAAGATCAACAAATTGTCACTTTATGTCAGATGTTACACAGGCAAGTGTTATTCGTTAGATGGACAGATAATCCAGTAGTGCGAAATAAACATTATGACCTAGTGAATGTTGAAACATGCATGGTGCAATTACTATCGTATTTATCTCAGCCTAAGAATGTATTGAGAGTTTTTTTTAATAAGTGAGTGTTTCCATTGAGAGGTATTTTTATTTTAAAACTGCCTTATACATATATTTAAAGCTTACATTTACTAAAAATAACAGCTAGTAAGCATAGTTGTTCTCTTAAGCACCCCAACAACTTTTGTTATGTCTGTGAGAAATTCACCCCCCCCCCAAAAAAGACAATTACTGATTTGATTAAAGCCTGTAAATTATATTTTGACAGTTCTCTTGGTGATCAAGATAAAACTTCCGCGCCTCATATTAGTGCATAACATGTATTACTACTTTAACCAAGTGACTGAAAGAAAAATGCAGAGCAATTCTCAATTCCTATGGTATGGAGTTAGCCTAAGGATCATTTTTCAGCCTATAACGTCTCTCTCACGAATATCGCAGGGCATTCTCTATCAAAACTAGACATAAAATAAAGTATAAAATGTATCTTCAGTGCATTTGCAGGGGACATAATGAAAGGTTGCCTGTTCCTGCAAGACATAGAATCAGAAACAATGTCAAAATCTGAAGACGTTGATCAATAAACTGTAGAAAAATATTCCCCTCATTCTCAAGATTTTTCGCCTCAGCTCTTTAATAAAAAGGAATTGAACAATTTGCTTCGCGATCTAAAACTTTCAAAACAGCAAGCTGAACTTTTGGGGTCGAGACTGCAACAACGAAACCTTCTAGCTCCAGGTACAAAAATTCCCTGTTTGAGATCAAAAGGTACTTCATTTGCTCAATATTTTGAAATGCAGAATTCAATGTGTGTATGAAGAGATGTCAATGGTCTGCTGATGCAGCTAGGTGCACAAACATAACCATCAGGAATAGTCACTCTTTTTTGACTCAAGGAAAATCAGATTAAAAGCTTTAATACTGCATATTGGCAATACTCTTCCATCTGTGCCTTTGGCTCATGCAGTAGACGTGAAAGAAACTTATGAAACTTTGGACACTATACAGTAAAGTGACTTATAAGGAAATAACATGTAACTGTAAAGGAAAATGTGAAAAATACGCCACTGGTTGAGCCCAATAAAATCACTTTGCCTCTGATTCATGTCGAGTTGAGTTTTATGAAGAACTTCGTAAAAGCTCTGGATAAATGAGGTCAGGTCTTCAATCATTTGAAAGAAAAGTTTCTCAAACTGAGTGAAGCAAACTTAAAAGAAAGTATATTTATTCGACCACAAGTAGAAAAATTGTTCAGCGATCCATCGTTTGATATCAGACTGACAAATATCGAGTTAGCGGCTTGGTCCTCATTCAAACCAAGTGGGAAGGGCATTTTGGACAGGAAAAAAGATGATATCTAAGTTGGAATGTGTATACATATAAATACCTATGTATACATATAAAATAATATTGAATTATGAAATTCTTAATATGAATTTCTTGTTAGGGTCAATTCTATCAAATTTTGCCAGTATTGCTGCTGATTTTCCTGTGCCTCTTGGAAATGTGACGTGATAGACAAAAATGGATTTTACCAGTGAATTTAGCACCCCAAAATTAAGTAAATCCACCCATTTACAAACCAGAGGCAGAAAAAAAAGTTTTAATTTGTTGACTAGTGTAATTAATGTTACCTGATAATTAATACAATAATTTACAGAAATATGAAAATTATTGTTATGATATTCTGAATATTATACTTAATTCTTATTTGCTAAACAATAATGTAAAAAAGGTGATGTAAAGTCACTAGTCTTGATCTAATTTTAGTAAAATTGTTAAAAGTGTGAATTAAAAAAATTAAAACTTTTTATAATTGATTCCTGATTAGTTTGCTAAAAGATAAATTAGCATCAAATATTTCTGTTCATTTGGAGATTGGGAAGTTAGCAAAAAATTTAGAATACAATATTTGATCTGAACTCCTCTTGGAGGATAATTAGAAAAATTAAAACTTTAAATTAAAATTTTTAATTATTGCTTCATAAGATACATACAAATGCAACAACTTTGGTCAACTGATGCTTGGAGAGGTGGCATGAAGTTGTAATAAAAAATTCATTTCTCAGTTTCAACCCTGCATGATTACAGTCCTGAACTCATGAGACTAGTCCCGCAAATATTTGTGCAGGACCCCGTTCCTGCGGGATTGGGATTGCATTTGCTAAACACAATCCACAACATTTGCAACACGTTTGGGTTTTTTTTGCACTCATGACACGGGATGTCAGCTGAGCTGATATTTTTAAATTGCATCTAAAAAGACCAGAAAAAGGGAGGAATAAAACAGTAAGTTTTAAACAAGCGCAGACAAGCCGGAACATTAAAATCTGGCAGTTTACAAATTATCCCTTTAAACACCCTACATTGCTCTTTATCAGAGTTAGGTTTCTTCCACAAGAAACCAACTGAAGATAAAACAGATGCTCAAATTTTAAATATATATTAACTATATAAAGCAATTAAGTATATTGAATATGATTATATGAAATTTAAAATGAAAACAATTACTACAATTTTTTTTTCAAAATTATATTAAAAAATTCAGGTTCAATTATTTATAAGTGATGGGTTGCATAATATTAGGGGTAGGTGTGTGCGTGGGGGGGGGCACTGTTCATGCTATTCTTAGGGGGGGGGGAATCTTCCAAATTTTTTATTTTCCTATCAAAATGCACTATTTTAAGGATTATCTTGCCCAACACATTAAAATTTGTAATTTTATTCTAACATGGATACCTCAACTGCTGATTGTAAACATATTGCTCTGTAGTAAGCAAAATGAGGATTTCGATGAAATTTTTTAATACAGAAATCATTGTAAATTGGTTCCTTTAATAAAATGGATGTAAATAAAAAGCAGTCTTATGGAAAATGTATAATTCTATAATAGGTAAACAATCCACCAGTACTATTTAATACTGTTATAGAAGTTTAATTAACAAAAAATATGTTTTTGAACTTCAAGTGAATAACTTAATTGATTTTGTGCTTTTAGATTTTTTTTTTTTTTGTTCAGTTGCCCAATAACTGAAAAGCTTTAGTCAAATGAGTAATCTTGGCTGAAAACATGTAATAATTAATTTAGTATACATAATTAAATGCTTATATGTCTAATTACATTTTCTTAGGGTTTTCTATAAAAAAATTTTGAGCATTTATTGTATTTTCCTAAGTTTGAACTTACAAGGCGAATTCTTATAGAATAACAGTTTCTTCCATTCTTCCACTTGGAAGAAACTTATTTCTTTCGGCCAGTTTTTTCGACTTTGAAAAAGATTGGCAAGCCAGCTCTTTTCAGGTAAATCAGCAATACATAGTATCCCATGCGTCATATGAACAGAAATATATACACAGCAAGAGCTTGGAAAACATCAAATACCAGATATGTGAAAATTCTGTACAGTTGAATGTGTAAATAAAATTAAGTTTGCAAGAGAAAGCCAAGGAAAAGGTGTGTGTGTGTGTGTGTGTGTGTGGTAGGGGGGAAGTTAAATCTGATGCAAATATCAAGCTTTTTTTTTTTTTGTAATAGATCGTAGAATCACTTATATGACAGTCTGAAAACTTAAAATATAAAAAAAAGGTACTTCTGTTATTAATTTTTAAATAAGTTAGCATATCTCAGTCTTAAGTGGCTAGAAATTTAAGTTGGGGTGGATCACCATTATCTGCATTTTCGTGCAAAATTAAGCAAAGCTTTTACTCACAAACTTTAATTTGAACAAAATATACCAAGATTTTTTTTTAAAGCATCATTCAAAGAGGGGCATGAGAGAATAGAGTTCCCTTCGAAGTACAGTAAAGATAGCAATTGCATGACTGAAAAAAAAAAAAAAAAAAAAAAAAAAAAAAAAAAACTTGAAGAACAATTTTGTTTAATACATTTTTCTTTTTAAATGAGTAAATCTTTTCAGTATTTAGAATATTTCACTTTTTAGTAGCGATCCTAAAATTGGCAATGCACTTGACTTAGATCCATCCTGATAATTCCAAATAATTGAGAGGAACCCATTAAGCATTTATTTAGTTATATTATTCACCATGGCACAGGATTAAACATATTTACAAGTGTAAACACTGATTGCAGTAATTTAAAATAGATGCTTCGAAAAAAAGTAAAAAAATTTGAAACACTTTCAGATTTTAAATATGCACTAGAGTGCTATATATCAAAAGCGTATCATAATCTACTCGTTTTCCCTTATTCTATTAAGTTGGAAAGTATCATTATCCATGAGTATGCCATATTTTTCTCCCTTGCTCCATCAAACACACATCTTTGGAATCTAAATCTATCTTAAAATTGCCTACTAAAACTGTTTTACAATCTTCACCAAGCATATTCCAACTATACTTCACCATTTGAAATACTATTCGGAATGAGCATCATAATCTATGAGTGTGCCATGTTTGTCTTTCTTGTTCCATAAAACACATATTTGGAATTGAAATCGCCTACTTACACTATTTTACAATCTTCGCCAGGCATATTTTAACTATACTTTCTTAGTTTCTACCTGAATTCGGAAGATATCGCCAAGCTTGATTCAGTTTTGAAGTTATTTTTTGGCAGCAAACTTGGTGATAAATTATCAAAAATTGCTAACCTTGTGTGGCTTTCAAGATTTTAATCTCCCCCCCCCCACCTGTGTGTTATCTGGCAAACACATTTGAAAAGATTTTCACTGTGACAGTTCATGTCTACAAATCATATTTACAAAGTTGCATAGACAAAAACCTGGAACTGAACAAAATAGTACCCTAGCGCTTAAAAAAAAAAAAAAAAAGATGGAAAAGAAGCACATGTTATTTTTTCATCTGTGTTCCCCAATCTTTTTAAGTAGCTCCAAGATTCATATTTCAATTGATTTCTCTTTTTCATTGTTAATAAAGCAGGACCAGTAAAGATTCTTGTGCTTGAAATTTATTTGGATGGTTTGTTTCTCAGCCAGTTTGCAATTAGGTTTCTTACAGGTGTTCCTCATTTGAGAGTTACGACTTCGGAATGGCTAAAATCCATGTTGAAAAAGAGAAAATAGGGACCATTTACATGAAAAGGGGACTTATGGGGAAAAAAGAGACTATTTGCTAGCCCTGAGAATGTGTTGCTTTGGAAGGGGGGAGAGGGGGAAATTTGTACATCTTAATAACGAAGACCGACCCTTCAGACCAGTTTTTCAAACATTTCCTCTGATGGAGCAGTTTGAGGGTTTTGGCAGAGCACCTTGCGTGAAACTGAGACTAGTAAAGTAGAGGCTGTTGCAACAAAATATTTTTTCATAGAGCACTTGTTACTGTCATAAAGAGCACTTAGTGTTCATTCACGCAGAGCACAGTTTGAGAAACCCTGCTTCAAATAAATATTATACATTTACCCTGTATATGTTGAGATGCATAATTATTTCCAGTAAGTCATATTCTAAAATAAATTATGTCTTGTCAAATATTCCTTACTTCCCACTTTCAACTGTACATGAATCTAATCAGTACCGGATCCAGGGGAGGGGCTAGGGGGCTTCAGCCCCCCCCCAAAAAGAGATTGCTCAAGGGTAATATTCTGCTTTATTATACAATTGAAATAGCTAAAATGATCATATTGTATTACTTAGCCCCTCCCAAAAGCCTAA
The DNA here is from genome assembly GCA_038373885.1 of Cheiracanthium punctorium. Taxonomy (NCBI): domain Eukaryota; kingdom Metazoa; phylum Arthropoda; class Arachnida; order Araneae; family Cheiracanthiidae; genus Cheiracanthium; species Cheiracanthium punctorium. Next base: position 60,757 of record JAWZYV010013430.1, read on the forward strand.
TACATTGGTTTAGACAAAAATTTTGATTTATAGTACATTTTAATTGGGTGAAGTAAGCTTTTTAAAAAATTTAGCCCCTCCCAAAAAAATTTTCTGGATCCACCACTGAATCTAATGATGAATCATATCATTTTTACACACACATAAGCACATACAATAAAAAAAGACACAAAACAAACTAATTTTATGAATAAATAGTAGTTCTAAAAAGTGATACAAGTATACACACTTAGATATTACTAGTATATAAGAACAATACACAAATTTTACAATTAGTAAAAGAAGTACATAATAAAAGAACAGAAAAGAAAAGAGAACAGAAAAGAAAAGAAAAAGTTCAAAGAAAGAAAAATGTGTTTCTTTCAACCCAGTAGCTCAAATGTAAATTTTGTATCACAGGTCTTTAAAATTATAAGTCAAGTAACATACACGTTTATTTATTCGTGAATGTTGAGATATTTCTATATATATAAACAGTTGTCATACTCGTACGAACATTTTTCAAATCTTGTTTTAGCTACATTACATTGGCTTTTATGATACTCCATCTCTAAAGCAAAAATACATTATTTGCTGCAATTTTGTTGCACAATATTTTAAGGACATTACCATTGAATGTCCTAACAAAAAAACAAGGGCCATTTGTAATACTTCTGAGTATGACATACAGCTGGTAACTTTTCCTCCATTCACTGTATAGTAATATTTAAATTAAAATCAAACAAACAAGGAGGGAAAAAAAAAAGAAAAAAAAAAGAGGCCAACCAAAAACTATAACAAAACAAAACTTCACGAAATAATTGTTGTAACAAAAGGTGGAGGAGAGCGGAAATTAGACAAACCTCCAGCGCAGCGAAGTTGCAGACCAATGAGCCTCCAACGCTGCGTAACTGGAAAAAAAGGTTGAAAATTACAAATGTTAATACACACTTTCTAAAATAAAAACCTTGACTTAACACCAAACATACTGCCAAGTATATGTTTCTTTTCCTTATGTGAAGAATATTATGTACATTTTCATTTTTAAAACAAAAGGAATGTTATTCAAGCAATTGGCAAACAGAATATTCAAATTCTACTAATAAATGATAAGTGAGTACATATTTACATTTTTGCCTATGACTTTATTTTTGCTCTTGAAATGATGTGGTTGTAGATAGTCAATAAAGAATTAAAATTTTTATATATAATCGTTAAAAAAGTTAAAAAGCTGTGTTATAAAATTTCTGGAGTAATATTCATTTATTTTACTTACAAATGGTATGCTGTATTTAATAGGCAACAGAGTTTGTACTTAAAACTTTTACTAATATTTTGTTTATAAATCGCCCAATTACATTCCTTCATACAGATATAAAACTTTAAGAAAATTTTGAATTGATCTCATCCTTCTCCAGTAATCAAGAAGATTTTTTGGTCACGCAGTGAAAAATCGGAGATTAAAGTTATGGAGTTCTACAAATAACAGAGCAATTGAAACAAATTATCAAACTATATGTTTAGGAAATTGAATTATTCTAGGTATGCTTTTTGAAAATCCAAGTAAAGCTACAAAACAGACTCAAAAGGCTTCATGTGCAACCTAATCTAAATATAACGCTGTCGATGAAACAGAGACCCACATTTATGAAATAGCCCAATATAAAACTTTCATTTTTTGCAAATGACTCAGAAACAATAAATACTGCAGAAAAAATTTTAGCTGACAAATTATACGGCACAAATTTCTGTGTTGACTGAGTAACAAACTAAAAATTCCATCATTATCAAGTAATATTTATCAATTTCCAGCTTTATCCCTATCCTAATTTTATGGAACTAAAATTAGTTAATAAAAATATTCTGACATAATTCAACACACTGTTCTTTTAAAACAGAAATGAAGATGAATATTATCTTTAAAAATCCTGAAATTGTTCAAAATATTTATAATAATAGAAAGAAAAGGGGAAAGAACTCATCACAACTTAAAATGAAGCGAAAATTTGAATTATAAATATTATTTTCTATTGAAAATAGTCACTCAATTTTATTTAAGATTTCACTAAAAGTACCCGAAATAGTTTCAGAACAAGAAATTATCAATAAACACTATTTACTTTGAAAATAATTTTCATCATTCAAAGATACAAAAAATTGCATAATTTAGCAACACAAATTTCATCTTCATCTAAGAAAATGCAAGTGTAATGTAATCAAGTTGTGACAGCTGAATGATTAAGGTATTGGATTATAACTGTTGGGCTGCAAATTCAATTCAAACCTACCATTTAAGACCACTGTGTATATGCAGTACATGCAGTTTCTGAGAGATGCTATTATTTAGAAATCATTTCACTTTCTGATGTAGATCTATATTGTGGTGAGGAACTTACAGTAGGATTAGAGATCAAAAGTCACAGTATTGCGTGAATGGTAGGCTCATGTCTGTAGATATATGAATGAAAAAAAGTGTAATAATTAACCCCCAGAACATTCATATTGCAAAGACTAGATTAGTCTTTTTTATAAAAAAATTTCATTATTAGTTTTTAAAAAGTATTTTTGCACCGACAACATTAAATTTTAAGATATCTAGAAACTAATTTTGGGAAATTTTAAAGGTTCACAGAAGCTTCTAAATCAAATAATTACTATTGTTTATCTATGATGTAGAATAATTCTGCTTCAGTACATTTTTAAGAATATGCTGATGCCAATGCTTCACGATCATAAACACAGGTAATTTAAATTATTGATATTTTCAATAATACATAATAAACATTACTACTACAGAAGTGTATACTCTGGAAGCAATGTATTTCTATAAAAGCAAATAACAAAAGCTGTCATTATACAGTGGTGCCTTGGATGACAATGGCTTTGGATAAACACAATAGATTAAAAGGGGCAAAATACCTGAGTTAGCAATTTTTTAATGTATGGGCATTTATCCCATTAAACCTGTTTCTCTTCATTTTTGCAAAAATGTAACAGCAAAGCAGGGATAATACACCACAGGCTACTGTATGTTGTGGAGCAATGAAGGGAGTGAAGAGGTAAAAATTCACAATTGTTCAACTGGATTTAGCCATAAGTAAAGATGTTCTTAAATAGCAAACAGCAGTTTTTAAAGGTATTCTTAAAAAGAAGTAAAAGCTAACAATCCCAGGGCATGGGTAAATTTTTCTTAGTAACTGAACCACCATAAAGTATAACCAGATAAATTTTAGACTATTTGACTTTTCATGAATCACAAGGTTTACTTGAGAAGTACTAAACTGCTTTAATGCAAGGGTAGTGACAAGAAAGATTCACTGCACAGATCCCATAGGAGGAAAAAAATGTTGTAAAAAAACAATTATGACAAAATCTAAATGAATTGAAAATGTTTTTAAAAACATTTTTATGACAATTTATTTTAGAAATGTTAATTTTTCGTGGTGAATATCGTAAATGATATTTACCATATTTTTTAAACAAATTCAATTTTAACGAGGTACATAAGTACAATGGCCGTGATTAAGAGACAAAATAAATTAATAAACTTTTTATTTAATTTCCTGGGAAATCACAGCATGGGTAAATAAGACAACTAAGGAACAAATTACCAACATGAACCAACATACCATTGAACTCAATTAAAATACACAAATATCTGAAATGCGAAAACATTTTTAAAATTATAATAACAATACTAGACTAAATGATATTTAGCGAACTTCATGATGTCTGTTGTATGAATACAAAAAGGATAGTTCTAGCTTCCAAATTGTAGTTTTCTAGTTAGACAACATAACACTAACTTTCAGAAAACTTTTTTAAAAACAAAACCATTGAGTACCTTTGATAAAACCACCAAAAGAATAAAGATTAATCAGAACTCAACATATCCAATCTCACAAGTTGTAACTGATTTTTTTTTTTTTTTAACATCCTTAAACATAAAAAAAAAATCTGTATAGAAAAATCTAAATACTTCAGTTAATTAGGAAACAAATTTGTGTTCATTGTTGTTTAAGGTATATTATCTTACAACTTAACCAACATTAAAAATTTGCTATCATCACATTAGAGAAACAGAAATGGTTTACACCATTACTATGGAGATGCTTTATGGATGGGCAGTTCCCTTAAAATAGGAAATGGTGAAAACTTTTGGAAAGCAAAACTTTTCAGAACACAGTTTCTATTACAGATACATTTCTACTCCTCGAAACAAAAATCAAATCAGCAGACTGAGAAATGTTAAAATATCATGTAAAAGAAACATCGCTGCAAATAGAATATTTTAAGAGAAATAATGCATCATGATCTGTTAACATATCTATACAAAACAGAGCTTACTTTTAATACCCTACAACTCAAAAACTGCTGTTATGCCTTGAAAGCTTAAAATTACGATGTGTACAATAATTCTAATGGGAATTTAAATTTTTTTTATGTAAAATCTTTTAACACTACTGACCAAATATACATACATACACACTTTATTCAATTGAATAAATTTTGTAACTACAGATAAATAAAACATGATTAATTACTAATGAACACATATTTTAACATTAAATTAATGTACATTCATATAATAAATAGGTTTTAAATATTAAATCCTAATATGGAGGGGAGAAACTTTAATAATCTTCATTAAATATTATGACAAACTAGTTTTTAAAATAATTTATTTTGCCTAAAAATATGGATGAATAGATCAATCAGGCACCAATAATAATGAAGCCATGTGCAATATTGCAGTAAAGCAATCATGAGAATGCAAAAAGCTGAATTGAAAGGTAAGAAAAAAGCAAAATGGAACAAATGAAATATTTGTGAATATTTCATGATTTATACTATTTTAAGTTTAGTGAAGGTGTTTCATGCTATGAAAATCTCATGTTTCTTATTCATAATTTTTAGAAAGTTTTTACGCTGAGTTCTGTTGCTAGCTATAATTGCTTAACACCTCTTAACAGATGAGAACAATTTTACACTAATAAAGTGATTTTTCTTCCTTTTTTGTGAATTTTGATTTAAACAATGTTGGAAGCTACTTTAGATCGTAACTTAGGATGTTCTAGAGCCATTTATATTGTTTTTGGTATGAATTAATAGTTATACTCTAGCTAAAAAACAATAGTTAGCAAGAGAACAGAAGTTACATAAAGAAAAATAGGATCTCAATCAGCTAACTTTGATATGAATTTAATATCTCTAGCTAATGCAAGCAGGTGGAACCAGCTGGTTCTATTTAATCGTCTTATAAAGGAATAGGAGAAATTTTCAACTAAAATTTAATTTGTACATTAAATAACATTCTCAAAAATGAAGATTATACAATACCAGTTCTATGAAATCAAGGGAATATATTTTTTAAATGCTCCATAAGTTTTTCCTTTCAATCCACACAAAAATATTTTAGCAGGCACAATTTTATGAAATAAAATATTTCCCCTCTTTTAAAAGTTTATTTAAATTAGCAATTCAATTAACAGCTACATTTTGTTTTTTTCTTATCAATCAGTAACTGTTATGAAATAGCATCTGTCCCAGGGTGATCACAAATATTGTGTATTGGGCAAACCTGCCCAATTGGTATCAGCCTGAGAGAGGGTGCCTTTGTCAGAAATTTTAACTAAAGTGGTTATTAACATTAAGTGGCATCTATTATAATAATAAATAAAAAAATAAGAAAAAAATAGTTATAGCTGTTATCACATCTTAGCTTACACAGATGCACATATCATTCCCTCCCTCACTGACATTTTTTGGTCGGTACTTTACTTTTTTCACTGAAATAATCTTGCACACAGAAATTCGGTATTTCTGCCTTCTGCCAAGCCAATACCAGAACACAAGCAAGTTAGCACTCTTTGTTTTCTGAGTGGACAGCAGAATGTTTGCATCCAGACAAAATTTCCCAAACTGACACTACCTTCTGTATTAAAACACGACAGCCAAAATATGCTTCTTTCACTCTGTACTTAATTTGTAGTTTTTAGTTAAAGAATTGCCATTTAGTCATTTGCAATAAATACCAAAAACAATAAAGTTTAATAATTCAGAAAATATTACATTTACATATGTATAGTTTTTCTTCTGAAAGACTTTTTCAAACATCAGGTTTCATTTTTCTAATTTGACTTTTTTGTATTCAGAGTCTCCATAATCCCCCCCCTCCCTTCCATCTCTTTAAAACAATCTATGGCATAAAAATATTTTGTGTTTGGAAATAAAGTGTTAAAGTCACTAGTTAAACAATTTCCCCTTTAATTAAAACACACCAAACCATTAGAACATGAAAATAACTGAAGGGGAAAAAATTATATATATATATATATATCTTAAGGTGAAAGAAGACCTTGCACAAATCTTTTAAATAGTAAACAAAGTAAATTAAGCATAAGACAAAATGAAGTTTCTACACAGGGTGTCCTAGAAAGGTTGAAATGCAGTTTAATCATTTGCCTGTCAAAGATAGCAATGAATGTAGCATGCAAAAATGCTTCAAATGAGGTCAGGAATTAGAATACATTAATTAAAAAGTCCTCTCATAATATTCAAAAAGTTACACTGGTTAAATTTTTATACAACCTCCTTGGACAAATTACATAAACTAAAGTATATATATATACATAGGTGCACCCATGGAGGGGGCTATGGGGGCTGAAGCCCCCCCTAAAGGTAGAAAGTTAGAAGTGAAAACCTTTAAAAATGAAAATTGTCGCTAATGTATTATTATTTTTTTTAATTGTCTTCAAGTTATTTCTAACCAAAAAAGACATTTATTTGAAAAAGTTTTTAAATAAATGCTTACAGTTAGTTAATGAAACACTGTTAATCTCGGTTACAACGTCACTAAAAAGATCAGATAATTATTTATGACTTCATACCGAGTTACATTGCTTGTGTTCTATGGGACAATCAAGTGGTACCGAATATGTAGACGTTATAAGAGAGTTGTAACTAATCGAGGTCACTATAACAGAGTTCATCAGTATTTGTATGTCGCCCAGCCCCCCCTAAACTAAAATCCTGGGTGTGCCACTGTATATATATATATATATATATATATTTAACCCCTTGAGTACCATAACATAAATGGGTGTCATGAAAGTCTCATTACTCAAAACCATGACATACATGTTTACATCATTATTCTATTTTAGTACATGAACTGTAATTGTTGCTTACTATGAGTGAAAATTGCAATTTAGTAATGTGAGCTGTATCATATGTTGATTTATCCGTTCTCTTTATGCCACTAGATGGCGATAGTTGTCCATCAAAATCACAAGGAATTTGCTATTTTTGTGTGTCTTTAATGTTAAAGTCAACCTGATGTGCAAAGGGTTAATGTATAAAGATCAACAAACAAATCTACATACCTGTATCTTTAAAAATGAAGGAATTAGGGTATTAGAAGGGGTACACACGGAGAAAAAGGTTGGAAACCACTGCTTTATACAATCCAATCCTGTGTAATACTTTATTTAGATTGAGGTGATAATTTGCCACCAATTACCTATTTTTTTAAATCTAAATTTTCATCATCATTTTGTATACTGGGTGTTTCATAAAAGATTGACAAAACTTTAAGAGGTGATAGTACACATCTAAACTTTCAGCTAATAGTCCACTGTCAGAATTAATATGCCAAGTTGCTGGTGTTTTTGGAAACTTAGTCCATGCAAATATTACAGCTTCATTCCAAATAAAAAATAATTTATGTTTTTGCAACAGGGGCCATTAGACATGTTGAATGACATTTCCTTATACTTCCATTGGGTAATGTGGTTCCAACAAGATTGATCTCTAGCTCATAATGTACAAGATGCACAACCCTATCTACATGCAACCTTTCCAAATCAGTGGATTAGGCAAGGTAGTTCTGTAGCTTAGTCATCTTGTTCACCAGATCGTTGATGCCTTGATTTTTTTTTTTTTTTTTCTGTGATGACAGTTGAAGGCTCTTATGTGTGAGACTAAATTTGCAGAACTCATTGCCAAATTTTTGGCCACTGTATGGGAACAACTGCACAATATACCTTGTGTGTTTCAGAATGTTTGCCAGTCTTTTCTACCCCATTGTACTGTGTGCATAGCTGCTGTCAGTCACTGCTTAAAACATTAATTGTAATCATATGTCGTTAAACTTGCTTTTGTAACTTAATATTCTTTGAGATTTTGCCTCACTATCTAATTTGGCACCCTCTAGCATCTTTGCATTTAAATTCCAAGCTTGTATTCTCTGATGAAAGTTGTTTAATGGCATATGTACTATTCCCTCTCAAAGTGTTACCGATCTTCTTTGAAACACCCTGTATGATCACTATTTTGACTAATGTAGGAGCCTTTCACATGGTACAAAAGTGATGCACAGAATTCAGATTTCCTCCTTTATAATAAATCAGATTTTAACAAATTTCCTAATTGATCAAATTTGTCTAAATGGAAGAATAAAAATATAACCTTTTGAAAATTAATGGGAGGAATATTTCATGAACATAGTTTTATTTTCTATTTAATTTTATATATTTTTGCAATTTATGTGAATAACTTATCCCAAACAGATAAAGAATTAAAACACATTTTATTTTTTAGACATCCTGTATAAAATGAAAATGCTGTAGAATAACTGAATTCAACAGCCCTCAAATATTATGAGGCTAAAAGCAATATACATTACTTGTGTGGATGACTATTGACACCAGAATTAGATAATGATATTATTGTAATTCTTATCTTGATAGTAACATTTAAATGATGAAAGAATAAAATAAGATTCTGCACAGCAAATTTGCTAGTTATAAAATACCAAAAAACATCTGTTACTTTTATAGTTAGTACTCATATAGAAAATGGTACCCACTGCATTTCCACTTACTATTACTTTATGTACTAAAACAATAGAAAATATTTATTGTTCTAGAAGTTCAAACTGCTTAGCACAGAATTTTGTTGTTGTATCAGTTTTACATATAAAATATGTCTATAACATGTGTAAGAGTATTGAAGAGGAAAAAAAGTGATTAATTTTTTAGCTAGTTATTTCAGACAGAAGAGAAATGTTTAAGATTAGAATAATAGTAGAAAACATGAGAATGAAGAAGTCACGAAAAAATTGCAAGCACAAATGCCACAGAGCACATATTAATACAAATACTGCATTCAAAGGAGTTAAATATTTACATTTACAATATTTTTGTCATTTTGATTAATTCCATGAATTACAGTCAAAATCAAAAATCATACATTCTTTCCATTCCAGTGCATCATGAATTATAAGGTTCTAAACATATGTTATTTTATGAGTTTCTTTATATATAATAGATATGCATACAATTATTTAAAACTAAGAAAGAAATTATTTTTATCACTAAAATTTAAAACTTTTAATGTAAATTTTTGGGAGGCCAAATCATCATTCACAGCTAATAGTGCATTTTTAAAAAAATTACAAATTTTGACTAATGCTGCAAAATATGTATCATGCCTTCAATACAGAGCAGATGAGCAGCAAAGTATATTTTACATGAAAAAATAAAATAAAATAAAAATACACTTTATAAAATAATAATAGGGTAATAGAGTTATTTCACACTTGAAAAAAGAAGCAATGAAATTTATTGCAATGTATTTCATGGAAGTAATACCTCAATATATTACTTCATACTCAAAAGACAGAACTTACCAATACAAGAAACAAAACATTAATTTATGTTCAAGAATTAAATGACCATACTACTATCCTATTAGAAGAATAGCTTTTCTTTAATGATATTTCAGCTATATTTCATGCATAATATTTAACCTACTTGTAGCTTGTCCTCAAGATTTATAGGATTCTCAGATAAATTGCGTATTTCTTGAGTAAGGAAAAAACTATGGCCAACACTCTCTGGGGAGACAAAATCTTCAGAAATAATAATACAGCTAAACAAATTCATAACCTGAAATATTTTAAATTATATTATTTTTAAAAATTCATTTAAATACACATTATACAAAATTACAAGGGAAAAAGATCTTGGACAACATAAAAAGTTTTATTCTGAAGAATATTGAATTAAATGTGGAAGGTCATTATGTACATAATTCTCTACACACTGTTCATCTAACATTAAGTGAAACAGAACTCTAGCAATTTTTTTTTTCTAATGGCAGGGATTTGCTGCATAGGCATTGGCCACTACTAGGTCAGAGTTATTGGCCTTTTTATTATGGAGGCACATAATTTGTGGACCAGTGTCACCTCCTATGAAGGGATGGATGAAATGACACCCAGGCCCATGGCAGGGATTGAACGCAGACCCGAGGTGGGGTAGAATGGTTTTGTAGCCACTGAACGACCCGGGTAGCACAATGGTTTTTCAAGATGGACATTTTTATTATTTCATTTTTGTATCAAATAAGTGATTTTCAAAGAATAATATTAGATTGATATTTTAAATATATGCAGATTAATTAAGTTTTAAATTATTAGTCTGCATCAATATTTAATAACAATGTTTCTACACCTTGTCTCATTACTACCAAATCAACTTAAGACTGGAGTATGATAATGCAAGGTTTCCTTCTGATGGGCTATAAACCTGCTCTTAAAAAGTGTTTGATGTCATGTTATACATCCTAGGTGAATAGAAATTAAGAGTGTTAAACAAAAGCTTAACTACTTAAGGGTCTTGGCATGTCAATGTGCATACTCACTCTGTTCTTTTCACCATTCCTATCATAGAAGAAAAAGCAGGTGTTCCCTGCTTCATTCTTTGGCTAGTAGTCACTAGAAGTACTCGCCATAATTTGTGCTCTACAATATTACTTTAATTACTATTGATAATTCTGCATTATTCATCAAAACTTTCTACAATTGTAACAATGAATTTTTAACTTTATGACTTAAGTAGCATATTTAATAGGTAATCCATATTTACCAATAGTACTAAAAAACAGGGCCTAAAGAGAAACCTCCAGTATATTAAAAATTCTGCTGAAAGAAAATTTAGTCATAAGTTCAAATGTACTTGCCTGATGAGGTGAACCAGCAGGTATAAATATTGCGTCACCATAGCATTGTGCAATAGAGTATGCTTCGACACCATACTCCTTGAAAAGTCGAGTTCTCAACTTCTCATCTAAATACCAATCTTGATTATGTATAGGGTCGTGATGAGGATTTAGTTTTACTCCTTGCTCTTCAGAAACCTGAAAGAATACATTTTGAAATAAATATAATATACACAAGAAAAATATTTCATTTGGTATCAAAGTAATACAATTTACCTTGTTCAAAAAATCTCTAATTTTGTCAGCATCTCTTGCATTGAAAACATGCCAGATAGCTCCAGGTCTGGATCCTCTTTCTCTAGCACGTCTTTTCATAAGTGAATCACAACCACTTTCATCTAAAATTTTCATAAGATCTGGAAAAAAAAATTAGTTTCAACAAACTCTACATCATAAAAATTGTAGGAGTTATATAACCATGCATTAGACTATTATATACTGACGTTATAATTCCAGTTTGCGCAAAGAAAAACAGAAAGATCAATTTTAAAGAGAAATATATAGCCAAAAACTATATTGACAAAAAAATTTTCTACATTAAGAAATTTTTTTAATGGTAGTATTTGTAAGTGATAGGTTATTTGATAGCATCACCATCTCATTTTTAGACTCTTAAATTTTCACTTAAAAGAAAAGGAGTAAAATAATAAAGCATAAATGAAGAAGTAAATACAATAAACTAAAATAGGTTATTTAAAAAAAATTCTTTGTCTTTAGAAAATTTCTAAACATATTTTAAAATGTTAGCTGACAACAAAAGAGAAACTAACCAAACACAGTTTCATCTCTCCCATCTCGAGTAGAAGCTACATATGCCAACACATTAACAGCATCGCTGACATCAAGATGGAGGTTTGTGGAACCTTTGCCAAGTGAGGAACTAATACCTAAAAAAAATAAATAAATAAATTTGAACTATTAAAATATATGCAAAACAAGATGAAACATTAATCTATTGCTCACATAAAAGTATCAGTAAAAAGTTTTATGTACTAAATACATGATCTTTGGATTAGATAAATACTTTATCAAGAATAAGTAAATATCAAATATTTTTTAAAAATCTCATTATCTAAGAAATAAAATTAATGGTATAACTATGTCTATACAGATTCAATGTTTACCTCTAAACAACTAAACTGATCAATTTGAAATTCTGGACACATATGCAGACAAATGCAGAAAAAGATATAGGTTACATTAAAAATCAGAAAATTCATCCAGTAATTTCTATTTTCAGCTTCAGAAAGCTTATTTAGAAAGGGAAAGGAAGTTAAAATATCATAAGATCGACATCATCTCTTGGGCAGGTAACTTGATACAGGATTCTAACAAGTATTCACATTACATCTGAAGAAAACAAGCCAAAACTCCAGATCGTTAGATCGACAGCTGCAAGATGTGCCGAAACATGGGACTTACAGCAAGCTAGTATGAATCAAATACAGTGTTATATTTAAGAGGCATTGCAGGGGCAAATCAGGCAGGGCGTTCCCCATCACCATCTCAGAACTTCATGAATTTTATTTTCTTGCGTTGCCTTACCCAAGGAAAGAACAAATCTGAAATATTTTCAATTACCTCCTTTAGTTTTGGAGTTATGCGGGGACAAAGTACCCCAGACGAGTGACGTAGAATTAATTTAGGACCATTTTTGCCACTTTATTGTCTCAAATGTGACTCTCTCAGAGTTGCTTCAGAGAATTTTTTAATTTTATCCTATAATATACCTTGGGTATTAACATTTCAAATTGAAAATTCATTTGAAAATAGTCACAGCCCCCAAATAAGGGCTCCCCCAAATACCCCCAATTTCATAAAAAATACAGTTTTAAGAATGCCTTAAATCTTGGCTCTGATGTGATACAGAAAAAGTGTCTGCACATAGCTGTTATAAATCTTCATATAAAGTGAATCCAATGTTAAAAATTTTTGAAGGCCCCCCCCACGGTACGGGGCTCCAAACATGGTCCTTAGCACTAATTTATGAAATTTCGAAGCATTGGTATAGCTGAAGCTGACTTCTCACAGGAGAACCATTGGCATGGAGATGTAGTATCAACATAGTCAAGGCCGTAGCCAAGGGGGGGTTTGGGGGGTTCAACCCCCCCCGAAATTTTCAGTCACATAACTTACTGTTCGTAGAAAAAGAATTATCCCTTGTATCGCCAACTACAATTATTGCACTTCAGTTCATTCAAACCGCATGTAATGTTTTACTTGTGTTTCTCTGAGGATCGCAAAGTGATAAATTTCACTTAAATATGCTACTCTGTACGTTATATGCATACCTGTCTTCTGAGTATGGCCAAAAGGAAATGCAATTTCCGTGGCACTTGCAAGCAGAATTTCTCATTCTCATCAAATAATTCTTTAAATAAACAGTGTTTAATGTATCATAGTAGTAGGAATTTGTGAAGGTTGTAGCAAAAATGTCCCCTAAATACACTATGTACGGCTGCTTTATTTACACAATTTTACACAGTATTTACATTTCCCATAATTAGAATGCAGTATGATCGGAGCAAAAGCTCACATTCGTCTCAATGCTTCTCCACATTGGTTCTCTCTCTTCTTCTTTCACCCCCCCCCCTTACGCGTAGAGAGACACAAAAAAGAAATATCGTAAATAAAAAAATTTCTCTTTCCACAAAAAAAAGTGAGTCATCTCTCGATTCCATCGGAGATCGAAACACGAAACAGTTTCACAGTATCGTGTTTATGACCTCTATAAATAAAAAAGTCAGAGTGATAAGTTTGTGATTTTTGGAGTTTGGGACATGTAAGCTCCAGTCTCGACCCATGTGGACCGGGAGGGAGATCCTACGTTGCATTATTCGCGTAACCAGTCCGCTACTCCTTAGAATAAAAAGAGAGTGGCATTGCGGACAGCAGGAGTAAAAAAAAAAAAAAAAAAAAAAAAAAAAAAAAACCCACTGCCTGGCTAGTGTTGCCCCTCTCGAGTCAGCGCCCTAGGCAGTCGCCTAGTTTTCCTATATGGTCCAGCCGGCCCTGCTCTGTCACACAGTGCTTGTCATTCTTTAAAGGCTGCACTGACACAGAGGTTCGCTACGCCGATAGGATATTGCTTACAGGGATGGACGCGAGACAGCATTTTGCGAGATGAGACAGAGATTTACAGATTTTTTGCGAGACGAGACAAACATTTTTAACATTATGATATAGGAATTTTTGCGAGACGAGACAAAGCTTTTCGGCTGTTTTGCGAGACGCCTATTTTTTGTCTCGCGTCCATCCCCAATTGCTTACATAGCACTGTTTCAATTTGGATGCATTATTTTCGCGTTTTAAATAAAAATGAAAAACACAAAGCTGGAGATCATACTTTGTTTAATTTTAATTTCAGTGTGCTGAAAAAAGTACCATATTAAAACATAAAACTTGAACACCCCCCCCCCCCGAAAAATTTTCCTGGCTACGGCCTTGAACATAGTATTTTCATATTATGAAAAAACTTTTTTGAAGGTACAACTGTTTCCAAGAAAAATCCTAAAAAGTACCTCCCTATGTGGGACATTCCACTGGCATGCATGGGGGCATTTCGGCGTTACTTTTAGAAGTTTAATCGACTGTAGCAATATTGAAAATTAACTTATTCTGTAAATATCATAAATAGTTCTTTGACAGGGGCATTCATAAGAATTACATTACGTTGTATGGGGATCTATGCGACTACAACTGATTCGAAAAATTTTTTTCACTGATAGAAAGCTACACTGTTCCTGAATATTATAGGCTACCTTTCAGCGTGCAACATAATTAGTTCTTTTACAGGGATACTCAAAAGAATTCTAATACATTACACTATATGGACATCTCTAACTACTGAACTGATTCTAAAGATCTTTTCACTGAAAGCTACACTATTCCTGAGTAACATAGGCTAAAATTCATACATGCAGCATATTTTACAGGCAAAATCAAAATAATTTGTAAACATTGTTGTAACTGTCTCCATCTGCCAAATGTGGAAAAAAGCTATTTAAATTAATCAACTTTACATATACCATATCTTATACTTTGTTTAAAATAAACAAAAATATTGTGAATAAAAGTTATTGTCAAAATTCTACATTTATTTCTGACTTGTATGCTATTTTACAACAAAATTCTCAAGGACAAATTCTCAAGGGTTACTTAGTTTTAATATAGAGTCTGTTGTAGTGTTTATTGTGAGCTGCTTTGATACTTTTTATATTAGCAATCATAAATGGAGTAACAGAAGCAAATTCATTTGGACAAAAAAATATGTGTCTGTAGTGACTGTTTTTGTGTCACCTCATCATGGACATTTAATGAATGAGAGTCAGGTATTGTACGCAAATATTTCATTGTAGCAGTCCCATCCACTTCTGGAAAAGCAATGACCCTTCCACTGTAAAATAACTTTTCCTATTCCACTGCCTAGCAAGAGTTCAGCTCAATATTAGCAACTCACAACTTTTTTTCACTAGTCTACAAAGAAAATTTTATTTTAAAACAGAAATAATTTAAAATGCTGTATAACAAAAATATTTTATTTATAGAACATTCACAATTTTTCTACTATTTGAATTATTTTGAGTGTTCCTGTAAATTATGCTACATGCAAGAATTTCAGTCTGTTACTTAGGAACAGTGTAGCTTTCAGTGAAAAGATCTTTAGAATCGGTCCAGTAGTTGGAGATGTCCATATAACGTAATGTATTAGAATTCTTTTGAGTCTTCCTGTAAAAGAACTAGCTATGCTGCATGCTGAAAGGTAGCCTATAATATTCAGGAATAATGTAGCTTTTTATCAGTGAAAAAAATTTTTGAATCTTTTCAGTAGCAGAGATCCCCATTCAGCATAATGTAATTCTTATGGGTGTCACTGTAAAATAACTATTTGTAATACATGCAGAATAAGTTAATTTTCAATATTGCTGCAGTCAATTAAACTTCTAAAAGTATAGCCGAAATGCCTCAATGCATGCCAGTGGAATGTCCCAAATAAGGAGGTACTTTTGGGGATTTTTCTTGGAAACAGTTGTGCCATCAAAAAATGTTTTTTCATAATATGAAACTACTATGTTGATACTACATCTTCATGCAATAGTTCTCCTGCGGAAATTCGGCTTCAGTTGTACCAATGCTTCAAAATTGCATAAATTAGCTCTAAGGACCATGTTTGGGGCCCCGAACGGTGGGGCCCTGGGGGCCTTCAAAAACTTTCTGTATCGCGTCAGAGCCAAGATTTGAAGCATTCTTAAAACTGTATTTTTTATGAAATTAGGGGTATTTGGGGGCTCTTGACTATTTTTGAATGAATTTTCAGTTGCCAGTCACAGTCGAGACAATAAAGTGGCAAAAATGGCCCTAAATTATTTCTACGTTACTCGTCTGGGGTACTTTGACCCCTCCCCCATAACTCCAAATCTAAAAAAGGTAAATCAAAAATATTTCAGATTTGTTCTTTTTTTGGTTAAGGCAACACAAGAAAAAAAAATCTTGAAATTCCGAGATGGTGATGGAAACTTTGTTCTTTTGACTTGCCTGATTTGTTCTTGCAATGACTCTTAAATGCAAAGTTATAAAATACAAATCTTGCTGCAGCAAAGGATAATTGGTATTTGTGAAAGTTCCATAAATGAGGGAAGAAAATGAAATTTTAGTTCAGAAGAAAAATCTGAACAGGAAGGCAAAACAAAGTGGCCTATTTATATGATAATGTTACTAAGTAGGTAATAGAAAATCACCTGAATGGACTTATAATAGCAAGTAGCAGCGCACAATTGTTTGCTTGAATGGGAAAAATAAGAAAAAAGTTTAATTTTTTAAGACACACTGAGTTTGTGTATAATGCGATAGAATAATTTAGTTCTTTGAAAGCAAACAAATATTGCAAAATTTATCCTGAGAAATCTGAACATGTTAGCAAGTTTCTAGAAATTTATTACTGGCAAATGAAAAATAAAATACATTAACAGCAAATACACATAACATCAAAACAACTCACCATAAGCATTATACATTCTAGGTCCTAGATCAGGTTGAACAAAACAGTTAGGAAGACGACTTGCCATGTTAAGCACACCTTCTCTGTGTGTGTACTGAGGTAGAGGAAGAGCTTGCATAAAGTTATCATACCTAGATGGCATAACATCTGAAAACTCATCACCAGGAGGCCAATCAAGCATTTTTAGAATAAGAGCTTCTCCATCTTCTCCCTTCATTCTCTCTGCAAGATTAGAATAAAAATGTATAATAGGAAAAAAAGAATATTTATTAAGTTTCAAGTCAGAAAAAAAAAAGGATTAACAGCAAAATAAAACTGTCAAACAAGCAAGCAAAAAAAAAAAAAAAAAAATTGAACCATGAATAATTTTACATATTTGAGAGTCCATTTTACAATTACTCTACATACAAAAATTCATGGGCTTACTTTAAATTGGAATAAAATTAATACTGCTACAGGGCAGCCAACTGTTCCATGTTTTGAGGAGTTACTTTGCAATATCGGTAAAACTCTGCAACTCCACAAAGAAAGTGTTTTGCTCTGCATTTTTGGTTGATCCACGAACACTTTCAAGTTCAGTACGGTACGATGCAGTGCATTGCGAAATTTTTCCTTCTAGCAATGAATGCATGCTCGCTTCTCTTCCGCTGAGAATTTTTTTTTTCTTCTCCTCTAGCGATGCATGAGCATTTCAAGTTGAAAGGGAAAACGGAAGGGGGAAGTGTGCGTGATGTGAACATGAAATTCCTTTCTCTAATCCGCTCTCACTGAGCATAGTATTTGCTACGGGCTGTGAATTAGTTTGTTGCTGCTGTGTGGCCATATCTCTGTCTTAACTTCATTAAAATGTTGCTTTCGAAAAGAAAACATTCGCAGTGTTTTAGACAAGAATATGAATTATCACGGCTGGTGTTGTCCCACAAGTCAGAAAATCATGCATTTTGTACCGTACTTGATTTATGTAATGTAGCACAGATTTTTCAATTTCCAGTGGTGGAAAGACAGACTGCCAATGCCACGTGGAAATTGTGAAGCATGTATTGAATACATAATTAAAACAAGGCAACCGGACTATATGCAGATGAAAATTAGCTTGTTCATAATATTCAAAGTGTGCTTTAGTTTTTAATATAAATGACATTTTTTAAAAACATTGATATATGTGTGTTTTAGTTGAATTGAAATTATAAAAACATATGCACGCAAGTGGTTGCTTTTTAGTGATTGCTGCAAGCATCATTGAATTGCTCTGCAAAAATGCAAAATACTCCAAATCCCTACAGGTACTCCGCAAACTGTTTTTCCTAGGTTGGCAACCCTGCTGCTATCCATCAGGATTGTAAAATAAAAAATTCTAATGAGCAAAAATGGGGAAGATCCACATATTTGCTGATACATGTAACTATAGTATGTATGTGGAAGAATGTTGTGTACAAGCCCACATGCATTAATGCATGAGCTATTCAAACTTAAATTTGAGCAAACCCTAACACAAATATACTAACTAAAATAGTGAAAGTTTGAGTCTTAAGATTTTCAGAAAGCTAGCTTCATTTAAATGAATTTTACTCAAATTTTTATCTTTTAGACACAATTAAGAAAAACACTTTGATAAATTTACTTTTGCTCATTTTGTAATATATTGTTTGTAATAACAGTGGATCAATTTCATGTTAAACTTTACGAAGTTTGCTAATTATGATAAATTTTTAATCAATTTATTGAATACCACAACTGATAAAATAAAATTAATGAAAATTTAGGAAATCCTTAGCTACATTCATGAAAATTAGCCGTCTCTAAAAACTTTCTTCTAAAAAGGTTGTCTGGTTTAAACTCATTTTCTCACTACCATTTTTGGGGGGTTTTCATTACTTTTAAGATTTTTTAGAAATACAGAATGCTATAACATGCATAAAATTATTTATTATAAGTTGGCAATCTCTAACATGCATAAAATTATTTATTAAGTTGGTAATCTCCCCCCCCCCAAAAAAAATAACATTACTCATATTTAGCATCACATCTAACATTATATCCAGCATATGTGTGATTATTAAATGTAACATTACGATAACGCAGGCAGAGTTGCCAACCTAGCAAAAGCAAAAATTAGGAGATTTTATTGAAAAACAATTTTTTTTTTTTCGTCAAAAGACCCTATTTCTTTTAACAATTACAAAAAATCTATTAATAAGCAAATTCAAAATATAATTAGAATACATAACCATAATAATGATTATTTGAATTATGCTAGAATAAACATTTCTGAACAAGAGTTTCAGTTTTATATTAATTGTAGTTGCAGATTTTGCTTTTTAAAAAAGATGGGAGGGATTGGGAGAAACTAATTTAAAATACAGTTGGAATACATAGATACCAGAACAATTAATTAAATACTACAAGAATAAACATTTGTAATTAACAATTTAGTTGTTAACCATTAGTAGCAGTTGCAGATTTTGCTTTTTCTAAAAAGATGGTTGGATTGGATGAAATTAATTAAAATATAATAAGAACATAAAATTCCTAATCAATTTTTAGCTGCTTTGCATTAACAGTTACAGATTTGGCTTTTTTCAGAAATGATGAATCAAATACCTGCTCATGACAATCTCCTTGAAGACTTGTTTTTGCCAGCATAAATTTTTCGACCGTGTCATCACTAATATTTGATCTAAACTTATTACGTGTTTTATTTACAACACTGACAATCCTTTCACATTCAGCATCGCTGTGTGGAAGTGTCAAAATAGCCAGCATTACTTTTGATAATTTTTAGTACTTCAACGACCTATCATAATTCTTTAGTTCTCCAATTATACTCCACTGGGAATCAATTCTCGATGACTGCAAAATTTTATCTATGTTTTCTACTTGCAAAGTGCAGAAATGTGTCTGTAAAATGTCAGTTGCAACATCTACGTCACAATCATCATTAAAAACTAATCGAAGTAAAGCAGGAAATTTCTTCAAGAAAAAATTCACATCAGAAAAGGATGCATTTGAGAATACAAATAGATCTAAAACGTGAGCATGTAAAATTAGTTTATTGTTGATATGAAATTTAAGTAATATATAATCACATACACAACAGAAATATTTTCTGACATGGTGGTAAAACAATTTTTTTTTCTTCATCTGAAATCTGTTCTACTAATCAATTAGTAGCTGCTCCCACACATAAATCATCATCATTCTTTTGGTTTTCTGTTTCAATATAATTCACCTGATAAGAGTGAATTCGCATTCAAAATGATGGTGTGTTTAACAAATTTTGACAATATGTCTGAAGAAATTACCAATTACTGAATGTAACTTACGCAACATTGGCACTTGGGATTGCAAAATTGTGTTAGGTACATTAAATGATGGCAGAAGACAGAAATAAACAGAAAGCTTTGTTTATGTCAGATGAGAAAAACATGAATAGCCTTTCTGCGTCCAACAAAATTTGCTTTAACTGTGTTTCAACAGACCATTTTTTTTTCTGAATAATTTTTACTATCAGCTTTGTGTTTTTGCCCTGATGTACTGGTTAAACCAGCCTCTTTTGTTAATGCACTTTTTTTGCATTGAACTTCAGTTTTAGCAGAAGTGCAGACCAAACCTGCTTCTTTTGTCGAACTATTGGATTGAATTTTGTTGATTTTGTCAGATTTCTTTTCAGCAGCTATAGCAAAAAGCACTGCCCAAACTAATCTCTTGTGTTGAAGTACTTTTTTTTTGGGTTTCTCTACAGTAGTTAAACTTTTTTTACTGTATGCACTATTTTACAATTTGAACAAACATGGTCACGTACTTCCTCTTTATAAAAAGAAAGAAGAGGATTCCACTGTTCACCTACTCTGGTTAGACATTTTTCTAGAGATAACCATGGAGTATATATGTGCTTTAAATTTATTTAATTTCAGCATTATAAAATTGCTGAAATGTTTTTAGCTTCTCTTTTCTTTAGGAGCTCTTTTCAAAGTAATAAAATACATCTACAAGGTGTTCATCTAAAAGTAACAGTGAAGATGCTGCAACCTTTTCAGCAGCTATATCAATCAAGTGGCATAAGCATCCCATTATTTGCAAATCTGTGTTGCACTACTGCAGGATACCAGTAACACCATTCTTTAATCCAACCATAACTGGTGCATTACCTGCACCAAGGGCTAAGCAATTTTCGAAAGGAATGTTATTTTCCTTTAAAGTTAAAAGAATCAGCTGTGCTATATTATAGTCTGTTGATTCCCCTTCTAAACAGGGCGCACACAGCAAATTATGTTCAATCAGTGATGATTTTGGATTAAAGAAGCATACAATAATAGGATATAGTTTTGTATCACCATTGTTGCTTCCATCAGTGGAAATGCTAAAACACTCCCATTTTTAAACACTCAACAACAGAAGATTTGCTTTCGCTAGCCATTTCTTTTACAATTGCTGATGTTTTTGTCCTGGCACACGCAATTATTTGCATTTTTAGCAATATCGCTGTCAGGGAACATTTTTTTAATAATGCTCCAGCATGATTGGACGCATTCAATGGTAGATTGTGTTCTTGTAAAAACGATGTGAATAAACATTCGGCTTTTACAAGGGCGGACTCAGAAACTTTTTTCGGAGGGGGTGCAAATCGTAAATCCTCATTTTATCTAGTGTAAAGAACACTCAATATTGGTGAAAGCCCCATTTATCTAGTGTAAATATACTTTTCTCGGAGGGGGCGTGCGCCCCATGCACCCTCCCCCTGGATCCGCCTTTGGGCTTTTATAACTTTTTGATGACTTGTATCCACACAAAAACTTAACTTTTTGTTTTTTTTGACACAAGATGAAAGGTCTTTATGCTTCTTTATGCCCACGTGATTCACAACATCTGATCTTCCACTGTGCAAAATAGAAAAATCAACAAACAGTACACGCTGCAAACGCACTACCTCTCCTTGAGGAAATAATGCAGGGAAAGTCATCTGCATAAGGCTTTTGAAACATGCAAGCATACTTTCCTTTCTTCATAGACATAATTAAATTAAATTTAGCAGGCTACTCGTCATAAGTTAGAAATATGCAAAGTCGATATCAGTAAATGAAGAACTTACTGTTGTAAGTATTACTGAGGGCATTTTTAAAGAGGCATACATTTGCGTTCACTCCTTACTACTCACGTTATTTCGAACCACTGTTTGTACATTTTGAACGCACCATTCATCCAATGTCAATGGGCTAGTAATGGCAATTGATGCGTATTGGCTTACTGCGCATGATATATTTAGCAATGCTTGGCAATGCATAAGCACTGGAGATTGAGGGAGAGCTGTGATGTAATGATTCATTAGAATAAGATAAAACTTTAAAAATCATTTTAAACTCCCAAACAGTGCATTTTACAGGGGACAAATAATAGAAATGAGAAAATTATGAATTATTGAAAATCGGGAGAAATGTATTCAAAATCGGGTTGTTAGGAGATTGATGAAAAATCGGGAGAGTTGGCAACTCTGTGCAAGGATTGATATATCAGTTACATATACATAATACAGATATGTAGCCCCCCCCCCAAAAAAAAAATACTTGTAATTGGAAGTTATAAAGTGGAAAAGAAGAGGAAACTTATTGGTTGAGAAGTAAGGAAAGGTGAAAAAAGCATAATTATCACATTTAATGTCAAATTTGGGAGAGGGAAGCAGAATCCAACCATTATGCAGTCTACTTTTATTAATTTATTTTTTGTACTTAAAAAAATAATGAAGTAAATAGTAATAGCCCTCTTTGAAGTTTTTGTTCACTTTTCCCACATTCTTAAATGTTGATAATGTTATAGTAGAATTTATTGATTTCATACACCACTGTGCTGCAATGGGGTAAAAAACCACAAATCCTTAAATTTTTTCTACCATAGTGTACATCTTCTACAAGGATTAATGGGCATCATATTAAATATAAATATAATGTTTCATAAATAACTATATAACATTGAATAATTTGAATAAATTTTGATTAAGAGATAATTCTTATAGAAACTAGGGCTGAGCATTTCTCATATATCATAATCGCACTGACAAAAAATTCTTCTTGAAAGATAAATTCTACCATTGAATCTTCCTTATTATGTATAAAACTGATTATTTAGAGTTAAATAGAATTATATTTTTCTCTCTTATACTGTCTGTCTCAAAGAGCACACAAAATGTCCAACGAACTGTAACTTTGCAACATCCCACAGTTTTCAAGAAAAGGCCAAAAGAAAAATATGATGTCACATCCACACACATACAGATAAGATTAAAATAAATATTAGATTTGAATTAATAGAACAAGTAGCAGTCTATTTTACACACACACATTAGAATTACAGTAGAGATCATGTTGAACCCTCCTCCCCTCTGCAGTAATTTTATCAATAGCTCAAAAAAAAAAAAAAAAAAAAAAAAATGCAGTAAATTTAGTTTCAATTTATTAGTTTTTAATAGAATTTTATTTCAAGATACTTTCAAGTACACAAACTTTTTCCTTAAAAAAAAAAAAAAAAAGAAAAGTAATAAAAGAAAAAACTTACTATGAATATTTTCAAATCCTTCCCAAAATTTCTTTATTGGTTGGTTAGGAAGTAGTGTTCCATTCAAACAATTTAGAAAATCTCCTTTAACATCGCCGAACTCTCTTATAAAACTGTCAGGATGCCATAGAGCTTCATTCAGCTTAGTTCCCACATCAGAGACAACAACAGGCTGTTGAACACACACACAAAAAAAAAAAAATTATTGGAAACAGAAATTTACACAACTGGATTCTATTATAGCTTTAGAAATAATCAACATCTAAAATATATTAGAAAAGAGCAATTCATATGATATTTACGGTCATTCTCACATAATTTTAAATTTTATGTTTAAAATTTTTTAAACAATTCCTTACAAGCACTACACTGGGTACTAGTTTAAATAGAAAAAAAAAGTAAAATTTCAATATTTAAAATAAAAGTTGTAAATGTCATTACTAAGGCTTGTCCGAAACTTCAAACTTTATTATTTGAACCTTTTTTTTAAAGAATTGAAAAACGTTAAAAAAAAAAGACAATTATCTAGGTAACTTCATTTATTTATTTTCAATAAATGTGTGGAACTCTTGACATAAGGGGAGAAAAATCCACATTTTTTTTTTTTTTAATTTGTCCCTAATACAGAGGAGTGTAAGTTTTTTTTCTATAGTTTTTTTCATATATATTTTTTCTATAGATGCTACTGTCATAGTATTGAACAGTTAAAAAACAAGATTGTGTGTCCTTACAAGCAGATTATGTTTTAGTTTAAGTAAACAAAAACATTTTGTTTTGTTGCTTTTTTCCCAAATTTATAGTGAGTATTTATTATGTGTTATTACCAAATTCATTATTACTGAAATACGTAATTAATAAATTTAATTTGGTTGTAGGATTATAAAGAGCTTTGGGACCACATTCAATGTAAATATTGCATTGGCTCTTAATTGTCATAATTTAGCCTTAAATAGGCTTAATTTTTTTTTCTCAGCTGGGAAGTTCAAAGGGAAGAGAGGACAAAAAGATGAAAATCCTTTTTTGTGTGTGAATGCCACTCTTAATTTCAGGAAATCTGGACCCCACAACCCTCACACCTTGGCTACCCAACTGATTAAAGCTATAATCAAGCCAAACGATCTCTGCTTGTAATTTTTTTTTCTCATCTTAGCAGACATAGATAATTGTATTAACATAAAAAAATGAAATAAAACAGCAATTTTTTTAAACCAAAATTTAGCATTATCTGAGAATGACCCAATAATGAACATACTTCAATAAATATCATTACTTATTCTTTTTATTTTAAAATCTTACAAATTATAAATTATGTTCAATACATAAGTGAAAATATGTTCATTATTTAAATGAAAATCTAAAAATCAGATTCATACAAACAAGCTATGTGCCTGTTTTTCACACAGAAAGACACAAATATTTTTAAAAATTCATATTATTGCAAATTTGTCGTGTAGACTCAAAAAATGAGAAATTTGACTTGTGACAAATTCTGCCTTGCAGATACAAACTTGAAGTGACAGATGGCATAAAAGGAAAATAATTATATAGAACTATCCGAATTACTTGCGGTAAAAAAGAAAGAACATAAAAAGTGTTTCTCAGACAAATCTATTCACTTTCTATATGCTTTAATATATACTGCAGAGTAAAATTTTGTATCTTAGGCATGAAATTTAGCAATACTCCTCAAAAATAAGGTCACGATGTGGGCAGCTATTCAATTTGGTTTGTGTTTTGCAAAACAGGATTATTTTGGGAGGGGGGGGGGGGGAGAAACCATTTCAATAAACACAATACTTCTTTAGTCTAAAGAAGAAACAGATATTTGAGTATCACCTATTTATAGATAAATACACCATTCATCTGGTTGTAATCAGTGCATAGACTCAATTTTTACATTTCCTGCTGACATGGTTGATATTATCACTCCTTATTGAGTTAGAAGAGTCCATACATTAATATGAAAAGAACGTTTTGAGTGCGAACTTTCTTTCTGTTGGTCAGATTAAAAGATTTTAATCACGTGTAACAAACGAAAAATAAAAGACAGAATCAAGGAACAGATTAATGACATTAAATATAATAGACATAGTACTGCCCTAAACTGTTTAGCTTTAAAAGAAAATTTGGAGATAGATTTTAATAACGTTGATAAAATAGCCAATTAAAATAGTCATAGTTAGAGTCTAAAACGCAAAATAACAGATCTTAACACAAGAGGGCACGGTCAACGACATGACTCATGCACAAATCGACAAAGACTGGAGCAGCGTGCTGCTAAGGAGGAAGTGGCTTTCACCAGTCCTGAAGATGGCTGCGGGAGAAGCAGCTGGAAGTGCTTGACTGTAAACAATTTGTGTGTTTCGTATGTAATGGATTCTAAGGCTTTTAACATCTTTTACCTAATGCAGGGTTCATACTCATTATTGAAATTAAATTCCCTGAGTTTTCCAGACACATTCCTACAAATTTCCAGGTTTATCGCAAGCATAAATAAAAGGTAATGATCAGTATTCCAAATAACTAATTAACATTTATGTACTTAATACTTTGAACTAGTTACATATTCATAAACAGATATTACTAAAAATATTGAATAAAATGTTCCTAGTACAGCATGGTGAAACTTAACTAGAACTGTGAAGAAAA
Organism: Cheiracanthium punctorium; assembly: GCA_038373885.1. Taxonomy (NCBI): domain Eukaryota; kingdom Metazoa; phylum Arthropoda; class Arachnida; order Araneae; family Cheiracanthiidae; genus Cheiracanthium; species Cheiracanthium punctorium. The sequence continues at coordinate 86,993 of JAWZYV010013430.1, forward strand.
TAAGCAATAAAATATTACTAGTAATACAAATAAGTACCTTTTCCCTGAGTTTTCACTGAGATAATTAGCTTTAAAAAAATTCCCTGAGTTTTCCAGGTTTTCCCTGAGGCGTACAAACCATGCTAATGATTTAAATCACTTTAAACATTCTCTGGATAAAAGGAATTATTTTAGCAAAAACTGTGCTTAAATCGGTCCAGTAGTAACTTAGTCTATAGAAGAAACACGCATTTGAACATTGCCTTTTATATATGAAGGAGGTAAATGCAAAAAATTGGTTAAACTTGCATAAAACATTAAAAGAAAATTAATTCGAATTTTGAAAAATTTGCTTTGAGGTATGTCAAGAACTGTGCAAGTGAGCCTTTTTTCTAAATTTGGTTAGTATAAGACCAGTTGTCTTGAAGCTACATGGGGAAACACATATGCATTTTAAATGTTCTATTTATGATCCACTTCTGCTATTGTTCAGTATTTCAATGAAGAAATCATGGATCGATATTAGGGATGTATCATCTGCAGGGCTAAAGCCCTAAAAAAATCCAACATCAGAGGAATAATATGCTTAACACAGGCGGCTAATGCATGCACATGTGTGCAGCTACAGATAATCTGCCAGCAATGCACAAAATAAATGGCTTCGTGGAAATAACTTCACACATGTAAAGGAAATAAAAGGCAAAATTGTTAGAACTGCATGCTAATTAGGAGTATTTTTAGAGCGAAGGTAAGATAATGAACTTTATTTCATATTTATGTCTTTTTACTTTCCAAATCCAAGAACTGTAGCAATGAGTTTTGCTTCATTTTACTGTAAACATTTTTAAGTGACAGCAATGGGATTCCATTATCCCAGAAACTGTGTGTAGTAATGTTGAAAATAGAATATGAAATGTATTATTCGTTTTAAGCGGACAAAAATTAATTGTATTGAGTGTAATTTTCATTTTAATTATAGGATGGAAATAAGATATTCAGAAATACTTAAAAAAAATACACACATGCATTTTTGCCTCAAAATCATAAGAATTATAAAAGTTCATAAATATAAAAAAACAGGGAAATTTGCTTTTTTGTAAGAGCCTAGTAGTCATTGACATAAGTATTACTGATGGATGCAAATACTGCTAAAAATGAATAAAATGCTCTCTAATACATTTTTAGCACATCCAAAACAATCTCTAAATAATAGCATCACATTTGAAAGACAGCAACTGAATAAAATATCAAAATAAGTTAATGAAAAAAGGAATATTACCTGCCCCCTTTTCCATTGTTCTTGAAATAATTGCAGATTCCCATTATGATGTGGTTCTTTTAGCAACAGAATTTTTCCATTACCTAACCAAATATGAGGAATTTCTGGATATAAGAGTGAGCTTTCAGACAAATAACAAGTCCTCACCGGTGGAAGTTCTCGACCAGATCTGGTCATTTGATAACGTCTAGTAAAATGAAGTAATTGTTTTTCTTTGATTTTTTTATCAGCTTTTCGGACTCTTTGTTCTATAACGCATGATATGACTTCATCCAATGTACTTGTTAATGTTTTTTGAGAACTAGATGAGGTACCACTATTTTTCCCTCCCATTTTTCCAGTAGGTCGAATGAGGAGTTCTCTTAGAGTGGAGAAGTTTTCACTTCTGTCATCATCTTCACTATCAGCTGAAGCATCCCCACAGCTATCATAGTCTTCAGATGATTTATCATCATCGTTATCCTTTTGATCATCAGATATTTTACTTGATGAATTCAGAGCAACGTCAGCTAGCCAACTAAGAGGTGAACCACCACTTTCAGAACTATAGCCACCTAGTCCATCCTCTTGCTTCAATAAGCCATTAACAGAGGAGCTTTTAGCAGTTCGTTTACTAGATCGAGAAGAGTCAGAGCCATTTGGTTCACGTGAGGAATCTTTATCTGATGAAAAACACTTCGTAACTGCACTCATTAGCTGAAATCAAAGTTATAACCAATTAAAATACAGGGGAAAATTAAGGCAGAAAGTATAACAGATTAGTGTTTAAGGAAAAACTACATACCTTACAAATGCCATTTGATGAACTTTTATTTTCTTGATCATTATCATTTATTGCACAGCTGCAGTAAGCTGGAATGTTCCATTTTTTACGAACATCATGCAAAGTATTACTAAGATCCCATAGAGATGAACCAGCAATAATTTGTGTTAGCATAAGTTTTTCTTGTTCATGTGGTTGTCTATTTGAGCACATTAACCACTGAAATCCATCTCGGTCTTTAGATAAAGATTCTTCTGAAGCAAATTCAATATATTAGTAAAATTGTAATTAATTCATCTTATGCAAAACTTAAATTTACAAAATGCTGGCAAACACACACACACAATGATTTTAAGATATGATTTTCAAATAATCATTCCTCATATTCATTATGCACTATCTTTATATCATCATACTTGAAAAACGATACACTTCAGAAGTCTCTAAATTGGTACTTGGTATAATAAATCAGTTTAACTACTTAAAGTGTTTACAGCCAGTAAATCATAAGTAAATAACTTTAAATTATATTCCAACATTTTAAATTATACCCTATTAAAACATTCATATTTACTAAAAGCTACAAAGTTGTGTTCTTCAACATGTGTAATAGTTATTTTTAAATAATCTGAACCCTTTTCTTTAAAGCTTTACTTTAAAGAAAATGGTTCAGACAATTCTAAGTTGAGAAAAAAGATTGTACATGAAACATAAAATTATATATTATTGTGTGTTATTTCTAATTGTAAATAATATAACATATACAAAATACAAATTCGAGAGAAAAAATGCTTAAATAGACATTATCAATCAGCATTAATACTAAATAAGGTTTTTTTAGCAATACAGAAATGTCATTAACTGCAAAAGAACATTTTATACACTTCTTTCACTGTTTGATGCAAGTGAAACAAGATTTGCTTAACTTGGACAAACAATCTTTTATCTTTAGTTTTAATTACAGGTAGTCACTACACAATTGCAAGAAAAAAATTATACTCATTTTAATACAATGAGCTACGGTAAAACTACTAAAATTTTTAGAGATAAAATAGCTTTGCAATAGCGCATTTGTACGACAAATTTGTAGAAGCTAAAACCTTTCACTAAAGCTTTTAAGGCCAGTAAGGAAAAGAAATAACACTGAAAAAAGAATTGCTTCCTGTTTACGTACATACAAATAACATTTATCAAAATCAGTAATTTAAAGGTCCAAAAATGATTTTTGGTTCATTAAGATGAGTAGCTTCATGTTTGGGAGTAAAGCAGAGTAAGAAATTTATTTGGGGAGGGGGAGATGTATGGCTTCTTTCAAAAATTTTAAAGGCAAGGAAATAAAAACACATGTCCTCTTGAAAAGTAAAAATTTGTATAGAAAAATTAAACCATAATCAAAAGTCTAAACAGCTTTTTTTAAGTGGCAAAACTCAAAATAATTTTCTCATTCGTTTAAGTATATGTAGTCAGTGATCACCCAGAAATTTTTGGTCAACCTCGCAGCATTATGAAGCTGCAATTCATAATTCTATCAAATTAAAGCATTGCAAGTTATTGTCTGATTTTTCTGGAGGATGGTCAGTAAAACTAGTTGGGCGATGCACCTAGACAGAAAGGCCTGGGAAGAACTCCATGCACTGCAGTACATCAGAGTCTAGCAGTGTCTTTAATGAAGTATTTAGAAAACAAATGTAATTTTGGTAGATAAATACAAATAAACTAATGATGTCTAGCCCTTCAGAATTTTAAAAATAGCTCTTTACAAGTTGTACTAGACACAGTGACAAACGTAACCTATATCGAGTGCGAAAGTTTCAGTAAAAATCCCTAAAAATAAAAAAATTAGCAGGGTGTGTCACTCTTTGAAAAATTTTGCTGTGCAACTTGATACTGAAGAATTTGTTTCAGGATGTTTTGTAAAGGATACTTTTGTTTCATTTATTACAGTGTATAATGCAGCTTATGAAAAAACATCCTAAATTTTTTAGAGTTCCTGGTGCAATTAAATTATTTTCCTTGGTGTATAAGTCCATGAGGGCGATTTTCCTTAAATAAATGATTTAGCTCTTTTATGCCTATTTCTAAAATAGAAAGTTACTTCTATAATCTAATACATTTTCATTAAATACAAGTTTATGCTTAGCACTTAAGTGACATTAACAAGTTAAAATTTGTTTTAAATGATATTTCGTATTAAGTAACACACATAACAGCTAACACATACCTCTGGCTTCACTATTTTTTCTGAATTTGTAGCAGTCAATGCAGACAACAAAACCACACTTATGGCAAGCCCAATGGATATTAAATAAAGTTGTTTCACAAACATCACACATTTCACGAACACCCTGAACAACTCTTTTCCACGTCACAGTTCCATCTGAAAAATTAAAGATGCAGAATTATATACAAAACTAGCACACTAAGAACATGAAAGAAAATACAGCAAGGTGTTAATTCATGACCAAAACTGTACTGTAATTTCCCGCCTATTATCCAGTGGCATATAATCCACATGCGCAATTTTGCAGTGAAGAAAAAACCCACATAATTCGCAGTCAAAATTTGGACACCATAATACTGTTTCTTATTTGAATGCACTACTATTACATGCATAATGGAATATTAACTATAAACAACACTTTCAACAAATATTTTTAAGAGATATAAAAGTTTTTGTCAATTTTGACAGGACATATAATTACAGAACTTTGTTTTTCCTATCGTATGACAATCAGCTCTGATTGAAAACAGCTGTGACACAAGTGCTGTCTGAATTGTTTTATTTTTTCTTTACCCTCCCAATGATCTTGCTGATAAGTCTCCTTTGAGCCAAGTATTAAAAAAAAACATATTTTTCAATGTGTTGCAAGTTGTGTTTGCCATTTATTTTTCTTTCCCACTGTCTGTTCGCAAGCTGCTTATTTATTGATGGATCTTAAATATATAGAGGAGAAGAAGATTGTTTCAAGCTACACAACAATTACAAATAATAGAGTTTTTGCATGGCAGATGAACATATTTGAAACCAGATATGATTTTGCATGGAGCTTATTAATGCAAAAAAGTATCGGAGAATTATGTATGCTACACAATTTTTTTTCACTATGACACAAAAGGTAATTAATACTGGCAGCTTTCTTTTCAATGTCTAGAAGTACTTCCAGTGAAGTAAAAAAAAAAAAAAAAATCAATATTTTGTTGTTCAACTTTTACAAATTTTGATTTTCATTCTTAGATTTCTGAAATGCTTAGAAAAAGCACTGAATGCAGGAAATTTTTGTTTTAAAAAAGTACTCTTACAAAAATTAAAACTACTCCAAAACTTACGCCTTTTTTTTAGCCACCAAGACACAAAAAGATGCTGACAAATATATAATTTCAATAAAAAATCCTATAGTACAGAAACAATCTAATTAGACAAAATATTTGACTGGTGTCATGTTATTGAAATTTGTTTCAAATTTGACACAAGAAATATTTTTGGGAAGAAAAATAAAACAGACAATCTGCAGCAACATATAATATGCATCTTTTAAAACTTTTCTGGCATATAATCTGCAGATTATAGACAGGAAATTATGATAACTAAGAAATATAAGTTGATGAGACTTAAGCTTATGGCATTTATATAGCAATAGCACATGTAAGTCCAAACACTAAAACTGAAAACATAATGCCATTCATTATATTTATGAATTAAATCATGGATAAATACATTATTTTCCATCAAGTTACGGCAATCACATTTTGTTGAATCTCAATTGTTGGAAATCTTGGCTCAAGTATATTGTGTCACTAGCTCTCCCTCCTTTACTCTCTTGTGTTCATGGACTACTTATTTCAAGAGAGCCATGAAAGTACACAGGTTTTTGACAAGAGATACAACAAAATGGGACTGACAAACTGAAGTGTACCCCAAAACACATCTCGCATAGTTACACTGCCTTGTACATATGCCGTCAGGTATGAACATTAGATGGTAATTACTCTGAAGATCAGTAAACTTTATTTGCAAATATGTGTGAATACCTGTCATAAAATATGTTTCACTGAAGTTTCTTAACTTCAGTTGTTAGATGTGTGCAAGCATCCACAAAAGTAAACAAAAGTTTTTCAACTTTTACATATGATTCAAAAATTTAACTTGAATTTTAAGTCAAGCAAGTTATGATTTTTCTTAAAGAGAAATATGTACTGGTTTATGAGATTTTTTAGAAAATAAATTTCAATTATAATTGAAATTAACACTAAATAAAATTAACTTTCACTATAACTTTTACTATTGCTGCATGAAAGTTCAAATTAAAAGTATCATTAATAGAGTAAAATTAACCTTAACTTCAGAGAGAACTTAAATAATTTTCAAACTAAATAAGCAAATGAGTACAATATACTTAAATTACATCTCTACTTATTATAAAAGAAGGTGTCTGTGTGTGTGTCTGTCGGCAGTCTTACGGACAAACGGCTACACCTAGAAACACCGAATTTGGTACTCGGGAAGATGTAAATATGTAGTTGTGCACCTCGAAGCGATTTTTTCAAAATTCGACCTAGATTTTTTTTATTTTATGTTTTATACGATTTTTGGCATTTTTTTCACCTAATTCGTAATGACGGCGGAAATTACGCTTGCAGCAAAACGGCATTTGTATCATCGGATAGGGAGAAAATTTTCTTTTAAAAACAGTTTGTTCTGAATACGTAACATGATTTACCGATTTTTAGGAATTTTTTTTTTAAGCATTTGCTTCGGCGAATTGTTTCGTAAAATAATTTTAAAACTGTTGCATCTTGAATTCTATCCGTCATAACTTTTTGATATTTTGACAAATCGTGAAACATTCCTTTCTCCCTCTTTTAAAATAAAAACGAAAAAATTATGTAAATTAGATGATTTTTTATGAATTTTAATGCAGCCTAATGTTTAGAATTTAATAGCATCAACACGATCTTACGCCATTCATTACATTGCGATCACGGCACGAGAATTTATCTTCGGTTGTTGCCACAGAAAGGATTAGAAAAAAGGGTTTTCTCAACCAATCAAGTTTTTAAATGGGATATCGGAATTTTAATTCGCAAGTGAGGATCTATGGCGTCAAATGCTTTAAGATACGTAAAAATTACGCCATAATTTTAACTCATTTATTCCAGCTCTATTTTCAACACAGGGAGACGATATTTTGATTAAAATTTACTGTAGAAATAAATTAAGAAATTCACGATTATTATTATTAGAAGTGGTATTTTAATCCGGTGCTTATTTAAAAATTGAAATGTCTTCACGGTGCTGAAAATGTTCATTTTAAAAATTACAAAGTTCGTTTAAAAGCGATATATTAAAATTTTACTATTTACTATTTTTATTTTTGACATTTAATTATGGCGCAATGTTGCCTAACATATGCATGCAGGCTGCGAGTATAGTTTTATTTTAACGTTGAATTACGTTCCTCCATAAAGGTCCTACATAACGCAAAGTTTTAATGATACCGTTTGAAAACTACTATGCGAAATATCGAAATTAACTCCCTCAACCAACTGGGGTATCCTTTACGGCAGTCAAACAGTGACGTCATAAATTAAAAAAAAAAGCGTGAAATTTGTAAACTCTGCAACTCTGCGCCATGTCACAATTAAAGCGGGAATAAGTAGCTCCTCGAGATTACACAGTTCGATGTTTTTCAGGAGACAGGACTATGGAGGATATAAAAGATATCGCTATATTAGATACATGGATATTTAAAATGGCCTCCCTTGGATATTTTCTCCCCACAATAAGATGAAATGGTTTGCGGCGCTAAATACGCCAATCTCATAAAACTATGTATAAATTAAATATATATGGAGAGTTTCCTTAATGGCAACCATTATGTGAAATGATTATTATTTATGCTAATGCGTAAATTGCAAAGAATCGCCATAGAATCAAAAGATACCATTGGGGCCAAATAATCTAAGCTGTTTCTTCCTATAACTTATTCCCGTATGAAGAGCGGGTGCGCAGTTATCTTAAAAACATCTCTTGAAAATAGCATAAATGAATTCAGAAGACCTCAAAACGTGTAAATACACCAAAATCTCGAAGTCGAATTTTTTCATGATTACAATACTTTCCTTATATGGTACATGTTCGGAAAGAAATAAATGGTTGTCCATTCCATGTAGTGTCTTAGGTATTTAATGCTACAACTTGAGCCTAAAAAACAGTATGATGTAGAAATAAGACATTTTGAAAGCCAGGAGTTCTCTGCAAACCATTAAGCTTTCCACTTTTTTGATAGTGAATGACACTGACGTAGTTTTTTGAGTCATTATACTGCAATGATGGCAGGTTAATACTCGTGACGCAAACTTTACATCAAGAGTCAAATAATTTTGCTCTTTTTCTTTAAATTCCACATCACGAATAAATTCGAATTATACATGTAAGGAAAATTTTCGTTTCCTACCGTGCGAAGAACGGGCACGCAGCTAGTTTTAAAATAAAACTTTATGTTAGTGTAAAAAAAAAAAAAAAAAAAAAACACTCTCCAGCAGTGAAAATGGGGAGAAGCTACCCACCGTGTGTAACATACAACCTTGATTCAAACTTTAAAATAACAGTTTCAAACAGAGGAAAATCTGGTTCTGGTGATAACTACAGCTAAAATTACATAACAAATACAGCAACGAAACAGGAAGAAAATACCACAAACATACCAGCTGACATATGCATTTTTTGAGCTTCTTTCTCCATTTCTACTAAATCACAGAACTGATCACCAAGATAAGTAAGAAGGAATTTAGATGTTTCAATTTCAATATCTGCAGGAGGATGATCTACAGGTGGTAGCCACAGTTTGAAATCCTGTGGTAAAGCATCTGAAGGTTCCGAGAAACCTGCACTCAAAATAGTTCCATTTTTACCATAGCGGAGTCTAAAAACAGAGAAAGGCAGAACATAAGAAAAATCAATAAGTTACACTAAACAAAAAGATAACAAATAAAACAGAAGATAAAACAATTAAATGTTAAATCTTAGTTTATGAATAAATAATGTTGTCTTCTTAAAAAAATATTTCTCAAGTATTTGAATATTAATATCTAAACAATTACACAAACAGGTATTAAATTCGAAATGTCTTTATGAAACAGGTTTAATAGTCACAAGACTGCTCAAAATAAAACAGCTTTGAAAAAAATAGGGAAAATAGTGAAAATCCTGCAACTATACAAAAAAAAAAAAAAAAAAAAATTCTTACTTGCGATATGCAAAAAAGCGACAAAATATGTTTGGCATTTTCTTGTTACGCTGATTTTGTGTCAAACGGCATTCTCGACACTTTGGTAGGCGTGGCGCAACTTCATGGCATGGACCATCTTGTAAAAATGGTTCTCCAGTTTTCTTTAGTTGAGAAACAGAAGGTTTTTCAGGAGGTCTAGTAGATACAACTTTGGCTGCTATAATAAAACAAATGCGGATGAGGGATAGTTGGGGGGAAAAAGAAACAACTTATTTAAATTATATAATATCAAACATATATATATATATATATATATTTGTTTAAAAATTGCCATCTATTTTTTTTTTTTAATTTCAAGCCAAAGAAATGTCCAAATAAAAATTCAGCATTCATACAGTATTAAAAAAAAAAAAAAAAAAAAAAATTGGAATTGCTGCATGCTTTCATACTACTCAGGATATGAAAGCTCTACAAAATTACTTTACAAACACTTTCTAGAGGAGTAGAACGTATATGTACTCAGTGGAAATTTACCACAAAGGACAATGAATGCGCATGGTGTATGTGGTTTTATCATACAGAAAATAATATGCAAGACAATATGATTTTAAAGACTTTCATATCAATAATCTCAGAATTTAAAATTTTCTGTCTCCTAGGATAATTTAGACAGTGGCAATTTTTGTACCCGCAGTAACTTCCACAAAACTTGGCGGCAATCCGGAAAGGGTTACGTTGCATTTTGCTGTACATACTTTTTTATGTCGATACACAAAAGTACTGACATATTAAGAATACTGCTTGAATGTTTACTATAACAGCACAGAGGGTTTCACTGACGTTTTTAATTTATGGGTACCAGGGACTCATTAATAACAACCGTATTGGCTCGAATATAACACAGTATTTTTTGACTGAATATTTCCCGTTAAAACCTGACTTGCACTAAATTTGAGGCCTAAAAATAAGATTTTTCTAATTATCTCGATGAAAAATTTTGGGGCAGTGTTATATTCGGGCTAATACAGTATTAGGGTCAAATTGTGAGTTTTTAGGATCCTTTTTCAATAACTAAGAAATTAAAATGATTAACACAAGGTCATAAAATTGAGTTCCTAAGGTTAAAAAGGACAAGGGGGTTCTTGCTCAAGGTTACTGATAAAAAATTATTATAAATACAATTATTTTACACATACAGTAGTGTTGAGCCTTCAATGGTGTAATTTAACTTGGCATTGGCCAAAAACAAAAATTGAAAACTGTAGCAATTTGGTAGTTTGTTACATCCCAGTTGTATCAATATAGCTTGCACAATAATAATCCATATAGATGTTTGAAACAGGAATTTTATTCAGGGGCAGATCTAGTCCTCAAATTTGGTGGGGAGGGGGGGGGTGAGGAAGGTGAATCACTACAGGTGGATTAGTTAGTGATGCCCACCTCTCACACTGCATTCATATTGAAAGGGAGTTCGTTTTTCACCAAAGACTGATCTTTTGTCTAACATATTAATTTTCTGCTTATTAAATTTTCATAAATTCGTTTTCTATTTGTACACATTTAAGGTAATTATTAAAATATTTTCACTGAGAAACTTTGAAATGCCTTGTTTTCAACTTTTCTTTTCATTGCTTTAGCAGAGCTATTGTGTTGAATGAATACTACAATTCTGAATGTTGTTTGAAAGGAAATAAAATCTTTTAATTTACAAATCTGACTTAGCCGGAACTAGGATTTAAAAAAAAAAAAATTAAATAAATTGATCATGAATATTGTATTTCAATTATCTCTGTTTTTTATTTTTATTTTAAAGAACTATCAAAGTATTGAAAATACATATTGAGACAATTGGAACACGTCTTTGGAAGATCGGTGCAAATTTTGAGTGCAATAGTTTATAAACTTTGGCATCATGATCATCTGTTTAGAAAAACATGTTTTGAGCAAAAAGTACAACAAAAGTAACATTAATAAAATAAAACCAATTTATAAAGCTTAAGAATTTATTTCAAATTTAGGAATGGAAATGTGGTGTTATGGCCAATTATCTGCGTGAGATACCTAGGCTGAGGGGGAGATCGCCATCCATGAGAGACTGCATAAATGAGAGTTAGGATCTCTTAGAAAGTTTCGGAGAAAACAACAGAAAACTTCGAACGGTTAGGTCGGCAGATGCGACCTGGTTTTGAACCAGGCACCTTCTGTTTCCCAGTTGAGAGCGCGTTCAGCCACTGGTCGGGCATTTCAAATTTAGGAATTCTTTTTGGGTGAATTAGCTGATGATTTCATCAGCACCAATTTGGATGTCCCGGTGTGTATTTAACAGAGCTAAATCATTTTAGGGGTACTCAACAGTGGGATGTGATCTTTATCAATCAAATCTCAATGTCCTACCACTCATAAAAGAATCTTTTGCCAAATGCATTGCCAATAAAATTACATTGTCACTATTGCAGCTAGTTGAGGGATTTGGAATTCACTTCTAAGGAATCCTATTCTAATAAATGTGTTTTGACAGATTTTTACTGCCAATTTTCAAATAATCAGTTCACACAGCTTTTTATTTTTTTTTTCCCTATACTGGAACAGTTTTTTAAATGCTCTCAACTGTCCTCTTTATCTGCAGGTGACATTATGAATTTTAATCATCTTTTGACATGCACCTTCTTACGCCCGAATTCACCATTAACTTCAACTGGCAGTTCAGTAACTCCCAGTTGGAAAACTTGACTGGTCAGTCCAAAATTAATATTCACCATTAACTGGCGAGAAAAAGTTACTGAACCTGTGGTTCATCAACCTAGGTTGAAACTGGGCCAATCAACGTGGTTGGAAGAGGGTTCGATTGAAATCAAATCGCTCATTGGTCAAGTGTCCACAAAGCATTGGGAGTTCGCATCACATGGTAATTGATCCTTTCGCGCCACTCCAAGTAACCCCCGTAATCATTCTGCTTCTCCCCCCCTCATGCTTCTTTTTTTGGAAGGAAGGGGAGAGCCAGTTCTGTGAAGGAATGGAAGGGGGAAGCTAATTTTTGGGGGGAAAATCTAAACTGAGCATGCTCGGTTACTTAAAAACCTTGCACTGTAGCAAGGTTGAGTTTCTCAAGCTGGGTTGGGATTTTGTGGGCAGTTAGTCCTGTCCAGTAAATGGTGAATACTATTTCAGCGTTTGACCGACGGTTTGCTGTTAACCAGCAGTTGAGATAGACGGCGAATACGAGGGTCAAAGGACTAGTTTTACTGTTGACAGCTGGAAAAACTGAGTTACAGTAGACCTCCCTTATAACTTGGTAGATACATTGCGTGTTATAGGAATCCATGTTATATGGGGCCTGAGCTATACTGCACCTGGAGTGCTAAGTGCACGATAAAATTGCTGCAAACTTAGTTGTACTCCTTAGAAACAAAATGATGCTGAGTGTTGCCATTCAAAAGTTATATTAATTACAGGAGCTACAGTGTAATAAAATCAGAACATCCATCTCATTTTACTGTACTGTAAAAGTCTCTTAACGTGTTATACAAAAATGATCGCAATTTTTTTTTTTTTTGCCATGTTCTACGAACCCTTGTTATGAGGGGGGGGGGGGCTACTGTATATTCTTTTGGGCTACTAGAAGAGAGCTATGGTCACTTGACAGTCTCTCAAGATAGGGAGAGGGAGAATGTTTAAGCAGCTTACTATGAAAGTGCTAATTCTGCAAGTATTCAACAGCACAAGCACTTTTAAAGCATTTTTTGTTTGGCAAACATCGACTATTTATTATCTTGCCATTTTAATAATTATATAAAAAATTAAAAGTTTGAGAAAATAAAGAACAAAAACTATTAAACAGGGATGTGACTGGCCAAGAAAAAAATTAGCTGAAATTTTTTTGGTCTACGGAGGGGGGGGGACAAAATTTTTGAAAATTTTAAAAGGTATAATGTATGTTAGCACAGTGATATCAAATAATCATGTTTTCCTATTAAATTAAGTCAGGGGTCCCCCAATATGGAATTAATGATAAAAATTACATATTAGGTATATAAGTACAGTACACGGACCAATTATCCGGAATTCCGAAATCCGGAATGGCCGCCAGTATCTTTTTTTTCCCGATCATAATGAAATAGGGGGGAAAAAAAAAAAAGGTCCTAAAAATGTAAAGCAATCCGAAGTTGACCGGCAAAAGCGGGGGGGGGGGGGGGGGGTACGCACGTACATACAGATCTATTTTTATTTAGGTATTTTTTAAACAAAGTTTTTAATTTATGTGTTTGAATATCTGTTGGAAGAATAATAAAAATAAAAAATAATACAAGAGAATGATTAAAAAAAAAGAAAATCGAGTGTTGTTCTGTGCTTCCTACCTCTTGCGTTTCTGTTTATGAGATAACATAGTTGAATCATTGGAATGTCGAGCCGGAAAGTAAGTCATGACTCACTAGAATTAAATAATCCTGTTATCAGCCTTTCTGCTCTTATTTGGGCATTTTTTTTAAATTTTTTTTTTTCGTGCTGCCGCTTTGGAATCTTTAAGATTTAAATAAACTGAGCCAGCTGACCAAGTTGTTTTTTTTTTCCCTCCCCATCCTCTTATATACTAGCTCCGCAGCTGTAAAATATTTGTGTTTTTGTTATGTATCTGTCGTAATTTGAGAGCATATGCAGCTTTTTTTTGTTCTTTTCTTTTTCCTCCACCGTAGGAGTTGATCCTTTTATAATAAGATTTTACATATAAAATCAGTGAAAGTGAGGTACGTGGTGAAAAAATTCGGATTGATAGACTGATTAGTCCATTGAACGATGTCTGCAGCAGGGTTTTGCTACGGCTCAAGAAATAATGACAATAACTTTAATTAAAGAAAAGGCGTTAAAAGAAAAAGCTAAATCAATGCAGCAAACAAAAATTACCGAGATATTTTGTAAAAAATAATGTTGCGAAATAAATATTGTGCGATTTATGAGATTGTTTCTTGTGTAAAAGGAGATCGAAAAAAAGCTTTAAAGTGGGCGCAGAGGGCGAAAAGTCTGGTTTCCTCACTGAAAATCGGAAAAAAATCCCCAGAATCACCGCGGTCCTGACGATTCCGGATTCGAGACTTTGTACTGTATTTTTAAATCGGAAAAATTAAAAGGAAAAAGGACCCAAAATCCCGAAAACCTTCGTTCCTGACAATCGGTCCTATACTGTATTATAAGTCTGTTATTAACAGATACACAATACCAAAAGAATCTGGTGCTTTAATATCACTAATTAACGATACAATATGTGGCGTTTTAAAAAGTGACGAGCTCGGCAGCCTATCGGATTAATCCCATTGATGTTTCTAGTTGCGTGTTTTCCATTGGCTTACTTACTAACTTCAGTTTGGTGAGCCAACCGGTTTTCATTTATTTATAAACAGAGCGCAGAATGACCAAGAATGACACTGTTTTTATCATACGAAAGTACTTTAATTAAAACCAGATTGAAGAAAATCTGATTGAAATTCACTGAAGATCTGAAAAGATTAAAAATCACGGAAGTTCTGAAAATATTAAATTTCGCGGAAGTCCGCTAATCAGCTATTTAAAATTAGCGGATTTCCGCTAATTCGCAGAAAAATCACATGCCTGTTTAAAACATTTAAATAAATGTTGTTCAAGCAAATAACTTACCTTTCTTTTTATTGTTTTCCTCTGCTGCAGCATGGCGAGCTTTTTTTCGTCCCCGTTTTTTCGAACAACCTGCTTTATCACTGGAGCCTTTCTTTTTACTCTCTTTCTTTGGTGAATGTTGGTCACTAGTACAAGGATCAGAATTATTTCCTCCTCTAGCACGTTTAGAAGTAGATGGAGAGCTTTTACTTTTGACTTTCGTTTTCCTTTTGCTACTCTTAGAACCAGCATCAGAATCTGAATCTGAACTTGAAGAATCTTCATCAACAGTTCCATCAGATTTATTTGTTCTGTTTTCAGATACATCTGAAGAACTGTCCTCACAAATTTTAAGTTTGGATTCATTAAGAACTTCATCACATATGGAACTTTCCAAAAGAACATATGGATCCGGTTTCATGTTTATTTCATTCATTAAATCCTGATGTTCAATTTTGATAACAGGTTCTACTTTAGTCTCAGTGCAGCTTTCACTGGGAGTCTTTTTATCTTCATTTTCTGAATGCCTCTGCAACCATGCTTTCTTTAATTTAGTATGATTACTACTGATAGTAGGAGTTATGTTGCTGTTAGGAACAGCTGGACTGCCAGTAGATCGCTCATCGTAACTTTCTGAAATATTAGAAGATGGTGTAAGCAGCTTTTCAGATGTACTTTGTACACAAATGTTTGAAGAAGTTTCATTGTTTTCTTCTGCAGAGGAACTAGCAGTAATCACTTTATTGGGAATTTTATATTTATTCAAATTTACATAGTTCTGAGTTCCTGAATTAAGCTCTAATTCTTCTGATGAAACAGAAGGTGTATTTTGAAGATCTGGCATAGATGGTGGTGTTGCTATTGATTCAGATTTATAAACAGAATTGGATGAAATAGCTGGAGATGGTGGATCTGACTTGGCAGGATGTGTTTCAGCACCTTGTGGACATTCAGCCAATACAGGAGCATTTGACACTAGATTTGGGGGAGTTACAGTCTGACCATCGCCTGCTTCTACACTAGAAGTCTGAACTTGTGGCTGCAGTTGTGGTGGCAAAAGACCATCATCAATTGACTTTGGACGTTTTCTAGGGACTACATCATTTAATAATTTTCGTTTAACTAAAGGAACACCTGCCATCATAGTAATGTCTTGACTTTCAGACTGAGAGCTGGAATGGAATGGCGAAGATGGCATGGAGTTGGTCACAGGCAAGTGTACAACAGAATGATTTGTCAATCTTGGTGATGACTGATGAGGAGAATTAGGAGCACCAGGGTTTGACTGATTTCCATAAATATGAGCTGGTGATGGAGACCTGTGATTACTACTCTGAACAGACATATGAGGTCGATTTGGTAGGTGATGTTCATGAGTGACAATAATTTTACTATTGACTGGAAGTGAGTTAGATGGTGAATAACTGCGATTAGTTCGTCCAGGTGGAAGAGTGTAGGGTACAGAGTTAGGGCGACATACAGGAACACCACTTGTTATACCTGAATTAGGACTGACATGTGCATACTGTTGTGATACCGGTGGACTCCCTGAATGTACAGGAGCTTTGGAAGAAGCCTGAGAATGAACAAATGATACGGGAGGTGTACTAGAACCTGTATGGGTAGCTGCAATGTACATAGGATTAGGTACTAAGCCTTGTTGAATAAGGCTTGTATTGGATGCAGGAGACATACTTTTTGAACTTGAATATGGTGGTGAGAAACAGCCGGATAAAGAACTTGATGTTGATACAGCCAGTTTATCTCTTGATTCATACTTATGACTGGAATTAACTCTTTCCTGTATTGATTTACCATCTCCTTTTACAAGATTTTGAGGTTGGTCTTGTAACTGATATTGAGGTGTTCCCATTCTTCCAACCAAAGCTGGTGATGTATTCTGATGAGCAGGAGGTGCTGGACTACTACTGTTGCTGGAGTATTCATAGGGTTTAAAAGCACCACCACTTCCAACAAGTGGCTGATACATTAGTCTTTCTTGACCAGAATGTAAAACTTTCACTTGGTGCTTTGAAGCTTGGTTGAGAATTGATGCAGAATGGCTGGCTCCTGGAGACAGTGGCCGTTCAACTAAAATGTCTTTCTCAGCTTTAACTGACATTCCACCTTTTAATTGGTTGCTGCCTGGTACTCTTACAGACTGAATGCTAAAGGGGGGGAAAAAAGAGATAAATTAGCTTTGGTCCTAAAAAAGGCAAATTATATAAGATTTTTATGTTTGTTTAGTTTGTAAATATTTTATGGAAGTAGCACTTTAAGATAAATCATGAAGAAGATATAACTAGTATCCTACTCCAAGGGGGTTGGATATAAAGGAAGAGTTGCAATTTTGAAAAAGTGGCTCCAATTACAGTAACTCTCTTATTTTTTCGAATAAGCCCAAACGCACACACATTTCTTCATACCACTATGTTATTTTGAAAATATTTGTTAAGTAATCTGCAAATTTTAGAATTTTTTAATTTTTTTAAATATGATTATTGTTACATTGCAGGCTATTCTGCAAAACCTAAAAGTTCGAATGAATGAGAATAAATAATTGTGCATTTTCAAACATTTTATGTATATCATATTTTACAGTGCAAAGAAATTTTATTAAATGAAGCAGGAAACATTCCATTTGATAGGAATTAACAGTCCACTTTGATGTAAGTACACATCTCTTGAAATTATAAAATTGCATAATGTTTTAATTGGTATGCCATGCAATGCTGTCCTTTTGCATTTTGCATTTGACTATTTTACCATTTCACTGCTTTTTCAAACTAAGAAATCACTTACGTAAATATTGTAATCAATGATAGCAATTGAAAGCCAAAATATTATATGATTAAGTAAATATATCAGTAAGGTTTCCAAAAGGAAATTCTGTTTAGATGTTATAAGGGAAAGATGTTTGATCCCTTGTATTTCTTGATCTAGGTTCATACTGAATTTTAGATACAAACTGTTTTTCAGGAGTTTTTCAAGAATGAGAATTTGTCAGCATTATTTTTATATATTTAGGATATAACTATTGCTTTATTAGCTATGCAGTAAATTTTTAAAAATAGCAAGAAAACAGAAAACACGGGAAGTTTAATAGTACAGTAGTCTCGCTTATCCGACATTCCGTATTATCCGACGTCATATGAAAGGTGCCGAGCGATTAAAAACAACTACCGCGGGAAGCTGCTGTCTACAGTGATAGACGAAATTTATGAAAAGCGAGACATTGACAAATTGAGTTAAAGGCTTAAAGACTCTGCAATTCAATACATCAAGCAACAAGAAGCTACAGGAATTTAAATAATGATGCTACAAAAATAGTGAGATTTGGCAGCGAAGAAACGGCACTCATCAGGACAGTGGCGTAACCAGAAATTTTTCATGAGGGGTTCATGACTACTGCAACTCACGTATATGTATATGTGTGTGTGATAAGGGAGGAAAGAATATACATTTTTGTATGGAAAAAATTCCTCATGGGTTTTATGTCCCCCCCCCACCCCATCCAACTTTGGCTATGCCACTGAAAAGGAAAAGACTACCATAAGAAATTTCTTTAAATTCTCACAGGACTGAACTTTAAGTG
Organism: Cheiracanthium punctorium; assembly: GCA_038373885.1. NCBI lineage: Eukaryota > Metazoa > Arthropoda > Arachnida > Araneae > Cheiracanthiidae > Cheiracanthium > Cheiracanthium punctorium. Next base: position 105,463 of record JAWZYV010013430.1, read on the forward strand.
TAATATACGGCACTCATAAATTCTGACAATAGATTATTCTGTAACAGTAGGTTCGTTTACACAATTCAATTTTTTCATTATTTTCTTATATATTTGTAGAGTGTGTTTATGTTACAAGATAGTAATGAGTAATATAACATATGTATGTATGTATGTATTATGTTCCAACATACAATGTAGCTTAACGTTTAGGAAGCTTTTTCTTTACTCCTCTGTATTATAAAACATTTTCGCTTATGCAACATTATGCTGGTCCCTTTATGTCGGATAAGCGAGGCTCTACTGTATATTTAAAAAATTAGAATGTCTATTTTGGTCAGCTAAGATGTGCCTACTTGACTTTTAGAAAAAAAAAATCAAGTGCTGAAATAGAAAAGTATACATAAAAATATTGAACAACTATTACTCGTGTTTGGTGGAGATGTTTTTAAAAATCTACAGCTCAATAACTGAACAATTTGGAAAGGCTGCTAAAACCAGAAAATGTTCCTGGTCTTACTTTGCACAGAGCCATTTTAAGTCTACATTAGTTAGCTCCTTACAACCACAACAACCAGAAACTATGGAAATTATGGATAGGGTAAATATTAAGTTAAAAAAAAAGAAAGAAAATTAAATTAGAAGATGAATCAATATGATAAAAATTAATATATAAACATCTCTTTTTTGTATCGTTACAAAACACATTTCATGTCCAAGTGAAAGATCAGCTAAATGTTTGTTCACTCATATTAGTCAGGAAGAAACTTTAAAACTTTTACATAATAAATGTTTCTCAAGTACGTAAAAACATTTTTTTTTTTTCGAGGTTAAAGTAATTAAGAACACAGCTTATTTAACATGAAATGAAACAAATGTAAGGTACTTACTTCGCTGATGCTTTAGATTCTTCTCTAGCTTTCAACTGGGCATGAGTAATATATGTATGCTGAAATGGCTGATAACCATACAAACTAAAGTTTGTCTCATGTTTCATTTGAGATGCAGAGGAACTTATAGGACTAGGTGTGAGGCTACTTTTTGAAGGTGGGCCATGGCCAGCCATAAGAGATACTTCTTGCTTGGAAGTTCTAATTGTTCGAGACTAAAGATAAAATATTTTTAAAAGTATATGTAAATCAAATAGGAAAGACAAAATCAAACACAATTATATATAAGTTTGATAATCATAACATTTAAAAAAATTCTGCGTATATGCAGAATTCAGGTTAGCAAAGATTATGAATCTTGGCAAAAAAATATTGCAATGTGTCATTTTCCGAGTTGAGTAAAAATTTATAAATGTAAGTTTCGGAGTCAAAAATGTTTTCTAGCAGAATTCTCTGCTTGTTATTAGAGGCTGAATCATTGGAATGTTTAAGGTAAACAGTAGGTTGTGAATTATGATTGATAAAACATGCATTCTACAATTCTGCTTACAGTCTGTGCTTTCCCTGTGTAAGTTGACAATATAATGGTAACCAAGTATAAACAGATAAAGGTACATGTTTGGCATTCTCATTGATGGGAGTCTTCTCATAATTCCTTAAAACCATTAAAATTTTTAGTTCCTTTAGTTTTTATGTTTGAATGAAAGGCTATTGAGCTTCGGTATAAGCACATGGAAGGTAGCAAAAACTCACACTCTTATTATGGCAGCAGCAGAAAACGAAAGGACGAAATCAGTTTCATTAAAATAGAGAAAACAAAAAATGCTTATTTTTATATTTTGTACAGGTGTGAAAAATAAATAAATGAATAAATAAATAAATTTAGAATATTTTGATTTATGATTGACTGAATAAATGATGAATACGAAGGTTAAGTGACAAATTTAAAATTAGTTACCTAATTTGAATTTGAGGGGTTTTTTTGCATAATAATACTCTAATTCAGTGGTTTTTATTTTGTCCATTTCATCTAATTTTGTACAATTTCATCCAAGAGTCCTGGACGTTTTACAAAAAAGTGGACAAAACACCAATCCTGAGCCTGATGCGCGCTTCCTAAATAAACGAGCAACGTCAGTCGCAGATTTCAGCACTGATTAAAAACATAATTAATTTTTAAAAAATTGTTAGAGCAATTTTGAAATAAAAAGTGGGCCCAGAAAAAAAAAAAAACATTTAAAGTGTATATATAAGAGTGTCACAGTTCGTTGAAGGTTGGTTCATTGGTGTAGGTTGATTTATGATTGACTAAATGGGAAAGATGAGAGAAATGTCATTCATGACAGTTCTGCATAGAAATGTCGTATGTAGAACTGTCGTTCTCCATGATATAACAACATTAACAAATATAAGAATGTTTTTTAAATTATTCACTAAAAGTCATCACATATGAATCATATATAACCCAATAAATTCAAAGAAAAGATAAACTACATAGTAAAGCAATTAATTTTTTGAAATACTTTGCTGAAAAATTAAACTTGACAAAATAAAATAATGAATTAGTTATTAAATAATTTAATTACATTTTACATTGAAAAAGGGAGTTTCTTTTATGATATAGAAACCCCCTTGAGAAGACTTGAGAATTTAAAAAAAATAAAAGAAAATTTTATTTTTGTTTTTACAGACTTTAATTTCTATATACCATATAAAATTGCAGTACTGAGAAAATAGTAAACACTTTCACAATTGTATTTTTAAATTAATTATGTTTCTAAAAACTTTTGTTAGAGATGAAAAATTCCTTCATTTAATGTTCATTTAAAAACCAGTCATTTGATGCATACTAAAATTAGTTCTGCGTCAAGCCTGAATTGCACTCAAAAACTAGAATAAATATTAAAATTCTGAACCAAAACTAAGAAGGAAAATTGACTTTAATTTACCTTCATTCAAGAGCCAATTCTATGCTACATACTACAGTCACAATAAGTTTTTTGCCAAGACTGAATGAGAACATAAACCAAAACTAAAAGGTGAACTTCTCTGCTCTTTTCTCAGTCATACCGAGTTGCATCAGCAATGCAGTCGTATGCTTCATTTAGTATAGTTAAGTGTAGAAAAAACTATTTTCTTCTCTAAGTCATAGTGAGTTTCATCAGTGGTGGAATTTGATGTTTTAGTATACTTAAAGTGTTGGATTCACTTTTTTTCCCCCCCACAAAAAAAAAAAAAAAAAGCAAAGATGGGTATAATTCCAGATAAATGTGGTAGAAAATACAATAAGAAGATTTTCTGAAGAGATAACTAAAAATGATAAAATTGCTGGAATGTGCTGTAAAGACTGCTGTAGTAGCATTAGTGCTAAAGCATGTAGAATATGAAACGCTTTAGAAAAATGTCCCAAAAGACGAAAGTGTGAACAAGACTCCGATGAAAGTACATCAGATGTATCCAGTTTAACAAGCTCCAGCCCCATTTCATCCTCATCGTATTCTCAGTCTCAATGTATAAAACAGCCTTCAACTGATTCATTTATAGTAAAATCTAACAAAACAGAAAAGTCAGAATTGTCATAGTCAAGAATCAGTTATCTTTACAAGTGCTTTCATAAAGTAAAAGTGTGTATGTATGCAGAGGGAGAGAAACAACAGTCTCTGCATTTTTGCTTAAAAATTAATGAAAACAGCCAAAATATTTAATCACTTAGTGTTTCTAGTTTACAAATTGAAAGAGTAAAAGTGGTTAAAATGGACAAAATGATATTTTGTCTGGGACGGTTTTTTCCAGCAGTTTTTCTGCACCCCGGACAAAACAGGACAACCCTGATTGGGCTCTGCTTAATTGGTTCATTATCAGTTTTACAACAGCTTAAAGATGTTGCAAAATGATGGATAAATAGATGTATTTATTGGTTTTAAAGTGATCTGAAATAGTGGTTATATGGGAGCATTAAGAAGTTTTTTCGGCTGTTACAAACCTTTTTAAACTATGAAAAGAATAAGTGTTGGATACAAACTGTGATACATTTGTGATTTTATTATGTTGTAGTTCCATGTTTCTGCAACGAAGGGCAATTCCATATTTGCAATATTTTTAAACTGTAGGGTGCTACTTTGAAAACTAAAAATCTCCAGAGCTACTTGAGAAAGAACCAATCATGGTGTAACAGAATATCTGGTCAAAAAAATCGATAGCATTCGATTCAAAATTGAATGATATTCTTTAACAGTTATTAGAACTGTGCATTCGAACACATGCATTCTAAATTATTACAAATTTGCAATGTACTCCAACATATACAGCACATTTCTATAATCTTTCAGTCAGTTTCATCATCTTTCCCTGACTTTTATCAAGCACAAATCTACTGTCTTTATTACTAGCTTTCTTAAGAATAGAAGTTATTTTGATGCTATAACAAGTTTTTCACTGGGACAATTGATTTTCAAACACATGACCATCATAACAACTCCATAACTTAAGAAAAAAAAATCATGTATATCTGTCAGAGGACACATACTTCTAATGGAGCAAAATTTTGAAGATGAGAAACATTGGCAGATTGCTCATTCCTCTGTTGTTGTTGCATCACAGCTATCCACTTCTCATGATTTTCTGGTAATGATAACCTGCAAAATGAACACAATACATACACATCTTACAAAAAAATTTGAAAATATATTCTATAGAATTACAAACTTTTAAGTGCAATTAGGTCATAAATAAATATATCAGTGGTGACATTAACAGTCTGTACATTGAAATTGCCAAGTTGAAAGCAATTAGCACAACTTCTGTTAATCCAATCTCAATATTTATTGAATTTTAGTAACCAGTAATTTCTTGATATTTTTCAAAACTTTCTAACTAATCAAAATCTATTTTCACTACTGAGAATTCAAACTGGGGCTGGAAGTTTGTGTGTGAGAGGGAGACAGACCAATTTACAAAACATTTCTGTGTATGTAGTAGAGAGTACATAGACACATAGTTATGGATGGGAAAAATAAAACTTCCAGATTCTACTCAGTTATGAAAATAAATAAATAAAGAAAATTAACACTGGTATTATTCTTTCCATCCAATACACTTATTAAGATTGTGTTACAAACTATACATTAATTATATTACATAAATAGAGAACACACAAATAGACACCAGGTGGAGCAGGATGCTAGAGAGAAAGCAGAACATGCATGCTTGAATTAAAAAGAGCATGGGATAATCAAGATGAACACATCAGTGGCCCATGAGGACAAGTTGGGAGCATTTTTGAAAGATCTCTGCTAAAAGTCATTACGAGAGAGAGAAAGAGAGAGAGAATTAAGGTAAAATTATTAACAAGTTCATAATAAAATTAAAGTATTTTGAAAAAATGTATTCAATCTTTTAAGCTAGATTTAGTTGAGCATTTTGAAACTAGGCAAATAATGTAATGTTGTTCTCACAGTCTAATTTTCATGCAGCTTGAAGATTATGAAAATGAGAGAAATTTTGGTAGGAAGATTTGTAATTAAACAAATTTCACTCTTACTATTATAAGCTTTAAAATTAAAATATATTTTGTGCTACCTGTGTGACAGTATAAATTGAAGATGCACTGCAGTGAAAACTGGAACTAAGCAAACGGGATTTTACGTCACAGCAGCTTGGTAAGTCAAAAAATGAATTCTTAAAATGTTGGTAGAAAATTATCATCTTTCACAGGTTTTGATTTGTAATCCCAATGTTAATCAATATTTTAACAGATTATTTTTAAAAGTTTATCATGTTTGTAAGGAATATTTTACCTACTATTATTTTTTTAAGATAATTCACTTAGAAAGTTTTTGCCCTTTTTATTCAATGCAATCAAGTGCTTTTGTAGCAACTCAAAGCAGGTGTTTCTTTTGAGTGGTTGGGATGTTGAAACAAGTTTCATTTGCAAGTGGGAGCCATTGGAGAAAAAAGACGCAGCATGTTAAAGTTAAGGAATCAGTGATGTCACTGGTCAAAAAAGGGAGAAACCAAAACTTCCTGAGATGGCACCTCTTGGTTAAAGGAACATAAGTGATATGAATTAAACAATGTAAAAAGAATAAATATCCATAAATAGATTAGTAGAATAGTTGCAAACCTACCTTCCCTATTCATTTCACTGTTGTTCAGCTTATTTTACTATTTGTCTAAATTTTTTCCTCTGCTCCATATTTTAACATGGTTGTCGTGCGTTTTCTCCTAATTTGTCTAGTTTGCTTTTCCTTCTTTCCCCATAACTGCCATTGTGTCTACTCTGGGCTGGAGGTGAGTAGAAGTCTTTAAAGTTGTAGAGCTTGCGTTTTTAGTAGTATAGTTTTAATGCGTTGGTGTGATGCTGTACTTTTAAAAGCTTTGTTCATAAATTCTTTTAACTATGTGTAAATGTGCTTGCTCAGTATAGTTGTTTTTAGTTACAATTAATAAAAAAACAGCATGGTTTTAACTCTAGGTATCTTGTCATTGAGTGAAGGTCTGGAGTAATAACAATACAATTTTTTGAAATGCATATTTATTTTAAACAATATATGCAGACAAAGGGATTGCAAAAGTAAGTCTTGTTCCTGTGTGAAGAACGGCACTAGCTGATTATACTAGAGGACATCAAACAATCTTTTTAGACAAGTGATGCATTAACATCCAATGTAACCAGGCAATGCTGGGCTATACAATATAGCTAATTATTATTCGTTATTTTCATTGTAAAAAAAGTATTAAAGGTAAAAGCTTACAAGATTGAGGAAATCTGAATATTATGCTAATAAATTCACAAATGTTAAGACTAAATTTAAGCTTCAAATGTTAAATAAAAATATTTTACATGCCCGAATATAATAAAAAAAGAATTAGAAATAAAAAAAACACAGCAGTTTGATAAACAGTTTTGGCCTTTCTACTTCAGCAAAGATTAATCTTAAACCCATATATGCATAAACAATTGAAACTGTACAAATACATTCTATTTATTCAGCTGAATGAAAGAGCCGAGACATTTTATTGACCTGTAATATTTTCAAATACATACAGCATAACCAAAATAATAATAATAATAACAAGACAAAAAAAAATATTATAACAAAAATACTTCCACAGATATTCAAAGAAAAGAAAACAATGAAAAAAAAAGTCAATAAGATTTTTAGCTTTCCTTAAATAATTTACTTACACTACTTGCCTTTCAAGAGTGGTCACGATTTCAGAACTTAAGGTAAATATAAAGGGTACTTACCTTAAACAGAACTTGTTATTGTTACAATAAAGCATACATATGAACACGTTCATCACGAAATCACACAGGCACATACACACAAAAAGAAAAGGAAGCCGAAGATATAATTTTCTATCCTATCATTATACAGCTGTGAAAAGTTATAATAAATTTTGAAAAGACACCAATCAACTCTCAAAGAAACACACAAACACAAAATTGCATTTCTATATCACTAAACAAAACACTGAAAATGTACTGATAATTATGCAACACAAAATTATTTTCCAAACTGGGGAAAAAAAATTAAAATGATGCTGCAGTATAATTATAGTACATCTGTCATAAGAAATTACCTTTCTTTCTCCCTTTCTCTTAATCTCTCATTTTCTATACCACGAGCAGGTTGGTTAGGAGGCAAATTGATAGTAGGACTACTTTCCCTGCCTTTGGCTGATGACTTAGTAGTAGCAACAGGATTCCAACTAACATTTTTTTGCTGTTGCTATAATAGAAATTATTCAAAAATAAATCATGGTACAAGTCAAAATCATATTCAACCCATATGTATTAATTAATCAAGTACATTTGTTTGTTACATCTAAGACAATTGGGGGGGAGGCACTTAATAAGCTTAGTTTTATTACCATAAGCATTGTGTCATACAAGCATTGGCAGACATGTGCCTCCCAACTTTGTTTAGAGAAGCCTTTATTTTAAGATCTATTTTCAAAACCTAAAGAAACACAGTTATTTTTACTCTTGAATATGCGAGTGGCCCTCCAAAACTTTTGGTCAACTTATGTTTATGTTTATTACATGTAAGCATACAACTAGAAATCTTAAGTAATGTAAAAATATATAAAAATTAGGATCAGTGTCTCATTACTGGGGTAAGATACAGCATATGCTCCTCTTCAAAATCCTAGCTTACTAACCACCAGCAGTGTTTTCCAATGAACTGAAAATGATAGTGGCCAAAATTTTTAAGGGCCATTTTATCACCAAAGTGATGAGTTGTTGGTGAAAGTTCTGTCTGCTCAGTTGGAGAATGTTCAGGTTGCTCATTAAGAACAATTATCCCAGATCACATATCCAATCGCTCACAGATATAGTACATTAGGCAAAGAACTATTTGTACTTGCTCAGCAGAGTTCCTTTGTCTTTTGCTATGTAGATGTGACCCGGGTGCTTGCCTTAAAATGTTCTTGCTAATTTGGAAAATTCTCATTCTAGAAAAAATTTAAGTTTTTATTTTTAAACCTGGTAGCCACATTTGGCACCAGAATTATTTATTTTTTTTTTTTTTATTATTTATTTATTTATTTATTTTTATTTTTTGGTAGTAGCCAAAACCATGCAACTAGTGACCTTGGTGCGCAAATTTTAGAATCTTGGAAACACTGATCACCAGAAGTACTTAGAAAACTCATTACATATTTCTTTAAAAAAATATTTATAAAAGCCTGAGCTGTTAATACTTCTTTTGATCTCACATATAAGTAGAACATTTAAGTACATGAATCAAAGTTACAAATTTTAATTTGAAGTTCAATTTTTTTAAGTATCTTCCAATGGGAGTCTGGATCAAACATTGTAATTTAAATTTTTCGCTAACTTCCCAATTTCCAAATGCACTGAAATAATTCATTCTAATTTATCTCTTAGCAAACAATCAGAAATCAATTATAAAAAGTGTTCATTTTAGGCTTTAAGTTTTTTCGTTCACAGTTTTAATTATTTTGCTAAAATTAAAGCAAGACTAGGAAACAATTCACTGAACTTGTTTGATTTTTTGTTCTTTTTTTCAGTAACTAACAAAATAATAATCAGTATGTTAATGTACCTATAAATTTTATATTTCTGTAAATTATTTTCTTTACATAAAATTAAAAATTTTATTAAAATCTTTTTCCTTTTATCATTTCTCTCAGTAATCAGTTTTAAAATTAATGCTAATCTTGAGGGAAATACTCATTTGCAGCTTGTCAAGCAATGTTCTCGTGGGTTGAGCATTGCAGATGGATCAATAACTCTTCCTCCCAAAATCCCATGAAAACAAAAACTATGAGGAATCGCATTCTCAAACCATCAGTGCCCTAGAAAAGGGTGATGAAAACGAAGAAAAGGTGATGGAAGATGAAGAATAAGAACCAGTGATCATAAACACCCATACCTATGGGTAGGGAAGGACTTTACCCAGCAAACACACACTGGTTCTCTGAATGTCTATTAACGTTCAGAAGACGTTTTCTGAACGTTAATAGACGTTCAGAGAACCCGTGTGTGTTTGCTGGGTAGTAACCCACCACTCTCCTAACTCCCATAATGTTATGCTTTGCATACTGGTATAATACAGATGTGCCGCAACACTGAATAATCAGGGGTGTAGCCAGGGGGGGGGGGGGTTAGGGGGGTCATAACCCCCCTCATGAGGATTTTTTTTGCCATACAAAATGTATATTCTTCACTACATTATCACACCCACGTATACATATATATGAGTTGTAGTAGTCGTAACCCCCCCCCACATGAAAAATTTCTGGCTACGCCCCTGTGAATAATAGATCTTTCTGGACAGGACACTTGACATGCACCCCCGCCCTACAAACAACCATAAGGGCACCCATGCCAGTGATGTCTTTAAAAGGTGAACTTCAGTTAATCATGCAAAAATATATGGCTCCCTTAAGTTGCATACAAAAAAAAAAAAAAAAAAAAAAAGGCTTTTTGCCAAGTGCTTTTGTATTCTCTATCAAAATTAGATCTAGACTAGGAAAACAGGCGATTCTTTACATTATATTTTTTACATTCTTTTTCAACAACTAAGAAATAAGGACATTATTCTGACTATCATCAATAAAATGGTCATATTTCTGTAAGTTGGATGAATTATCAAATAAAATTAATTTTTATTGTTAAACTTCATAGTGCTTAAAATCTTACTTTTCCCTACTTCTCTCTGATGAAATGAATTCTTAGCTGAATAAAATGTTAATCGCATGGGATCAATAAATCTCAATCCTGAAATCACGCGAAATGACAAACAGTGCAGCATTGCATTCCCTACTAAATAGTGGTAAATGTTTTAAAACTATACATTGGTTGAAAATGCAGATACTTTAATCATTTTAACATATAAAAGAGATACCTTAATCCACACATACACTAACACTTTCAACCACGCACATGGCTTTCTTCAGGTATTTCACCTATTGTTGCTTTCCTTGTTTCGCCTTTATTACGTTTGAGCCATGCCCACCAACTTTCATAGATGTGCTCGTGTGTTACATTGTTTATCGATGTGATGTCATTGATTATTTCGATGGCTTCTCGATTAAGATCGTAGCTTTTCTTGGAACTTCACTATTTTCTTGACATTTTTAAAATCGATATGCCTTAGCAAGACTTGCCAATCTACCCCCTTACCATCGATTTTAATAATGTCAAGAAAGCAGTCAATTTCAAAAATAAAAGCTAGTCTTAAACAAGAAGCCATAGAGATAATCAACGGCGTCATGGCAATAAGCAGTACAACAGATGCACACATTGATGAAAGGTGGTGGGCATGGTACAAACATAATAAAGACAAAAGAGGAAAGCAACAATCAGTGAAACATCTGAAGGTCATGTGGGTGCTGAAAGTACTGGTGTGAGTACATTAAGGCATCTCTTATGTGTTAAAATATTTTAAAGCAGTGTGTGAAGGGGGGGAGGGGATCTGAATTTTTTGGGTTGTTTGAATGCCGGTTAACGAAGAGTCTACTGTATTTATTTATTTTTTATCATTGCAACTTAAAAATACATACTATATGTTTGTTTTAAAATCATTTTTATGACACTTAATTTCAGCAGGAAAATACTAGTTGATTTCTACACCTGTAGCTTATTTTTATCGTTTATTCTCCCCTTCCCCATATATATCCCGATTTTACTTGAAAGGGGTGTTTTCACAGGCATATTTTATGGTGTATACCAAATTCATATACAGCTGGATTCACTTGGTATTGATTATTAAAGTAACTTATTCTATATATATAATTAATTACACAATACATTCAAGATGATGAATTTAAAAATATGTGCAATCCTAAAAGAAAAGTAGACAAAATCTCAAGAAAAGCCACAAATTTTTAGCATTTTATTGTCTATACTAAAATGCATACAGCAAATTCCGGTTATATGGGACAGTGGTTATTAGGGGCAACTGTTTATCTGGAACTAGAGTCCAGGAATAAATACAATTTCATGAAATAAAAATATTTTTATTTGGTTAATTGGAGCAAATGGTGTGCAAGGAATTCATTAGATGATCTGTAGCTTCATCTTGCAGGCTCTTTATTTTAGTGTCTTTCCTATTGATAATCTCAATAATTTGTCTCCTGTGTACAGCAAAAATCCATTGTACACACCCTTTATTCCCTAATTCTCACTTAGTCTTCCCATCACAAAAGTTGCATGATTAGAACTTTTCTTTTGAAACCAAAATCTGTTTAATTCACTCCCCTTCTCCCATGTGTCTATGGCAATATGATTCAACAAAGATAGAACAAATCGCTATGGACTCTATGGAGAAGCAGAAGAGTTCATACTCATTTTTCAAAAAGAAATTTAAGGAGTATTTAAGGAACCCCCAAAAAATTTTTAAGGAGTCCACTTTTTTCTGGACTACCAATGCAATATTAGGTTAGCAGGAGACTACAAAACTATCATTGAGCATTACAAATATGTTTTAACAAAAATTTTAATCCAAACTGAACATGAAAAAATATAGTTTTTAGAAGGCATATTCCAAAAAAATCTTAAAATGAAAGACAAAAATTAAAATTCACACCATTTTTATTCTGTTATTACACAGTTTTCTGTAAGTAACAATCTCTAAATTAGTTAAAGAAGTATAAATTCTTCTTCCATCACCAGGTCATGGTCACAAATATCCGGAAGGTTGCAGAGGCTGCGCACTTCATTAATTGTGGTTGTTAATGTAAATGCAAAATTAAGAAGTTTCTAAGGAGTCCCACATAAATTTAACCCTCTCTTCACCCTGAACCTCATATGAGGCTCCTACTTCAAATAGCAATATTTAGAGAGAAAACAATTGAATTTTGTATTTTTTTCTTTCAGTGATATCAATATCATTCATTCATGTAGAAAGTATATGAGGCTCTTAACTAGATCCATAAATCATGCCTAGATTGCAGTACTAGTCAATTTAGATTCTTTTTTACAGTTTTCGCTTCATTGTTTCAGGAGAAAAATTAAGAAAATATTTACGCTGCTTTTTTACCATTTTTTTTTCTTTTAAAGGTAAGTATAGTTTCTTTCTTATTCCTCAACCTTTACCTAATATGTGCATCCTTTTAAATTAATTTTAGCATAACAAAATGCTTCGAAAATGCAGAAATTAGAAAAATCTAATATTAATCGAGATTAGAAAAAAATATTTTTGCATGATTTACAATAGTATTTCAGATGCATTCAATGCTAGACAGATTTTTTTTCTATGATTTTTCAAAATTCGGTGACGAGAGGGTTAAGGAGTTTTAAGGGCCCTAAATTTTGTAAGGTAATTTTAAGGAGTGTATGAACTCTATGCAATTCACACATTCATTGAGAATTCTTTTTATGAGTGGGATTATGTCCTTATCCCCTATGGGGATTTCATAGATTATGCTTCTGGAATGCCTAATGAATTGATCTCAAAAAGCAAGGTGAAGGAGGTTCTAGGAAAATTTTAAGTTAGTTTCAGAAACTTGCTTATCACTTCAAGTTATTAATTATACTATTTAATTTTATCAAGCTCAACAGCTACAGAAGTGTTATTAAAGATAAATGTTCTTTAAGACATTCAGTATACTACTAACTGTTGGCAACATGCTAGTTCAAAAACTTAAAAACTGCTTTTCTCATTGAGGTTTTAAAAAATTAGATGAAGGAACAACAGCTATACAAGAAGACAAGAGTACAGTAAAGGTATCAGAATTATATTTAGTCTCAAATTATGAAGAGTCTGAAATGGTTGACAAAGCAGTTGAATGCTATGATGTTAAAAAAGAGTGTGAAAGCCCAATTGTAGAAGAAATTTTATAAAAAGAATTCTGACAATCAGTTGCAATGCCTAGAAACAGAGGAAGATTAAGAACTGAAAAAAAATATCCATAAAGGATAATAAAAATTTTCATCATCGGACATATGTATTGACATTGGATAACTTTTTTCATTAATAGAAAGCTGGAAGTTTTAATGTTATTTCTGTGTAGAAAAAGTGACTTCTGGTACATAATGGAATAGCAGTATTTAGTTAATGAAAATCCAATTATTGTGAGTTCTTTCACTACAGGTAATACTGTTTATCTATTAACCTACAATAAGTTTATTGTCAATTTATATAGTTCTCACAAACACACATTAAAGTGTCAACCACCATGTAATGTCTACTTCTTTATTTAAACTTCTCATAATTGGGATAGCTGCTTAATTGGGTCGAATTCTTAGTCCTGATTGGCCTCAAATAACCAAAATGCTTTGCATATATATATGCATTTACTAATGAAGTACTTTCTGGGCATGGAAACTTAGCTTACCTTTGCTAAAGCTAATCGTAAAGATTCTTCAAAATGTTGCTGAACCGCTTCTCGCTGAACTCTTTCTCTTTCCTCGCGATCAAGTCTTTCTTGCTCTTGCCAGTCACGCCTTTCCTTTTCAGCTCTTTCTTCTTTTTGTCTCTCCATTCTTTCATGATCTCTACAATTCAACATTTTTGGTTAACAAATTATCCTTTTAAAAAAATGTATGACTAATAAAATTTTTAACATAGGAGACCTGTTTGGCCAATATATTAAATGTCACTGAAATAATAAATATCAACTATTTCTGTTATTTGTTTTTAATCCTTCACTCTTAGGCTGAATATTAGGTTTTAAAAAACCTATTGGTATGTTTAAAAGAATTTTAACAGTTTGATTATTTATAATATATATATATATATATATATATATATATATATACATATACATACACATAGTTTTTCTTCCAGATAAGATACTACTTTTAAATAGAGCTGAAGATTCCCGGTCGCCAGTGAACAGCTGTCGACTAAATTCTTTTGTCTAACTACCAATTAATTCACGCCCAGGCACCATACCATAGATATGATTTTCCAGAAATTTCCACTGCCCCATAATTTTTTTTTTTTTTTTATTACCATAAAATTCTGATTATACGCACTACCCTCTTCAACGTTGAATGATTTTGATTTTTGCTTTTAAAAATACCTCCGCCTCACAGAAACAAATAAAGAGCATTCAGCCGATGGCCACTGCAATGAGTTCTGTGACGTCACCAACAAAGCGGAGAGCGACAGTGACCTTCCCCCACCCTCCCAGAAGCAGGTGGAACAGAGGGATTAGTAACTCTGCCTGATAGAAGCTTCAGTGCGCCGGACTTTCTGTCATGTGGCAACACTTCCTCCCTGGTATTTCACCGATTGTTTCAAAACCATAAACAAATGAATGAAGTAAAAAATGGATTCTTGGGTAGAATCATAGTAGAACCTTCGATTATGGTGTGGGTGCTGTTTAAACAGTGTTGCAAAAATGCACTGATTTTTTTTTTAAATTAGCTTTTTTGGGGCATATAATGTACTTATGTGTATATTTTTTGCACGAGATTCAACAGAATTAGTATAAATTACACAAAAATCTACGTAAACACAATCTCTGAACAAAGCATTAATAGCAAAAAAAGCCAATTTTTTATTAATCCCAATTAACCCCCCCTCCTTCCTTCAAAATAACCAATTTTAAGTTGCAGAAGTGAGGGGGAGCTATAATCAGGTTTTTACGGTATTATTTTTATGTGTGAAATCGCTTTCACACTTGTCAATAAAGGCGAGATAGTTATTTTTAGGTACAAAACAAAGCCAAGGTATTGCCACAGATTTAGAATACATATTAAGACTTTATATTCTGAAGTATATGGCTATTGGTCGTAAAGTTGTAATCTCCCCCCCCCCCCTAATTCCTTTATATCCCCTTTCTCTTCCTATAAGGCAGAAGTCGATCTGGTCTGTTTATACATTCTTGGAAATGCTAACTACAGAAGCTGTGTCAAGATATATAAATTAGTTAAAGGTATTTCCACATTATACCATAATTCACCCAAGCTTCAAAGAGAAATAAATGATATTGGAGAAATTCTGAATAAAAATGATTTATTATCATTTAAACAAATTTCTGAAATTAGATGGGCAGATTCCCTTGGAATAGCCCTAAAACCTGTATTAAGAAATTATAAAGTTCTAATTACGCATTTGGAATCTATAGGAGCTGAAACCACAACCAACCATAAGCCACACCTAAAAGCAATAAGGGATACCTGAAGGATTTGAAAATTTTTAATGTTGTTCTGTGGATATTTTTATATGATACAAGAGGTCTCTAAATGCTCTCAAAACCTTGAAAAAGCCTCTATCACACAATTGTGAAAGCAATGAATTACATGAATGATTTGGAATTGCAATTGGTTCAACTACCAAAAAATGGCAAGACCTTAAATGAATTCAAAGAAGCTTTGATAGAAGTTTAAGAATATAATGAACTAAATTTGTATTATGAAGGTCACAAACTAACAAAACCTGTATCGGGCTTTTCAGATGAGATATCACTTAAAGAGATAGTGAGAAACTGAAAATCGGAGATTAGAGCACGATTTGATAAAGCATGGAACTCTGTCGTGTTCAAATGTGCAATGATGTGACATTATTACCATGTCACAATGACCTTGATGCACAATGGCAATTCTGTTTGGGCAGAAATGTACAGCACATTTGGTTTAGATGTTGCATGTGCACTCGAGGAATGCAGACTTGCTAAACATATCCTTAAGAACCAGTGAGGATCTCTGACTTTAACCGAGTTCCTTATTGAAGTTTAAGTTATCTCCACAAGCTTAACCTGCTTCAATGTTCTTGGGGATGTTGTGACGATTTTGTTAAGTTTCTCCATACTATGTGCATACTTATCAGAGCCAATGTCCTAAAGATTGCGGTAAGTACTGGCTCTTAGATGAAACTGATATAGGAGACAGTGGCCGCTAAGGAAAAATGGGAATCTTCAGCATTACTTTTAAAGCTAAATAACTTTTACATTAGAAAAACTTCATTTAGCCTAAGGAGTTAGGTTTGAGGTCAAGTCAGCAGATAGCAAAGTTGAATCGCATAAGGGACAAAAAAAAAAAAATAAACCTTTTCATGATAACTCCCTTAATTTTGAGATAATATATATATATATAAAATAAGAGTTCATATCTGATGTGATAGTTTAATACACAAATAAAGTTTCCTTTTAAAATAACTGAGTTAAGAATGATTTTACAATAAATAAAATTAAAAAGTTCAGAAATAAATTGCACTATTTATGTATCTAGTTATATTAATAATTGCCATTAATATATCTAGTTAGTTATATTAATAATCTAGTTTAATAATAATTGCCATGTTTTCCAAAACCATGGTTAAGATATTTAAAAGGCATTATTTGAACACGAGTTAAAAATCATTGTAATATAATTTTTGAGAATACAGAATGTATACATAATAATAAAAGAGCCTGTGTGCATGTGTCTGTCATTCATGTAGCGGACTAACTATCTGGACGAATTGCACCAAATTTTGCACAGGGTTATCCAGAAGGCAGAAAGGTGCATTTCGAGCTTATTTTTTAAATTTTTCAATTATTTTAGATTTTATGTCATTTTTGACTGTTTTTTCTCTTTGCAATAATTATACGATTGGAAAGAGGAAAAAGTTTTCTTTCGAACAAGACCAGTACTTTTCAAATTAGTGGCATTTCCCATTTTTCAAAAAGTATTAAACCAGGATCCCGCTTTTGAGACATATTTTAAGATTTTCGTCTCATGAAGCTTGCATCAAGAAAGCTATGGATTATTCTGAATTTAAAAAATATACAGTTACAGACAGACTATTCAGTTTCTGATTTTGAAAAAAAAATAGATCACGTGCCTAGCACAATTTTTTGATCAGTTGAAAAATTAATTAGTGAAATGTGTATAATGATTTCGCCAAATGAAGAATTGAAGAACAGAGGGAATTTGAGATTTTTCTCCTATGTCACATGGGGTTGCTATGATAATGGTGGAATTCCCAGAGTGACAGGAAATCTTTGGCATAATGCCAGGCCAAGGTCGGTCATGATGGAGATTTTTTTGCATGTGCCGTGAGCAAAGTGGATTGTGCACCGTAGCTTGCACAGGCTGGTCACAAAGTAGGTTGCATGGGCCAGTCGCAAAGCATCCCATCAGTGGACCAACTGCTCCCCCGCCGTAATGTAAAAGCAACCCATGGCTGTACATGCCAGTTGCAAAGTGGCCAATTGTCGGACCAGCTGATAGCTGAAGGCGGGAAGCCCGTGTGCCGTAGGTTTCACATTTTGGTCACAAAACAGCCCATTTGCAGACCAGTCAGCCTTCAAAGGCAGGCAGCCCGCAGGTTGCACAGGCTGGTCATAAAATTTCCTGTTAGCAGACCAGCTGGTCACAGAGGGCAAGCAACCCATAAGTTGCATGGGCCAATGTGTACCAATGGGCCATGGGCCAATGTGTCCCGAAGCAGTCATTTACCGTAATGTGTAAAAGCAGTCCGTAGGTTGCACGTGTTGGACACAAAGCAGCCCATCGGTGGATGAGCTGGTCGCCGAAAGCAGGTAGCCCATTGGGTGCACAGGCCGGTCAAGAAGCGACCCGTGTGCCATAGATTGCACAGGTCAGTTAGGACGCAACACGTGTGCCTTATATTGCACATGTCTGTCGCAAAGTAGCTCATTGGCTTAACAGCTGGTTGCCGAAGGCTGCTAGTCTTTTAATAATAAAGAACATTTGTTCTGAATCACTGAAGAAGGTTAGCAGGCTAATGTGTGGGTTTAAAAAAAAGCTATATCCACAAAGACTTCTTAAAGAAACTGTCCTCAAAATAAAATAATACGCGATATCATTTCAAGAATTTCTCTCTCTCTACATAATTTAATGAATATAAATTATATAATCCATAATAAATGCAGTGTTTCTACAAATTATTTATAATATTCTGAAACAAACAGCTATAATTTTTCAGTAAAGATGAAATTTTTAAATATTAGATGCGAGGGTTCCAATTATTATTGATAATGTTTTATGCCTCAAGATGACCCTGGCAATGTCTATTATGATAAGATGGAAGAAACAGAGAGAATAAAGTGAAGTAGCTTACCTCTCCCGTTCTCGTTCCTGAGAAATGGCCCGCTCTCGTTCTTGAGAAATGGCCCGTTCTCGTTCTTGAGAAATGGCCCGTTCTCGTTCTTGAGAAATGGCCCGTTCTCGTTCATGAGAAATGGCCCGTTCTCGTTCATGAGAAATGGCCCGTTCTCGTTCATGAGAAATGGCTCGTTCATGAGAAATGGCTCGTTCTCGTTCATGAGAAATGGCCCGTTCTCGTTCCTCTCTCTCACGGAGTCTGAAGTCTTCATAGGGTGGTATTATCCATGGACTCGCATTGTACTTCTGCCACATGTCAATGCTAATGTGGCCAGATGATGAGTTGTTGTACTGCCCAGGAAGCATTGAGTGAGGGGGCATCAAATGTCGGTACTGAGAATGGACGGTCGAATGGTGACTTCCGGGAGGATTGGGAGATACATGAGAAGGAAGTCCATATGTTTCAAAATGAGACGAAGGGCCAGACCCTCGCGGATGCTGTGATGCTAGAGCCACTCGGGGATAACCAGCTGTAGCTGAGGGTACAGCTGCAGAATGAGATACTGACGACGTTGGGTTCATGGGCTCTCGAGACGTATAGTCTGAAGGCCGGGATCCACCACTGAGAGAGCGATATTGCTCCTGTTCACGGCGGTGTTTTACATCTTCTATTTCTTTTACAATCACACTCTCTGTAAGGCTGCCATCGTGGGAGTTGAATCTTTCAACATTATTACTGATGTATGCATGCTTAGTGACGTAACTCTGAGTCTTCTCCCCTTTACATGTATCACTTGAACCTAGATGGGACATTCCTGAGAAATCAAATTGTTAAAGTAAACCAGGATGGGACTGGCAGTTCCCAGCATCATGCAAGACTCATTGGAAGTGCTGTTGAATTTTTTTTCTGTTTATTTTGGATCACCTCCACTCAATTTTAAATGTTGTCAAAATACCTGTTTTGTTGGCTTAGTTCAAAGTAAAGTCAAAACTAGGTGATGGGAAAGTGTGTAAGTAGCAATTAAACGTTTACATTTTTAATTCATCATTTCCAGGTGACATTTTAAAACTTAGCATACATTCCTACATTCTGAAGGCATTTCTTCATTGCAGTCATATGCAACCTTTATCTACTTCCTCTGAATAACATACAAGTGAATAAAATAACATTTTCTACTGTTCTTCATAGATTCAAGAAAATAGAAATATCTCACTCTCCTAAACTGAAAGAGAAAATAAAACAATAGAGAAATAAATATGAGCCAAAACATATACAATATAAAAAAGAAAAATAAGAAGGGGAGGATGTGATATAAATGGTAGATTAAAAAAACTGATTTTTTTATGACAAAGCTGATGCTCATTAGTTCGAAAACTTCAGGGGGGGGGGGGGGGGGGAAATGTCCCAAAATATTTTATTAAGTTAAAGAAAGTAGTATGTCGATATTTTAAGTGAAATTTTATTCTATAATATTTTAAATGAAATTTTATTCTGTATTTCAAGATATTTTGAAATTCACCTTAAGGAGGTTACAGGCAGACACTTTTCCCTTTTTTAATGCAACTTTCTTGAGGAAAAAAAAAGCTATTATAAAATATAATTTAGTTTATGAAAATGGAAAGTTTAACCTACATCATCAAAAGCAAAACAAAATGGTTGACAAATCTGCCACAGCTTTATTCACTTTGACAGAATACAGCGAATTTGATACTTTAAAAACAAGATAATTAGAGATTGCTTTGTTGTGGTTATTTATGACAAATCACTACACTTAGCAGAGTTGGGCATCATTAATTAAAATATTAATTGAACTAAATATTCAACTAAAAACTAATTAAGTTTTAACCAGTGATCGCAATAACGCCTCTAGATGCGTATTTCATGCCTTAGAAATTCAGAATACGCCTTAAGAATTTCGGAATGCGTGTTTTTATGTATTGCTTTTAAATATAAAATTAGATATATTGTGATAAAAAATTATGATTTACTGAATAATTAAAAACATTTAAAAAGCCTTCAAATCTCCGTAAAACTCTAAAAACACGCACCGTTTGAGCGCTTTTGACAGATCAGTTCACTGTCATCTTCAGAACCGAGTCCGTTTGGCTGGTTCACCGCTTCTTCATCAAGGCTTGCCATGATTGCTCTATTTGCGCATGCGCCATGTCGTTGACAGCTCCCTCTTGTGTCATTATTTCCAACGCTTCCCTTTTTAAGCCATAACTGTGGTTATTGTAATTATAGATTTCATAAATGTCAAGAAAATAGCTATCTATATTTTCTTTTAAGGCTAGGCGGGATAGGGCGGTACTTTGTCTATTGTATTTTACATCGTTTATGTGTTCTTTAATTCTATCTTTAATTTTTCTTTTTGTAACACCAATGTAGTATCCGGGAAGGTTGGAATCTCTATAAGTGAAATTTATTTTGTAAATGCCTGCAGTTTCTAGAGTGTTTATTTTGTCTTTATCTGACCAGATTCTTTTAAATATATTGCTATTGGGTTTAATTGGGATGCGAAGATTCATTTTACGGGCATGGTTGGATATTTTTACAGCGAGACCGCAGCAGTAGGGAATCGGATGAGTAAAGGTGGATTTTTCTTTCTGTGCGTCGTTGATGATGTTGAGTTTCTTTCTTCTATTTCTGATTAGGCGGGGGATAATATTGCTGGGATAATTAGCTTCGTGAGCAAGTTGCTGTATAAATTGTATTTCATCCTTTAGTAATTTCTGGTTGGAGCATATTTCTAGGGCTCTATTGACATGTGAACATAGGATTGATATTTTGTAGTTATAGGTAGTTTTTGAGGAGTAATCGACTATTTTATTATTATTGGTGGGTTTTCGATATACTGTAGTTTCGATATTGTTTGGGGTGGTTCTAATTACTTTAACATCAAGGAAATTTAGGCTATTAATCTGCTCAAGTTCTATAGTAAATTGTAGATTTTCATCAAGAGAGTTAATTTCGTCGAGGATATTATCAATGCTATTGTTATTTACTATTGCAAAAACATCATCAATGTAATGAAACCAGTATTTGATATGGGGTTGGAGGTTTTTACTGATTAAAGTTTCTAGGTTTCGCATTTTCCACTCAGCTATGATTCCGGAAATCGGGGAGTGCTGTCGAAAGCGCTGAAATGGTGAGTGTTTTTACAGTTTTACGGAGATTTGAAGGCTTTTTCAATGTTTTTTATTATTTAATTAAGGTATTTCCGTGTTTGAATTTTAACTAAATATGATTTACTGTTTTTAAATATTAAAAAATTCAGTTATTGTACTAGTTTTTGCTGATCTGACATTTGTGTACCTAGATGTATAATCAGTTATTATTTATGTGCCAAATGCAATTTAATTATGCATTTGAAAATTTAGCATAATTGTTCATTGTTTTAATTACTCCTTTGGAAAAGAAAATACTCCTTCTAAAAAAGTTAAGGGGTATTTTTATTCTTCTGAAAAAATCAGGGGTCAGTCCAGGTTTCTTTCCCAGGGTCCTATTTTTGTGAAATTTTACCTAATTTTGTGAATTAATTTTGTGAATTTATACCTAATTTTGTGAATTTTTTCTATTTTTGTGAATCTTTCCTTATTTTGTGAACTTCTTCCAATTTTCTTTTTCATTTTTGAGCAAGAAAGCAATCACGAAATAGAATTGAATATTTTTTTAAAAATTAAAAACAAAATGGGTATAGTTAGTTCCTTTAAAAAAAGTTGGCCAAAACTGAATAATTCCTGTTCACCGAACATTCGGGATAGTCATTCCCTGGAACAATATTTTTTTTAAAAATTCGATTAAAATTAAAAATATAAAGCTTTAAATCTTTACTTTTAAATGATTAAAAAATAGATTTTATAATAAACGTAGGCCATGGTAGTTTTGATTTTAAATTGCAGGTACTAGACACTTATTTACACCCCAAATTCAAACTTTAGTAATTTTTAAATATTACAATGTCTGTCAGTTTCGACTGGAAATACTCTAATACTAACGATGTGAAAAATGCAATTTTTAAATCTAGTTAAATTTCAACAATTGAAGGGAAAGCAAAAATAAGTTGCAGATAATTACAGATGGGAGAAATTAGCTAACATTTTTAAAAATTAATTTCAACTTGTACCATTAAAGAAAAATTACTTGTCAGTGTACACAGAATATCCCAAAAACACTGACCTGGGGTTTTATTCCTTAAATATTTTTCACAAATATTTTACAGTAAATCACAAATTTATGTTTAAAAAAAAAAAGGCACAGAATTTTACAGTAATGATTATAAATGTTGGAAGATTAAATCTAAATAAATACAAATGTACATTTTTATATGGTCTCCAAACAGAAAATTCCCAGTCTGTAAGATGTGCCCATGCATTAATTAAGTTTAAAAAATTTAATTAAGTTATAAATTTTCAGTCTTCTATCAAAATGATAGCTTCTAGCAAAAAATTGCTCGCTACGGCCCTGCCTATGCCGATAGCATTTCTCTGTAGTGTACCCCTATGACCGCTCTTTAAAATGATATTAAATCCCAATAAAATCACTCCTATGCTTTGTTGTTCACTCCCAAGAATGAAAAAATGCAGTATTACACTATTTCTACCCCCCCCCTTTTTTTCCAGCTTTGAGCAGTGATTGACCTATATTTATTCCATTTCACATTCCACAGTGTGGATTCTCGACCGATTAAACAGGGCGCTGCACCCGGCAACCTTTAACGTCTGGCAGTCCTTTTCTCCCCCCTATGCCTGGGTATGTCGGTCCGTTTTTCCATTCTTATTTGCCAAAACTTTTTCTCCTTCCTTACCATACAGTTTTCTTATACAGGAGACAATACAATGAAGTCAAAATTGATGTTTAAACGACCCTTTACAAAACAGGAGGTATAACTGTTCCTTCAAAAAAATCCAATCAGCTTTTTTTTTTTTTTTTTTTAATGCAACGAGATAAAATGTCCTTTTATAAATAATTATTTTTTCTGTTTTCTTTTATTTGCGTGATCTGAAAGATGCCCTTGGAATGTTTGTTTTTTCAGCAATGTAAAAGGGCCATCTGGCACATTACGCTTTCAGTTGGGGGGAAAGAAGGGAGTTGAAAATGATTTCACCCGTAAGGATGTTATGTTTGATAAGTATGCAGTTGTGAATTAGTAAACAATAAGCTTAGACTTAGCCACGTAATGACGGCAGCTCCCGTTGTTTTGAATTGGATGTTATGCACTCTTGCAAGTTGTTCTTAATGATTGCTTTTAGTGTAATCATTACATGGCCTTTCTACTTCAGATTATTTATAGTTATTACAGATATTTACTAAACATTAGAGAATTACGGATTCATTTCAAAATGCAAAACGAATTATTGCGAGTTAGAACGTTTGCGCGATTTCGAAACATTGCATTGATCTGAATTTATGTCTGTCCTTTAGAATAAGATTTAGGACTAAGTTAATCATTTTGAGATTGCATCAAACGATTTCTGAACATTTAATACATGGTGCATAAATGTGCCAGTTTGGAAAACAAAGTGCTTTCTTTTAATCTCCTCCCCAACCTGGCTGCCCTTTTTACATACGCCACTGGCTTTATTCATGAAGAACGTTGTAATTATCAGAGAATGACAGCTGTCATCACCTTTTCTTCTGGCAATGAGCCTTATTAATATTATAGTGGAATAAGTCTTGATGTTTGATTTTTTGGCATAAACACAACTCACATGAAAAGAAATAATAAATGAGCGCTCGCTACTAGAGATGAGACTGGCTCAGCCCGAGCCCGAGCCCGGGCCCGACTCGGGCTCTGTAATTCACGATTGCGTTCGGGCTCGGGCTCGTGAAAAATTTCTCCTTTGTTGAACATTATCCTTGAAACAGATTTTAAAAAGTGATTCATAGGATAAATAGACGTACTTATTTTTAAAAATATCGGCACGGGGGACTAGAAAATGTGTGAAGCTCCAAAATTTATTGTATCTTATTAATGAAGTAGTTAATTTTATTTGTCTTTAGCTGAAATTTCGGGCTCGGGCTCCAACTTTAACAATATTGCTCGGGCTCGGATTAAAAGTCTTCGGGCTCGGGCTTCAAAAAATGAGCCCGAACTCATCTCTACTCGCTACTAGTCAGATTTTTATTCCCAGAAAGAGAGCTCCTACATAGCAGGTGGGGGGAACTTAGGAGGAAGAACAAACAAGTGCAGGCGTCTGCTTCAAACTGCAATCGTAGACGGTGTAATTTACCCCCCTGGCTTAGGGCCTCCAATCAACCTATCTCCCGTCATCATCATCAACGTTGTTTACATTTAGGCCAATATATTATTGGGTGCCGATCGGCGATCGCTAAATGATAATAATTCCTCAACTCAATTGAAAAGTGCAATAGTTATTTTGTGAAAGGGCCGTTTTGGTCAAACTGAATTTTGTGAAGAGTCCGTTTTTCTGATATTGAATTTTGTGAAGGGTCCGTTTTCAGACCCGATTTCGACCTGGACAGACCCCTGAAAATCCTAGATCGATCACTGGTTTTAATTGAATGCAACTAAATGTTCAACTAAAGTAGTAGTTAGTTGAAGGTTCAACTACCTTGGCTTAACTAAATTAGTTTTAGTTTTCTGTTCAATTAAAACTAATTTAGTTGTAATGTCAAATATCAACTAATAACTATTAACTAATAATACTAATAACAATTAATTTATGTAGTTTTACACCATATGAAATATGAATTATTTTTTAAAAACAAACTTATCAAACTAATCATTGCAATCAAAGTTTAATAACTGTTTAATAAATTCTAACCAAGCATTTGGTATTTGGCCAAACATTCAGTAAGAATTTTAACCGAATATTCGGCAAAATATGGTATTCAGTGCATCCCTATTAGAGATGAGACGGGCTCAGCCCGAGCCCGAAAGCCCGAGCCCGAGCCCGAACCGGGCTCGGGCTCATGAAAAATTTCTCCTTTATTGAACATACTCCTTTAAACAGATTTTAAAAAGTGATTTATCAGGAAAATAAAAGTACAGTCCACTCCGGTTATAGTGAATCTCTGGGGACCATCCAATTTCGTCCACTCTATCCGAAGTTCACTAAAACCCAAGTGTCTTCATGATGGATAGAGATACTGTGTGTGAATCGGGACTAATGGTTTGCGTTCACTATACCCGATGGTTCTCTATATCCGGGTTCACTATAACCGGAGTTGGGTGTACTTATAAAAAAAGTAGCGACACTGGCGCCTAGAAGGAGCGTTAAGCTCTTCGGATATTTCAGAACAGCAGCTTATATTCATTAGTTAGTCATGAGATCCGACATTATTTGATAAACATATGGATAAATAAAGAATTAGAAAGTGCATTTAGAGTTTCCAACTACATTTGTCTTTAATTTGCACAAACGGCAAAATTCATTGTATTCTATCCATGAAGTAATTGGATTTTTTTTCACCTTTAACTGAAATTTCGGGCTCGGGCGCCGACTTAAATAATATTGCTCGGGCTCGGGCGGGCTCGGATTAAAAGTCCTCGGGCTCGGGCTTCAAAAAATGAGCCCGAACTCATCTCTAATCCCTATAAGTCGGTAGAAACCAATATTTGACTTAGGAGTGTCAGAACCCCACACCCCCGCAACCCTGTAAAAAAATCAGCAATGGCCCTGGTTGTAGTTAAGCACAAGTTTTTTTTTGGTTCAGTGTCATAACTAATTCAAGATAGTCTGTTTTTCAATGAGTGTAAAGAAATATTGAATGAAGAACTGAATTTAGGTGTTGTGTTGTGGGTGGGGTGCCCTCCATGGAGGGAGGGTCTTTCTAAGGGGTCCTAACTCGTATTTATGCAAAGTTTCAGAAAAAATCACGGAAAACTCTGAACAGTTAGGTCGGCGGATGCAACCTGGTTCCGAACCAGGCACCTTCTGTCTCCCAGTTTAGTGCGCAATGTACAATGTCACTGGTGGGGCCTGAATTTAGGTGTAATTGAGGTATGTGAATCTAATAGAAATAAAACAAATGCGGATTATATGCCTCGCCAACCAGCAGGGAAAACCCAGAAAAAAATTTCAGGCAGGGCCCAAAAATTGGAGGGGAGTCCAAGCGGAGAAAAAGGCAGATTTTTTTACAAAAAGACTTAATTATTATTTTGTTAACATAAACTGAAATATTGGGAGTGGGTGGTCTGGACTAGAGATGAGACGGGCTCAGCCCGAGCCCGAGCCGGGCTCGGGCTCTGTAATTCACAATTGTGTTCGGGCTCGGGCTCGTGAAAAATTTCTCCTTTATTGAACATACTCCTTGAAAAAGATATAAAAAAGTGATTCATGAGGAAAATAAAAGTACAGTCAACTCCGGTTATAGTGAGCCTCTGGGGACCATCCAATTTCGTCCACTATATCCGAAGTTCACTAAAACACAAGTGTCTTCATGATGGATAGAGATACTGTGTGTGAATCGGGGCTAATGGTTTGTGTTCACTATATCCGGGTTCACTATAACCGGTGTTGGCTGTACTTATAAAAAAAAAAAAAAAAATAGCGGTACTGGCGCCTAGAAGGTGCGTGAAGCTCTTTGGATATTTCAGAACGGCGGCTTATATTCATTAGTTAGTCATGAGATCCGACATTATTGGATAAACATATGGATAAATAAAGAATTAGAAAGTGCATTGAGTTGCAACTATATTTGTCTTTAATTTGCACAACGGCAAAATTCATTATATTCTAACAATGAAGTAATTTTATTTTATTTTATTTTATTTTTTTAATCTTTAACCCATTTATGCCTAGCGTCCCTTTTTTGGGACGGCATTTTCGCTATTAGTCGAAAACGTTATTTATTTTTCCTAGCTTTTATTCATGAGTATTGAGCCTCAACTCTACAAAATATTTTAACATGACCAAGTAGGATGTTGATATTTGGATTTGAAGTAACTGGATTTTTTTTTTTTTATCTTTAACTGAAATTTCGGGCTCGGGCTCCGAGTTAAATAATATTGCTCGGGCTCGGGCGGGCTCGGATTAAAAGTCCTCGGGCTCGGGCTTCAAAAAATGAGCCCGAACTCATCTCTAATCCACCCAGGAACGGATCTCTCCTCAATTAAGTCAAAAAATAAAAAGCTTTTCATGTCTACATTTTGAACTATAATTAAATTTTAATGAATGTTCCAATATATTTATTTTGATGTGTTAAAGTTCTTTATTGCAAAAACGCACTGCCCTCGATTAACCGTACCCCCGTGTTCCAATGAGCGTCCATTGTTTTCAGGCCTGGACTGGCCAGGTCGGCGATCGCCGAGGGCCCCTGGCATAAGGGAAATCACGGACCCTTGCAAAGACTATTATGGAAGACTTAATTATTTTTTTTTTCAGATTCTGTAAGGAACAAAATCACATCATAATGGGTGTGCATTCTGTATTATATCTATATTAAAGATATGCAATACTTAACGGTGTTGTTCTAAAAAATCATGTGATTTTGGTGCATAAATACGAATAAACTAATTATGTCAGGCACTTCAAAATTTCGAAACTGTCTCTTTACAAGCTGTACTACATACTGAAATAAACGATAAATCTGTATCGGTTTCAAAACTTTTAGGAAAAATTCTTAAAAATCGGACATTTTCACAAAGCGTGTCACTCATCGAAAAATCTTGCTGCTCAGATCCATATTTAAGAATTTTTTCTAAAAATGTCACAAACGCCACAGCTTTTTCGGTTATTGCAGTGTGTCAAGCGGCTTATGAAAAACCCTCTGGAATTTTTTGGAGACCAGGGTGCTATTAGTTTATTTCAATTTGGGTACCAAGACTAAAAACAGAGTTTTTTTTCTTCGACATACACCCTTAAGATACGGTACAATAAAGGTATGATTTGTTTCACTTTTATATGATAAGTGTTACTTTTTTAAAATTAGTTACTGTATTCAATGTATTAGTACCCGAAAAAACTTATCTTTATTATATATTTATATAAATTTACATGAGTAACTTTAAACCTGTAATGTAATGTGTTTATTAATGTTTCAGTCACACGTCTTTTCATTTATACATCATTTTAGATCGGTCCCTTGGAAGACATACGGTGCTTTACTGTACAAATAAGATTGGATTTAACACAGCAACCTCATTACAATACAATAGACCTAAATTTAGAAGTTTTAAATATACATAATAATAATTAAAGCAGGTCTAAATAAAACTCGTAAAAGGACAGGTGACATTTTTCTCCAAAAACAGTTTACATAAGGGTAACCATCAGAGGCGCAGAGAGCCAAGTCGGGGCCCCGGGGATAAAATCTTTTGGGTACCTTTGCTATCCAGAAATTCTTTTGATGTCGTATTAGATCAATTATTTATTCCTTATTAAAATTATTAATCATTTAAAGAAACTTTAAAGTAATAGTAATTGAAAAATAATTAATAGAATTAAAATTATTAATTTAAAATGTATTATACTTTAATAAACATCCATGCTCTAAAAAATACCAACATTTTGTTTGGAAGGTTTCGTTACCTCCTTAGAAAAACTGCATTTGAAACGTTAACATTTTTGCATGGCATGTTTCCGCACTATTGAAAAAATTAATATTTTTATGCAAGCTGGCAGCCAAAAAAAAAAAAAAATTCAGAAGGTCAAAAAAGTGGAAATTTCAAAATTTCTCATAGAAAGTCTTTATCTTTAACATTTTGTTAAGGAAAATTCAAAATTTCGGAGGTTGGGCGGTCCCAGACTACTCTGGCTATACCCTTTCTTCCACTATTTAACAATGTGTCTAGGGAAAAAAAAAATCTTGTTAAATAAATCTTTTCTACTTTTAGAGTCATGGCAAACCGCTGAACACCGTCAATGTCTACTTTTCTTGCAAAAGAAGACTCAATCACTAACACTCCTCATTTTTGTCGTTGGTGGTTTATGCTCTAGCTGGCTTTTTGTAATTTCATTCAAAAATTAATGTGAAACATCCGGGGACATAATCTGAAGGATTTTTTTTTTTTTACAAAATTGTCAAAACACAAATAAGTATTATATAAACAGCAAAAGTGGGGCCCCTTCACAAGCTGAGGCCCTAGGGATTTTTCCCCTGCTCCCCCTCCCTCTCTGCGCCACTGGTAACCATATGTTTCATTGATATAACATGTTACTACATTTAAGAAACATAAAATAACTTCTAATCATTAGTATTCGAAGATCTTGCACAGATTTTTTGGCTTTTGAGTACAATCTCACTTTTCAACATGTCACTCATTGAACTTTTCAACATGTCACTCACTGAATGAAGTTTAATACTAATCATTTATGAACTCTGCTATTTACGAACAGTGTCATAGTGATCAAGCATGTTTAGTATTTTAAAAATAAAGATCCACTGAAAGAATTGCTTCAACATAAATGGCAAAAAAAAAAAAATGACACTTATTGCTCCTTTACGAGAAAAAGAAAAGATATCACACCCAATACTAAAATCTGTTATTGAATTCAATAAATTCAATGGAGAATGGCGACCTGTGTTCGAAAATAGCCTGTGAAAAAGCATCCAATGCCAACATACCTATGATCGCTTATGTATTCCATAAATTCGTTACCTTTCCGAATAAAAAACAATGACACTGAAAAATCTCAAGACAGGGAAAACAAGAGTTCGGCAATCAGATTTAAAACTCTGGCTCGCTCTATGACGGAAACGTATAAATATATAATCTAATTAAACTTATTAAACATTTAAACAATTCGTTGGATTAAGATATGGAGGATTCTTATAAAAAGGATGGAAGAGTAACTCACCGATTTCCATTACATAACAAACAGCGATGTTAACTTTTACATAAATAGTACAACCAAATCTTCACTAGATCGAAGACAGTTTCATATCAGTTGTAATGTTCGGTGAAATCGCAGCTTACACAATCAAAGAGATGCTCGCAAACAACGAAGTCGCCGAAAAATATGTTTCTCACGCAGAGAAACCTTTAACAGACGTTCGACCCGTCTCGGCTCCGAACGAAGACCGAGACTGACAAGCTGTTTCTTCTGGCCACACTCACAGAGAACTGCAACCACAACAACAAGGAATAGCTACCCGTCGCCACTAGATGGCGCGCACAACCCGAGAACATGCTCAGATTATTCCTTTCGCAAGGAGAGACTGGAAAAGCATATTTGGCGAGAAATCGCCCCGCAGAAAAACTGGTTTCGAGACATGTTTGCGGGTTTCGGTTAATGACCGCAACTCCCAGGATTTTTTTTCTTCTTTTTTCGAACGACATTTACTATAGATATTCATGTAAGTAGTAGAAGACTGCAAAAGTCTGAGGTATTCCTTATTCATGCCACTGACAAGTTTTTACACATCCCTTACATTTATGATATAATATAATAATTCCACAGCGATTCCTATAGTACACCGGATTCTCTTTTTACACGGTGGAAACATTCCGTGCAATACCGTGTGAAAAAAATATGCTTTAATAATGGGGAATAGATTTTGTTGTATAAATCATCCCAACTGCCACTCTGCGAACGCTGAGTAGTAAAATATACAACAGGTGTAAAAATTCTAAAAAACAGAAGTTTCACTGCAACGCATTCGTGAAATAAAGATGGGGAAAATGTTGTTCGTTGTTATTGTTACACCGTGATATTTTGAAGCTGTTTAAAATAAATTCACGTAGAAAGAGAATGCAGTGTTCACCGATTCATATAAGAATTAGATATAAGTTCTAAATTTAACCTTGCTTAGATTTACCTAAACTACACCGATTGCTAAAAACACAAAATGGACATTTTTATGTAAATCAAGTATTTCCACACGGCCATCTTATCCAATAGGCACCGTGCCTACAAAAACCTACATCTATTAGCAAGGCATTGAAAAATGTCTTGCTAATAGATGTCTAGCTAAATAGCGAGCTTAGAAAACTGAAAATTTCTAGGCTCTTCATTGTTTAAAACGCCTAACTTTTTAACGAAATTAATATGCGCGTGAGTGTATTAAAGCACGAAAATTAAAAATTAATGTAGCGGCATTCACAATTTAAAAACAGATAGAGGTGGTCATTGGTCATTTTGTGAAAGGAATGTACACAACACCCAAAATTATTACGTATTAACTAGCTACGTTGATGTACTGATATCAGTGGCGGATGCTCCGATATGTTTTGTTTTTTGTGAAAACACGTGTTTTTTATAGTTATGCGTTTTTCCGATTCTTAACGGCATAGAATTTTGCTATATTAGGGTATGTTTGGTTAACCCATTTGTGCCTGGATATTTTTGCGACTTTCTTCGATTTTTACTGATAATAGAAATAATAGATATATTTCTGATGTCAATTTCTTGAACAAGGGATGATTTCTTTTAAAATCATTATGTATAAAAATCGATATATCAACATCCTACTGGGTCATGTTAAAATATTTTGTAGAGTTGAGGCTCAATACTCATGAATAAAGGCTAGGAAAAATAAATAACGTTTTCGACTAATAGCGAAAATGCCGTCCCAAAAAAGGGACACTAGGCATAAATGGGTTAAGCATTTTAAATTTATTTTTTACTTATTCCATTCTATAAATCACAATACGATTATTTATTTATACGTATTTTCACTGTCCTACGATGGCCTAGTCGATCATCCCCGTTCCCATAAGAACAGGGAAAGTGAAACAGCACCCGTTTGGCCAGTGCTTGGGAGGGTGACAACCTCTCTCGCCTGGGCTGCTGTGGCACTGTGTACGCCGATGGGAGCGGGTGCAGCGAAAATACGATTGCGGCTCGAATATTCAAACGATACCTCTGGGGGTGGCGATTTCAGATGCTAGGTCTCTCATCTGGAATTGGAATGGGTTCAAAATGAAGAGAGCGCACTCATAGGGGCAACGCTGGTCTGCCTAATTGGCATCCCCACTATGAAGCGACCCACATCTGCGGCCCTCATGGTGGTCAAGCCTCCAGTAGGCCGAAGACTCGGCCATTACAATGAAAAAAAAAAACCTGTATTTCATTTATCAGCTGCTCCGGCAGAATGTTATAATACGTCGTGCTTTGGAATGTGCCACAGAATTTCAAATTCACAGGAACAGTGGGTTTTAAAATAATAGGATAAAACGTAGTCATTTCGGGCCACGAGTTATCTCCAATGCAAGATGGATCCAGCCGTTTCAGAGTGGTCAACATCCAACTAGAAAAATAATGGCGGATGACAGAGCTCCACGAGAATCCTTTACTTTTAGCACGTCCTTCCCCGTCAAAAAAAGGGTCACGATTCTTTTGAACAGCACCGACATCTGCCGAAAAATGGAAGCATGCGAGAACAGCCGGATAGAGGGCCCCATGCCGAAAAAAGGGCAGCCGTGGCCATCGCTCGACTGAACGACCCGCCAGAGGGCGGAGGATCGAAACGTTCATCGCGTGCCACCGATCGAGAGACCCTTCATGGACGCAGCTGGCTGTGCCGCACAGCCAGCCGTCGTCAAAATAGGGGGCTCTCGATCGGTGGCACGCGATGAACGTTTCGATCGTCTGTCCTCTTGCGGGTCGTTCAGTCGAGCGATGGCCACGGCTGCCCTTTTTTCAGCATTGGGAAAGGGTTGCGCCTCAAAGGGTTAACGCGATACACAGTCACTTTGGAATAAGCGTCAAAATAGTCAGGTGAGCAACCATACTCCTTTTAATACCTGTACAGCAAAAATATTTCTTTGCATACTTTTGTAACTCTAAAAATATAAAAACTTTAACGGTTATTTTATGAAGATTTTTTAAACGTTCTATGCGACAAATGGTCCGTGATGATAGGTGTGTGTATGCTCAGGGACTGATTGACGGCGGGGCATTCGGGGCTCGTCCCCTGGGCCCCCGATTTTAGGGGGCCCCAAAACTTTCTTTTATGTGATCCTAATAGCTACTAAAATGATCTCTCAAGAGAAACATTTCGGATTACTTCATTCCATCATAAATATTCAAAATTTTTAATTGAATGTAACTTGTAACGCTAAAAATTATGCATTCGATAAATTCGATCGGACAACTCAACATGCTCCTCCTTTTCTTTTATCTTTTCAAAGGTGTGTGACGGCTGTCAATACCCATCAAAACATTTCAAAATCGAAAAATTCATAGAAGTGGTATCTGTCGTGACATTTTACTGATTTATAAATGTTTACTTAACTTAGGAATGATAATTGGTTCTAACGTAATTTAATTCAATAATATTTTTATGCAGGGGCCTCCAAAAGTATCTGTGCCCTGGGCCCTCAAGTGTGTAGATCGGTCCCTGTGTATGCTGTAACGTTGACACAGAGTTGCCAGGTCGAATAGGGCTCGGTGCATAAGACGCTGAACATCGAAAGATGGCTGAAGTGCGAAGGCATAGCATGCGGATGTCTATCTAAAGGTCTGGAGTCAAGGAAGATTTCCTCTGTATGGAACGCGTTACGAGTAGCGAGACTACACAGGAGTCCCTACTTATTTTCGCAGTTGGTAGCGTCATGCGCTACTTTTAAACATAACGATTGGACCGTGGATTAGGATTTCATTTAACTAAAGTAAAAAAAAGAAAAAAAAAACACAGAAAGCCGGCTCCCATAGGGGTGGTGCAAGTGGCGAATATTGTTCTTGCACTAAAAGCAAATGGACAGGGTTCAAACGCAGAACCGAAACTATTGACATCTCTCTTTGATTTCAATTGGCTACCTTATTACGCAAGTCATTTGGATACATGAACATTTATTATTGAAGGGAGCCTCTGTTTCAAATTGTTTTAATTATGTAACGTTCGGTGAAATGGGATGAGTTCAATCAAAAGATTTCACCATTGTATTTCATGTTCATTGTATTCAAATATTTTACCATTGCGTTACCCACCATTCCCCCTCACCGACGTTACACCTAGACTCGGGGTCCCTTTGCGCAGAAGGGAAAAGAATATTTTTACATTTCATCGCGTTCGCGAGAGTGTTCCAAGTTCCAAGTGTAATATGTGTTTACACCTTCGAGCACGCATATTCCACTTGCATACCGAAAGCAATGGTACTGATTTTATAATAATTCATATTTTTACGGTTTAAAGACTAAGGCTTCATCCATATACAATAACGACATTTTCATTGAATCTGAAAGGACTTACCACATAAAAATAGCTCTTTATCTCTCGTCCTGTATCCCTGCTATACTTAACATAGTACCTACAAAAGAAAACCAAAATATGTATTATATATATATATGCATACATACATACACACACATATTAGCAAGATTTAAAATTTTAAAAAAATAATAAACGTATTACTGATAACACTTCCGCAGTCACAGCGTTGACCCAGTATTAGAAACCACTCGGAATAACATCCTGCATATAATGACAATGCTTTTGTTTTTCTGAACATTTGAAGCTCAGAAAAGTTCACAATTCTAGATCATTTACCCCACGACACAGAATGAAATCTTTTATGCTATTTCTCTCGTACAAAAGAAATTTAACGCGGAAGTAACACGCGAACAACAGAATTCCAAGCAGAGCTGAAGAGTATAATTTCAGAACTCAATTTTTAATTAAAAGAGAAAAAAAAAAAAAAACCTTTATTCAAACTTCTCAAAAGGACCGAAAAAGCCACGTTTCGAGAACACAATGTAAAGGTAAAATAAAGTAGAAAAAATCCAGATGCGACACTATCTTCAACATGCATAATTATTGTTAGATAATTATCTTCGATTTTTATTTAAGATATTGTACATATCAAAAATACGTACATATTCTAAGTTCAGCAACCTCGAAATATTTTTATGAACTCTAAGGATATAGAAGAAAGAGATCATTGTGATAACAGGCATTTTTTTTGGGGAGAACAATAATAGACCGCGTATTTTAAAAACAATTTGTAAAATCGAAATACGGTTTCAATTACAAAAAGGGCAATGTAGGAAACAACTGCCGTCAAAGAAATCCTTTAAAACTTCATTTTAAGATGTATCCAAAACTTTTAATTTTCTATGAAAAGCATGTCATTGCTATTCGACTCCAACAAATGAATCTCAGCAGTGAATGAATGATTTTTGCAATTGACTTATAGATAGATAGTCTGGGCTTTATTATTTGAGGTCAGGGGGAAAAGGTCTTCCAGAAAATCGCAATTTTTTAGAATAGATTTCGAAAAAAAAGTTGAAATGCTCTTTCAAGCTTTTTATTAAGTCCTTCTAGTCCAAAATTGGTTTCCACCGAAAGTCAAGTACTTCGGAGGGCGCTCACTTATATTAACCCTTTAACGCGCAGTGTTCCCGCTCTGGGAACACCGAACTCTGACGTTTGGACTGTTGCCAGTCAGGAAGAATAGATAGGATTTCTATAAAAATAGTGGCGGGTGACCCAGCTCTCCGAGAATCCTTTACTTTTGAACACGTCCTTTCCCGTAAAAAAATGGTCACAATTATTTTTAACGGCACTGACGTCTGCTGAAAAATGGAAGAATGCGAGAACAGCTGGATAGAGGGCCCCATGCTGAAAAAGGGGCAGTCGTTGCCGTCGCTCGACTGAACGACCCGCAAGAGGGCGGACGATCGAAACGTTCATCGCGAGCCACAGATCGAGAGACCCTTTTTTGACGTAGCTGGCTGTGCGGCACAGCCAGCACAGCAAGCTACCAAATACATGAGCTATTATTTGAAAAGAACATCGAATTTATAAAATATCCCCTAATTTTGTTTCCGAATTAAAGACACCCATTCTTTGTTCAAAAATCTGGTCACCTTAACAACTATGCCAAAAAACGAATTCCAGCCATGTGAATAGGTATCAGATGTTGTAATCGATTCTTCTTTCTGGTCTTAGGAAATCCAATTTTTCATTTTACTCAAGTAATCGAATCAAGGGATTCGACTCGATTGAAGTATATATTTTTAAAATACTAATTGAGGAAATTATAACCGTCCATTGTAATCGTTCCAAAACGTGGGAAGAAGAACGCAATTCTATTAAAGCATTTCTGCAAAATACAAATTAAGGAAATGATAATAATAGCGGATTGTATAATCGCTCCTCAATGTGGAAAGAATGATGCAACTCTATTTGAGTATTTCTGCAATATTTCGAAAATATTAATTCAGGAAATAATAGTGCCTTTTGTAGGTACTTATGACTGCACTACACAGTCTTCACGAGTGAGCCTCTGAATTTTCTTCTGTCGCAATCCCCACAAGCAATGGCACAACCATCCAGCGCTGATTTTCTCCAGTGAGCAAGCAGCAAGATCGATTGTCCTTCACTGGCGTTAGAGCTGTGTTCTGCCGTCTGTCCTTTGATTGGATTTTTCTATCACGGGATTGGACAGAAAATGACACTCATTTCAATTTTTGAGCTTTATGTCAACTTAATGGCATTTTCACAATATTGCAAACGAATTGCTATTCTTTTACTTATTTATTTTTTCAACCTTGTGCATATGAGAAACTAATGCAATTTTTTTTTTCTTTAAACAATCAAACAATTCATTTTTCAACGAATGGCTTTTAAACTTTTTTTTTTGTTTGTGATGGAAACGGCGCTATAAGGTTTGATTCTCACAAAACGGGGCACAAAACTAGTCTCTTCTAGTTTTCTACAGTTTTTCCAATTATTTTTTAAAGTTTTGCAAGTATTTCATGAAGCTGAAGAAAGAATTTTTATGAAAAACATCCTTTATTGGGTATTCATCATTTTATCTTATTTTTTTAGAGCTGTAAAAAATAGGGATGGACGCGAGACGACTTTTTGCGAGACGAGACAGAGATTTACAGCTTTTTTGCGAGACGAGACAAACATTTTTAACATTATGATATAGGGATTTTTGCGAGACAAGACAAGCTTTCCGGCTGTTTTGCGAGACGCGAGACACCAATTTTTCGTCTCGCGTCCATCCCTAGTAAAAAATGCTTCGGTCGTCGTGCTTGCCATTTCTGGCACCCTATGCACCATTTCCTTTACACCAGGGCTACAGAAAATACTAAAGAATGTCAAAGACAGTTTTTTTTTTAATCATTAGACATCAAATATAATATTTTGATTAAAAGAAGTAAAAAGAAAAAAATAAATCTGTCCATTAAATCAGTGTGAATAAAATGATGCAAAATCACCATTCTTATTTTTGTCCCGTTTTGTGAGAATCACCCATACACCTGTCTAATAGACAAAAATTAATTTAATGATACATTTTTCGTGTAAATAAAAATTTCAGAACACTCCATAAAATTCAATAGGCAATTAAATTTCTCAACTTCATATTTCAGTGACGAATACCCGATTTCAATGTCATTTTGATTGAAAAAATATGCAAAACTAAAGTATTTATATTTGTCTTAATTGTTTCGTGACAATAATTAGTCATTTACTATGTTCACCATTAAATTAAATTAGTATTAAAAATGTATCATTATCAAAAGATATTTTTAAACGTGGTCATGTGTACTATGGTGAATAACAAGTCACCCTTTATTAATGGCGCAACCGCTGACTTAAAAGTTGAAAACCATCGGCCTATAGTACTAATTAGATTTCCTCACCGGTGGTTATTAAGGGTAATTTTTCACACAAATTAAGGTCATTATAGTAATCATTGAGTTGTTATCCTTTGAATATCATACATGTAGAGGTACGGAAATTTCAACTCCGAGACAAACGCAATTAATGTGAGAGATCATATTTCACTTTCATAAAATGGATGTGTATGCGAATCTTCCAACTAACCACCCCTCCCCCACAAAATTGCATTTATCTGGCTGCTGGTTATAGAATGCTGAACTTTCATTTGCATGCAATTTTAGAGTTCTTTATTTTAAGAGGCATTGCAAGAGCCAATCGGGCAAAAAAAGAAAAAATTTCCATCACCGTCTCAGAATTTAATGATTTTTTTTTTTTTCTTGTGTTGCCTTACCCAAGGAAAGAACAAATCTGAAATATCTTTGATTTAACCTCCTTCAGTTTTGAATTTATGGGGGGGGGGGGTTTAAAGTACCCCAAAGTGATATAGAAATAATTTAGGGCCATTTTTGCCACTTTATTGACTAGCTCTGAGGTGCTTCAAGAATTTTTTCTGTTTATCTGACAATATACCTTGGCTATTAACATCCGAAATTGAAAATTCATTCGAAAATAGTCAGGTCCCCAAATAAGAACCCCCCAAATACACCCAATGTCATAAAAAATACAGTTCTAAGAGCACTTTAAATCTTGGCTCCGACGTGATACAGAAAAAAATTTCCACAGTGCAGTTATATATCTTCATATAAAATGAATCCAAAGTTAAAAATTTTTGAAGGCCCCCAGGGCCCCTCGGTATGGGGGCCCCAAACAGGGTCTTTAACGCTAATTTATGCAATTTCGAAGGATTGGTACAGCTTGCGCCGACTTCCTACAGGAGAAAGAATGAAGAGAAAGGAAGACAGTTTCTAAGAATTCTTTAAATCTTGGCCTCTTTTTTCTCCTGAAGAGAAATAGGTGAAAGAAAGTTACAGAAATGTCCATATAATGTAATGTAATAGAATTCTTTTGAATGTCCCTGAAAAAGAACTATTTATGCTTCATGCATGGAAGGTAGCCTATAATACTGAACAGTGTTGCTTTCTATCAGTGGAAAAAGTTATCAAATTGGTTCAGTAACTACAGAGATCCCCATAAAGCGTAATGTAATTCTTACAAGTGCCCCAGTAAAAGAACTATTTGCGATATATGGCGGATATATTTGTGATATATGTAGGATAATTAACGATATGTGTACAATAATCAACATTGCTACAGTAGATTAAACTTCTAAAAGTAACGCCAAAATGCCCCATGCGTGTCAGTGGAATGTACCAAATAGGGAGGTACTTTAAGGGATTTTTCTTGGAAACAGTTGTACCTTTAAAAAATGTTTTTCCATAATATAAAACTACTAGGTTGATACTACATTTCCATGCCAAAAGTTCAGTGCAAAATTATTTTCTTTATCACGTCAGACCCAAGATTTAAAACATTCTTATAAAAACTGTATTTTTTATGAAATTGGGGGCACTTATTTGGGGGCTCTAACTATTTTCGAATGAATTTCCAATTTCACATGTTAATACCCAAGGTATGCTGTCAAAGAAAAAATTCTCTGAAGCACCTCTGAGCTAGTCACAGTCGAGGCAATAAAGTTGGAGTGGATGTCTGCGGTTCTTCAGGCTCAGGAACGAACTTGTAAGGAAAGCGATGTCTAAAGGGATATTTTTATAGCGTCCAATTCTGAATCCAATTATAATGAAATTAACACCATACTTAAATTATTTTCAATCAATTTTAACTTTTTACCCGTTAAATTGACAAAAAGAACATCCACGTTTGGAATCATTTTCCCGAAATCTATGCACTACTTTAATGAGTCATGTGGGTAGAACATTGGACGAAGAGGCTCAATTATTATCCATCTGTTCTGTCCCAGATAAGTCTTTGTCTCATTTCGAAATATTTTTTTTTTAAGTAGGGTGAGTCAGAGGCTTAAAAGAAACGACATAAACAAAACTATAAAAGTTTCAAAGTCAGTGAAGCGTTTCGTTAAGAAGCCAAGTAGGCCAACGGAAAATGTCAATATTAAAGTACTATTGTTTTAGTGAAAAAAATCACCTGTTTTTCAAGATCGCTTTTCGACACTTTTACGTATTTGTTTAGAATTGCCATTGATAGGGGACTGTCTCCGTATTAACGAAGGGTCGCCTTTGTTTCTAGTTTTCTACAGAAGAGAATGTACTTATGAACTTGTGTATAATTAGAGTATGGAACCGGAACACTCGTAACTCTCTTACAGGGAAAAGTAAAAGAGCTGTCAATGTTGGAAGATTAAAGCAGTACGCTTCCAATTTTTATTAACTTTAACTCGTTCGTTGCAAAGATGCGGGGGCAGCCATTTCATTTTCTGGGCTTATCGTTGCTTCTTGACATGAGCCTTTACTCTGGTGTGCCATTTCAGAGGGCGAACGAGTTGAATACTGGTTAGCACAGTAGTGCAAGATTGTGTTGGAAAGCTTAGCAATCAAGCATGCATTATTCATCTTGTTACGTGTTTCTTTCATTCAAGTAAACCATTACCTACATACTTTCTTCATGTTCTATTGATTCAGCACTTCAATGTCCTGTCAAGGATAAAAACGCTAGGTACTCGGGAACAGTGGCGCACCCAGGATTTTAGTTTAGGGGGGGCTGGGCTACATACAAATACTGCTGAACTCGGTCATAGTGACCTCGGTTAGTTACAACTCTCTTATAACGTCAAAATATTCGGTATCACTTGACTGCCCCATAGAACACAAGCAATGTAACTCATTATAGAGGCATAAATGATTATCTGATCTTTTAAGCGACGATGTAACCGTGTGTAACAGTGTTTCAAGTAACTGTAAGGATTTATTTAAAAACTTTTTTAAATAAATGTCTTTTTTGGTTAGAAATAATTTGAGGAAAATTAAAAAAAGAAAGAAAGAACTAAAAAAAATTAATCAGTGACAATTTTCACTTTTTTAACACTTTTCACTTCTAACTTTCTGCCTTTAGGGGGGGCTTCAGCCCCCATAGCCCCCCCCCGTGGGTGCGCCTATGCTCGGGAAGATACAAGAGTGTTTCTTTAGACTGTACTAGGACCCTTATATAAACGGTCAATCTAAGTTCTCGAGACACTTCAAAAATCTTAAGCCTTTTGAAGATGCGAGAACCTTTGAATCTTTTCTTTTACTTGTTTTAATACAAGAAAAATTATTTAAAAACATGTTTGCGGTCATTAGTGGACTCCTGAAATGTTTTTGACGCTCCCTCTGCTGACATTTTTCAGCACTGGGTGAAACTAAACGATCCCTTACACTTATCCATTTCACGTTCATCTTGGAGGAATCCTCTGAACTGTCGATTTACCTTTCACCTTGTTTCATCCACAGCGTACGCTAAAGCTGAACGATGATAACATTGGGCCCCAACCCACTTTTGACGAGTCTTTCCCTGGATCGACGATTCATCCTGAGCGAAGACTCGGCGAAAAATGTTGACAAAGGATCCGTCTATTTCCTCACTATTTCATTGGGAGCTTCGTAGTGGAGAGGACTTGCGCACTCGCAGCAGTGGACAAAGCGCACGTGAGGTGAAACCACCGAACTAGATGAAAATATCTAAACACGGGTGATCACTCCCTATAACTTCACTCCTAAGTGATTCGCTTTGGATGAAATATCCAACGTGATACAGTGTCAATCGCGCTTAACCCTTTAACGCGCAGTCTTCCCGCTCTGGGAACACTCACTCTGACGTTTGGATTGTTGCCAGTCACGAAGAATAGATTGGATTTCTATAAAAATAGTTGCGGCTGACATAAGCTCCACGAGAATCCTTTACTTTTGAGCACGTCCTTTCCCGTCAAAAAAGGGTTACGATTCTCTTTAACAGCACTGACATCTGCTGAAAAAAGGGCAGCCGTTACCATCGCTCGACTGAACGACCCGCAAGAGGGCGGACGATCGAAACGTTCCTCGCGTGCCACAGATCGAGAGACCCTTTTTTGACGCAGCTGGCTGTGCCACGCAGCCAGGTGTCGTCCAAAAAGGTCGGTTAACCGATTTATCAAAATTAAATGAGAGTAGAAAGGAATTGTATGTTCAAGATGTTGGCAAAATAAATAAATTAATAACAAAAAAATACAGGCCGCTTCCATTCAATCAGAATGATAAATGGATCGTGTCGAGTTAGGACCGCGGGCCATTTCTAATTGTAAAAATACTCTTTTTCTGCGGCCAGAGACAGTTCGTTAGAGCTAAGACGAAAAAGGCCTCGGTTAAAAGAAGCCGGCACTATTTCTATTTTACAGCGTAGGAAATTCTTCCTCAACAGCTGTGCAAACAAAACAAAATGGCTCACTGGCAAGTGGCTACACACTGCCAAACAGCTAACAAAGGAATCTTTAATTTCATTTTCATGAAGCTTACATCAAAACTTTTACTACGAAGTCAATAGGAGGATACACACAGTGAAGCTCGAA
This sequence comes from Cheiracanthium punctorium, assembly GCA_038373885.1. NCBI lineage: Eukaryota > Metazoa > Arthropoda > Arachnida > Araneae > Cheiracanthiidae > Cheiracanthium > Cheiracanthium punctorium. The sequence goes on from JAWZYV010013430.1 coordinate 147,786, forward strand.
TAGTATTTTCTTTATTTAATTCATTAACCCTTTTACTCCAACCTTGCAGCGTTGTTTTCGAATGTTTCTGGGTCCTCCGAAACTGGATGGGTCGCTAATCGTGTCCTACTCAACCACCGATATCTCGATTTTTACTGTCCCATCTAGAAGAATGGAGGTGAAACAATATGCATAAAACAACGAAAGCGTTAGGAAACAGTTTGACCGATTGGATAAGACCAGGGGCGTAGCCAGAAATTTTTCATGGGAGGGTTACGACCACTACAACTCATATATATGTATACGTGTGCGTGATAATGTAGTGAAGAATATACATTTTGTATGGCAAAAAAATTCTCTTGGGGGTTTATGACCCCCTAACCCCCCCCTTGGCTACGCCCCTGGATAAGACACTCAACAGGGTACATGGCTCAAGTGTGAAGGTCCAGGACTTTGACCTACGACGCGATTGTCGCTTTAACGATCTTGAGTTTGGAGTGGTTTTCTCCAGATATAATACCAATACCCTTCCAATGTCCTGCGATGAAGGCACCTTCCCCAGGCAGATAGCTCTCGCATGGGTTTACCTTAATACAATACAATGAAAGTAGTTCATACATTGTTGTGCGCTGGATTTTACAAAGACACCACGCTGGAGGTGTTTTATTTTTCTTTATTTAAAAACAATGGACTGTAAAACAATTTGAAATTTTCAACTAGAATAAAACTTGAACACTACATTAACGAATCTTTTTACTCTAAAAATGCACAGTGCTTAATATACCTTGAAACTTTCAATATTTGTGCAAGAATCACACTGAGATAAAAACCCGTAACTGATCTGTGTGGAAATGAGCAAGCAGCACCAGCGAAGGGTTGCCCGGTTGTGCCAGTTCTGAGCCAAGCGCTCGCCAAGGTGGTCTAAAGCTGCCAATATCCAACATACCGGCCCCCATTGAAATTTCAATTTCAATCTACATAAGTCTATATTTGGCTTCACAGATGAACATTTCTGCACACATTTTTTTTTTTTTTGTTTGTTTTTTTTTTGTGTTTTTTTTTTTTTTGTTGTTGTTTCTTGAACACAATGCAATATTTTAACAATTGAAACATATATTACTTTTTTTTTAGATTTAAACTATATTACAGGAGGATTTTCTACAGGTAATATGCAAATTTTTGAGACACTTCGTTTATAAGTACCGTTTTTTGTTTTTACCATAACTACTCTTATTTTCCCATCCTGACCTGGGAAAACCTTAGTAATTCTACCCATGAGCCATTTACATACGGGCAAATTGTCTTCCTTAATAACTACTAGACTTCCTATTTCTACATTGTTTTTGGTAAACATCCATTTGCTACGCTGCTGTAATTTACTCAAAAAATGAATTGGACCACTTCTTCCAAATGTTTTGAGTGAGCCTAACGACTCTCTGCCAATGAGATAAACGATTTTCGGAAATTACTGTATAATCTATTTCGGGTATGGACGTTATAGGGCGACCTATCAAAAAATGTCCCGGAGTTAAAACATTTAGATCCTCTGGATCAGAAGATAAAGGGCTAAGGGGTCGACTATTTAAGATTCCCTCTATTTGATTTATCAAAGTAAGGAATTCCTCTATAGTTAATTTGGTGTCTCCCACAGTTCTTTTCAAATAGTATTTAAAGGACTTCACCCCCGCCTCCCATAATCCTCCAAAATTCGGTGATCTGGGGGGAATGAAGTTCCACTGAATCTCTTCTGATGACAAATACCCTGCCAGTTGTGCATCTGGTTTTTCAACCATTTTAAACAATCTCTGCAATTCCGAATAAGCTCCGACAAATGTCTTGGCATTGTCCGAAAAGAGCTTTGAGCTTTTTCCCCTCCTCGAAAAGAATCTTTTTAAAGTGGCGACTAATGACTCTGAGGTGAGGTCAGTCAATATTTCTAAGTGTATAGCCCTTGTTACCAGACAAACAAATATGCATACATAAATTTTATGATAGAGGCCTTTTCTCTGATTTTTATATTTGATAAATTTCACTCATATATATGTATACGTGTGCGTGATAATGTAGTGAAGAATATACATTTTGTATGGCAAAAAAATTCTCATGGGGGTTTATGACCCCCTAACCCCCCCCTTGGCTACGCCCCTGGATAAGACACTCAACAGGGTACATGGCTCAATTGTGAAGGTCCAGGACTGTGACCTACGACGCGATTGTCGCTTTCACGATCTTGAGTTTGGAGTGGTTTTCTCCAGATATAATACCAATACCCTTCAAATGTCCTCCGATGAAGGCACCTTCCCCAGGCAGATAGCTCTCGCATGGGTTTACCTTAATACAATACAATGAAAGTAGTTCATACATTTTTAAGTAACTACACGACTGGCCAAAAGTATTGCAAGTTTCAGAAATCTAACCTTTTTCAAGATTAAGTCCCCTCACCCCCGTCATAATTAAAAATCAATATAATTTATATTTTTTAATGTCAGCATGTTCAATTAATTGCTTCAAAGACAAGATAGCATCCAGTTAAAGAACAAAAATAATTATTTAATGGATTGAAAAAATAGCATCAAAAATATATAGGTTATTATAGAAATCATAATCCACTTTGGTTCGCCGGAATAAAATTAAATAAAGAATTCATTTCAAGTTATTCCGCAAAAAGAGGATAATAAATAAATGCAATTGAACTCAAGATCCTTTATTATGTTGCCGAGCAGCCTTGACTTGGATCACAACAGCCACTCTTTTAGATAAGCAATCCACCCTGTTTGACAACACTTCCTTCATTGTTTCAGGGTGCCAACTTCAATGATGGGTTCCTGAAGCTCTCATTTTGTCTTTCGGTGATTTTCAGATGTATTTTTTCCAATTTTACTACATACATTCTCAAAAAATATTCAAATCTAGCCAATTTCCTGTCCATTTTTTCTGGGCTTATTCTTGAATCGAGGCTTAGATTTCTCCAACATGCAATACTCTTGGCCAGTAGTGTATTTCGAATTCCCCGTTGAAACAAGAAAGTTGCCATTCTGAAACGCTAACAAGTTTTTCCAGAAAAAAAAAAAATCGGGAGGGTCTAAACGGTTGAATTTTTCCCCAAAGCACTTCAACATTATCAACAAAAATCCGCCAGGTACGGCCTTACATGTGTCCATTTGTAGAAAGCTGTAAAAGGATGCAAAAATAAAAAATTACACAGTTATTTCCTCGAGTTGAACGAAAATGCACTACTTTCGTAAAAAGATATAAGATTTTACTTTACTCAATAACATATATAGTATGGACGTAAAATAACGTCATTCGTTTTCCCGTCCATTCTTTTGGTCTGTTTGTAGTTGCACTGTCCATGAAATTCATTCTAACCAGAGTTCACGCAAAAAATTTTAAACTATTATAGTCTCTTGAGAAAAATGGATGTTGGAAAATAGTCATACAAGAAACGAATTGCGCAAATGAGTGTTTTCCAAACTTTTTACACCTACGAACCAGCAAAAACTAAAAAAAAACTTATTGGATACATCGTGGTCAGATTGAAGTATTTCAAATCATACTTCATAATATGTTCATTTTTATTATACAGGGTCGGGGTGTCCCAAAAAGGTGGAAACATTCTTTGATTCTTTATCAATGACACAGAAGTGTGTCATGTCAATTGAAAAAATGTTCAAAATAAGGCAGAAAAAAAAAAAAATTCCTCTCGTTTCATTTTCGAAAAGTGATACTTTTATATTTGTATGCGATCCCGTACAAAAAAAAAAAAAAAAAAAAAAAAAAAAAAAAAAAAATCCCAATAAAATAAGTCAAATGTGCCGCATGCACTCAGGAAATTATAAGAAAAATTTTAGAATTATACAACCTAAACATTTGTCAGAGATAGGAAGATAAATATAGGCTGATTTAAACCCCTTTTTAAAATCTCTCGAAGCCAGAAAAAAAAAAAAAAAAAAAAAAAAAATCACGTCGGTTGTCGCATTTCAGGGATCGTACAGAAGTTACGTATCGTATTAAGATCGTTAAGATCGTAAGAAGATTTTTTCCCCCACTCTAGAAATGAACGTTTCCATTCAAATTCATGCATTGCCGCCCCGAGCCTCTTTGTTGATAGATACCTCTGGGTCGTTTTAGGACGGAAAGCTCAAATTTTGTAAGTGGGCCATTTTTGACGTTTGACACATCTGTCTGTGCGGCACAGCCAGCTGCGTCAAAAAAGGGTCTCTCGATCTGTGGCACGCGATGAACGTTTCGATCGTCCGCCCTCTTGCGAGTCGTTCAGTCGAGCGATGGCAACGGCTGCCCTTTTTTCAGCATTGGGAAAGGGTTGCGCCTTAAAAGGTTAACGCAGTCTATTTTCGTAAAGATCTTTTCAATTTCCATTCTTGAACAGTTAAGAATAAAAGCGTGTTACCGCCTTTCTTGGGACACCTTATATCCACCTTGTTCGTGTATTTAGGTTTATGTTTGTATTGGGTTGGCAACAAAGTAATTGCGTTTTATTGTATAAAATTCAAGCAAATAAGTTTTCAACAAGTTTTTAATTACAGGTAAGCTGTGCCTGAACATACGATTCATATTTGTTACATTTTAAAGTAAGAATTTCACTGGCAGTATTTTTTTTTCGTCCATAAAAGAGGGCCACCCTCCCCCTTTTTTCGCTTCTATCCTCCTTAAAGGACACTATTAAAAATGTCCTGAAATTAATTTTTAGGTATTCGTGACTGCTGTATTTTACAGAAAGAATTTCACGGATATCTCTATTTTTATTTGAGATCACGCGGGATATGTGAAAAGAACTTTTTGGCCCCTTACCCCCCCTAAGATTACGAATTTTGGAAAATGCTCTCTGATCTAGCACCTATGTTGAAGAGCTCACGTACGTGCCAAATTTCGCATAATTAACGTAAGTAGTTTTAGCCAGGCGAAATATTGACTTACGGAAAAACGCAATTACTTTGTTGCCAACCCAATAGAAAGTTATTAGGAAGGACATCAACATTCATTTTTTGAGGACCAGTGCCGGCCAGCTGACCCATGGTTGAGGAAAGTAAGTAGAAATCAAGTGACGAAGTAGAAAGTTTGACTTCTTATAAACTTAATACGGCGGCAAAATTTTGAAGGAGGAAATTGCACAAATCACACATGCCCACACCTTACGTCCTGTTTTCAGAAAGAACTGAAAACAAGAATACTACTAAACTAAACCATCCCTTAGAGCTACTTTTCCCCAGAACATGACATTGGAAAAGGAAAAGTTGATTTTTCTCTAACCCGAAATTAGTATAAGCATTCGAGTAGATTCGAACGTCATGTAAAATAACTAATTTCGCAAAACATACATTATTTTTCAAAACACAATCCAACAGGTTTTTTTTTTTTTTTTTTTTTTTTTTTTTTTTTTGTCTTTTCACTAAATTCATGCTCGTAAAATAAAAGCTTTCGTCAATGCGAAACCTAATCACTATAATGAATCTAAACAAGTTCTTGAAAATTCGTGTATTTATGCGCTGTCCATGTTTAATGAATTCCTGAAAAATAGTTACGTAAGTGGCATTTGAAATGAAAAATTCAGTTTTACAGACGAAGTTAACTAGCTATAATGCGCAAGTTTAAAAAAGTAAAAACGTCTTGTTGCAATAGTTAGTCCTAAAGAAATTAAAAACCATGGTTACATTCAAAGCTTGTTCCTTTGTTAAGGTCATCTGAAAAAGAAAAGCATGTCCCATGGCTCTTGAATAGTACGAGTGGTTTTGGAAATAGAAAATAATTCTATTCAAAAGGAATTTAATTATACGAATCCGGTTTATTTGTACTTCCTTGTTCGACAATTTGAGGGGGATTTTTTTTTTAAGTTTCACAAAGCATTCGGGGTTTTAACGACAAACAGGCGACTTCTATAAGACGGGGACAAATTGAAGTATTCTGATCAAGGAAAAAAAGCTAATTTACAGAAAACCTTTCTTCTACCTGAATCAACGTCCAATAAATAATAAGATGTAAATGGATAGCCATTAAATAAATTTCTACTTCTCTCTTTTTATATGTTTGTAAAAACAGCATTTAAAAGCCCATAACTCCTTGCCATGTTGATATTGCTTAAAATTAAGGAAGTTCTTAAAAAAAAAACTGACGTCACTCTTAGAAGTAAGGAAAATATTTTAGAATGCCTCTCGAAAAGTCAAAAATATTAAAATCTATTTTAACTGGTTACTTCGCGAAACGATCACTCAATATTCGATTTTTCTTTTATTTGAAATATAAGATCGCATAAAAACGAACTTTAAAGAATGATCGTCCCAAACAATAATGACTCACTCGAATTCCTTTTCGTTACTCTTGCTCTCTACACATATCATTTTCTTTGGTGAATAACGCATATAAGGCATAACTTACTCTTAAAAAAACTGACGTCACTCTTAGAAGTAAGGAAAGTATTTTAGAATGCCTCTCGAAAAGTGATAAATATTAAAATCTATTTTAACTGATTACTTCGCGAAACGTTCACTCAATATAAGATCGCATAAAATCGAACTTTAAAGAATGATCGTCCCAAACAATAATGACTCACTCGAATTCCTTTTCGTTACTCTTGCTCTCTACACATATCATTTTCTTTGGTGAATAACGCATATAGGCATAACTTACTCATCGCTAGAGGGGGCAACTGCCCCCCCCCCGCAAATGTTATATGCCACTTTTCGTCAAAGGATAATGTAAGCTGATTTTGAAACTGAAAAACATTATTAAAACCCACTTCAAAATATCCTACTCAAATCAAAACAGTCATGTTCAATTTGTCTACAATGAACATTAAAACAAAATGAACATTACTCTAAGATTTGAAGTTGAATGGGTTGTTAAAGGGAAGTTCAAGAAAGGAAGATATCTGTTCCTCACTGGAATAGTTATTCCTATTCACTCAATGCATATCTAGGAGACTACAAAAGAAAAAGTAGCACTACAAAATAGTATTAATTTAAGAAGTGAAATGTACAGTAAGTATTCAACCCGTGCAATCCTTTCGATAGGAAACATGCTATAGTACACGTTAAAAATGTCAAACAAATTCCGAGGCTATCCAAATACATTGAAGCTCATTTTTGACGAAGTTTTATCCGATTCCTTCAATGTAATAATTCCTTAAACAACCCATCCAACTCATTTAACTACCATTTGTTTATAATTTAAATAAAATGAACTCACCGTTAAATTATGAATCATTAGTTGATAGTCAAAACAAAGTCTTTTTGATCAACAGCGTCAGCTACTTCATTTCCCATCTCCATTTGTCAACAATCCAATGTCAAAGGGACACATCTTCTTTTGGATGGGGAGCCTTCGCTACCCGAATTTTTGTCACTTTTTCGGCCATTCGGGAAGGCATTTTTTGACCAAGAGTGCATTCGGGAAGATTAGAATCTATTCTACTTTTAAGGATATGTTTTCACTACTCATGTGGTAAACAAATGGGACTGGAAATGATTCTTCGAGTCGATTCGAACAGTCCATAAGTTCCCTTTCGGTTTTCAGCAGATCGGCCCGAAGCGGGCTCGGGCCCCGTCATTCACGATTGCACTCGGGCTCTTGAAAAATGTCTCCTTTATTGAGAATACTCCTAGAAACGGATTTTAAAAAGCGATTCATCGGAAAAATAAAAGTATTGATGGGATGCTAGGACTTGGAACAAAATAATGGATGGGTAAAAAGCTAGCTTTTTCACACAATTGACTAAAGGGTGTGTTGTGCTATTTCATTTGCGAATGTGTGTTAAAAATCTGGTCATTCAAAATTTTGGCCTCATTCTTGACGGGTCTATCTTAGTTAAATGTATATATTCACATCGTATCATAAAAAAATTTTTTAAAGCAATTTTTTTTCCTATCCACTAAATTCTTATGCACTAATATATTCTTATGCAATTCTATGCAAATATGCCAATTTCTTAAATTTAGGATGCAAAATCTCTTTTCTGGACGTGCTTTAAATATAACATCTTGTAATGTCACTATACGAAATTTATAACTTGTATTTTTCTGTATCTAATATATCTAAGAACATACGAATGTTTAACACTGATGTGACTACTCAACGGAATTTTTAATAAAAATTGAAACGTTATTGTTATTATTGGATAAACATGGATATAAAGAATTAGAAAGTGCATTAAGAGTTTGTGCAAATGAAAGACAAATAGAGTTGCAAACGGCAAAATTTATCGTGTTCTATCAATGAAGTAACTGAATTTTATTTATCTTTAGTTTAGTTTCAGGCTCGGGCGGGCCCAGGCTCCGACTTAAATATTATTGCTCGGGCTTGAAAAAATGAGCCCGAACTCATCTCTAATCCCCAGCAGTTAAAACGCCATTTTGCTGAAATACGTGTTCACACGGAACTTTTTAATCATTCCTCTAGCCAAATAACACGGCATTCAATAGTCACTGTGTCACATAGCAGAGAAATGAATACTTTCAACTTCAAAACAACTCCCAAAGATTTAATGACCACGCCATGCCATACTACCACATTCAAACAGCCCTACAGCTGGGAGAATTGTCAACAGAAGAGGGGAGAAGAAGGTAGTTTTTTTTATAAATAACAAAACTTGGCCGTTTGCCAGGAGTTGGGTCGATGGCTCCACTTGGAGCACCTTATCTATGTACAAGAAATAAAATCGTCTCCTATGAATGAGATGTATTTTACTAGAAAATGGAGTGAAAGATTAAATGTAAACGAATTTCTTTCTTTCTTTTTTTCGTTCGTAAGTACACTCAGCATCAGGTAGATTGAACCCTTCCTGGATCGGATTCTCCTGAATCTCCACTCTATTAAAAATACATTTTTTATTACTAAAAATTAATACATGTAATATTTTTAATTTATATATTTTTTTCCCGCCCGTCGTTGTTTGCTTGACCAACGGGTGGTCATACATGATATTCTGTTCACCGATCCCTAGGCATTCCAACAGTGCACCTTTTAAATAAATAAAAACACTCCCCGATACTTAATTTACCACATTGTTATGAAATGCTTTACTTAAATATCTGTATAAAAACGTTTATTAACGTTCATATTCTAAATGTGCGCCAATGAGAAAGGGTCTCTTTTAATTGTCAGAGTTTTCTTGAAAGATTCCCTAACGTAAAATAAAGAATTGCAGACTACTTAATTGCTTTAATATAAGCGAACTCACAATAGGCATTCTACTACGGTTAAAGCACGCTTCAAACATAATTCAAGAATTTTTCCACTGTTTTTTGAGTTATATTCAGCTGACGTTGTCCATAGCCTATCAATTGTTCGAAGCCAAAAAACACCTGGAAAAGCTATCAATGGGTTTTCTATGCACAGAAAAATTAATTTGTCTCGTAGATCCATTTTTACATCATTATTTTCTATAAACAAATTTTTGCCCTGTTGAAGGTTTTTTTTTTTTCGGGGGGGGGGGGGGGGACTGCTTTAGTTTTGCCAGGCACTTTCTGTACTAACTTCTGTTACTAATATTTGCACTTTTGTTACTGGTATTTTTTTTCGCGATGTGAGAAACCCTGCTCTAAAAAATTAAGAACATGCTCACAAGAGATAGATGAATGAGCCCCCGAACCCCCCCCCTCCCCCAAATACGTCCTGGCCTTTCTGCGCAGATTTTCCTATTGCCTTTCTATTCTATTCAACCTAGAAAAAGTGTATTCGAAATACGTGTTTTAGTTATCCTTAATCACTTTGAAACATAAAAATTCCGCTGAAAAATCAAAGTCGACGGTTTGCTTAACTCATTCGATCCATAACAATCGTACAAAAACTTGAATTTAATACTTTTTTACTTTCCGAACATGTACCCTGTAAGGAAAGTGAAAAAATTCGACTTCTAGATTTGGGTGTATTGACACGTTTTGAGGTCTGAATTCATGGATGCTGTTTTTACCAGATGTATGTATGTATGTGCGTGTATGTGTGTGTCTATACGTGAGTGAACACGATAGCTCCTAAACGGGGCATTCGATGGAGCTCCAATTGGGTCTATATTTTATAAACCACCGTCGCATGACCAGTATTGATTTGGGTGTGTATAGGACTTATAGTTTTCCTACAGCGCTACGACAAAGATTTTTTTTTTACATTATGGCCTATGGGGAGACATTATTGAAAGTGCGTTAGCGTTTAAACGGCGCATTCTATTGAGCTTCAGTTTGGTACATAGGCGCACCCACGGAGGGGGCTATGGGGGCTCAAGCCCCCCCCCCTAAAGGTGGACAGTTAGAAGTGAAAAACTTTAAAAAATGAAAATTGTCACTAATGAATTATTACTATTATTATTATTTATTGTCTTCAAATTATTTCTAAAGTCTTTTTTTTTTTACCTAAAAAGACGTTAGTTTTTAAATAAATACGTACAGAGAGTTTATGAAACACCGTTAAAGTCGGTTACAATATCACTGAAAATATCAGATAATTATTTATGACTCTATAATGAGTTTCTGCTTGTGTTCTTGTGTTGTATGGGCAAATCAAGTGGTACAGAATATTTTGACGTTATAAGAGGGTTGTAACTATTATCGATCTCACTATAACCGAGTTCAGCAGTATTTTCAGCCCAGCCCCCCCTAAAGTAAAATCCTGGGTGCGCCACTGGTTTGGTATATATGTTTGAATGATTCATCGATTCAAATTTATTGAAATGCTGGGTCATGATCTTAATCGTAAGTGTTCGGAAAGTCGAGTGGAGTCACTCCAGATTTTTTTTGTGTTGAAAATCGGATATTTTTTCCCATTAAAAGTACGAGAACAGAAAGTTGTCATGCAGAAGAGGGACCTGTCGCCGAGAGGTACATGGGTCGAAATGCTAAGTCTTGTTTGTGGAATATTTTAAGGCTCGTTCCCCACAATGCTTTGCGCCGTGGATAACCGAGCGAAAGCAAAATCGAATTCGTGTCAATTCAATGACTTAGTAGCCATAATTGGCTCATGTCAGGAGTCGTCCCATCCCAAACCACCACCACTTGATTCATACGAAAAACTCTGTACTCGTTATCATTTAGAAATCCGTAACTGGAAGGGCTGGTTTCCAAATTTTCAACGAAAATAGAACAGTCTTAGTAACGTCCAGTAAGAGCTTCGAAAAAAAAATAATTAAAAATAAAAACAGGTATGACAAGCAAACTGGCCAAAAAAAGCTTACAAATCAACTCCAGCGTCATTATATTTAACTTGAAAAACAAAGCGAGCTGAATAACATTTATTTAAGAGTGATTTGGTTTAGTAGTTATTTCACGAACAACAACAATACTACTAATCTAGTCTACTACTACTAAAAAAAAAAAAAAAAAAAAGAAAATAAAAAAGAAAATGACGAACGTTGACTCAGTTCAAACTAAAGATATATACACTTGAGAAAGGGAAAAAAGTTTATCTAGAATTGACCTTGTTTTTCTAACTTTTCTAAACCATTTAATGAGTACATCCTTTTAAAACTACAAACTATTTTTTTTTTCTCTCTCTCTCTCTCTCGACTGTTTTGATAAAGTTCTAATTTAAAGGCCATTGACGGATTGTGTTTGTAATGTAAATGGACGAATTTCTAAATTCAATAGTACCTAATTTCTTAAATGTCGAAAGCATTCATTCATAGCAGCCCTTGTTATGCATGACGGATTAAAGAATAACAGAATTCCACAAATAATGAGAGTATTTTCCTTTAGAAGACATTCATTACTAGTTGACACTTTAAAAAAAAATTAATTTAAAACTTCGTCCCACATTTATCCTTATACTGGGCCTCCAATGAAAAAAATAAGAAGCTGAAATAGGATGTGATGACCTGAGCAGGTAAAGAAGTCGAACGTCTGTGGAAGTCCCATGACCTGAGCCGAAACTCTTTGGGTGGATCTGGATAGAAAATTTTATCTGCCATTTACAAGCATTCGGATCGAATTCAACCACTGGGAATCAGAGACTTAGTGTTCGGGGATCCAGCACCCATTTAAAAATAATAATAATAATCATCACGACGGAGCTCGGCACCCTCGAAATGTTTAACCCTTTGAGGCGCAACCCTTTCCCAATGCTGAAAAAAGGGCAGCCGTTGCCATCGCTCGACTGAACGACCCGCGAGAGGGCGGACGATCGAAACGTTCATCGCGTGCCATAGATCGAGAGACCCTTTTTTGACGACAGCTGGCTGTGCGGCACAGCCAGCTGCCCTTTTTTCAGCATACGGCAATCTATCCAGCTGTTGACACACTTTGTTTTCACACATTTGCATTCACGTGGCCTCTCTTTTGTTCTTTTTTTTTTTTTTTTAACTTCAAAAACTCCATGTTTCGCGAGGGAATAATGATAGTGTTGTCTCGAAAAGACGGTAACACGCTTTCATTATTTATTAATTGGGCCATGTCCATTCAAAAAATGTTCAAAATTAGGTAGGAAACAAAAACCGCGTTAAGAAAAATTCTTTTCGTTTATTTGGAAAAAAGTGACACACTTGAAATTTGTGTATCACGTCTGTAAAAAAAAAAAAAATCCGAAAGCAGTAAAATAGGCTCCATACACTCCTAATGAGGTGGTGTACACATTTCAGTCTTTCATCCTAAAATGACTCACAGATAGAAAGGAGTTCAGGGACTGGTACACGAACTTGACCGTAAACCTTCATTGCTAGAGTACAAGAAACTACAGTCCAACCTCGATTGAACGTACTTCGATTGAACGAATTCTCCGATTTAAGGAATATTTTTTTCTGCGCTAAAAGGCTCCGATGGAACGAATTTTTAGCTTCGATTGAACGAACAACCATCGTTGAAATAAAATTCGCGCATAAAATCAAAACTTTGAATTTTTCGCACCCAAAATTAAGATCGACGAAAAGCTTTGGAAAAATCAAAACACAGCCACAAAGCACTCTCAAGGATTTCCTTCTTAAGTGCCAAAAAATGTGTCTATATTAAGTTTTAAGAACAAGTAACATTAAAGAATGTAGATAATTTTAAAGTTCGCAGTCAACACTCATCATTCTTTTTCTCGTGCATTGATATTTTTATACCCCACTCTTTACAAAAATGGATATTCGATTTAACGAACGGAATTGGGGGTCCCCATCCATTCGTTCATTCGAGGTCCCCCGAAACGCGAGCCGCCACAAAGTGGGGTTTTTCTCTCTCTCCTGCGACAGCCATCGAAATCGGGTTTGGGCCGGCCTCTATTTGCTTCGTATCCGACCGCTTTTAGGATATCATTCACACATTTCGTCCATCACCTCGCGAGTGCATGGGGGCCCATTGGACTCATTTTGAATGTTTTTGTACGGGTACACATTTAAAAAGTGTCCCTTTTGGAAAATGAACGAGAGAAATATCTCATTTTTTGTTCCCTTTACATTTTCACTCATCGAGGAATGGGGTATCCAATCGGGAGGTGTGTACCCGATTCGGAAATCTTGTTCGATGTAGTGTCGGACGCTTTCTTTCGCGAAATGCTGTATTCGAGAGGCGCTCCTATGTTTTAACCCTTTAAGGCGCAGTGGTTTCGCTCTGAGACCACCAAACTGTTGACGTTTTGACTGTTGAAGGTCACGAAAAATAGATTGGATTTCTATAAAAATAGTGGCGGCTGACATAGCTCCACGAGAATCCTTTACTTTTTAGCACGTCATTTCCCGTAAAAAAATTGTCACGATTATTTTTAACACCACTGACATCTGCCGAAAAATGGAAGAACGCGAGAACAGCTGGATAGATTGCCCAATGCTGGAAAAAGGGCAGCCGTTGCCATCGCTCGACTTACCTACCAGAAAGAGGGCGGACGATCGAAACGTTCATCGCGTGCCACAGATCTAGAGACCCTTTTTTGACATAGCTGGCTGTGCCGCACAGTCAGCGGCGTCTCTGACTGTAAACCACAAAATGAACTTTTCATTCGTATTTTAGGTTTCATTCCATTTGAAGTGAAAAAGTAATTCTTTTACGTGTTTCTTTCTGGATTATGGCACCGTATCGACTTTTCTTTTTTTCTTTTTTTGAAGAACGCGAGAACAGCTGGATAGATTGCCCAATGCTGGAAAAAGGGCAGCCGTTGCCATCGCTCGACTTAACTACCAGCAAGATGGCGGACGATCGAAACGTTCATCGCGTGCCACAGATCTAGAGACCCCTTTTTTGACGCAGCTGGCTGTGCGCGAGCACAGCCAGCTGTGGCATGCGATGAACGTTTCGATCGTCCGCCATCTTGCTGGTAGTTAAGTCGAGCGATGGCAACGGCTGCCCTTTTTTCAGCATTGGGAAAGGGTTGCGCCTCAAAGGGTTAAAAACGCTTCATTTTATAAAATAAGAGGAACTCTATTTTAGGACGGATGTGTCCAGTTTTATGAATACGGAAACTAAACATAACAGAAAAACTAAACATAATCTTTTTATGAAACTTTACGGGACACGTTATGTTCTTTAACAAACGGAACCTATCTTAGTTTTGTTTCGCTCTTTGTTTTTGAAATCCAAGTTCTTCTCTATTTTATTATGTACTTAACCTCTTGGACTGTGAAAAAACACAGTGACACGAAAAATGAGGTTCTTTTTTAAGTAACGAAACGCTCCTAAAAATACATCCGCGTCTTTCCCGTTATCATGCATACAGATTTGACATTTTGAGAAAAAATCGATTTAGAAATTGGATTTGTTGTGTCAAGAATTTTAAAAAGTGAACATTTCTTAGACGTACCGAATTGTGACTCAATGAATGAATCAAAATGTTTCATTTAAAAATTGTGTTCAAATTATTTGTCAGAAAATAAGCTGTTGAAATCAGGTATAACATCACTGAGAGGAGACCAGATAGTTATTTAGGAAGCTACAACCGAGTGACATTCAATCAAAGACTATTTTGTTGTTGGAAGAAGCTAGAAAGGAATCCAACTCTATGGGTTGCCCCAAATCCTGGTTGCGTTACTGTGAAGCTGGCTCGCAATATTACAAAATGTCTTCTCGCGGTTTGTTTTTTAAAAGCTCGAAACCCGTCATGAAGGTCCCGATTTTTTAGAGGTCCTTAATCAATCCATGTTTGGTTAGACAAGAGTTCCTCAAACGTATGCAAATCAGAGTCTCATTTACTATAGTTTAAGGCAGTCACCTATTTACTTTCCGAACATGTACCCTGTAAGGAAAGTATTGCCATCATGAAAAATTCGACTTCGAGATTTGGGTGTATGGACACGTTTTGGGGGGTCTTCTGAATTCATGGATGCTATTTTTACGAGATATATGTGTGTATGTGAGCGAACACGATAGCTCCTCAACGGGGCGTTCGATGGAGCTCCAATTGGGTCTATAAGTTACAAACCACCGTCGCAACACCGGTATTGATTGGGGCGTGTATAGGACTTATAGTTTTTCGACAGAGCTGCGACCGAGATTTCTTTTACATGATGGCCTATGGGGAGACATTCTTGAAAGTGCGCTAGCGTTTAAACGGCGCATTCGATTGAACTTCAGTTTGATATATTTGTTTGAATGATTTATCGATTCAAATTTATTGAAATGCTGGGTCATGATCTCAATCGTAAGTGTTCGGAAAGTCGAGTGGAGTCACTCCAGATTTTTTTTTTTTTTTTTTTTTTTTTTTTTTTTAGTGGAGCGCTTGCTATCTTCTCACGAAGCACAGTTTCAGAAACTCTGGGTTAGATAGCAGATTGATGTTTGGAATTCCATAATTAACCATTCTTAATTCCGGACTTAGGCGTCGTATCCTGTGGGTATTGGCTCCCTCCTCCCCTCAATATTTTGACTTTAATAAGCTTAATTGTTGAGAAAATAAGACATATTTTGTTCTCCGCACACCCCTCACAAAATTAACAACAGTGGACGCTTATGAATTCGCATTCAAACGAACTGTGTACATTATCTCGTCATCAGTAGCGGGGATGACATCCCATCGTTTTAATAGAGATGGACCGGACCTATTGACGTATCAACTATTGCCAAAGTTGTATGCATTTTTGGAGGTTTCAACATTTTTTAATGCACTCTGGGATCGTCCAATTTTATTTGTTGTTTGATTTTAAGAAAGTGATTCGCATGAATGATTTTTTTTTTTTCCCTGGGAAACTTGCTTTATAGTATGTATGTCAGTGTCATCTATGGGTAAGTTTTTGAACTACAACTTTTTTGCTAATTTAAAACGAAAAAGGATTCGCATACGGTTAGAGGGATAGGATTTTTTCCTTTTTTTTTTGCTTCGGAAACTTGCTTTATAGTATGTATGTCAGGGTCATCTATGGGTAACTTTTTTAACTACAACTTTTTTGTAATTAAAAAAAAGTGATAAGTATGAACGAGATTAGAGGCAGGGGCGTAGCCAGGGGGGGGGGGATATCGGGATATATCCCCCCCCCCGAAATTTTTGGATTAGTGATGAAATTTTGTCTATTTATACACATATAAGTTCATATCCCCCCCCCGAAAAATTTTCCAGGCGCATATCCCTCCCCCCGAAAAATTTTCCTGGCTACGCGCCTGATTAGAGGGATAGGATTTTTTAATTTTTTTTTTCCTCCTCGGAAACTTGCTTTATATGTATAGATGCCAGTCACATCTATAGGTAACTTTGTGAACTACAACTTATTTTTTTTTTTGTAATTTAAAAAAAAAAAATCTGACCGCTGCAATTTTTGTATTATTTTCTCTAACAGTCACACAAGGGGACACTTGAACCCCCTGGATTTTTGGTATGCCTTTTTCTTCCCCTTCTTTTTTTATCCCCGTGGTAGCTCAGTCGTTAAGGCGTTGGACTCGTAACCGGAATATTTGCGGGTTCGTTTCCGACTTGCCACTCAAGACTACCGTGTGTATGCGGTGTAGGTGCACTTTAAATCCGTGGTTCCGAAGGTGGTTGTGGCGGGAAACACAGGGAAGGTCGCATGCAGCTCTAAACGACACATTCAGTGACGTGAGCTATACTCTCCAGGTAGAGCAAAACTAACATGGTAACCCTACGTTGACGTAATTCCCCCCCCCCCCTCGAAAAAATAGCTGGCGACCAGGGTGAGAAATTGGGAGCAAAAATCTAGGCGTCAATAGCACCTAACTTTTTTTTCCTGGTTGCCAAACTGTCTCGTTCAGGTGCAGTTTCGAAAACCTTTGTTTTGTTTATATGCATAAACTATAAACAGGTAGGCTTAATGATTATGTATAGTAATAATTAAGATCAGGACTATTAAAATTAAGATAGTAATAAATAGTAAATAAATATAAAATCAATTTTTATAGCTTTCCACCTATGAATCCAGAATAAAGTATTATGATACATTTTACAAGAACATGGTCTTTAGTTTTAGTTTAGAAGTATTTTATAAATTGTTGCTATATAACTACAATGCCTATGGTAGATAAACTTATGTAGTATACGTGTACTAGCTTCAAAATGTCGCCTGATCAACCACCACTGTAAGCAAACAGGTAGTACATGTTAAAATTGTAGAAATATGTATTTGTATTCTCAGTGGGTTGAACTGAAGTTGGGAGAGGGTCTATGAAAGCTTTTAATGTCACCAAGAAGGATTTATTTTACATAGCTCTTTTATCTTACTAAAAATTATTTTTAATTAAATTACTTAAAACATATAAAAAGGTTTAAATAAACAAATAAAAAGGTTTTTTTTTTTTTTTTTTCAAATAACTAATCCAATTTAAGTTTTTTTTTATTTACATTATCTCATAAAGGAGTTTTATTTTAAAAAGATAAATCTTATTAAGTTTAAATAATCAAATAACATTTTTATTCAAATAACATTTTTATTCAAATAATATTTTTATTTGAATTATCGTAATTTAGGCCGGAAGTCCGAAATTTAGATTTTCCATAAATCCAGACGTTTTGCTAATGTCATCCCCCCCCCCCTCCCACGCACACACACAAATAAATAAATCTTTCGCAGTAATAGCAGTTTCGTTTTTTCACGAAATTGCATTAATTATTTGCAGTCAATCCATGTATTGTTTTCAGCCACGAACTGCTGCACTTAACCAGCCGTTATTGCGCCGCGGCAAATAAAATCCAAGATGGCGTCCGGGCCGTAAACCTGTACTCTCCCGTGGTAAATAATTATGTTTAATTAATGAATATTAACTAATCCAACTAACTATTACACTGCCTTATTTAAAAGGATCTCGCGCGTTCATCAATATTGATATCGAGTATTATCATCGCATTTTCCCACACCGCCGTGCCATACCAGCCGAGCTACCGCTAAAATACATTTGCAGAAAGAATCCAATATGGCGAACGCGAACTCGTAGTTTCTTCCGATCAACTTCATTAATATACATGGAGTTAAAAAATTATGGCTAAATTTCTTTAAGTTCCTCTATTTGTTTACATTTAAAAAAGTGCGATTGAAATGATTACACATCCGCGGAAGACAAGAAAGTGGTCTTCCGCGCGTTTTTCAACCATAGAAGACTGCAGAGGATCGATCTCTTTCTGACACGGAGCGGTGCTTACGAAAGCAAAAGTTTTTTTTCACGGAAATTTACATTTATATTTTTTCAGCACATTTTGAAAAATAGTTGTCTAGACTGTAAAAAAGTCCCCAGAATTCGCAAAATATTCGTTTTTTGCGGTATTTCTGTTTAAAAAGTCTGTTTAAAAAGTGTAAGAGTCGTCCGATGCCAAAATAGTCGCCTGTCTCGGGCAAAATGTTAGGCGTCAAAAATGACGACTGGTTCTTAAATCTCGGTCGTCAAAACAAAAATTACAGTTGCAAAATACGACTAACGACCGCTAATTTCGCGCCCTGCTGGCGACGCTCATGCTGACACGTAGGGACATTGCCATTGCACCTCGAAAATACAGTGCAAATCAAGTTCCAATAGGCATGGACGATACTCATTGCTAATTGTTTTAAACGCTAGGCAAAATTCGATTTTCAAAGGTTGTTCGAAAAAATATTAACAAGAACGACCCTATTACAACGATTTTAAGGATCCAAATGAGATTTTCAGATAAAGTTTTTTTTTTTTTTTTTTTTTTTTTTTTTTTTAAATTGGATATACAATAGCGATGAGTTCGGGCTCAATTTTAAAAGCCCGAGCCCGAGAACTTTTAATTTGAGCCCAAAAATTTCAGCCGATAGATCAATAAAAGTCAATGACTTCACTGATAGACTATCAAAAATTTTACCGTTTGTGCAAATTAAAGACAAATAAATATAGCAAACTCTTAATGCACTTCCTAATTCTTTCGATCCAAGTTTGTCCAATAATAATACTTAGTCTATTTCTCCCCTGAATCCCTTTTTAAAATTTGTTTCCAAGGAATAGGATCGATATTCTCGAGTCCGAACATAATCTTAAATGACAGAGCCCTCTTTTGAGAACACTCATCTGTAATACAACTGTGAAAGAGCACCCTTTGAAGAACTAGCTAGAACGACTTTACTCGGCCTCGTGAAAGCAAATTCCCGAATGGAGGATGGGTCAGGCGAGAAATCATAAGCGAAGAAAGGTACAGCAAAATTGTAAAAATGTGCGTACACACTTACGCATAAAATTTATTCACATAATTACTAAGCATTTATACAATGCGCGCATTGTTTATATCTCATTCTTTTTTAAATCCTTTTTAAAATTATCATTCTTAGTTCACTTAAAAAAGTTTTATTCAATATATATTTCAGTAACTGTGTTGCCCGGTGGCACTAGGTATTAGAGCATAGGTTCCCAACGTGGGCGATAACGCCCCCTTGTGGGCGTTTGAGGCTTTCAGGGGGGGGGGCGGTAAAAGACCCAGAGAAAATTAGGGGGCGTTCATATGGCACGGAGGGGCGTGGGAAGATTAACCAAATATAGTCTAAGAAATACTTTAAAATTACGCTGATAATATTTCAATAAAAATAAATTTTAATAAAATTCTTTTTAACATAATTAAGTATGCGTTTTGATTGTTCTCTGAAAATGTCAATTTATTTATTTAGAAAGCAATAGTTTATTATCTATTACTTCGTATCATCGAAACCCCTGCCTATCCTTATAACAGGTAAGCTAAAACTTTTATTCCTTTTTTTTTTAATGAAGAAGAAATTCAGTAGCGTTTCAATTCCAACAATATTCTATCTATTAGTAATTTTTTTTAATTTAATTCTTGTTTTCACCATGCGTTATGTACGCTCTTGTTTCTCTGGAGTGGGAGGGGGGCGGTATTGAAATATTCACTAGAAAAGGGGGCATCAGTTCAAAAAAGGTTGGGAACTTAAATATTAGAGCATAACTTGCCGGGGAAAATGGCCCTCTGATGTTCGCTAGCGTGTTCTAGTCCCGTGGCTTGTTTTCATAATATAAAGTGAAACTGAAAATTTAAAAATATTAACCGCCGTATGTGAAATTCTAAAGGCACTGTAGTAGCTTCCAAAAATATCGATTCATTGACTGATCATTTCGTTTCATCAAATGATTTCATTAAAATAAAAAATGCTAATTCCTGAAGGTAAAATAACAAACTTTCGCCCAGTCTCGTTATCCTAAAATTTAAAACAAAGAATAATTATAATACACAAAATCTCTAAATCACTGTGTTTAAAAATTAATAATTAAATAAATCATAGCATAATTTTTGTCCAACACATAAAAAAGCATGAAAAACTGTCTGTTGATGTCCGCTAATCTAGACAGTTCCTTTATTCGGACGGAAATGCTTTTTTTTTTTTTTTTCCCCACAACCATAAATGCATCGAGTCAATATCCATTTTTGAAAACATAGTCTGCATATATATGTAATCCCTCAACTACTGTATGTGACAATCAGTATCCAATGGCCTCGAATATCGGGCTCAAAGATTTAGAGGTAGTGTGTGGGTGGGAGGGGTCTCCCGCCTCAGGATAAAGAAAGCTATTTTCGTCGAATTTGTCTTCCCTTTCCATAATCCCCTCTCCCAGCTCCCAGCCATAGCTCCCAGCAGCCTATGCTCCCAGGCTCCCAGCTAGTTGCCATGGTTCCCCAGACAAGGTGAAAACGGTCACAAATCAGCTGCTGTCTCGAGCGGAAAGAAAAATGTTTGTATATATGTATGCGCATATCGTGTAAATATAATAAAAATAAATACCAACTATCACTATTTTAGAAAAAGATAGAGGTTCATTCCATAAAAAACAAAGAAAGGATCAAAACATTGCGTTTCTAGATATAAGCGAGTATTATATTATATATATTATATATGATTATTATTTGCAAAAACGGGCCGAGGATGGGCTCGTTTTTGGGAAATTCCGTAGGTTTAGCACTTTTTTCGGACATTTTCGTAACTATTATAGGTCCATTTTCAATGTCCACTCACAGTGCAGCTTCTAAAATTTTCCTAGCTCAATTCAATTTTTAAAAAGCTGTTCAAAAGGTGCATCCTTTTCAAGCAAGGCCGTAGCCAAGGGGGGGTAGTTTGGGGGTTCAAACCCCCCCCCCCCGAAATTTTCAGTCACATAACTTACTGTTCGTAGAAAAAAAATTATCCCTTGTATCGCCAACTACAATTATTGCACTTCAGTTCATTCAAACCGCATGTAATTTTTTACTTGTGTTTCTCTGAGGATCGCAAAGTGATAAATTTCACTTAAATATGCTACTCTTTTCTCTGTACGTTATATGCATACCTGTCTTCTGAGTATGGCCAAAAGAAAATGCAATTTCCGTGGCACTTGCAAGCAGAATTTCTCATTCTCATCCAATAATTCTTTAAATAAACAGCGTTTAATGTATCATAGTAGTAGGAATTTGGGAAGGTGGTAGCAAAAATGTGCCCTAAGTACACTATGTACGGCTGCGTTATTTACACAATTTTACGCAGTATTTACATTTCCCATAATTAGAATGCAGTATGATCGGAGCAAAAGCTCACATTCGTCTCAATGCTTCTCCACATTGGTTCTCTCTCTTCTTCTTTCACCCCCCCCCCTTACACGTAGAGAGAGACAAAAGAGAAATATCGTAAATAAAAAAATTTCTCTTTCGACAAAAAATAGTGAGTCATCTCTCGATTCCATCGGAGATCGAAACACGAAACAGTTTCACAGTATCGTGTTTATGACCTCTATAAATAAAAAAGTCAGAGTGATAAGTTTGTGATTTTTGGAGTTTGGGACATGTAGGCTCCAGTCTCGACCCATGTGGACCGGGAGGGAGATCCTACGTTGGCATTATTCACGTAACCAATCCGCTACTCCTTAGAATAAAAAGAGAGTGGCACTGCGGACAGCAGGAGTTAAAAAAAAAAAAAAAAAAAAAAAAAAAAAATCCGCTGCCTGGCTAATGTCGCTCCTCTAGAGTCAGCGCCCTAGGCAGTCGCCTAGTTTTCCTATATGGTCCAGCCGGCCCTGCTCTGTCACACAGTGCTTGTCATTCTTTAAAGGCTGCACTGACACAGAGGTTCGCTACGCCGCCGATAGGATATTGCTTACATAGCACTGTTTTAATTTGGATGCATTATTTTCGCGTTTTAAATAAAAATGAAAAAACACAAAGCTGGGATCATACTTTGTTTAATTTTAATTTCAGTGTGCTGAAAAAAGTACCATATTAAAACATAAAACTTGAAACCCCCCCCCGAAAAATTTTCCTGGCTACGGCCTTGTTTTCAAGTGAAACAGCCTGACCTGAATGGACTAGCGACGGAAATGTACCGTGAACTCTTACAAAATCTTGTTTCTTGGTACGATAAGTGGGTCGATGTATAGGGTGACTATGTAGAAAAACAGCTTTAAGTATCTACATCTAAAAATAAAAAAAAAATTGTTACGAAATCTTGAGTGCTTATTTTTTAACTGTCAAAAATGTACTTCAGGACCTATTTCATATTATCGATAGCTAACAAAATTGGGTTACGGATGTCATCATTTAAGTAATATGTTTTATGTCATTAACAAGCTGATTGTCATTATTTGTGTTTATTGTTATAAATAATAAAATAAAATTCTCAAAATAGAACTGATATTGTCATACATTTAATTAAAATTTTTCTAAGTGACAGGCAAAATTTTTATTCGATGTTATTTTTTTTTAATTAGAAATCGTTCATTTAAAATGTGTAGAAATCGATTTTTCACAGTGAAAAGTGGAGAATTTGTTTCTGCTAACTTTATTGAATGTTTCATGATGATATTTAGCATTCATGAAGGCTACATTCACACAATTGAACTTCATTTCCGGATGGGTCTGGTTTCATTTCATCATCACGTAGAATCAAAACCAAATCCGATAAGGTTACAGTGTAAATAAATATTCATTTCAGGTTGTGTTTCAATTTCGGAAAGTAAATTTGAAAAACACCATTTAAATGTGCACAATTTATCATTTCTCTCACAATCAAACAAGCCAAATTTTTTTGAGTAACTGTCAACTGTATCTTGAAGGGAATCCTGTAGGGTAAAACGGCAAATATTATGTTGTAGTCTTCCTCCCCTCCCCCTTTTCAAAATTTTAAAAGTTTTAATTCTTAAACGAATTGACAAAAAAAAAAAAGAAAGAAAGAAAAGAAAACACCTAAAACTTTATAATTATCTCAAGGGCAAATAGAACATGTCGCAGGCAAAAAAAAAAAAAAAAAAAAAAAAAAAAAATCATTAAAAAACAAAAAAAATTATTTGTTTATTATGTTTTTTATTAAGGCAAAGCTACAAGGGGCTACATGCCTATGGAGGGATGCCTTGGGATGAGGATATTTTAAGGGGCTCACGTTACGTATCGAGAAAACCGACCAAAATTCTAAACCAATAGATTGACAGCCCCATGCAAGGCCTGAACCTATGTTGAGTGCCATTTATCTTCTCGGCCACTGGTTGGTAATTATTTCAGGTTAATATACTGGGATTTTATCATTGTTTTGAAATTTAAGTAAAAACGAAAAATTGTCATATTAATAGCACGTGTTGCGCGTTTTTGTATAATTTCCTTAATGGCAACCATTATGTGAAATGATTATTATTTATGCTAATGCGTAAATTGCAAAGAATCGCCACAGAATCACAAGATCCCATTGCGGCCAAATAATCTAAGCTGTTTCTTTTAAGGGAGCCTTGAAGAGGGAGAAGCGAGTATAGATAGTATTAATGTACGTAATAGGTAGTATTATTAGATTTGTAAAGATAATATGAATAAATCGCAATGTACCACGTTAATAAATATTTCATGAAATTAAAAGTGTTTATCCTTTTTCAACGGTTGTCTTACATCCAACTAAATGAAAAGTAACTCTAATTTGCGTTAATATATCCCGCAGTCATTTCAACAGAGGAGATTACTTGAACTTTTTAAAAAATGAAATTCTGTTTTGTCACATGCAGATATGATTTTAGTAGTAAAATATTCCCTTCTTCCCGTATGAAGAGCGGGTGCGCAGCTATTTTAAAAACATCTCTTGCAAATAGCATGAATGAATTCAGAAGACCTCAAAACGTGTATATACACCAAAATCTCGAAGTCGAATTTTTTCATGATTACAATACGTTCCTTATATGGTACATGTTCGGAAAGAAATAAATGGTGCTCCATTTCATGTAGTGTCTTAGGTATTTAATGCTACAACTTGAGCCTAAAAAACAGTATTATGTAGAAATAAGACATTTTGAAAGCCAGGAGTTCTCTGCAAACCATTAAGCTTTCCACTTTTTTGATAGTGAATGACACTGACGTATTTTTTTGAGTCATTATACTGCAATGATCAGGTTAGTATTCATGACACAAACTTTACATTAAGAGTCAAATAATTTTGCTCTTTTTTTTTAAATTCCACATCACGAATAATTTCGAATTACACATGTAAGGAAAATTTTAGTTTCCTACCGTGCGAAGAACGGGCACGCAGCTAGTACATAATAAAAGCTCCTGTTATATAGCTCCTTTAAATGCATTTAAGATTTACAGAATCATCTATCTAGACAGTTAAGTAATTTTCTGTATTTTTATTGTGTAAATTAAATGTACTCGCGTAATAGAAAAACACAATTATAAGCCTCGAATTTTTATCATTAGGAAAAAAAGCCTCATAAAAGAAATAACTTATATGTCTTATATAAAATGTTTTCTTCTTTATTGAAATTTCCGTAAATAAAATGCATTATACCACATCGAATTCACAGAAGTTCTAAGGCAAAATTTTAAAACGTATTTCTGAAATCGCTGTGTGTGTGTCTTTCCCATAACTTTGAGCATTATCTTTTTAATGTGCAAAGTATTACAACTGTGTCATTAAAAATATAACAATTTCTTAAGCTTTAATATTAAATCTACTTTAGTATACACAGTACAGGTGGTGATGAGTATTTGTACCCATATCCGTTGATACCGAAAGTTATAGATTCGTACAAGTGGGGGGAAAAAATCCTTCTTTATTCTTTTGTTTTTCGGACACATAGTACAATTTTCTAACGTCTTTTCAATCGTGAATGAAAAAACAATTTTTCATAATTTTAGAGTAACTAATCTCTATAATTATGAAAAAGATTTTATTCTTATAGCTCAGATCTTGGTTGAAATGTTTTCAGTTAAAAAAGAAATGGGGACAATTCTGCTTCAAAATAAGTACTCATTGTGTAAAAATCTGTACACCTAACGGTGTTATTCGAAAGAATCATGTGATTTTGGTACATAATTACAAATAAACTATTTATGCCAGGCACTTCAAAATTTTGAAACTGTCTCTTTACAAGCTGTATTACATACTGCGAAGACAGGCCAATCTGTATCAGTTTCAATACTTTTAGAAAAAATTCTTAAGAATTGGAAATTTTCGCAAAGCGTGTCACTCTTCGAAAAATCTTGCAGTTCAAATCCATGTAGAATTTTTTCTGAAAATTTCACAAAAGCCACAGCGTTTTCGCTTATCGTAGTGTGTAAAACAGCTTATGAAGAAACATCTGGAATTTTTCGGAGACCATGGTGCTATTAGTTTATTTCAATTTGTGTACCAAGACTAAAAACAGAGTTCTTTTTTTTTCGAAGAACAGCCCTAATGGAACTGTATTAACACGACTGTCGAATAAAATCGGCAAAATTAGAAGAAAATAATTGAAAATTTAATTAAAATAACCGTTTTTCGACTATCCGGAACGTTACTTTTTCGTAAAAGAGACTTATTTTTTAAAATATCGTTTCAATTATTTTGTATAACTAGTTCATACATGAAATGTTGAAATTATATTAGGAATTTTCCCGAAAATACAATCTTTAAACATACTACTGAGTTTTTGGTGCGACCAGGGGTGGCGCCAGCGGGGGGATCGGGGGGGGGCATGCACCCCCCGTCGGGGATCACTGACCCCCCCCCCGGTCGGAGAGTGTCGTCGGGGATTTTTCTAGAGAATTTGTTGGTTTAGAAAAACTAAGGAAATTTTGCAACCAGATAAAAAATTCCATTCAAAGTGTCTGATCCGACCGTAAAGGTTCCATTCTCATTCTGCTTGGAATTATACGATATACATATACTGAATATTGATTATCTGGAACTCTGAGTATGTTTCTCGGGATTCGAAGGAAACAACGAACAAGATCCCAGTGCTCACAACTGTTTTGAATGATATCTCTAGAGGAAAAAGGGACCAAATTCTAGAAAAAAAGAGACTAAAAAGAGACCTTGTAAAACACAACCCACAACATTTGCAACATATTTGGTTGTTGTTTTTTTTTACACTCATGAAACAGAATTTCACCTTAGCCGATATTTTTAAATTTGTGCCTAAAAAGATCAGTAAAGTGAGGAATAAAACAAATTTATGAAATTCCCTCATATTGCCTGCTGGCTCTGTTGCCACTCTGCATGAGGACCTAACAAAAATAAATGAAAGCAGGAAGACAGAAAGAGGATGAAAAAAACAATAAGTTTTAAGCAAATGTAGACAAGCCAGAACTTTGAAATCCACCTTTTTAATGTTAAAAATTATCCCTTTAAACAGTCTGTTGCTCTTAATCAGCAATGCATAGTATCCAATGCTTCATATGAATAGAAATATACATAAAGCAAAAGCCTGGGAAACACTGAATACCAGATATGTGAAAATTCCGTACAGTTCAGTATGTAAATAAAATGAAATTTGCAGGAAAAAGCCAAGGAAAAGGTAGAGAGGAGGTTAAATCTGATGCACATAGAGGTTTTTTTTTTTTTTTTTTTTTTTTTTTTTTGTAATAAATTTTAGGACTTCTTACATGACAGTCTGAAAACTAAAAATATTAAAAAAAGTGTTTCTCTCTTTTTTTTCTTTAAGTCAACATATTTCAATTTTAAGTGGCTACAACAAATTGAAGTCAAGGTGGATCACCATTATCTGCATTTTTGTGCAAAATTAAACTATTCCTCAAAGGTGTACACATACAAACTTAAATTTGAACAAAATATACCAATATATAAAAAAGTATGACTTGAAAATGGAAGGGGTAAAGGGGGGGGGGTTGCAAGAGAATAGAATTCCCGTAGAATCACAAAAAAAAAAAAAATAACTGTATGAACGAAGAAAAATAACACTAAAGAAGAATGATTTTGTTTAATACATTTTTAAAAAAAATTAGTAACTATTTCTTTTTCAGTATTTAGAATTTTTAACTTTTCGGTGCTAATCCTACAATCGGGAATTATTTGTGCACTTGACTTGGATCCATCCTGATGTTGCCATACAATTGTAAGGATCCCATTAAGTATTTGATATTCACCATGGCACAGAATTAAACATGTTTACAAGTGTAAACAACTGCAGTAATTTAAAGTAGATGCTAAAAAAATAAATAAAATGTGAAACACTTTCATATTTTAAATACACACTAAAGTGCTCTGTATTAAAAGTGTATGATAATTCATGCATCGTCCCTATTTTTCTACCTTGTTCCATAGAACATATCTTTGGAATCAAAATTTATCTTAAAATTGTCTTCTAAAACTGTTTTACAATCTTTGTCAAGCATATTCGAACTGTACTGCACTATTTTAAATACTGCTTGGAATGGTCGTCATAATCCATAGAGAGTGCCATGTTTGTATTTCTTGTTCCACAAACACTTCGGAACTGAAATCTGTATTAAAATCGCCTTCTAAAACTATTTTACAATCTTTGCCAGGAATATTCTATCTATACTTTTCCTTTGTAATAAACTGTCAGTGTTTGCCAGTTCCTAGCCAAATTTGGAAGATGTTGCCAAGCTTGGTTCGGTTTTGAAGACTTTTCGATACAAAATTTGGCGACCAATTATCAAAAATTGCAAACCTTGTGCGACTTTCAACATTTTATTCTCCCCCTTCCTCCTTTCTTGTTATCTGGCAAACACATTTGAAAAAAATGCTTCAGCACAATAAATTGTGTAGGCAAATTATGCCGACACTAAAAAACCTGCTATCACTGAGGTGTTAAAAAATAAATAAATAAATAAAAAAATCTGCATTTGTGTTTCCCTATCTTCTCAGATTGTATCATTAAAAAGTGAGGGTGAAAAGGAAGATCCAGATTCTATTTTCTTTTGCAAATAAGCAGGACCAGTAAAGATTCCTGTATTTGACATTTATGTGGATGGGTTTCTCAGTTGGTTTGCAATTAGGTTTCTTACAAGTGCTGATCATTCGAAAGTTGCCATGGCATGTCTTCAGAATTTCTAGAATCCATGGTGAAAAAGAGAAAATAGGGACCGTTTACATGGAAAAGGGACTTTTAGAGAGCTCTAACTAAAAAAGAGACTTTTAGGGAAAAAAGAGACTATTTGTGAGCCCTGAGATCCACATTTCTAGGATAAGCAGGGTTGCCCGATCTGCTGACAATTGCCTTCCTAAAGACCTTTTTAACTACGACTTAGGTGAAAATCACTGGGCTTTCCTGTTAACCAAGAACAGATAATTAATGACCATCTCATCATAATAGTTTTTAATATACGAAACCAATGTAGGAAATTTATCTCTTACTCGAATGCTTTTATGAGAGGCTGTGCCAGTACTGAAACGTAAAATTTTGGGGTTTTATCGTTTGGCCCCCCTGTCGGAGAAGGTGGCCCTCCCGTCTGGGGAAAATCTGGCGCCATCACTGGGTGCGACCTTCTAAATAGTATGCTGATTTCCGGTGGTGTAACCGAAATAACGTGTAACGTACGAAATGGAGTGAGTGATGGATCTGTTTTTGTTTTAATAGTATCTGGTGGAATAAATGTCAACAGGTAGAGAAATTTCACATCCAAATGTCTTACTAGAGATACTCTTCTTTTCTTATTTTATAAAAAAGCACGACCGCTTTTAAAATATCTCTCTCAGACACTTTTTAGGACACTATTTCAAAAGTTTGGAATACCAAATTCAGGACTCGTACAACCCTGCACATGTAAAGTGAATTAATTTTTTTTTTTTTTTAAATACATAGGAATCCTACTGCATTCATTTAAATACTAATTACAGGATCTACGTTCGAATGCACAGGGCCTGACTGCAACATTTTTGTGCCTAGAGCACTTTCAAATTTTCGTGCCCCCTATGTTCAAGCTTTAAACTCACTTTTTTGAGGCTTTTCTTCTGCATGGGTGCTCAGGGCCTGCCATTGCAGAGCCCTTTTAATGAGTTATTTTTAAAACACTCACCTACAAATCCGATGACGGTAATCCTAGGGTGTATATCATTCTAGACGAAACAGTTAACACTTATCCACAGTTCTGAATTTACAACACTAGAAAAGAGGTTTCAACGGAAGATTTTACAAATGTATTACCCACGAATCCTTTCGTATTGCGAAACAAACAACTTCAGATGCAAAAATCACAGCAGTATCCTGTATCACAGTTAGATCATTCACAGGAAGGGTCATTCACTGCTGAAAACACAAGGAGCTCTGCTATCGATTGGAACACAGCATTTTCCGGGCATGATCATCCAACGGACGCACATATTTCGTATCCAAAACGTAATCCACACACTCTCCGAGTGTTTTACGAATCATCCCGACTTTTTTAACTGAACACATGCGATCCAAACTCAAAGTTCAGCCCTGGAGTGCAGACAGACTGACACGTCTGACGGTAGGTAAGCCTAGAATGTGTGCAAACTTTCCTTCTTTTTAGTACACTTCATTGCACAGCGATTCCAGACGGAGAACCTGTTTCCCTCCACTCAAAAAAGGGAAAATCGAATACAATGTATCAAAAATATAAAAGAGAAAAAAGAGAGAGAGAGGGGGGAAAAAAATGGCCTATCGTACAGCTGGCTTGGAACGGTTCAAAGCAACCAACGCGAGAGGGATGCAGAAACGAGTCAGTTCACGCGATTTCGAAAGAAAGTCATTCTATGAAGGTCACGGAACAATTTTATGGATAGGAAGAGAAAAAAAAAATTAAGTTCAAAAGCGGATTTAACGGTTTTCCCGGTTGAGTTTGGGTTGATCTTTTCAATCCAAATTGGAAGCTCATTCTGCTCTTAAAATCATGTAACTTACGAGCAGTTTAAAAATTAAATAAATGACGTCAGACTCGCAAGAGTAAAATCCTAGACCTTCCTAAGCTGTAGGAGTAGGATGAACGCTCAATCTATTTTCTTTATAAAAGATTTAGAAATAATGTCACATGAATCTATTCATCGGAACATGATGAATTTTGGAGTCCAGAAACATCCGACAGGTGCTGCTTTTTCAAAGATCAGCCTTTAACTAACCTATTTTTATTCTCAAACCACTTGCGTAACAACCTCTTGCTTAACACAATCTCAGTAGCATCTTTTAGTCTGTTCATTCTATAGGGACTATTTTTAAATGGACGAGCTTTGAACAAAAGCTCGCCATCCACATTTGTGTTTTCAATTCATTTACTATTGACTGGATCATTATATCGAATTGGAAATAATTTTGTAAGAATTTCGAGGTAATATTTTATTCCTTAAAAATAAAATTGAAAATTCAAGCCCTTATAAAAGCTTCTTTACTTTCCGAAAACTTTAACATTTCGGTCACTGTCTTTAACACATTTTTGCTACGCACCCCATCGAAATATAAGTAATATTTGGACTGACATTATTTAAAGAGACATCCAATGTAAAAAACGATCAATGTATTATTGCGGTTTCTGGAAGCATGCTGGCCAATGCTTCAAACAAAGCTAACTAAAAAAAGTACACCGGTGACGTGACGAAAAGTTTACATCCGTCTCTGTCCTTGTGTATGGCGTTCATTAAGGTCGGTTTGGAAAGTGCTTTAGAATAGATACACTCGCACTCGCAGCATGATTTATATTCCTTTAGTGTCTAAAATTGGGTATTCATAAGCATGCCTCTTCTTTAAGACAGAAGCCTCTCATTGCCTGGATGAAGTTTAACGTATCGAGATTCCCATTGTTCGCAGCAGTTCAAAAGCAAGAGAACAATAGGAGCATTTTCATTAGAATAAACGGGACATTTTTTTTTTTTTTTTTCATTAAACGCCAGCTCATTCAGAAAATGCGGAGATCAATGCACAAGAAATCAGTCAAGAATTCAAAATAACGTATATTTCATTATTACTAGGCAAAAACTTGAAAGTCAAGGCAAATGCGAAATTTCAGCAATTTATCATTTTTAAATGTCGTTTTCAGTATTATTAATATAAAGCTGGCATTTATTGTCCTTGATTTTTGATTAGCTTTGAGTGAAGTGAAGTGAGTCCTCTCAAGAAACGTGCCTGGAACATTTTGAGTGACGTAAAGAGGCCGGTAAAAATTAAATGCGGCAGGAGAACATCCGCTGCCGACAGTCCGTACAAAATTGGGTATTTTTTTAATGTTTTGAGCCACGGAAAGGAATTCGCCTTATTAATAGTGCGTTCGATAGGAAGAATCGAAAAGAATGGGGATGACAAGGGACGGCATCGCCTAGGCCAAGGGTAGCCAAATCACGGAGCATGCCAACGCCCCCTAGAGAGGAAAGCCGCGGCGCTTACTTATGACGTCACACCGACTAGGTAAAGCAAAGCGTTTCCATTGGGTTTCTCCTCTCTCCCGCGGAGAGAGGAGAAACCCAATGGAAACGCTTTGCTTTACCTATTCCGTGTGACGTCACAAGTAAGTGCCGCGGCTTTCCTCTCTAGGGGGCGTTGAGCATGCGCGCATTGGATGATTTCAAATAGCGTATTGCATCCTCGTGTCCATTCAATGTGACACAGTGAAGACATTATTTAACCCTTTGAAACGCAACCCTTTCCCAATGCTGAAAAAAGGGAAGCCGTTGCCATCGCTCGACTGAACGACCCGCAAGAGGGCGGACGATCGAAACGTTCATCAGCAGGAAAAACAAAGAGAGCCGATTCATGGATTAGGATGCTCTTTCAAACATAATGAAACAAGAAAAACAAATTGAGCCGATGCAAGGATGATGATACACTTTCGACAGAATGAAGCATGAAATACAAATAGAGCCGAAGCGTGGATTAAGATTCACTTTCCAAAACATTGAAGCAAGACAGATAAATAGGGTGCGTGCGTGGATTATGAAGCGCTTTCTAACATAATGAAAAATAAATGGCAGCACACGAGTACGTAGTTAATATCATTCAAAAAAGCGACAGAATTTTGTATATAATAAAGAACCATTAAAATGTTATAGGTTCACCCTATAAAGAGTCGTTCGGCAACATTATCAACTGAAAAAACACTCAAATTACTGGTGTTAAACGATAAAGTAAACAAAAAACTTTGTAAAAAACACATATAAGATGTTATAGGTAAGAAGATACGTACGTTTCGGCCAAAAAATTGTTTTGGCCTTCATCAGTCCAAGCCCTTCGTCGCAAGGAACTTCCCTGTGTTCCTTTCGACGAAGGGCTTGGACTGATGAAGGCCAAAACAATTTTTTGGCCGAAACGTACGTACTTTCTTACCTATTATATTTTATGTGTGTTTTTTACAAAGTTTTTTATTTACTTTAACATTATCAACTGTCAGTTTTACGAGCACGTTGTTTATACATCGTTAAGAGAAATTTTTCAAGCTTAAAAAAGTTTCTAAAATGAGTTTGGGTGAAGCAGTTTCTTTAATAAATCGAAGTGACTAAAATAGAGCCAGCAAAGCTTCAGAAAATTCCGAAGAATCGTTTTTTAAGGGGATCCAACAGAAACGAACGATAACGAGCTATTCATCCGAGATATTATTCCCATGCTTTGTAATCAGGATTTCGGAAACTTCTCCTCAGAGCACTACTCAATGCTCCAAGTGCTCCACCACAGAAAAAGTTTGAAAAACTCTGCTTTATCAGGGTTTCTACAAATTTCACAGCTTTTGCTTCCCCGACTTTTTCCATCTATCATGCTCTTCCCTGACTTTTTATCTAGCGTGCTTTCCTGAATTTTGCGTTTCTATTTTTAATATTACATCCTTTAATTAATAACTTTTTTATATATTTTTCCCCTTTTTTACAAATAATAATAATAATAAAATCAATATACACAAAAATATTATTGGACATCACTGGATTCTAACAAAAACCCTGTTGGATGATAATCATTTAGGATAAAATTAAGAATATTTCAACTGAACAAGATATGTTAATAAAGGACACATTTAAAAATTATTTGTAAGGTTCAATAAGAAAACGAAAATAAAACAATTTCTAGAATTAGGTTCAAACAGGAAGTACTCTCTTGATTTTGCTGCAAAATTCAAATATTCTTGCATTTCCCTGACCTTTCTTCAATTTCTTCAAATTTCCCTAACTTTTTTCCCAAATCCCTGACTTTCCCTGATCAAAACTCATTTCCCTGACTTTCCAGGTCTGTAGAAACCCTGGATTAATAATATTACATTCATTTTCAAAATATCACTACTAATACATTTTTTTTTTAACTAAACATCCCATTGGATTTGCTATGTCATTATCTTCCATGCTCTGCACACATCAGCTTCGAAAAATGGAAAATTGTACGACGAGAGAGCTGAGACAACAAAAACATTTAATAGCCCCGAGAATTCGGTTCCCCATTCCTCAAACTTTTCTTGGAACTTTCACATTTATTTAAAATACTCAATGAGGAAGTGGCTGCAGTGTGGTCTTTGTAGTTATTCAATTGGAAACGTGCAAGAGTTTTGTTCTCAACTTACACGCATTAAAGTAAAACGACTTATTGCAAAGCATTAAAATGATAAAGCAGCATTTGCATATTGCAAATATTAGCTATCAAAATAGGTCCTAATGGACAAAATTGTCCTTCATTAAAGCAATCTGTTCTCACTCGATGACACCCGTGACCATCCAGCCAAAGCCGCACTCCCATACACAAAGGATCAAAAATAAAAGTATTTACAAATTAAATAGCTAACGTCAACAGCAAGATAACAAAAGCAATTATAGTCTCGAGGATTCGGTTCCCCATTCCTCAAACTTTTCTTGGAACTTTCACATTTATTTAAAATACTCAAGGAAGTGGCTGCAGCGTGGTCTTTGTAGTTATTCAATTGGAAACGTGCAAGAGTTTTGTTCTCAAGGACGATCGCTGAAAGGGATTATTAGGCGCGATCCATCTTCAAACGCCTTTTTAATAACGTTCTGGGGGGAACGAATTCAATTATTCCGAGGATTCTTTTATTCACGACACGATTCACATTTTTTAACAGTGCATTTTTTTGGAAAAATAAAATCGATGTGGCCGCGAAATCCCGACTCGCCCACTTCCGCGAAATGCCGACAATTGTTCAAATGAGATTATCCAGGAATGTTAAAGAACGTAAACACAAAGAACATTAAGTGCTTTTTAATACACGATGGATCTATGTTTCACCTTTATCTATGTTTACCCGGTATGGATCTTAGATGACCGCAAAGCCATTGTGCAAGAGCAAAATGGGCCACTGCTAGGCAGTGAAAGAGCGACTCTGAATAGATATTCTTTAGAAAGTAAGTGAATCAAAAATAATCATTCTGTTCTTTATTATGATCTGTTTACTCCACGAGAAAACGGGGGGGGGGGGGGCGGCAGTCCTACTCATGCACGGTACTATGCGGAGCTCCTAGAGTACTGTCCACTTAAAGGGTCAGGTACCTTTGAGCGTTGAAAATCTCAACGAAAATTGACCATAACTTCATTTGCATTAGCTCTACAAGTAACAAGTCTGTAAAATTGCAATTTTTACCAGTTATTTAGAAAGCTTTTATAAATCTTTTACAACTCTTGGAATAGTACTACCTATTAAATTAAATTTTTTATAATTAAAAGTATTAGAGCTCAGTTTTTACCTCTTTATAGTCTTGCGCGCAGCATTTCATAAAATATATATATCACAGTAACTTAAAAATTTCAATACATAAAGAAAAGTATCCTTAAATTAAAATGACGAAAAAGAATTTTGTTCTGATGCATGTAACGTTATAATTTTTGCATTTATTTGCATAATTATGCAAATGATATTTATAAAAATTGCAATTATTCTTTTTTTTTGAAAGGAAAGAAGAGTCCCAGCAAAATTATTTTTCGTCATTTTAATAATAAGCTATTTTTCTATGTCTATAACGATTTTTTGGATAATGTGATGCATATATTTTATGAAATGCTGCGCGCAAGACTATCAAGAGGCAAAAACTGAGCTCTAATACTTTTAATTATAAAAAATTTAATCTAGTATGTAGAACTATTCCAAGAGTTCTAAAAGGCTAATAAAAGCATTCTAAATAACTGGTGAAAATTGCAAGTTTTACAAATCATTACTTTTGGAGCTATTAGAAATAAAAGACATAGTCTTTTTTTGTCTATACTTTCATTGCTCAAAAAGTACCTGACCCCTTAAAAGAACTTGATTCACATTTTTAAAAGGGCCAATGACATAATGAAAATCAATAAAGTAGATAAATTTCGCAACATTCAATGCACATTTAAGTATTGGGTTGGCAACAAAGTAATTGCGTTTTTCCGTGTGTCAATATTTCGCCTGGCCAAAACTACTGAAGTTAATTATGCGTAATTTGGCACGTACGCGAGTTCTTCAACATAAGTGCTAGATCAGAGAGCATTTTCCAAAATTCGTAATCTTAGGGGGGGGTAAGGGGCCAAAAAGTTCCTTTCACATATCCCGCGTGATCTCAAATAAAAATAGAGATATCCGTGAAGTTCTTTCTGTAAAATACAGCAGTCACGAATACCTAAAAATTAATTTCAGGACATTTTTAATAGTGTCCTCGAAGGAGGATAGAAGCGAAAAAAGGGGGGAGGGTGGCCCTCTTTTATGGACGAAAAAAAATACTGCCAGTGAAATTCTTTCTTTAAAATGTAACAAATATGAATCGTATGTTCAGGCACAGCTTACCTGCAATTAAAAACGTGTTGAAAACTTATTTGCTTGAATTTTATACCAGAAAACGCAATTACTTTGTTGCCAACCCAATAAAACGAATTATTGTAAAGCATTAAAATGAT
Organism: Cheiracanthium punctorium; assembly: GCA_038373885.1. Lineage (NCBI taxonomy): Eukaryota > Metazoa > Arthropoda > Arachnida > Araneae > Cheiracanthiidae > Cheiracanthium > Cheiracanthium punctorium. The sequence continues at coordinate 184,103 of JAWZYV010013430.1, forward strand.
AACGCAACATTTGTACATTGCAAATATTAGCTATCAAAATAGGTCCTAATGGACAAAATTGTCCTTCATTAACCCTTTGAGGCGCAACCCTTTCCCAATGCTGAAAAAAGGGCAGCCGTTTCGATCGTCCGCCATCTTGCTGGTAGTTAAGTCGAGCGATGGCAACGGCTGCCCTTTTTTCAGCATTGGGCAATCGATCCACCTGTTCTCGCGTTCTTCCATTTTCCAGCAGATGTCAGTGCTGTTAAAAAGAATCGTGACCATTCCTTTACGGGAAATGACGTGCTAAAAAGTAAAGGATTCTCGTGGAGCTATGTCACCCGTAACTATTCTTATAGAAATCCAATCTTTTCTTCGTGACAGGCAACAGTCAAAACGTCAGAGTTTGGTGATCCCAGAGCGGGATCACTGCGCCTTAAAGGGTTAAAGCAATCTGTTGTTCTCTCTCGACCACACCCGCGACCATCGAGTCAAAAGCCACACTCCCATATACACACAGTAGCGGATTCAGGAGAGGGGCTAGGGGGCTTCACCCCCCCCGAAAGAGATTGCTAAAGGGTAACATTCTGCTTCATTATGCACTTAGAATATGTAAAGTGATCTTTTTTTAATCGCTTAGCCCCTCCCAAAAGTTTTTACATTGGTTTAGACTAAAATTTTGTTTTATTGTATATTTTTGTTTGGGTGAAATAAGCTTTTTTCAAAAATGAGCCCCTCCCAAAAGAGAATTTCTGGATCCGCCACTGCCTACACAAAAGGATCAAAAATAAAAGTACTTACACATTAAATAGCTAACGTCTTCACCCAATCTACGACTCCTCATTCGGAAAAATAACGAACCTAAAAACAGAAAAGATCACTATTACATCTCCATTTTCTAAAAAGGTGAGAAAACATTTTCATTTTAAGATAGCAAAAACGAATATCAAAAACTCCAATCTATTCGATTATACCGTATCGACCCATTTCATTCAAGCAGGACACTTCTTTGGATGAGTATTGAGTAGGAAGCTCACTACTGAAGGAAAAAAATTCGATTATCGAATAGTTCAAAAATTCAGAACCCATCTGACACTTTGGAAAACTCATTTTGCAATGATTTGTGGCAGTCTTTGAAAGGATGCCGACAAAAAATTTGTGTTCAATGTTGTGAAACCATTACTTCATTTCTTTCTCTTTAAAAGCCATGTACACTAGGCAAACTTTGCTTAGAATTTTACAATTACCAAATTTTTCATTTATTAACCGTGCACCAAAATCAATTCCGGTCTTACGACCGTGGTTTATCATATATATACCCAATTTGCGCTCAATCGAATGGACCGTTTAAACGCTAGCGCACTTTCAAGAATTCCCCCCCATAGGCCAGTCCTGCAGAAAAACTAAGTCCTATACACACCCAAATCAATACCGGTCTTGCGACGGTGGTTTGTAACCTATATACTCAATATGAGCTCCATCGAATGCCCCGTTTAGGAGCTATCGTGTTCACTCACATACACACATACACACAAGCACACAAACACACACACATACATACATCTCGTAAAAATAGCATAAATGAATTCTGAAGACCTCAAAACGTGTCCATACACCCAAATCTCGAAGTCGAATTTCTTCATGATCACAATACTTTCCTTATGTGTAATTCCATGAGAATGTATACCCAAGTGTTGATTTTTACTTTGTAAAGGAGCATAAAATCATTAATGCTATTTTAATAAATATATATTAAAGTTTTTATTAAAGTTTTTATAAAGATTAAAAGTATACTAGACAGTAAAAGAAATAAAAAATTGTGTTTTTACATGAACAAACTTGTGTTTTCAGATTGAATATTTGCAGATGTTGTGTAAGTCACACATTATCTGTCGTGTCAGTCACAAGCAGATAACTCAAATAAAAGATTTAAAAATTTTATTGAACTCGAATTTGATTCTTATTATTGTTGTATGCACTATTCTTGATATTTCATGCGAGTTTCAAATTTTAAGAACTAAATCTAGAGCAGAATTTTTAATATAAGTGAAAGCAAGTCTAAGCCAGTTTCTTTTTGCGTCGTGTCAGTCACAAACAGTTATTTTATTTTTTTTAAACATTAAAAATCGCACAAATTTTTATTAAAAACATAATACATAAGTGTATTTACTTTACTCTTCTATGATTCGTTACTGAAAGTTTAAATTTATTCTTAATTTACACTTTTGAACAAAAGTGAAACATACGGAAAATCTCAAATGTTGTGTAAGTCACACACGGAATTACCCTTATATCATGTTCGGAAAGTAAAAAGTAAGAAAATCTGAAACACTTTTAGATTTTAATTACGATCTTTTGTATGAAGACCCACTTGAGCTGGTTTAAGGGATTAAAAAAAATACTTTTTCTTATTTAAAAAAGCGCTTGGTAGGCTTGAAGTGACGATCCATGAGAGTTACAGATTAGCAGTATAGGAATGGTACTTACAAATCATTTTGTACAAAACCAATTTTAACCGATAGGCTCAAATTACTCTTTCCTCCCTCCCCCACATACACACACTGCTGTTTGTCGCAAACAGCTGATTGTATTTATTGACAATAGAATATCTAGTAACAGAAGACTATAGTCAGCGTTCATTGTGCATTTTTCTACTTCGGAAATAAAATAATGATGAGTCAATATGGAGGATATATTGACAGATTAAATTAAAAAAAATATTAAGTACATTTCTAGATTTTTAGTTATTTAAAACGTGGGTTTTATTCTTCCCCCCCCCCCTCCCCCAACTATTATTAAATACGCTTCCCAGCAAACACACACAGGCTCTCTGAACTAGAGATGAGTTCGGGCTCATTTTTTGAAGCCCGAGCCCGAGAACTTTTAATCCGAGCCCGCCCGAGCAATATTATTTAAGTCGGAGCCCGAGCCCGAAATTTCAGTTAAAGATAAAAAATATTCAATTACTTCATTGATAGAATAAAATACAATAAATTTTGCCGTTTGTGCAAATTAAAGAAAAATAGAGTTGCAAACTCTCAATGCACTTTCTAATTCATTATATCTATGTTTATCAAATAATGTCCGATCTGATGACTAACTAAGCAATATAAGCCGCCTTTCTGAAAAACCCAAAGAGCTTCATGCATCTTCTAGGCGCCCGTGCCCCTAATTTTTTTTTTATAAGTACTTTTATTTTCCTCATGTATCACTTTTTAAAATCTGTTTCAAGGAGTATGTTCAATAAATGAGAAATTCTTCACGAGCCCGAGCCCGAACGCAATTGGGAATTACAGAGCCCGAGCCCGGTTCGGGCCCGGGCTCGGGCTGAGCCCGTCTCATCATTACTCTGAACGTCTATTCACGTTCAGAAGACGTTTTCTGAACGTTAATAGACGTTCAGAGGACCTGTGTGTGTTTGCTGGGCTTATTATAGCTAACGCACTGTATCATAGGTTACTACAGCATAATATTTTGTCCTACGATCGGCTCAATGACCTTCTCAACCGCTCTGAGCAAAGACGTGGAGAGAGATGCGAGAGAAGTGAGGCGCTGCTGATATCCCTCCGTTCGCACATTTTTACTGTGCTCTCGAAAGTTTTTTTTTTTTTTTTTTTTTTTTTTTTTTTTTCCGTTATCTCTTCCAGATTCTCCCCTGGTTTCTTGTGTTCGGTTAGTTAACCCATATTTTTTTATTATTTTCTTTTTTTTTCAACATTTTTCAAGACAGTACATTTTTTACGAGCTAGTGTATATATAATTAAGATGGGAGTCCAATAAGTGTTTCGGAGCTAAAGCGATTGCATTTTTCAATATAGTCTTTCGAAATAAAATATAGAGACAACACTTTTGCTAAAACTAATCTTGGTGACGAAATGTAAAACCCAAGATGACTTGTTTTCTTTCAGTTGCGTGCCTTGTTTTCCTTTCACTGCTGGAAATGCAAATAAAGTTGAACTTGTAAGGTGCGTCTTATCTGCCTATTTCATTTTCGAAATTTATTTTGCGAACCTCCATTTAAATAACGCACGAGCCGCCACTGCTCGAGGGATAGCGTATTTCACCCTCTTCCCCCCCCCCCCACCTCCAGAAAAAGACGTTCTCGCAAAAATTACTATCATTTTGTTAATAAACAGCCACATTTCGGGAGGCAGTGGCGTAGCTAGAGGGGGGCAAGGAGGGGAAAAGCTCCACTCAACACTATCTACAGTCGACAGCAGCACATAACGGCTTCATTAACCCTTTAACCCTTTGAGGCGCAACCCTTTCCCAATGCTGAAAAAAGGGCAGCCGTTGCCATCGCTCGACTTAACTACGTCCGCCATCTTGCTGGTAGTTAAGTCGAGCGATGGCAACGGCTGCCCTTTTTTTCAGCATTGGGCAATCTATCCAGCTGTTCTCGCGTTCTTCCATTTTTCAGCAGATGTCAGTGCTGTTAAAAAGAATCGTGACCATTTTTTACGGAAGTGACGTGCTAAAAAGTAAAGGATTCTCGTGGAGCCATGTCAGCCGCCACTATTTTCATAGATGTCAAATCTATTCTTCGTGACTGGCAACAGTCAAAACGTCAGAGTTTGGTGATCCCAGAGCGGGACCACTGCGCGTTAAAGGGTTAACGCGCAGTGTTCCCGCTCTGGGAACACCCAACTCTTGGCGTTTTGACTGCGGACAGTCACGAAGAACAGATTGGATTTCTATAAAAATAGTGGCGGGTAACATAGCTCCACGAGAATCCTTTACTTTTTAGAACGTCGTTTCCCGAAAAAAAAAAGTCACTTATTTTTAACAGCACTGACATCTGCTGAAAAATGGAAGAATGCAAGAACAGCTGGATAGAGGGCCCCATGCTGAAAAGAGGGCAGCCGTTGCCATCGCTCGACTGAACGACCCGCAAGAGGGCGGACGATCGAAACGTTCATCGCGTGCCACAGATCAAGAGACCCTTTTTTTGACGCAGCTGGACGTTTCGATCGTCCGCCCTCTGGCTGGTAGTGAAGCCTAGCGATGGCAACGGTTGCTCTTTTTTTCAGCATTGGGAAAAGGTTGCGCCTCAACGGATTAAGGTTAATACAAAAATGTGTTATTTATTGAACGAATAAGCATTATCATAAACACGATAGAGGATGTTTCATTCATAAATATTTTGGCCAAAATGTACTATTTTACAGTGATTAGTATTTAACTTCTTCGCTCCCACTTCCATTTTTATGGGAGGGCAGCGAGTTTCGGCGCCATTTTACGGCGCCATTTAGTGAATGAGTTTTTCACTAAAAAAGATGACTGTAGATGACTGTGACCAGAAAAAGATGACTGTAAATGACAGTGCTAGAAATTTCCCACTTTCTAAAAGGCGGACGAGTCCCAATCCGCAGATATTTACATGAAAAGATCATTCCTGGTGCTCAACGATCCGCAGATCATTTACCCGAGAGGACTCCCCATCATTCTAACGGAGCGGTGGCTCCAATAAACAGCATTTTTAATCCAAATACGAACAGTTTCTGCATCCATTTAGAAAATGGAGCTGCGAATTTTGGAACTCATTGATTGGATTTCACCGGATATAGGGTCGAAACAGGAAAACATTCAAAATGTATTTTAAAGGGGACGATAGACGTTTATAATTTGTTTTTTTTTAATTTTTGGCCAAAAATTATGAAATTTTGTATAGATACGCTTTGAAGTATGAAAAATACAGTAGAACCTCGATTAACCGAGCTTCGGTTAACCGAGGTTTCTGTTAACCGAGGCAATAACGAAGTCTAATTTTTTTTTTTTTTCTCCTTTCCAAAATGAGCTTGGAAAAAATTATGCACATTTTAGTTCGCTGTCCGTGTTTCATTTATTGTTTTGTCAAAAAAAAAAAAAAAAAAAAAAAAAAATCCATTTTACTTTTTAAAATTTACTACTAGAGTTGATATTTCCTTTTTAAATATTTTTAGCTGTGAGACACAAGTTCATATGTGTTTATTTTGATCATTTAAAAAACGTTCTATTGTTTTTCACTTTAAAAGTTAGTTAAATTCGCAAGCACGGAAGGTTTTTATACATAGTTTCTATTAACCGAGATTTCCGATATCCGAGGTACTAGCGGTCCCAATTAGCTCGGATAATCGAGGTTCTACTGTACTTAGAAAAAGCCCAAAAAATTACTTTTTTTAAAATTAAAAAAAAAATGATTTTCTAAAAAAGGTCTCTTGCGCGCCAATTTTTATTTTTTTTCCCTTCAATTTTGCCTTGTTATTATTCAAAAATATATTTCCGAACAAATTTTCTTATTAATTTAGAGATTCATTAATAAGTAAAATTTTAGGAAGTATTTTTATACGTTAACGCTGAATTTTCACAAAATTTTCGCGTTTTTATAAATTTATATTGACTTTTTATAATCTTAATAACCACCAAAATTTAAACGGATAAGAAAATTTATAGTTATATGTATCTTGAATCTCTGTAATGAATTTTATGAGAATTCTTCAAAAATTGTGCCGCAAGAGACATTTTAAAGAGACAGAACTATGAAAAATATTCATTTTGCACTACAGACATTTTTTCGGACTTTTGGGCCATTTATGTGGTACTTACATTTTTTAAACGCTTATAACTATATTTTACCAATTAAGTTAGAGACATGCGGTTTTTCGTCAGATAGGGTGAAAATCATAGAATATTAATACATTAAAGACAAAAATCTGATTTTTGGTAATGTCATAGCCCACCATCCCCTTAACCTATAACTTAGATGCAAATTAGTCATGCATTTTTTTTTTTCTATTTATACAATTGAAAACTAAAATAGTGACATGAACAGTCTAATTAGAAACAGGGTTGCCTGGATTAAACCATTTACTCCCTGCCTACTATGTAAAGTTTTAATTCTTCTTGTAGATTACGATTTGCTTGAAAATATTTTTGCCATGCAGGATGTTTTAGTTAAAAGCATCCATGTTAATATCCCCTCAACAGGAATGAGATTGACAAAAAAGGAAAAAGTCTGAAAGAATGTGCGAATAACAATTGAGCAATAGTACTTTTGAATTTCAAATTCAATAAACATTGTAATGGCTACTGACATTAAATCTATCCAAGTTATACACAATTTTTGCCCCAATAAAAAATAATAAAATTAAGAAAATTTTTGAAAAATTGAAAAAACTGAATTTTTATGAAACATTGAAAAAGTCTGAAAATCAGAGAAAAGTCTGAAGAATCTCATCCCTGCCTCAAAAAATAAATAAATCAGTTTTGCAGAGAATAATAATAAACTTTTTGCCCCAATAAAAAATAATAAAATTAAGAAAATGTTTGAAAAATTGAAAAAACTGAATTTTTATGAAGCATTGAAAAAGTCTGAAAATCGGAGAAAAGTCTGAATCTCATCCCTGCCTCGATAAATAAATAAATCAGTTTTGCAGAGAATAATAATAAACTTTTTGCCCCAATAAAAAATAATAAAATTAAGAAAATGTTTGAAAAATTGAAAAAACTGAATTTTTATGAAGCATTGAAAAAGTCTGAAAATCAGAGAAAAGTCTGAAGAATCTCATCCCTGCCTCAAAAAAATAAATAAATAAAATCAGTTTTGCAGAGAATAATAATAAACTTTTTGCTACAATAAACAGTTTTATAAAAATATGGCAAGATCTAGAGAATCATTTATCCTCACTCTTCTTCGTTTTTAAATACTTTCTATCTATGTTACCGTGAAAGTCCAAAATAGGGAGAATGTCAACTTTCACATTCTCGCTTGGTAGACGTCCGAAATATTTTGCTAAGTATCCTTATTTCTCACTAACGCCGACAAAAGTCACGGTGAATGTTGAATGTCGGAGATGAGCATTTTCTTCTCCGGACTTCAGGTGCGATGCAACGTCCCAAGGGAGACGCCATGTTTTCGCCTCTCTCGATGAGAGCAGTGACCATCACTCTGTAGAGGAGTTTTCACTGCGGGACTAGCCCCAGAGAATTTAAATGCCGTGGTAAATTTTAAAGGGTAGCCAGGGATCTTTTAAATGGAGCTTAATGAAATATTTGGGGGGGGGATGTTTCCTATTGTATAAAATACCATTTACAAATAGGTGATACAGTGCGCACCGGCTATAACGGACTTGGGATATAACGTACTATTGGTTATAACGTGCCTAGAAGCTAGGTCCCGATTGAAGTCGTATATTTATAAAGTTATTTAACTTCGTTTAAAACGTACTTAACAAAAGTACGGAAATCGGCTATAACGTACTTTTTTATACCAGAGCCAAAAATAAAATGTTGCTTTTCTTAAGAATTTCATTTCCTTGTTCTCGGACATTTCAGTACCTTCAAAAACGCTCGTTGTCCGTTTTCAGATTCTCTAACGAGATGAATGGTGCATGAATGAAGGGAGCGATCTTTTATCTTTTTCGCCTGCTAGGTAGGGCTAAGAACAAGAGCATGTTTTGCATTTGTCATTCTTCAGTAAATGCCTCCTGAAAAGCCCTATCTATAATGATTCTGATGATAGTGAAGAAAAAACAGAGGACCCTAATACCAAGCATACCCGACGCTGCAAAAACAGGATCACGATTTTTTGAATGCCGCAGTGATGAATGCAAAGACTCTAAAAAAGTCTATTATGGATAACCAAAACGGTATTTTTAAAGTAGCCTCTGCCCATTTAAAACAAAAGAAAATCACAGATTATTTATCTCCATCAAAATTGTAAGTAATAAAGATTTTCTCTATTTAATTTAAATTTTAAAAAATCAGACCTGTTTAAAACACATATTACAATGAAAGGATGAGCCCACTTTTTTTTTTTTTTTTCTTTTGTCCTGTTGAATCTTACCGGCGGTACTGCTTATAACGTACTTCCGCTATAACGTACTACTTTTTTAGGTCCCGTGAAAGTACGTTATAACCGGTGTCTACTGTATCTGAATTTTCTTGAATTTTAGGGGAAGCAATTGCCCCTCTTACCCTTAGTAAGTTACGCCTAAGTTAAAGATACAAGTTGTACTCGGATAAATATCAAGCATTAAGGTTTTACGTTTAGCCAATAAAGAACTTGGCATTGATATCATAGTGGACATTTCTTCTATAAACTATGGGGAACGATGGATTCATGGGGAAATAACTTCCTCTAACAGAATAAAAATAATTTTGCTAAGCTCTCTGCTGACCTCGGCTTCCCTTTTCGGCCCCCGGCAGAACCTAATCGGTGCTTGTCGACAAACACCGGTGGTAGTCAGAGCCTGATTAACCTCTGAAGTGAGGGAAGCTCAGTCTCATTTCGGGCCCCCTATCACCTCTTTGTTTGGGAAAAGTAAAGTTTTAATGATTTTCTTTCATAAAAATATTTTATTCATAAAAAATAAATTTCATTGATTTAATTAGCTCTAATGATTTCCTTTGATAAGAGCAGTTTATTTATTAATTTGAAATTTTCCTTTGATCAAAATATTTTATTCATTCATCTTCATAATAGTTTAGTTTGCATTGTAACGAGATTTTACAGTATTTTTCAAATTACTTTAAACATTAACAAATAACTAAAAACATTACCTTACTGGAACATTAAACTTTATTAATGGAGTCCTATTTTTCATTAGACATTGCTTTTTTCAGGAATTCTTTGTTTCGATGACATCATAAAAACCACAACACAGAAGTTGAGAATTAATTTTGACATTTAGAAGATGTTTAACATTACATATTAAAAGTCTAGCCTTTCTGCCGATCCAATATTCCCCATAATAGAAAAAAACTCTCAACTGCAGCAGATGTCCCAGGCAAAGACATCACAAACAACCCACTTAGAAATGTTGCAACATGAAGTATCAAGACTTCTGAAAAGCACCACTTCTCTTCATTAAAAATGTTTACAATAACTTAAAAGATCATTTAAAAACAACATTTTGAATTTTATCGCAGTTTTTCAGTCATTTTCGGGGCCCCCCTTCAAATTCTGAGGGGAAGCTCAAGCTTCCCGAGCCTTTTCAGTAATCAGGCCCTGGTGGTAGTCCAAATGTATAATAAAATATTCAGTGTTTCACCGACGTATTTGGTATGTGTTGACATTCACCAATAAAGTGGACGTTCTCCTATTTCGGTTCTTCATAGTAACATGTGCTTCTTATTCTGGTATTTTAGGCAAATCTGTATTTCAAATTAATTTTGAATAGATTTAAAAACATTTTTAAAGCTAGATACCTTCACCTTTCATGCCATATTTTAATTAAATTATTCTACTTTTATGGCAATGTAAATATTGTTATATGCTAGATAATTTATTACTTTGTAAAATATTGAATCATCGTCCCTTTTCTGATATCTTACATTCGTTTATCCTCTCTGAGAGAATGACGTTCTCTGCATGATATTAATTATGGGCAAACAATTCAAAAGTGACAGTAGGTGGCTTTGTGGGATATCTATCATGCCAAAAAGCCGTACCCGAGTTTAAGGGGACGAAATTTTTTTATTTAAGGATTTTTACTTATCTTATGCGCATTCCATTAAAGATTATTATTGAAATTTAAAAAATTCACTTGAAAAAAAAACATTAATATAGTAAAAAGTTTTAAAATTAAAATTTTATTTTTAAAAATCAAGAACTTTAGAATTTTTCTTCTATCTCTTATTTATTTATTAATTCTTCTTTACCAAAATTGTATATTATAATAGTATGCTTTACAACTTCAGGGATGGATTTTACTATGGATGCATTTGAGAGAGAGAAAAAAAAAATTAAGTTTACATTCATGGAAAAACGTAAAAAAACATGACGGCTGCTACTTCTTTATTTTTCACATTTTATCTTCTCAAGACATAACAAAATGTATCCATAATTCTATTAAGCTAACCATATTGAGCACACGAAAAAAAAAAAAGATATATTTAAAAATGGACTTAAATATATAAGTTTTAACACTTTAAATACTGTGATTTCGTTAAAAAATTAGAACTGAGAAAATTTAATTTAAAGGAGTCGCATTTAAAAGGCCACCCATGCAGTTAAAATGTTTAAAAGCTTTTACTACATTTATATGGATCAGATTGTTTTAAAATTTCGCTCAGTTATAGTAGATATAAGCCAAACTATATTTTAGGCAAAAAATTGAAAAATCGATGTTTTTATCGATTTTAGACATTTGAAAGGTGCCAAGTCGCCTTAAATAATTAAAAGAGTTTTCAAAAATTGTTTAATACTTTAGCTCAAAACGTCAAATGACCCTTCAGTAGCACCATCTTGGATTACAACAATTTTCATCTAAAATTATTTCGCAAATATTCGAACGATGCTCCGATATGCAACAAATCTATCAAAATACAAACTTTTACTTTAAAAATATAGTAAATAAATAAAAAAAAATCAGTAAATTGTTAAAGAGATGAACAGCGAACTCAACTGAGGTTCAACTAATATCAGTCTATCACTTACCAACATCTCAGCTGTCCGAAGCACGGCATGCCCATGGAAGGAGTACTCTCCAGATAAACTGCAAGATCTCGAATCGAAACCAGTTTGAGAGCTATGCAAATCGGCAGATTTACTTCCCAGTGAGACGGGTTAAGGCGCAGAAGAAAAGAAAAAAAATAGATCGCTTCCAATCCGAACTGAAAGCGGTTCGACGTTTTCGCCGCGTTCCAAATATTAGATTCGAAACCCAAAAAATAGATTTAATTTGGCGATGAAATTAACTGGGATATTTATTGAAAACAGAATTTCATTCAATGCTCAGAGAGGAGGCGAATTCCATGCGAAATTGCTTCAATCATGGATCTGGAATGGAATGGCACGGAACAATCCTTTGTGCTATCTCGTTTTAGAATCTGAACGTCCACTCTTGACTTTTGGCAATGGTAAACGTACCGAATTTTGTCTTCTAAAGTGCTACGAGGCTAACACTGAGCTCTAAGGGTAGTTTCTTTTCATGGGTGTGTATATAATATGTTGGAATTTTATCGCGAGAAAATAATTGTTCAGATTCAATTCACGAAGGCAGAACACGTTTTTACACTCATTTAAAAGTAAGCATTTCGGGGTTAAAAATATTTTAATCCTTTGAATTCCCGTCATGCTGAGCAGAGGCGCAGAGAGCCAAGTCGGGGCCCCGGGGGTAAAATCTTTGGGGTCCCTTTGCTATCCAGAAATTATTTTGATGTCGTATTAGATCAATTATTTATTCCTTATTAAAATTATTAATCATTTAAAGAAACTTTAAATTAATAGCAATTGAAAAATAATTAATAGAATTAAAATTATTAATTTAAAAGGGTATTATACTTTAATAAACACCCATGCTCTAAAAAATACCAACATTTTGTTTTGAAGGTTTCGTTACCTCCTTAGAAAAACTGTATTTGAAACGTTAACATTTTTGCATTACATGTTTCCTCAGTATTGAAAAAATTAATATTTTTATGCAAGCTGGCAGCCAAAAAAAAAAAAAAATTCAGAAGGTCAAAAAAGTGGAAATTTCAAAATTTCTCATAGAAAGTCTTTTATCTTTAACATTTTGTTAAGGAAAATTCAAAATTTCGGAGGTTGGGTGGGCCCAATCTCTACTCTGGCTATACCCTTTCTTCCACTATTTAAGAATGTGTCTCGGGAAAAAAAAAAAAAAAAAACCATTTCTTGTTAAATAAATCTTTTCTACTTTTAGTCATGGCAAACCGCTGAATAACACCGTCTATGTCTACCTTTCTTGCAAAAGAAGACTCAATCACTAACACTCCTCGTTTTTGTCAAGTTGGTGGTTTATGCTCTAGCTGGCTTTTTGTAATTTCATTCAAAAATGAATGTGAAACATCAGGGGACATAATCTGAATTTGGATTTTTTTTTTTTTTTTTTTTTTTTTTTTTTTACAAAATTGTCAACACACAATTAAGTTTTACTTAAACAGCAAAAGTGGGGCCCCTTCACAAGCTGAGGCCCTAGGGATTTTTTCCCTGCTCCCCCCTCACTCTCTGCGCCACTGATGCTGAGATAGAAAGCAACGCTCATTAACGGTGAAATATTTTGTTTCAAAATAAATGTTACAGCGATTATCGGTTAAAGCCATAAGTGATCGAATTAACTAGAAAAGTTTCTCAAATGAGAGTAGCTTTTAGATACGTCAATTCTTTTACAAGAAGCTGTATATAGATAAAAATACAAAATTTAATTTTCATCCTCGTTTCCTATCACTGGTATTTGGGAAAGCTTGCTCTGTGTCCGAGAAGATCCATGCATCAGCTAGTTTTCGGAAAATTAGTCCCAAACCTAATGCACCCGGTCTACGCTGCTAGTTTACAATGTACGAGTATAAACTAGTGCAGAATGCTAGGATCAAGGGCATCTGCAGGATTATTGTGCACAATCTAAAAAAGATAATGGAGGACTAACGATCGAACTATAATCGCCGATCTTGCTACTCTTATCTCTAGTGGATGTGACCAGTTTGGCCTTGCACAGCGCCTCTCAATCTGTGGCAGTTTTCGAAGCGATTTTAAACAAGAACAAGATGTATATCACATTACTCTAATTATAAAGTAGTCTATACCTTTTGGGGGAGCCTCGACGGGGCCCCTCGGCAATCGCCGACCCTCCGACCTCGCCAGTCCGGGCGTGCAGCCAACTTTTAGAAAAAAATTTTACCCTGAAAATGAGCTTCAAAAATGGGCCGAAAAGTTATCCGTTACGGCAGCGGTTCTCAACCTTTTAACGTAGCCCCCCCCCTCACATTTTTCAGCATACACTCAGTTTTTTAATCTTTAACAATGAACATTGACTGGAATTTTCTGCAAAAGAATGTTATCAATAAAGTTTGAATGAACATTTTAAGCGAAAATGAATATATTTTTGAGTAAAAATGAGATGATTTTTTTAAAAAACATGCATCAGTACTTGCTCTGTTGTTTTTCTCGCCCCCCCCCTTGGGGGTCGCGCCCACAGGTTGAGAAACGCTGCGTTACGGGAAATATTGCAAAATACCATTCAGTTTAAGATTTCTGGATATTTCGTGACTGTTATACGTTCGCCGTTTGTAATAGTCCTACTACAGCTCGCAAAGAGACCGTCTCAGTTTTTTCGAGTCTATCATAGTTGGATTCTGTTCAAAAGTTGCATCGTTTTTTCAAAGAACAACCTTGAGAGTGGGGATGGGGGATGGACTGCCTATTTCACAGCTTTTGAACAGTTTTAAGCACAAACAAATTATGACAAAGTAAAAAGAAAAACAAATGATAGGACGATGCATTTAAATAAACAAGTAGGTGTCTTCTAGAGCAACTTCCGGATAATTGCTTACGCACCAAGATCACACTACAAAGAGCAGGCACCTTAGCCCATTTTGCAATCTTTCCCCATATCCACGCATTTAATTCCTTCTTGTCTTTCAACGAATTTGTACTATTGGTTCGGGGCACGTGATTTCTTGTTTAGATTGCTTTAAGTCAATAAAAACAGACAACACCCATTCAAATTAAAAATTCAAACCCAAAAGATAATGAAAGAATATTTATCAGATCGGGATATCAAGCGACCGACCACAGATTGATAAAAATAAAGATTGTATCGCGCAACAAATACAACTCTTTGTATATCTATATAGTGGGTGTTTCAGTTTGATGGATCAGAGGGGCATCTTTTAAACTATTGAATTAAGCATGACACCTCCCATTACAAAATGTTTTCTAATGCCATGGAGTTCCTTGTTATACCATACATTCTGCAAAGAGCCGTATTATTGAAATATTCGAAAAAATAACTTTTTAGAGTAACCCTGTATGCAACGCAATCCAATTGGAAAGATTCATCCTTCAAAAAGTAATTGAAATTGCGCAAGTATCAATGTAATAGTCACAGAGTTATTCGACTGAACGCACTTATCGTCAATGACTATAAGGCCATCTTAAATTGCGTAAAATAAGTACAACTTGAAATATTGTCTCGATGCATTTTACAGTCATTTGTGTTCTCGCGTTAGCGTGAAGCGGCGTCCAATTGGGTTCGAGTAGTTGGAACGTTGTTTTTAGATACTCGAGTTCGAACCGATAAAAGGGAGATTTAATTTCATTTGTGTATAAACCAGTTTCCCAAACTGTGTGCCGCGCACCCTGGGGTGCCAGGGGTGCCGTGGAGATAATCAAGAAAAGTCTTAAGTTTTGGGTGAGCATAATCAAAAAAATTCCTCTGAACCGATATTTCACAAAAAAGTTTGCCAATCCGATGATCAAGTAGGCGAAACAAAAATATTTTAGTCAAGTTCGAGAGAGTTGGATGTCCAGTCGCCTCTCTTTTACAGGAACTCCCTGAAATATGGGGAGGGGGGGGTAAAATTCTATATCCCTTTTCCAAGATAGTGTAATAGTAAGCCCAATAAACATCTAAGAAACAATGAAAAATGTATCCAAACTGCTGCATTCTAACCTTCCTATTCATATTGCTTTAAAGGTAACCTGCCTCCGAAACGTTTTCAGCCTGAGAAGGGTGCATCGAAATGATTTTTAGCCTGACAAGGGTGCCCCAAAATGTTTTTAGCCTGACAAGGGTGCCACGGGGGAAAAAAGTTTGGGAACCCCTGGTATAAACCCTTTATCTTCCATATGTCAATGGAATTCTTGCACGCCAAAAAAAGAATCTGTCCAAAAAAGTTCAGTTTTGGACCTTTAACACCTAATGTTTGGAGAAGGGGAAAAAAAGGGGGGGGGGTATTTTTTGTAGGGATGGACGCGAGACGAAAAATAGGCGTCTCGCAAAACAGCCGAAAAGCTTTGTCTCGTCTCGCAAAAAAGCTGTCAATCTCTACTCGTCTCGCGTCCATCCCTAATTTTTTGTGAGTACAGGACAATTTTTTTAATAACAAGTTCATTTTTAAGCGTGAGGTATAAGACGATTACGTCGTTCGAAAAGTTTTGGGTAAAGTGTAATGCGATTGTCAATAACAACGTCAATAGCACGAACTTCTCCAGAACACTCCCAGAAAATGTTATATAGACAAACTGACATTCTATAAAACAGCCGGTCTTTCTCGATTTCTTCTCCATTTTTATGTTCATTTCGTCTCAATACTCTATCCATATCGACGTAATAATGGACGTTCTAGTCTGACTGCTCCTCACTTCCAAAAGTAAAGGGGTCTTGTCTTTTCCCTTTTTAAAGTTCATCAGTCAGGATCCATCGAAAAATGATGGAAGGAAACCCAGTGCACACACTAAGCGAAGAAAAGAAGTACGAGCTAGCTAAAAGTTCGCTCTGAATGAATCAATAATTAGAGAAGATAATTCAATCAATAATGGCGTCAAAATCCAATAACATAGCCCAATTTTACAACAACAACAACAACAACAACAACAACAACAACAAAAAACAATCTCACCTCTCTTCCGCTTCCACACACTCCCATCTCTTACGACCCCCTACTATCAGCCGCCTATGCTAAGTGAAATGGCAAGCAACTTGGGCTATCTCCCAGAGTATGATGGAATAGCGTTTTATATTTTATCGCAGACAACTTAATAGGCCGAACAAATCGGCCTTAGAGCGAGTGTAGATCACGATCCATCATGTCTCAGCTCAACATCGTGAAAGAGCAAATACAAAAAATCTGGAGTGACTCCACTCGACTTTCCGAACACTTACGATTAAGATCATGACCAAGCACTTAAATAAATTTGAATCGATGAATCATTCAAACATATACCAAATTGAAACTCAATCGAATGCACCGTTTAAACGCTTGCGCACTTTCAAGAATGTCTCCCCATATGTCATTATGCCATAACATAAAAGAAAGTTTTGTCGTAGCCCTGTAGGAGAACTATAAGTCCTATACACACCAAAATCAATACCGGTCTTAGGATAGTGGTTTATAACATGTATACCGAATTTGAGCTCAATCGAATGTATCGTTTAAACGCTCGCGCACTTTCAGGAAATTCCCCCCATAGGCCATCATGTAAAAGAAATCTTGGTCGTAGCCCTGTAGAAAAACTATAAGTCCTATACACACCAAAATCAATACCGGTCTTGCGACGGGGTTTATGACATATATATCCAATTTGAGCTCAATCGAATGTTCCGTTCAGGAGCTATCGTGTTCACTCACATACACACAAACACACACACACACATACACACACACACACACACACATCTCGTAAAAATAGCATAAATGGATTCAGAAGCCCTCAAAACGTGTCAAAACACCAAAATCTCGAAGTCGAATTTTTTCATGATTACAATACTTTCCTTACAGGGTACATGTTCGGAAAGTAAAAACAATCTCACCCCTCTTCCGCTTCCACACACTCCCATCTCTTACGACCCCCTACTATCAGCCGCCTATGCTAAGTGAAATGGCAAGCAACTTGGGCTATCTCCCAAAGTATGATGGAATAGCGTTTTATATTTTATCGCAGACAACTTAATAGGCCGAACAAATCGGCCTTAGAGCGAGTGTAGATCACGATCCATCGTGTCTCAGCTCAACATCGTGAAAGAGCGAATACAAAAATGGGTAAGAACCCAACTTCGGAACGGCTCACAAAAAAGGGTCATTTACAAATTTTACACAAATGCCATAAGAAATGGAGGAAGACTGCCATTTTCTCATCTCGAAAATTTAATTTCGCGAAAAGCCAGATGAATACCCTTTAACCCTTTGAGGCGCAACCCTTTCCCAATGCTGAAAAAAGGGCAGCCGTTGCCATCGCTCGCCTTAACTACCAGCAAGAGGGTGGACAAACGAAACGTTCATAGACAGCTGGCTGTGCTAGATGGCTGCCTGCTGGCTGTGCTAGATGGTGGACAAACGAAACGTTCATCGCGTGCCACAGATCTGGAGACCCTTTTTTTGACGCAGCTGGCTGTGCTGACAAACGAAACGTTCATCGCGTGCCACAGATCTGGAGACCCTTTTTTGACGACAGCTGGCTGTGCTCGCGCACAGCCAGCTGCGTCAAAAAAAGGGTCTCCAGATGAGCACAGCCAGCTGTCGTCAAAAAAGGGTCTCCAGATCTGTGGCACGCGATGAACGTTTCGTTTGTCCACCATCTTGCTGGTAGTTAAGGCGAGCGATGGCAACGGCTGCCCTTTTTTCAACATTGGGCAATCTGTCGAGCCGTTCTCGCATTCTTCCATTTCTCAGCAGATGTCAGTGCTGTTGAAAATAATCGTGACCCTTTTTTGACGGGAAATGACGTGCTAAACATTAAGGATTTTCGTTGAGCTAGGTCACCCGCAATTACTTTTATAGAAATCCAATCTATTCTTCGTGACTGGCAACAGTCAAAACGTTAGAGTTTGGAGTTCCCAGAGCGGGATCACTGCGTCTTAAAGGGTTAACCCTTTGAGGCGCAATCCTTTCCCAATGCTGAAAAAAGGGCAGCCGTTGCCATCGCTCGACTGAACGACTAGCAAGAGGACGGACGATCGAAACGTTCATCGCGGGCCACCGATCGAGAGACCCTTTTCTGACGCAGACTGGCTGTGCGGCACAGCCAGCCGTCGTCCAAAAAGGGTCTCACGATCGGTGGCACGCGATGAACGTTTCGATCGTCCGTCCTCTTGCGGGTCGTTCAGTCGAGCGATGGCCACGGCCGCCCTTTTTTCAGCATGGGGCCATGCATCCAGCTGTTCTCGCATTCTTCCATTTTTCAGCAGCTATCAGTGCTGTTCAAAATAATCTTGACCCTTTCTGGACGGGAAATGCCGTGCTCAAAAGTAAAGGATTCTCGTGGAGCTCGGTCACCCGCCACTCTTTTTATAAAAATCCAATCGATTCTTCGTGACTGGCAACAGTCAAAGCGTCAGAGTTGGGTGAGCGGGAACACTGCGCGCTAAAGGGTTAAATCCTACCGTGAAGAAGAACCAGCCAAAAGAATTTCCAGCTTTTTATTTAAAATAAATTACATTTGTCTATTGCATATCAATTTAAATGAGTCAATAGGACATCCATTTACATTAAACTCTCTGGAATGGGATGGACGTGATCTACCTCCAATCAGACTTCGTGCGATTACACCATCATCTGTAATCGATTACAAGAAATGATATGGATTACGATTACTAACAATTTCCAAAAAGATTATGACTAATGAGTGTTAATTTAGTAAAATAACAGTCATCTTGATGTTAAAGAAATCAAATATGAAAAGAATTCTATAATAATGCAATTTATCATAGCATTTTTTAAAATAATTTTTTATTCATCGATTACAGTCGATTGTAATCGGCACGAAGTCTACCTCCAATGCCCCCGCGATCGACGATTTGGCGGTCTACTGGATAAGTCTCAGTTTCGAAATCGCCACTCTCCGGGCGTTTCGTTTCAACATACGTGGCCTGTTCGTCTTCTGTCTTCGGTACGAAGGGGGAGGGGGAGGGGGGGAACCGGAAACGACCCTCTCCAAGCAATACAGGATGTGGCCAGCGATTCGCAGGACCCAATCTCATCCCTTCCATTTTGCGGTAAACAAGAGATTTATTTTCAGCGGCCTTCACTCTATTCGAACATCGCGTGTTATAGCCTTCGCCTACACACAGATTCAAAGAGAAATAGCTGGATTCAAAAGGATGGTTTTTTTTTTTTTTAAGAAATCGTCCGATTTTTAAACAGCTGTTAACCCTCTCGTCACCCTGAATTTCATAGGAGGCTCCTCCTTCCAATAGCAATATTGAGAAAGAAAACAATTCAATGGAGTATTTTTTTTTTCTTTCAGTGATATCCAGTGGCACAGAGAGGGAGGGGGAGCAGGGGAAAAATAACCAGGGCCTCAGCTTGTGAAGGGGCCCCGCTTTACTACATATAATACTTAATTGTGTGTTGTCAGTTTTGTAAAAAAAAAAGTCCAAATTCAGATTATGTCCAGGGATGTTTCAAAATTACTTTTTTAATGAAATTACAAAAAGCCAGCTAGAGCATAAACCACCCACTTGACAAAAACGAGGACTGTTAGTGATCGAGTCTTCTTTTAATAGAAAAGTAGACATGGACGGTGTTATTCAACGGTTTGCGATGACTAAAAGTAGGAAAGATTTGTTTAACATGAAATCATTGTTAAATAGTGGAGGAAAGGAAATAGCCAGAGTAGACAGACTATGGGCCCGCTCAACCTCCGAAATTTTGAATTTTCCTTAACAAAATGTTAAAGATAAAGACTTCCTATGAGAAATTTCCACTTTTTTGGCCTTCTGAAATTTTTTTGGCTGCCTGCTTGCATGGAAGTATGAATAAAAATATTAATTTTTCAATACTGAGGAAACATGCCATGCAAAAATGTTAACGTTTCAAATACAGTTTCTCTATGGAAATGACGAAACTTTCAAAACAATATGTTGGCATTTTTTAGAGCATTGATGTTTATTAAAGTATAATACTCTTTTAAATTAATAATTTGAATTCTATTAACTATTTTCCAATTACTATCAATTTAAAGTTCTTTAAATGATTAATAATTTTAATAAGGAATATATGATTGATCTAATACGACATCAAAAGGATTTCTGGATAGCAAAGGGACCCAAAAGATTTTATCCCCGGGGCCCCGACTTGGCTCTCTGCGCCTCTGGTGATATCCATATCATTCATTCATGTATGCATCCATCGTGCCTAGATTGCAGTACTAGTCCATTTAGATTATAGGTTCCCAACGTGGGCGTTTGAGGCTTTCAGGGGGGCGGTAAAAGACCCAGAGAAAATTAGAGGGCGTTGATATGGCATTGAGCGCGTGGGAAGATTAACCCAATATTGTCTAAAAAAGACTTAAAATTTACGCTGATAATATTTTAAATAAAAATAAATTTTAATAAAAATACTTTTTAATATAATTAAGTATGCGTTTTGATTGTTCTCTGAAACTGTCAATTTATTTATTTAGAAAGCAATAGTTTATTATTTATTACTTTATATCATCAAAGCCCCCGCCTGTCCTTATAACACGTAAGCTAAAACTTTTATTCCTCTTGTTTAAATGAAGAAGAAATTCAGTAGCATTTCAATTCCAACAATATTCTATCTATTAGTAATTTTTTTTTTAAATTTAATTCTTGTTTTCACCATGCGTTATGTACGCTCTTGTTTCTCTGGAGTGGGAGGGGGGCGGTATTGAAATATTCACTAGAAAAGGGGGCACCAGCTCAAAAAAGGTTGGGAACCTATGATTTAGATCCTTTTTTACAGTTTTCGCTTCATTGTTTCAGGAGAAAAATTAAGAAAATAGGGACGCTGCTTTATGACCGTTTTTTTTTCTTTTTAAGGTAGTTTTTTTTCTTATTTCTAAACTTTTACCTAATAGGTACACCTTTTAAAATTAATTTTAGCGTAACAAAATGCTTCGAAAATGCAGACATTAATATTAGAAATATCTAATAGGAATCGACATTAGAAAAAAATATTTCTGCATGATTTATAATAGTATTTCAGATGCATTCAATGCTAGGCAGATTTTTTTTTCTCTGATTTTTCATAATTCGGTGACGAGAGGTGTACTCAATTGGTGTACTCAATTGTGATACAGACTCGAAAATCTCTCTTGCCAAGCTGCACTGCGCAAAACTACAAACAGGGAATCCATAAAAGATAAACATTCAACAAAAAGTCTCAAACGTGGAATTTTGGAATATTTCTCTAACGGATAACGCTTCGGACCATTTTTGAAGATTATTTTTGTGTTTCAGGCAGTAGTTAGTTCGAAAAAAAAAAAATCATGCGATTTTCGTACATCCATGCAAAAGACTTCAAAATTTTTAGGATGTCTCTTAACAAACTCTGCTATACGATAAACCTCTCTTTGTACCGGTTACGAAACTTTTAGAAAATTTTACACAATAAGTACTCCTTGAACTGTAGTGTTGTGCACGTTTATGAAAGTTTCACGAAAGACACAGTTTCACCGTTTACTTCAGTGTGTAACGCAGTTTATGAATATTCATTCTGAACTTTTTTTTTCGCGTCCCTGAAACAATTCGTTTATTTTAATCTGTGCACCGAGACCGTTCAGCAAGTTTTGTTTCTTGGAACTGCAGACGAATGCATTTTTTCTGCAAATTCCTCGAGACATACATATTAGGTCGACGGTTCAATATAAGTGCACAGAAGATTATTTTTTCCGACATCATTGGTTTGTTAAGCTGATCTCCCGAAGTACAAACTGCTGTTAAAACAAACTGCCTAAAAACGAGGTTTTCACAAACCTCAATTTAGAAATTATGAAAGGAGCTTTTGAAAATAAAGTTTTGATTTTGTGTGTGTGTGTGCGTTTAGAACAAACGAGGCAAATATTTATTTATTTTCATCTGACACTGAAAATTCATATTTTTGTTGCAACTGATATTCCTATTAATACTCTATTAAAGGTGGGGGTCAATCTATATTACAGAAGATCCAATCGGCGGAGAACCTCTTCACACTTAACCCTTTAACGCGCAGTGGTCCCGCTCTGGGATCACCAAACTCGGACGTTTTGACTGTTGCCAGTCACGAAGAATAGATTGGATTTCTATAAAAATAGTTGCGGGTGACAGAGCTCCACGAGAATCCTTTACTTTTGAGCACGTCCTTTCCCGTAAAAAAAATGGTCACGATTATTTTTTAACAGCACTGACATCTGCTAAAAAATGGAAGAATGCGAGAACATTCTGGATAGATTGCCCAATGCTGAAAAAAGGGCAGCCGTTGCCATCGCTCGACTTAACTACCAGCAAGATGGCGGACGATCGAAACGTTCATTGCGTGCCACACATCTAGAGACCCTTTTTTGACGACAGCTGGCTGTGCCCTGGCTGTGCGCGGGCACAGCCAGCTGTCGTCAAAAAAGGGTCTCTAGATGTGTGGCACGCAATGAACGTTTCGATCGTCCGCCATCTTGCTGGTAGTTAAGTCGAGCGATGGCAACGGCTGCCCTTTTTTCAGCATTGGGAAAGGGTTGCGCCTCAAATGGTTAAAGGTGGGGGTCAATCTATATTACGGAAGATCCAATCGGCGGAGAACCTCTTCACACTACGTCTTGAAATGGAAATGAGCAACCTAAGCACAACGCCCGCCAGCAGATTTTCAAATATTCGCGGCATGACAGTCACTTTACTTTTCGATTCTTATGGGTTACTTGAATGAAATGTTTAAACGCTCATCCACTATTGAAAAGTTTGTCGTCTCCTAAATAACAACTGATTATTGTTTAAATTTGAAGTTATTAAAAACTTCTCCTGTTTTAGTGTTTGCTGTGACTTTTATAACGGATTGTGAACCTGGGGGTTTATACACTACCGGCCAAAAGTATTGCAAGTTTCAGAAATCTAACCCTTCTCAAGATTATAAGCCCCTCTCCCCCCGTCAAAAAGAAAAATCAATATAATGGATATTTTTCAATGTCAATATGTCAAATGAATGACTTCAAAGACAAGATCACATTCAGTTAAAGAACAAAAATAATTACGTATTTAATTTATTTAAAAAATCGCATCCAAAATGCGTAGGTTATTACAGAAATCACACTACATTTCGGCTCGCCGGAATAAAATTAAATAAAGCATTCATTTTAAGCTCTTCTGCAAAAAGGTGATAATAAATAAATGCAATTGAACTCAAGATCCTTTATTATGTTGCTGAGCAGCCTCGACTTGGATCACAACAGCCACTCTTTTAGATAAGCAATCCACCCTGTTTTACAACACTTCCTTCATTGTTTCAGGGTGCCCACTTCAACGATGGGTTCCTGAAGCTCTCATTTTGTCTTTTGGTGATTTTCAGATGTATTTTTTCCAATTTTACTACATACATTCTCAAAAAATATTCAAATCTAGCCAATTTCCTGTCCATTTTTTCTGGGCTTATTCTTGAATCGAGGGTTAGATTTCAAAAACTTGCAATACTTTTGGCCAGTAGTGTATTTCAAATTCCCCATTGAAACAAGAAAATTGCCATTCTGAAACACTAACAAGTTTTTCCAGAAAAAAAAAAAAATCGGGAGGGTCTAAACGGTTGAATTTTTCCCCAAAGCACTTCAACATTATCAACAAAAATCCGCCAGGTACGGCCTCACATGGGTCCATTTGTAGAAAGCTGTAAAAGGATGCAAAAATAAAAAAATACACTGTTATTTCCTCGAGTTGAACGAAAATGCACTACTTTCGTAAAAAGATATAAGATTTTACTTTACTCAATAACATATATAGTACGGACGTAAAATAACGTCATTCGTTTTCCCCTTCCATTCTTTTGGTCTGTTTGTAGTTGCACTGTCCATGAAATTCATTCTAACCAGAGAGAGAAAATCGCATCGAAAATGCGTAGGTTATTACAGAAATCACAATACATCTCGGCTCGCCGGAATAAAATTAAATAAAGCATTCATTTTAAGCTCTTCTGCAAAAAGGTGATAATAAATAAATGCAATTGAACTCAAGATCCTTTATTATGTTGCCGAGCAGCCTTGACTTAAGATCACAACAGCCACTCTTTTAGATAGGGAATCCACCCTGTTTGACAACACTTCTTTCGGTGTTTCAGGGTGCCCACTTTAATGATGGGTTCTTGAAGCTCTCCATTTGTTCTCGGGTGATTTTCAGATGTGTTCTTTTCAATTATACTACATAAATTCTCAAAAATATTCAAATCGGACCCATTTCTGGTCCAATTCTTTTAGGCTTATTCTTGAAAAGAGGGTTAGATTTCTCGAACTTGCAATACTTTTAGCCAGTAGTGTATTTGCGTATTTAAAACATTTTCTTTAGTTCTTTTTGCAGAAACCTAAATAAAACAAATCCGAGTCCAATTTCATGTCATGATTGACTTTAATGAGCTATAAAGTTATAGTATGCATTATAATCAGACTGCGTCATGAAGATTATAATAAGATTCCTCATCGTAGCTTAATGTCTATGATCATTGTAGTCGCTCATATTGGCTACTCTCCTCATGATTGGGATAATTAACAACAGAAATTGAAAGACGCTAAAATATTTTTTTATTTATTTATTTTTAGGTTCACCTTCTGAGGATGTCGTCGAGAATTAACTGAATATTATAGACTGTCATTCAAAAGATAATAATAAAACAATGTTCAGGAAGATTGAACAGATGACTTTTTATATGCTTTTAGTATATGCCAATTATGTTTTCTTTTCCTCCAAATTCTTATCTTTTATAATGTTTATATATTATTATACATACTTTGTCAATAATAATAATCATTATATTTTTTAAACAATATGTTATATTTAATTTGCTATACTATTTATTTTATTCAATCATTTTAATTTATTATTATTCAATATATATTTATTATATTAATATACCTGGATATTCTTAAAATTTAATAATATTACCTTTTAGTATTTGGCAACTCCTATGCTTTCTTCTTTCCACTTTTACACTTTTATTTAGTGGCAACACCCTTTTTCACTTTTTACAATTCTTAGCATTGGCAACACATATCCATTGTTCAAATGAAATTTCCATGTGCTCAAGGTCTGGTATGTAAAATTATCTTTCTAATTTTTGTTATCTTTTTGATTTCTTCTTTCCTTTATATAGTAGGGTAGGGCCCAGATGTGTGGAGTTAATATCTCTTCTGATATGCCACACAACCGAAACCCTACTATTTGGTTTGCTGTAAATTATAATCCACTGTTTGTGGCCCCTGACGATGGTGACAGTGGTTATAATTTCCGTTCCATTATATTATCACAATAATTCTTGCACTTTATTTGGCTTCAAAATCTGGTTTCTAATTCTTGCTAATAGCTGTTATATTTTTATGCGAGATATGTCTTA
Source organism: Cheiracanthium punctorium (assembly GCA_038373885.1). NCBI lineage: Eukaryota > Metazoa > Arthropoda > Arachnida > Araneae > Cheiracanthiidae > Cheiracanthium > Cheiracanthium punctorium. The sequence goes on from JAWZYV010013430.1 coordinate 209,819, forward strand.
TTTGTAGTATGTTTTGTGTTTTACTTGTTATATATATATATATATATATATATATATAGATAATCCATTTATAGGTTTTGACCCAAAATTTTTTTAAAAATCAGCCTGCGTGCGACGGCAGACATGACCTTTCTGCAGTGAGGGGGTAAGGAGGGTCACAACAACCCCCCCATGAGGAATTTTGTGCCATACAAAATGTATATTCTTCACTCCCTTATCACACACGCGTATACATATATGCCGTATCCCCCCCCCCCCCAATGAAAAATGTCTGGCTACGTCACTACCTTTCTGAGTTCTCTTTCACACTGGATCCAAGACTCATGACTGAAAGACACACAAGGAATCTCAAACGTCGATGAGAGATAGCTATTTTTCTTAATAGATATATGCGTGCGGCCGCACAGCCAGCTGTCTTACAAAAGTTTTTTAGCCCCGTGGCCCGCGATTGGACCGAGCTCTCTGGGGTTGGTAGTTCAATAGAGCGATGGCAGCGGTCGCCCTTTTACAGCGTTGTGCAGTTAAAAGGGTTGCGCTACTTTCCGTCCCGCTGATGTTAACCCTTTAACCCGCTGTGTTCCCGCTCCGGGAACACCCAACTCGGACGTTTTGTCTGTTGCCAGTCACGAAGAATAGATTGGATTTCTATAAAAATAGTGGCGGGCGACCTAGCTCCACGAGAATCCTTTACTTTTGAGCACGACCTTTCCCGTCAAAAAAGGGTCACGATTCTTTTTAACAGCACTGACCTCTGCCGAAAAAGGGAAGAATGCGAGAACAGCTGGACAGAAGGCCCCATGCTGAAAAAAGGCAGCCGTTGCCATTGCTCGACTGAACGACCCGCAAGAGGGCGGACGATCGAGAACGTTCATCGCGTGCCACAGATCGAGAGACCCTTTATGGACGCAGCTGGCTGTGCCGCACAGCCAGCTGTGTCAAAAAAAGGGTCTCTCGACCTGTGGCGAGCGATGTCAACGGCCGCCCTTTTTTTTCAGCATCGGGAAAGGTTTGCGCCTCAAAGGGTTCATGAACGTCATAATATGAGCAGCGATGTTTTGCAATCCAAAATCCATTCAAGCTCTCATTTTAATTTCAAAATAATTATTTCAAAATAATTATCATTTCGCTTACTCTAGATTTTTAGATTGAAAAATAATTAGAACGAAAACTCAATAGCTGGGACTGAAAATACCCCCAAACATCCTTTCCGCTTTATTATTCCATCTCGGATGACTCCATCCGACACTCAATCGATCTTGCTCTACTTTTCCAAGACAGAAAAAAGTGCTACCAGTGTACGGACTTCATGTTGTGTTGCAACTTTTAGGGCATTGTTCCTGATTGTTATTTATCCAGCGGTTTCTGTGAAAATGCCGGCCATTCGCAAGATTTTCATCCAACACCATACGATGGAAATGTTGCGCCAGAAGAGTGACCTAAAAATTTTATTTTTTCCCGGGGGAAGTAGAGGGTTTTTTTTTTTTTTTTAGGGGCGTTAGGGGGCGGCAGCCGCACAATCCGCTGTGTCAAAAATGTTTAGCTCTGTAGGTACGCGATTCGATCGACCCCATGGTGCTGGTCGTTCAATCGAGTGACGTCCATGGCTCTGCATTTTGAATTTTTATGCATTTTGATGCATATTTTTGTGCCATTTTTATGCATTTTGCATGCCATTTTTATGCATTTTCAAACAGTTGCGCTTCAAAGGGTTCGGGAGAGAGAAAATTAGTTTAGAGCAAAAAAAGATAAAATGGCAATGGATAACTTTTTTTTTAACCCTTTCAGGGGCAACCCTTTCCCAATGCTGGAAAAAGGGCAGCACAGCCATCTGCGTCAAAAAGGGGTCTCTCGATCTGTGGCACGAGATGAACGTTTCGATCGTCCGCCCTCTCGCGGGTCGTTCAGTCGAGCGATGGCCACGGCTGCCCTTTTTTCAGCATGGGCCATCTATCCAGCTGTTCTCGCATTCGTCCATTTTTCAGCCGATGTCGGTGCAGTTCAAAAGGAATCGTGACCCTTTCTTGATGGGAAAGGACGTTCTACAAAGTAAAAAATTCTCAGGGAGCTAGGTCACCCGCCACTCTTTTTATAGAAATCCAATCTATTCTTCGTGGCGGACAAGAGTCAAAACGTCCGAGTTGGGTGTTCCCAGAGCGGGAACACTGCGCGTTCGAGGGTTCAATCGAATGACGTCCATAGGGCTCCACTTTTATGCATTTTGAAACAACATTCCATTCTAGTGGAATCTCGAATCGACACAAATGTAAGCTGAAATTTTTAAGGCTCAAGTGTGAAAGTTTCCCCATTACACAGCGAAAGGAATTCTTCACAGACAGCCCCGCCTTTTTAACCCTTTGAGGCGCAACCCTTTCCCAATGCTGGAAAAAGGGCAGCCGTTGCCATCGATCGACTTAACTACCAGCAAGATGGCGGACGATCGAAACGTTCATCGCGTGCCACAGATCTAGAGGCCCTTTTTTGACGACAGCTGGCTGTGCTCGCGCACAGCCAGCTGCGTCAAAAAAGGTCTCTAGATCTGTGGCACGCGATGAACGTTTCGATCGTCCGCCATCTTGCTGGTAGTTAAGTCGATCGATGGCAACGGCTGCCCTTTTTCCAGCATTGGGCAATCTATCCAGCTGTTCTCGCGTTCTTCCATTTTTCAGCAGATGTCAGTGCTGTTAAAAATAATCGTGACCCTTTTTTTACGGGAAAGGACGTGCTAAAAAGTAAAGAATTCTCGTGGAGCTATGTCACCCGCAACTATTTTTATAGAAATCCAATCTATTCTTCGTGACTGGCAACAGTCAAAACGTTAGAGTTGGGTGTTCCCAGAGCGGGATCACTGCGCCTTAAAGGGTTAACTCAATCTGCATTCAGAAAGGTCGCGTTTAAGATAAAGGTGTTTCTCCAACGGCTGGTCAGAGGGATTTTGCTCGAATTCATTCAAACAAAAAGAAGCAGCCACTAACAAGTATATATGTTTCATTGAATCCATCCAGTAGTTTTTGTATAGGGCTTATGACTACTACTTTTCGCCGATATGAAATATTTTTCCTTATTTCGTCCTGCAAAACATTGCGTTTGGATGACTGTATCCCCTACCGAAAAAGCAAAGTGAAAATGCGACCTCCTCTAACGAGTTTGTCCGAAAGTATCAGGCTGTAACGAAAGTTTTCCGCCAAATCTGCTTGAAAAACTAACTTCTAACTCCTTAGATAACTCTTTTTGATCTTTCGGTACCAAACCTGCACAGTGTCACGTGATGCAACCATAGTATTTAAAGCTGTATTCATTATTCGTTTATATTCTGTAGCCGACTTTTTGCAACACAACTGGAAGTAAAGGATGGTTCCAATCCTCTAGAGTGATAGCTTCATTTGACACACCTTGTACTTAATGATAACTCTATTTTTTTACAGGTTTCATAACACAGTGTTATAAAGTAAGTCTCTTTCTTTCAAATGCCAAAAATCGTTTGACAAAATAGGAGCCAATACGCCAACGCGAACTGTTTTCTGACGGTGTTTACGGTGGCGGGAAACTTTCGTTACAACCTAATATCCTCGGCAGAGATTTATTAGCGAATTGTATCCAGTATTTGACTTTCCCCGATCGCCCAAAGCGAAGAAGGGAAAAGACGGCTATCAGTGACAGAATGAGCAACAGACCTTGACATTCTGAAATGGCGAAACCCATCCACTGAACATTCCAAACAGATCTTGACAGTATTTGGATGGGACGAACCATTTTGTGGAATGTTTTTCACCCCGCATGGCATGTGGGGGTTCCGAATCCTTCTTACGTGCCCTACCTAACTTAACCCTTTGAGGCGCAACCCTTTCCCCATGCTGAAAAAAAGGCAGCCGTGGCCATCGCTCGACTGAACGACCCGCAAGAGGGCGGACGATCGAAACGTTCATCGCGTGCCCCAGATCGAGAGGCCCTTTTTTGACGTGCTAAAAAGTAAAAGGTTCTCGTGGAGCTCCGTCACCCGCCACTATTTTTATACATATCCAATCTATTCTTCGTGACGGGTAACAGTCAAAACGTCAGAGTTGGGTGTTCCCCCAGAGCGGGAACACTGCGCGTTAAAGGGTTAAAACAACGCGTCACTGGTATTTTATCGTCTATTTTATTCGGTTTTGTAAATTATTTTAAGAAAAATAATTGACTTTGAGAAAAATGGATCCGAAAATTCGCGTTGAAATTCACAAAAATAAACAGTTTTCACAAAAATGGGACACTGGAAAAAATTCCTGGCTAGACCCCCCGATATATCTATGCATCCTACTGAATGTAGGAAAACAGGCCGATTCCAGGAAAATGTATGTGTATCTCTATCTATAGTTTTTTTTTTTTTTTTCTTTACTGAATGAGCGCACTCAACATGATCTATTGTATTTATGATAACGCTGTCAATACATAAATTAATGAATTTTCGCATCCCCTTAATGAATCTCGAAAATGTCGTCTATGTGCTGCCGTCGACTGCAAATAGTTTCGAAAGAATGCAATATAGCTTTTCCGAAAACGATCCCCCAGCAGTTAATGACCGAAAAAGTGACTGGTAGAATGAAATCGGAGGAGGTCGTGGCATCCGATCCATTAAGGATGTGTGTTGGGTGTATAGCAATAAGGTCTAGTGATTTCATTCACCCAGTCGAATAACAAAAATCCTTGTTGAGTGGGAAAATATTTCACTTACATTATCCAATTCAGGGTTTCTACAGATTTCACAGCTTTTGCTTCCCTGACATCTATCCATGACTTTTTATCTAGCGTGCTTTTCCGAATTTTGCGTTTCTATTTTTAATATTACATCCTTTCATTAATAAATTTTTATATAGTTTGCCCCTTTTTTACAAATAATAATAATAATAAAATCAATATACACAAAAATATTATTGGACATCACTGGATTCTAACAAAAACCCTGTTGGATAATCATTTAGGATAAAATTAAGCCTATTTCAACTGAACAAGATATGTTAATAAAGGACACATTTTAAAATTATTTGTAAGGTTCAATAAGAAAATGAAAATAAAACAATTTCTACCATTAGGTTCAAACAGGAAGTATTTTCTTGATTTTGCGGCAAAATTCAAATATTCTTGCATTTCCCTGAGCTTTCTTCAAATTTCCCTGACTTTTCCCCCCAAATCCCTGACTTTCCCGGTCTGTAGAAACCCTGCAATTGGACAGTAACATACAGTATACGGAATCGGGACTCATGAGTTGCGTTATAGAAACCTATGTATCTTTTACTTCCATGAATCTAGTGCGGTAAATGATACCGGAAACGTATTCTTATTTTTCAAAAAGTGACATGATAGAAAAAGGGTCATTAGATTGAGATGAAAAAGCCAATTCGAGAATAAAATAGACCGACTCCAAAGGAATGGCGTGTGCCTATCGATCCACAGTTAAAAATAGAAAAGACATACATTGTATTGATCGTCCTATGGAACGAGCCTATATATCGTTCAACAGTTTTGATTATGTAGCACGACAGTGAGTTCCAAAAGAAAAAAAAAATTTTCATTCAGTTCGTGTGTGATTAAATATATATATTGCATATATCTGTATTTAGAAATATTATAGCTAATCATCTATACAGAGTACTGTCTCTTTGTACAAGTCTGATAATATATCTTCACTGTATTATATTGCTTTAAGATACAATTACCCTAGAAAATTTCTAAATTCGATTCTATTTCCTAGTTGCAATTAGCATTTCTATAAACATGTGTCCTTCCTGGTAATTCTTGGCTGGAGAGGTCGACGTTTGGTAGCTGGCTTGCTTATAAAAATATTTTTTAAAAAGTTCGATAAAATTCTGGCTTTTTAGTACATGTTTTATTGAAAAAAAAAAAAAAAACAATTCTATGGATTTACCGAACGAGTTGCGCAAACTAGTCATTCTGCCGTGATTAGACAGATTACTACGCACTTGACCCTTTCGTCTCAACCAGCTGTGTGTATCACCTCCACGCACCATTCTAGTTTTGAGACACGGAAAACAGCCGTCTCTTCTTTCTAGATGAGAACCGTATTTTTTTTTTTTTTTTCTTCGTGTATGAGGGGTTAGTAGAAAAATACATAGATAGCAGAACCGAACAAAATTAAGTCCCATTTGGAACTGAGAGTTCATTTTTGAACATTTGGTAGCCATGGCTCGTAGCCAAAACAAATTTTACTCAAATGTTTATTCACAAATACAGTAAAGCAGAATGGATACGTTTCTCATTGACACGAATTTTACATTTATAGGTCGTTTTCTTGCAGTCCCGATTCGTTCCTATTCATTTTAATGCAAAAGTGCGTCTTTTATAATTCGTATAATTAATGATGGACGCGAGACGACTTTTTGCGAGACGAGACAGAGATTTACAGCTTTTTTGCGAGACGAGACACACATTTTTAACATTACGGTATAGGGATTTTTGCGAGACGAGACAAGCTTTTAGGCTATTTTGCGAGACGCGAGACGCTTATTTTTCGTCTCGCGTCCATCCCTAATATCGGTTCTATGTCGTTTTTTTTTTTTTCCCTACCTTTCTAAACTTCGAAATTTTTCTATCTCAGTCATTATTTTCTTATTTGAAAGGAGCTTTTCCCAGACAGAAGGTCAAATAAAGGACGTAGAAAGGGGTTGTACCTTTAACGGTGTTGTTCGAAATAAAATCATGTGATTTTGGTTATGAAGTAATGAACTAAAAAGACATCAAACTATTATAGTTGCATAAATTCGCATTCGTAGCGTTCCATCTCTAATAATCAAAGTTGATTCTTCATGTTTCATTTATACATAGTTTTAGATCAGTCCATCGAAAGACTAATAAACGGTGCTTTACTACAATACCTATTTTCGAGTATTTACACAACTGTCCAAAAGTATGGCAAGTTTCAGAAATCTAACCCTTTTCGAGATTAAGCCCCTCTCCCCTGTCAAAATTAAAAATCAATATAGTGGATGTTTTTTAAATGTCAACATTTTAAATGAATGACATCAAAGAGAAGATAGCATTAAGTTAAAGAACAAAAATAATTATTTAATGGATTGAAAAAATAGCATCCAAAATATATAGGTTATTACAGAAATGAATCCATTTTGGCTCGCCGGCATAAAATTAAACAAAGAATTCATTTCAAGTTCTTCTGCAAACAGAGGATAATAAACAAATGCAATTGAACTCAAGATAGTTTATTATGTTGCTGAGCAGCCTTGACTTAGATCACAACAGCCGCTCTTTTAGATATGGAAACCACCCTGTTTGACAACACTTCCTTCGGTGTTTCGTGGTGCCCACTTAAATGATGGGTTAACGAAGCTCTCATTTTGTTTTTGGGTGATTTTCGAATGTATTTTTTCAAATTATACTACATAAATTCTAATATTTAAATCTGGCCAATTTCCTGTCCATTTTTTCTGAGCTTATTCTTGAAACGAGGGTTAGATTTCTCAAACTTGCAATACTTTTGGCCAGTAGTGTATACAACATTCAATGTAAGTTTTTTGGGGAGAAGTGTCCAATTTTACGCTAATTATTACTTTATTTTATGTGGAACTTTCTTTTTAACTTTAAAACACGCTTATTCTGATCCTTTCTCATTGAATAATGGAACAATCGGAAACTATCGCTGACGGAATGTTGTTTTTGTTGTTGTTGTTAATAAATTTTAAAGGAATAACTTTTTCTAAGAGTGCCTAGTTTAACGAGTGACAAGACATTCTGAATTTTTTTTTCGATTCTTAGACGTTATTGGATCCTTTTAAAAACTATACAAAAGCATCTCACGGACCTCATTTTTCTCGAAATGACTCATACGGAGGCTCGAATGACTTCATATAAAGTAAAACGAGTCCCGTACCTTGAGGTAAGGCCATCAATATGCCGAAAGTACACGCTTTGAAGTACAATGAAAGATAAGACTCAGTTTTATCAAGTTTGAAAAAAAAAAAAAAAAAAGTGGGAGGGAATCCACGTTTAAAAACTACGTAAACAATTTTTGTCTTAACGATAACACGAAAACAAACAAAGCTCAACTTTTATCAAAATCACTAAGTGAATAGTTATGTAACATTACGATGCAGTCAACTGAAGAAAAAAAAAAAAAACAGGAGAGGAGGATCAAAATAGCCTCGTACTACGTGCAACTAAACAGCATTCTATTGGGTTGGCAACAAAGTAATTGCGTTTTCTGGTATAAAATTCAAGCAAATAAGTTTTTAATTACAGGTAAGCTGTGCCTGAACATACGATTCATATTTGTTACATTTTAAAGAAAGAATTTCACTGGCAGTATTTTTTTTCGTCCATAAAAGAGGGCCACCCTCCCCCTTTTTTCGCTTCTATCCTCCTTAGAGGACACTATTAAAAATGTCCTGAAATTAATTTTTAGGTATTCGTGACTGCTGTATTTTACAGAAAGAATTTCACGGATATCTCTATTTTTATTTGAGATCACGCGGGATATGTGAAAAGAACTTTTTGGCCCCTTACCCCCCCCTAAGATTACGAATTTTGGAAAATGCTCTCTGATCTAGCACCTATGTTGAAGAACTCACGTACGTGCCAAATTTCGCATAATTAACTTCAGTAGTTTTGGCCAGGCGAAATATTGACATACGGAAAAACGCAATTACTTTGTTGCCAACCCAATAATAAGCGGGATAGTCCACTATATCCGTTGCCACATTCACCCATTGCTACGTTTTGGTACACTGAATATTTATTACACTAAGCGGGATATTCTTTTAACCGATATTCCATTAAGCGAGTTCCACTATACTCTCGGCCGTTGAAATAAGTGTAATAACAGCAGTGGCGTAGCTAAGGGGGAAGGAGGGGATAGGAGGGTCATAACCTCCCTATGAGGAATTTTTTGCAATAAAGATGTATATTCTTCACTTCCTTATCACACTCACGTATACATATATGTGAATTGCAGTAGTCATAACCCCCCCCATGAAAAATTTCTGGCTACGCCACTGAATCACAGTAACCTGTAATAAAATAGTTTTAAAAAATTAGCACGACTCGTGGACGAGCGCACAGCGCTCTCCACTGGATGACGGGAAATTGCCGATTCATACCCAGGTCGCGCCTGTCGACTTAGCCTTTCGGAGTTTCCCTCGGTTTTCTGCGAAACTTCGAGTCCATACGGGTTGGGACGCCTTAGGGCACGCCCCCTCGGCCTAGACCCCACGTATAAATAAGTCGTAAGTATTTCAAAATAATAATAATCATCTATATAAATAATACGAAGTGTAAATTGTCTGTTAGTTAGTCTGCACCTCGCGTAGCTCCGAGATGGGTGATCGTAGACCTACCAATTTTGTATAGAAATTCTCTAGGACGGGTCCGACATTCCTCGAAGCGATTTTTTCGAAATTCGAATTATTTTACGAGATATGGATAAAAAACATGTCGCAAAAGGCTCAATTTTGCTCCGCCATTTCGCAATCGTAACCCCTCAGTGGAAAAAGAGAAATTAGCATATCTAGGTTACCATATTTGGCAAGTTTATTAAATGATTCAGACTCCTGAAGTAAAAATAAAACAACAACGATTTTTTTTGTTTAGATTATTTGTAAGGTTCTTTTTAATTGAAAGATCGTGTGAATGTGAAATCGGAGCAGGAATGAAATGTTTTATACTCAAAAGAAAAATAGGATTTGGAAATTTTCTGAGACAAAAATGGGCAACTTTTTAATTTGGCGAAAAATAAAATGGTTGATGTGCAATTTTGAGGAGATAATTCTAACGCTTTGCGCAATTTATCGTAATTTCATCGTCTGCTACTTCGATTATGAATACTCATGAGAATAAGTTTTTTTGAATTTTCATTCTGTTGGAATTGTGCATTTTTCTGCTCAGCTTTTCCCCATCTATTTCTAATGTATTACATTCAGAAAAAGGATGTTAGAAATATCCATTTTAATTTTGTTCGATCACATTCATGAAGAATGATAGACTTTCCAACTTAATGAAATAAGGAACGAAAATAGGGAAGACCCACGGATTATAATACGCTTTTAATATATAGCACTTTAGTGCGTATTTAAAATCTGAAAGTGTTTCAGATTTTCTTACTTTTATTTCCATTCCGTTTTTTGATAGAAGCTCTTCAGAATTGATATAGGACGAAAATAATATGTTCCTTTTTGTAGGTTTTTATCATTTAACCCTCTTATTTTTGTAACCAGGGGCGGCCCGACACGGTAAGCATCGCATCGGGGCGCCGGCTTCGAAGGGGCGTCCTTTCGAACACAAAAACTAAGAGCATAAAAGGGGCGCCTTTTTTACGTTAGCAGGGGGCGCCACTTATCCTAGGGCCACTCCTGTTTGTAACCCTCTTAATTTTATATTCTATTCAGAGAATCTGAGAGATTTCAGTACCGAGGAAGGCCGGTGAGGAACAGGATTTTCTCTGAACATGATTTATTAAGATGGCGAACCAACGGGTCGCCGGATAATAAACTGGGTTTCAAAACTCTAGTGTACTGAATCTGGCAGCACTTTCACGACTTAGGTGGATATCCATAGATCATGGTACAAGTCACGGCCAAAGGGTTGCCAGTCAGTGGGATTTCATTCTTTTAAACACTGATTTTGAACATCGATCGGCTCAATATACAGGGTGTCCCAAAGAGGTGATAACCAGGGGCGTAGCCAGACATTTTTCATGGGGGGGGGGGGTTACGACTACTACAACTCATATATATGTATACGTGTATTTGATAATCCAATGAAGAATATACATTTTGTATGGCAAAAAATTCCTCATGGGGGGGTTATGACCCCCCTAACCCCCCCCCCCTTGGTTACGCCCCTGGTGGTAACACGCTTTCATTCTCAAACTGCTCGAGATAAGGGAGAAATGTAAATTGGAAAAGTAGAGCATAAAAGGGGGCGTCTTTTTTACATAAGCAGGGTGCGACACTTACCGTAGGGCCGCTCCTGTTTGTAACCCTCTTAATTTTAAATTCCATTCATAATATGAGAGATTTCAGTGCCAAGGAAGCCGGTGAGGAACAGGATTCTCTCCCAACAAGATTTATTAAGATGGCGAACCAACTGGTAGCCGGAGGCGGCTAGTAATAATAATAAAATATGAAATTTGTTAAACAGACTTCGTCATTTATTCGGGAATAGGGATATATGCGAGACGAAAAATAAGCGTCTCGCGTCTCTCAAAATAGCCTAAAAGCTTGTCTCGTCTCGCAAAAATCCCTATATCGTAATGTTAAAAATGTGTGTTTCGTCTCGCAAAAAAGCTGTAAATCTCTGTCTCGTCTCGCAAAAAAGTCGTCCCGCGTCCATCCCTATTCGGGGAAAAAAAAAAAAAAAAAAAAAAAAAAAAAAACACAAGAGCTTTTGGGAGAAAAGAAAAAACGCTTTTATTCAGCTCTGACGAAAATCAAAATGGTTTTTCGAGTATCCGTAGGTTGAACAGGGTTTAAGTATTTCCATCAAGATTTCGAAACTCAATCTGAAATCGGGAAGGCGACTCCGAATGACGCAGACAAACAAGGTCGACAGTTGAACGCACGGTGGATGGGGATTGTGTTAGGGGAAGCCTGCACGAGGAGTATCTGCCTTGGAAGGGGGGGGGGGAGCGTTTGGGCGGAGGACGTTTACTTTCAGTTGACTGTTAACCTTTTGAGGCGCAACCCTTTCCCAATGCTGAAAAAAGGGCAGCCGTTGCCATCGCTCGACTGAACGACCCGCAAGAGGGCGGAGGATTGAAACGCTCATCGCGTGCCACAGAGATCCCTTTTTGGACGTAGCTGGCTGTGCTGCACAGCCAGCAGTCGTCCTAAAAGGGTCTCTCGATCTGTGGCACGCGACGAACATTACGATCCTCCGCCCTCTTGGATTCTCGTAGAGGTAGGTCACCCGCCACTATTTTTATTAATCCAATCTATTCTTCATGACTGGCAACAGTCCAAACGTCCGAGTTGGGTGTTCCCAGAGTGGGAACACTGCGCGTTAAAGGGTTAATGGGGTGCCGGATAGAGATGAGACGGGCTCAGCCCGAGCCCGAGCCCGGGCCCGAACCGGGCTCGTGAAAAATTTCTATTTTATGGAACAATCCTTGAAACAGATTTTTAAAAAGTGATTCATATGGAAAATCAAAGTACTTATAAAAAAAAAAAAAAAATCTGGAGTGACTCCACTCGGCTTTCCGAACACTTACGATTAAGATCATTAGCAAGTATTTAAATAAATTTTAATCGATGAATCATTCAAACATATATAACCAATTGAAACTCAATCGAATGCACCGTTTAAACGCTTGCGCACTTTCAAGAATTTCTCCCCATAGGCCATTATGCAATACTATAAAAGAAATCTTTGTCGTAGCCCTGTAGAAAAACTATAAGTCCTATACACACCAAAATCAATACCGGTCTTAAGATGGTGATTTATAACATATATACCCAATTTGAGCTCAATCGAATGTACCGTTTAAACGCTAGTGCACTTTCAAGAAATCCCCCCCCCCAAATAAGCATAATGTAAAAGAAATCTTTGTCGTAGCCCTGTAGAAAAACTATAAGTCCTACACACACCAAAATCCATACCGGTCTTGCGACGGTGGTTTATGACATATATACCCAGTTTGAGCTCAATCAAATGCCCCGTTTAGGAGCTATCGTGTTCACTCACATACACACAAACACATATACACACACACATACATACATACATACATCTCATAAAAATAGCATAAATGAATTCAGAAGATCTCAAAACGTGTCAATACACCAAAATCTCGAAGTCGAATTTTTCATGATTACAATACTTTCCTTACAGGGTACATGTTCGGAAAGTAAAAATAGCGGCACGGGTGCCTGGAAGGCGCGTGAAGATCTTTGAGTATTTCAGAACGGCGGCTTATATTGCTTAGTTAGTCATGAGATCCGACATTATTTCATAAACATAGATATAAAGAATTAGAAAGTGCTTTAAAAATTTCCAACTCTATTTGTCTTTAATTTGTACAAATTAATTCGCAAAATTTATTGTATTCTATCAAAGAATTACTTCCTTGAATTTTATTGAATTTTATTTATCTTCAGCTGAAATTTCGGGCTCGGGCTCCGACTTAAATATTATTGTTCGGGCTCGGGCGGGCTCGGATTAAAAGTCTTCGGGCTCGGGCTTCAAAAAATGAGCCCGAACTCATCTCTAGTGCCGGATACGGAATGACGCTCACCTGCGAAACATTCGTGCCACGTTCGTCATTTTTTCTCTCCGCGCTTACTAACACGTCGACCAGGATGAACCCTTTCCGTGAAATCTAAAAACGTTCTTTCTGGTTCCGATGGGGAAGACTAGCCGACAGAGAACACATCTTTTTTTTTTTTTTTTCTTCGAAACGATGGCCTTGGACAGAGCGGGGGCCCATTTCACGCTGCGTTACACTTTTCCGCCCCGCTGAAGTCGATCGCCGTCACAACATCAGCAGCGACGGTTTTGTAATCGTAATCCGAAATCCAATTCACGTTTCCTCCGAATTTTAATTTCAAAAATAATTATCGTTTTGCTTACTCTAGATTTCTTCGAATGAGAATGAAAACTCGATAGCTGGGACGGAGAGTACCGGAATCATGGCTTTCTGCTTGATGATTCCGTTTTCTGATGACTGGATGAAAAACACTCAATCGATCTTGCTCTACTTTTCGAAGAAGAGGAAAGGTACGAGTGGACGACTGCATGTTCTTTTAGGGGCATTGTTCCTCGTTGTTGTTATTTATCAAGCGGTTTTGCGGCGAAAATGCCGGCTTTTCCATCCAAAAACCAGATGGTGCGCCAGAAGAGTGACCTAAAAATTGGATTTTTTTCCGTACGGGGTTTTTTTATAAACGCGATCCAACTGTCGTTTCATTATCCAGTGTCATTCGATCTATATCCATAATGAAGATGGGAGCTCCATTTTTTTTTTAAAACTTCAGGGATTCAAGGAGAGTCGCGAGTTCGAAATGCCGAGAAAAGGAAGGTAAGGGGGACAACAAAAAGGTTCATTTTCCAGCCATCTTTAGAAAGCAGACCTGTTTTGGGGTTAGTTGGGAGTGACAGTCGTTCAACTGTGCTTTTTCTTGACCATCACGAGTCAAAATTCAAAGGGACTCGACCCAGCAAACTGACTGCCGCGGGCAGTTTTGCGAAATATCGATTTGAAGATGGACATTATCCTACTGTACAGTTACGCTCAGTGGCGTATGCAGACTTCCTTCAAGGGGGGTGTTATAGACATAACTGTGTTAAAATGCGTCCTATTTAAGCTAAATTTAAAAATTTATGGACATTTTGTTAAAAAATTTTGATATGGTTATAGACATAACTGTGTTAAAATGGGTCGTATTTAAGCTAAATTTAAAAATTTATGGACATTTTGTTAAAAAATTTTGACAGGGGGGGGGGGGGGTGTTATAGACATAACTGTGTTAAAATGCGTCCTATTTAAGCTAAATTTAAAAATTTACGGACATTTTGTTAAAAAATTTTGACAGGGGGGGGGGGGGTTATAGACATAACTGTGTTAAAATGCGTCGTATTTAAGCTAAATTAAAAAATTTATGGACATTTTGTTAAAAAATTTTGACAGGGGGGGGTTATAGACATAACTGTGTTAAAATGCGTCCTATTTAAGCTAAATTTAAAAATTTATGGACATTTTGTTAAAAAATTTTGACAGGGGGGGGGGGGTTTATAGACATAACTGTGTGTTAAAATGCGTCCTATTTAAGCTAAATTTGAAAATTTATGGACATTTTGTTAAAAAGTTTTGACGGGGGGGGGGGGGGTTATAGACATAACTGTGTTAAAATGCGTCCTATTTAAGCTAAATTAAAAAATTTATGGACATTTTGTTAAAAAATTTTGACATGGGGGGGGGAGTTATAGACATAACTGTGTTAAAATGCGTCCTATTTAAGCTAAATTTAAAAATTTATGGACATTTTGTTAAAAAATTTTGACATGGGGGGGGGGGGAGTTATAGACATAACTGTGTTAAAATGCGTCCTATTTAAGCTAAATTTAAAAATTTATGGACATTTTGTTAAAAAATTTTGACAGGGGGGAAAGTTGGGGGGGTTAAACCCCCAATCACCCCTTGCGTACGCCACTGGTTACGCTGATCCCTCCCTCACTCTTTAACAATTCCACTCGAATATAAAACTTGGACCGCCGTGACTGCATAAGATTACAAAGGTAAGGGAAACATCTACACCGTTTGTACATGCGAATGAAATTTTTCAGAATTATATATAAAAATATAGAAACCAATTTGCGCTACTTAAAAATTAGAATATCCACCCGTTCTTTCCCTTTTTAAGCAATTTCTCGCTATCGTCACCTCTATTTTATTTCCGAGAGTCCAAAAAGCGAATCCTTCGCGTGACAAAAGTAAGCACTGCAAGTGAGAATGACGTCCTACTGAAGTCACGATTATCAGGCTTTGAAGGGAAAATTGCGATTCCAATTCGCTTTAAACAGTTTTTCCAGATAACACAGGAGTGTTTTTTTTTTTTGTTGTTGTTTGTTTGTTTTTTTTCGTCTGGATGACATAATCGAATGGATGAAGCATTGATAGAAGAGGGTCGGTTTCAAGTAAACGAAATCGTTCGTATAGGAAAAGTTTCCGCGTGTTTCCAGAAGAACACTCACTTCGATTTGGGTCTATAATAAAAATGGAATATGAAGTTTTATATTTTAGGTGGACGAAGATGAATACATTGTGCGTAAACGTATTTTCGTCCAATGTTTTTTCTAGCGCCTGTCTGTTGTGATGGCCTCCTCAACGGCCTTTGATGTCTAGTACTAAAATAGTCTATGGAACCTAAAGCGCATCTTACTAAAATTTCTACGCCCTGTTTCTGTTACAGCATCAGCGCCAATGGCAGACGTTCCTACGAACACCTGCCCTCAATAAGTTATAACTGAATAAAAACGTGAGTCCCCATTTATCTCAGTTTATTATTTTTCTTCTCGCTTTTTTAAAGTTTTATTGGTTTTGAAATGCTAAGGCTTTGTCAATTGTTGATGAAATTGTTTGACAGTTTTTCTACTGGAATCGGATTAGCTACATGTCGTAAACTTTAAGGGGACGGTTGACACCCAAATCATCAAAATTGGCCCCAGAAATGTGTTTTTTTCTTTTTTACATACTAATAATCTACAGTTAAAGCTGATAATGGAGAAAAAACCGCGTATGTCTACGACAATTTTTTAAAAAGATATTAGGGTTTGAAAAAATTAAAGGGACAGTTCAATGTCCACAAAAATGCAAACAAACGCGTCCATAAACACGTGACAATATTTATTGAACGTTTTACAAAATAAGCTAATATTGGAATGAAATTATTTTTAAAATATGTTTTGTTAAGGTAAAATCATAAATAAATTTATTCAGAAGAGACGGTATTAAAGGTAAGTGGAAAATAACACTTTAAATTGGATTTTCTCCAAATCAAGTTTTTTTGTGATTTTCTTGCCTTCGAAAGGCTCCATGCGTCTTAATTTGGGTCGGAATTGTACAAAATTGACTACAAACATTTTCCTTATATATTACAATAAATCTGTCAACGTTTCGATTATGAAATGTCACTTTTATTTACGAAAACTGAAAATTTTCGGGAAAATTGGGTATATATCCATGAAAATATTTCTAAAAAATGAACTACTCGGTCGATTCAAAAACCAATACACAGACTTTTTTTAAATGTATTTTTATGCTATTATGAAACAAAATTAGTAAAAAAAAAAAAAAAAAGTTAAAATTAGAACGCATGGAGCATTGTTTTCGAAATTAAAAAATTAATTAATTTTTAATTAATTACTAATATTTTTTTTAAATTAAATTTTTTCAGTTATTTATAATGCTTTTAGTTTAATATATTAAAACACAAAATTTCATAATCCTATCTTATTCAATTAAAAAAGAAACCTTTTAATGTCCACCGTCCCCTTAAAAAGCTCCAATGAGGCATTCATCATGATTTTTTCATCTTTTCTGTACTTACTCGTCGTTTAATTTGTACTTCCTTATAGGATGTCAAAGATCAAACGAGTTGGACCCTCCCCAAAAGAAAATCGTGTCGTTAATACCAACGTATTCTCCAAAAAAAAGAGGAACTGGGCGAGGCGGGGCGGTACACACTATCACGTTTTCAAAAAAAATGAATCATCGGGAAGGGGGGAAAAAACAGACGTAAAAAAACGGTTCTGAAAGGGGATGGCATTATCAATGTATGAATTGGATGAGAGGAAGGAAAAAGAAGGTCAACAGTGATGAGGTGGGAGATCGCATTCAATGAACGTTTTCGTATCGGTCAGTTTCGGCGAGAGATAAACAGGAGACGAGCTTCGTTCGGTACTTCTGATTGAGGGAGATGGGGAGGCCTAGAAGAACAAACATTCATTACTAAGGTGACCCTACGTCCCGCTTTCAACGGGACAGTCCCGTTTCTAGAAAATGTCCCCTGCAATGTCCCGTTTTTAGAAAGAGAGCAACCCACGGTCACGATTTCAATAAAGGCCGCTCAAAATCTAAAATCATCCAACGGCAGTGTTTGTAAAAAAAAAAAAAAAAAAAAAAACCTCCCTCCCCTCTCGAGACGCAAGGAAAACTATAGGGGGATGTAGTAATTAAAAAACTTTGTAAAAAACTTCTTATGTGTGTTTTTTACAAAGTTTTTTAATTACTTTATCGTTTAACACCAGTATTTTGAGTGTTTTTCAGTTATAGGGGGATGTATTGTTTTTGTGTTTGTTCTTTTAATGTTCTTTTTTTTTTTTGGTCAACTATTTCAATTTATTTAATTTTTATTTCTTTTTTAAAGTCATGTTCCTCTTTTGTTTATTCCTCCCCTCCCAGATCTCCACTTTATTTTCCCTTTTCACTCTGGTTTTCTAAGAATATTTTCCTTCTGAATGACAATTTCCTCTTTTCTGTGTGTCCTTTTGTTCACATTTCTCATTTTCCTACCTTCCTGGCTTGTGTCGGATGGTCATTTTGAAGTCGAAGAAGGGTCTACCCCTTGTACCACCCGAAACGTACGTCTTGCACTATTTTTTATAGTATATGTGTGTTTTAGCAAGGGTTTTTTTCCATTTTATTTTGAAATGAATATTAACACAAGCTTTTCTGCGCGTTTTCTTAACCACTAAAAGATACCCAGACCAAAAATGCAGTCTCCTTATTCTATTACCTTAAAAACAGTAGATGTCCCGTTTTGAAGAAGAGAATAAATGCACTATTGCCAGAAAAGTAGTAGATGTCCCGTTTTGAGGAAAAGAATAAATGCACAATTGCCAGAAAAGTAGTAGATGTCCCGTTTTGAAGAAAAGAATAAATGCACTATTGCCAGAAAAGTAGTAGATGTCCCGTTTTGAAGAAAAGAATAAATGCACTATTGCCAGAAAAGTAGTAGATGTCCCGTTTTGAAGGAAAAAATAAATGGTCACGTTATTCATTACGTATGTTTCGTAGTTTTATGCAGCATCACTGAATCGCTTCCCAAATCCAGTTTTCTAATAGCTCGGAAAATATTTATCGTTCAATCCCCCCCAGGACCGTACGCAGAAAAAAAAATTGGGGAGGGTTCAAAAATTTCTGCGGGGGACCCAAAGGTGAAAAAGGCTAACTTTTTCACAAAAAGGCTTCCTCGTTATTGTTTTATTAACAATTACATTTCGGGGGAGGAGGGGGCGGACCCCCGCTGCAGCTGCCTTTAAACTCTTATTTCATCAGATCTCTTACCTTCTTGAAGCTGAATGCTCGTGATCATTTTTCTCCAACCACACAAGAGATCTTAGTAAACCTACCCCCATATGTTGGTTCTCTTTTTTTTTTTTTTTTCTGTAGTTCCCTTTGAGTCTGACGTCATTTTGTTCCTGTAATAGCTGTAGTCTGTGAATTAATGACCCTCTTTAAGCGGATGCCTTTTTGTAGCTCAGAGGTCCTTGTTGTTTTTTCACCCATTCAGGAAGCTTTTTTCCCCCACCCCACCCTCCAACGAGTTTGTGGACTTAAGTTATTTTGACTCTCTTGCACAAAAAGCAAAGAAAGTATTGTAATAGTGATTACATCTATATCCAATGTTATCCAGGGGAATGAACCTCCCCGTTCGCCATTTTCGATATTCAAAGCGTGTTTCATCCGCTTATTCCAAACTGAAAGGGCGCAGCGGTGAAGATTCCCTTTCTGTGTGTTACCAAACAAGGGTTTTTCAATTCGAAATGGCAGCGATACAAATAATAATAATAATAATAATAATAATAATAATGGTCTTGCTTGAATGTTAGGCGACAGAGAATTAAGCTTCTGTCGCATTTTTCGGAAAATGCCAAACAAAACCTTGGAATGAAAGAGATACAGAAAACGGTTTCACAGAATTTCACACAGGTTTGAGTGTGCCCATTTTAAATCTAATTAAAATGGCATTCGCTTTTGCCAAGTGAACAATATCCTCAGCGCATAGGCGTAGAGTTATATGGGCCCGTGGGGCTCGAGCCCCCCCCCAATAAATTGTGAATAGGGGCTGAGCCCACCCAATAATTTACCACTCAATACAGAAAACTAATTTATACTAACATAAAAAAAAGTATTTCACGCCATTTACAAACGTTCAAAAAACGTTTTCTTTGCTTCTATTTTTAACTTATAACATGGTAGAAAGATACTAACATGGATACTTACCTTACATAGGTGTAGAATTCTATGGACTCATAGAGCTCGAGCGCCTCCAATAATTGACACTCACACATAGTAAGTCATAGCTGCCAACTACTACGGAATATAATGAACCACTTTTTGTAAACAGTCTATTTTAAAATTATTTTTTTCAAAATAGTAACCAGCTCGAGCGCGCAGCACAAAAATTTTGCTATATTTTAAGCCGAAAAATCATGTAGAAAAAGTGGTTAATTCTATTCCGTACTAGTTGGCAGTTAAGAGTAAGTTATATGTACATAAATCAGTGGCGTAGCCAGAAATTTTTTAAGGGGAAGGGGGGGGTACGACTTCTGCGACTCACATATATGTATACGGTACGGGTGTATGATAAGGGAGTGAGGCATATACATTTTGTATGGCAAAAAATTCCTCATGGGGGGTATAACCCCCCCCCCTTGGCTACTCCACTGACGTGAATATATGTGGTTGTGGGGACCGGCCCCCCCAATAATTTTGAAAACTTTACGCTTATGCCTCAGCGTGAAAAAACCAACAAAAACAGAAGGCTCAATAAGAAAAAAAAAATACATTTTGGCAAAGCTTTTGAAAAGTGGGTCTTTTTTTTCCCCCCCACTTAAGGATGTGCATCTGGTGTTCGCCATAACTAAAGGCCCAAAGTATTGGCCATTTCAGGATCGTGCCAACCGGTATCCGGCCAGCATTATCCACATTGAAGGGACGGACAAGTTAGCATACCAAAGCCCAAGCCGGGAATCGAACAAGGACCCAAGACATGATAGAATGGTAAGTAAGCCACTACACCCTCTAGGCGGCCCAATTCTGATTTTCAAACACACGTATTTTGAAAATAATATTTTTTTTAAACTTGTGGTTCTTGTTTTTTTTTTATTAATATTGTCTGAATGCATTTGAAAAATGCCATTAAGTTCTAGGAGTCAATTGCTAAAGCTTTTGTGCCAAAGAAATTTTCTCTCTAGCTTTAACCCTGGATGCGATGATATTGTCTACGTAACAATGTGCGTTCAACTTAAATATTCGTTAACCCTTTGAGGCGTCCCCCTTTCCCAATGCTGAACAAAGGGCAGCCGTTGTCATCGCTCGACTGAACGACCCGCAAGAGGGCGGACGATCGAAACGTTCATCGCGTGTCACAGATCTAGAGACCCTTTTTCGACGAATTGTCAAAAAAGGGTCTCTCGATCGGTGGCAAGCGATGAACGTTTCGATCGTCCGCCCTCTTGCGGGTCGTTCAGTCGAGCGATGACAACGGCTGCCCTTTTTTCAGCGTTGGACCCTCTATCCAGCTGTTCTCGCATTCTTCCATTTTTCAGCCGATGTCAGTGCTGTTCAAAAGAATCATGACCCTTTTTTGACGGGAAAGGACGTGCTCAAAAGTAAAGGATTCTCGTGGAGATCTGTCACACGCCACTATTTTTATAGAAATCAAACCTATTCTTCGTGACTCGCAACAGTCAAAACGTCCGAGTTGGGTGTTCCCAGAGCGGGAACACTGCGCGTTAAAGGATTAGCCAGTACACTATGCGAAATGAAGCGTCCGTTTCAGAATGGGACAGCTGGCAACTCTTCCGGATTTTCCGGAAGATTTTTCAGCACAATCCTCAAACATTTTATTTTACATTAAAAAATTGGACTTATTTTAAGCTGAAATTGCTAAGTAAAAATAAGGGGTGGAAAATCGTCCGACAAAATCGGAAAAGTTGGCAGCTATGGAATGGGCATCACCCTTGTTTGTAATCTTCACCTAACGATCGGAACACATACATCATTGGCAGAAGTCGGCGCATTGCCAAGTAGATTACTGGCGCAAAAAGTCCACTCCCAGAAACGTGATTTTCCACATCTATTACAGAATTAACGGATTTCTGAATAGGGTCCAAATATATTTACCTTTTACAGTTAGGAACACGTCCAAGAAAAGTGCCATTTTTTTATCATAAAATTCGATCGTTGATTTTCACAAACAGTCTTCCAAAAAGTCAGTCCACAATGACATACTTTTTGCAGTCAAAAATCATTATTGCTCTTAGGTATATCTGATATTTTAAACATGTGTTATATGTACATCTAATTATAAGAGCAAAAATAAGATGCGTATCTACATACTTTAAATAGATATTGCGTTTCAAATTTCAGTAGAATGTTGCACCACGATCTGTCGAAAATTTCTGCCACTTGTGTGAAATGAAGTTAAAAAATATCGGTGGATTAGAAGTTTTTTTTTTTTTTTTTTTACACTTTTATACTTGTACGCTTTACATTTGCAACATTAGTATAAGTTAGAACTTTTTTCCGGTTTTTATGATACAGGAAGATCCAAACGATATTTTATTCATTTTATTTAATTTATTCTCGGTTACTAGAATGCACTTGTAACAGAATCCTTTCTGAAAAATCAGACCCAACAGGCTCTCTACACATATCCGAAATTGCACAACAATTTGCCAAATAATTGAGAAAAAATTTGGAGCAGAGTTCTAAAATTCAAAGTGATGGCTATAAAAAGAGCCCATTTTAATGCAAGGCGCAAAATGACTCGAATGTTGATTGGCTTCGCAGGCTAAATCATTGTAAACTCGTCGTAAATCCTTCTAGGGAATTTCCAGTTTTAGGAATGCTAAACTATTATATATTTATACAACC
Source organism: Cheiracanthium punctorium (assembly GCA_038373885.1). NCBI lineage: Eukaryota > Metazoa > Arthropoda > Arachnida > Araneae > Cheiracanthiidae > Cheiracanthium > Cheiracanthium punctorium. The sequence goes on from JAWZYV010013430.1 coordinate 232,197, forward strand.
ATAGCTATATTTCGTAATCTGCGCATGATCCCGACATCCGAATTTATTATTTTTACTTCCCTGTACAGAGTATGAGGAAATAATGTAATCCCGAAAATTTTCGGGGGCCAGATTTCGGCGAAAAAACCGATTTTGACTACCTCTCAATTCACTTTTAAGAATTTTTGAGATGCATCTCATAGTACGCTAGCATGTACGTTCCTATAAATGCGTGTGCAAACCATTTTGACCGACCACCAGTCTATTTTGACCAGTTTTCCCCATGCCGTCTGTACATACGTACGTAACTCGCCTATCTCAAAAACTATGGGTCGTAGAATGTTGAAACTCGATATTTAGGATTGTTGCAACATGCAGTTGTGCACCTCCCTTTTTGGTCCAATTGACAGGATAGTTTATCAACAGAATCGCTCAAAAGATTCTGAATACATGACGTTCTATGGGCCGAAATTCATTAAACTCGCATATCTCAAGAACTATAAGACGTAGAATGTTGAAACTATATTTAGGATTGCTGTAACATCTAGCTGTGCACCTCCCCTTTCGGTCCCATTCGACAGGGTAGTTTATCTACAGGGCCGCCCAAAAGATTTTAAATACATTACGCGCTCTATGAGCAGAAATTCATTAAAGCGTATTTTAAAGGTATTAGGCTATTTCAAACGACTCAGAAGTGATATATGCTGTTAAGGGTTACAAAATGAATTTCTCCATCGAAAAAAGTGCCTTTATCATTCATAGTTCTGCTACAGGAACATTCAAAAGATTTCCAATACATTACGGTCGATGGCAATTTTAGGGCATTCATCCATTTCAAGCACAATGCCGTCCTACCCTATAGTTAGGTAATGGTCCGACCACGGTCACGTGCCACCCTCAAGAATTACGTAAATATTCGAAAAGCTTGGCGACTTATGGTGTACGTGTGTATATTTAAATACATACACACGTATGTATGTAAGGCTTAATTACTGAGATTGAAGATTTAAATACCTCAAATCTCAAAAAATATTAGTCGCAGAATGTTAAAATTTCATATATAAGATTGTTGTAGTTGTGCATCTCGATTTTTGCTTCCAATCTACTGGGGAGTTTATTTACAGGACCACCCAAAAGAATTTAAATACATTAATGTCTATGGACATCTTCAATATATTACATCAGTAGTCAGTCACTGTTTGGTCCATGCCCAAAATCTCGCCCTTCGTCGTGGACCTTAGCGAGTTTTGCCGAAATATCGCCAAATTTGGCGCCAAAAGTAGATTTCACATAACTAAAACTTTTAATCGTAGAATGTTGAAATTTTGTATTTAGAACTCTATTGTAACATCTAACTGTGCATATCTTTTTTGATTGCAATCGACTGGGTACAGGGTCTTACAGGGTCAGCCAAATGACTTTAAATACATTAAGGTGTATGGATGCATTCAATTCATTAACATCCTGTGGTCAATGACTACTTTGGCTATCCCCGAAATCTCGCAAACTATCTCAAGCTTGTCGGCTTTGGGTGAAATATCGTCCAATTAAGTGTCGGATGCAAATTCTTCAAATTGAACCCAGCTAGGCGATATCGAAATACACTATCTGGCCAAAAGTATCCGGACACCCCCTAAAAAAGTGATTCTGGCCTGGTGACGCAATTGGATGCGTAATCGAAAGCTATAAAAGTGTTGCTAGTGGTTTATCTGGTTGTATACATAAGCGTAAAGTTTTCAAAATTATTGGGGGGACCGGGCCCCTCAACCACATATATTCACGTCAAATGCATATTCTTCACTCCCTTATCATACACCTGTATAGATGTATGTGAGTTGCAGAAGTCGTAACCCCACCCCACATGAAAAATGTCTGGCAAACGCCACTGATTCACGTACATATAACTTACTCATAGCTGCCAACTACTATGGGATATAATTAACCACTTTTCTACATGATTTTTCGGCTTATAGGAAACAAAATTGTTGTGCTGCGCGTGCGAACTGGTTACTATTTTGAAAAAAATAATTAAAGATATACTGTTTACAAAAAGTGGTTAGCTATATTCCGTAGTAGTTGGCAGCTATGACTTACTATGTATAAGTGTAAATTATTAGTCCATACCATTAGGTGTCCGGATACTTTTGGCCAGATAGTGTATTTGGGTAGAAATCGCTAAACCTTACTATTACTGCAGTATTTTTTCTCTTTCAAACAAAATAAGTTTAGATGAAGAGCGCCGAAAATATTTTTGATTTAATAGACGTGCAAGGAAGTTACGTGTTATCCACATCAGATTTTTTTTTCTTGTAGAGCCACTGAAAAATGTTTAAGTGAAAATATATTTATTTTCATACCTCCGACACTTTCAGATAGGCTTGCCTACTTTTATATACGGATTTACGGGACTTAGGCGATTCAAATTCGGGACGTGGCGGGACCTAGCTTATCACAGAAAAATGATAAATTTAAAGCCAAATTTGATTTTTACTTTAAATAGTTTTATTGAACATTATGCTTACTAATTTGGCGTAATTATACATACAACATAGTTAACGAAAGTTAAAATAATCGGGCGAACTAATAACAAATTCACATTAACTGTTAGTCTTCCAACTATCCACTTTATAATCAAAACAAATAATGCTATCATTTGTCATTCAATTCAATAGACTTTTTATTTCCTTTCGAAAACAAAACTTTTTCCTTTGACATTTAAAAAATAATTAAAACAACCCATCAGTAGGTATTGATAATATACCTCTATAAGAAAAACCGAGTCTTAAATAACACCTTCCGCTAAGATTATTCTGATTATTTATTTCGAAAAAACTTAAGATATATTAACCCACTTTTAGTGAAATTATTTATTTAGAAGAGAAACTTAATGTATACAATCACTTCTGCTGAGATCCTATTTATTTAGGAAAGGAACTTGTTGTTTCAAATCTCTGCCGAGAACATTTTAATTTATCGAATTATTAAATTACTTACTCTATTTTTTTTTTAAGGCCCGAAAACGAGATATTTGGTGTCGTGCACAGTGCACACAGCTTTCGCAAGGCGTGTCACGGTTGGCAACCCTACTTTCAGATAAACTGCTTAACTTTTGTACGTCACCTCATTAATGCAGAAAGCACATTTAACTAACTGGGATTTTTTTTTTTTTGTACGAAGCCGTAAAAATATTTAAATTTGTTTTTAGGTAATCACCTGAAAAACTTAATCTTTATCATACTTTTTTACATAACTTTGTAATTCATACAGCGGCGTAGCCAGAAAGTTTTCATAGGGGGCAGGGGGGGGGGGTTACGACTACTGTAACTCACATATGTATACGTGTCTGTGAAAAGGGAGTGAAGAACATACATTTTGTATGGCAAAAAATTCCTCATGGGGTGTTATGTCCCCTCTCCTCCCCCTTGGCTACGCCACTGAATTCATATTATCTATAAGTTTGTATATTATTCTCTGTATTTTATCTTAATTTTGTTTTTTGTAATTTGTCCTTTTATGCATCACTGTAAATGGATTTCAATCTGTAGTGTGCATTTCTTTTATGAAATAAATAAATAAATAAATAAATTGTTTTTTAAACATAAAAAAGAGAAAACATTATAAATTCAGTTATAGCTTTACTTTTCCAAAGAGCAACAAGTATTATTTCGTTAATTTTATCAGTCTATTTTCAACTTAAAATACAATGCAGCTCGTTCATTTTTTAAAAATTTATAAACGAACGACCGAAACTGAAGCCAAACAATTAGACCGAGATTTTCAAGTTACACAAGAGTCTGCCTAGGGTCAGCTCAGGTCGTAAAAAAATCTACAGGCAGAAAGAACAGCCCAGCTCTAAATTGGATAGCACGTTGCTTCTACAAGGTCAACGTTCTGAAAGGAAGAGAGGGTGGGGAGAAATAAACAATAAAAAAAATCACCACTTTCTCCGAGCCTGCAGAGGAGATACTAGGCAGAACAAAAGGCAAACTACTTCATGTTCCAGGGGGTTTCTTGCTCAGCATGTAACGCTGCAGTCGTATTTTAAGACAATAATTTACTACGCTGCACGAAATAAAATAATGAGGAACTATTGAGAAATAGTACGAGTGCGTCCAACACCTGGCCTTAGTTCCTTGGAGAAATATGGCGGCATTGAGTCATCAGCAGAACTAGCTGAATTGTTATGGATGGAAAATCTGAAGAGAATTAATCATAAATATTTGTTCCTTTTCAAGTTTACGATAAAGCATGAGAAATAAACATTAATTTATACTCATTTAGGTACTAGAGATGAGACGGGCTCAGCCCGAGCCCGGGCCCGAACCGGGCTCGGGCACTGTCATTCACAATTGTGTTCGGGTTCGGGCGGGCTCGGGCTCATGAAATATTTCTCCTTTATTGAACATTCTGCTTGAAACAGATTTTAAAAAGTGATTCATGAGGAAAGTAAAAGTACTTATAAAAGATAAATAAATAAATAAATAAAAATAGCGGTACGGGCGGTTAGAAGGTGCGTGAAGCTCTTTGGGTATTTTAGAACGGCAGTTTATATTCCTTAGTTAATCATGAGATCCGACATTTTTTGATAAAGGATGGATACAAAGAATTAGAAAGTGCATTGGGAGTTTGCAACTCTATTTGTCTTTCATTTGCACAAACGGCAAAATTTATTGTATTCTATCCATGAAGTAATTGAATTTTTTTTAATCTTTAGCTGAAATTGCGGGCTCGGGCTCCGACTTAAATAATATTGCTCGGGCTCGGGCGGGCTCGGATGAAAAGTCCTCGGGCTCGGGCTTCAAAAAATGAGCCCGAACTCATCTCTATTAGGTACAGTTTGAATATTGGCCATCCGTGGCGACTTTTAATTCTTTGACAATTTACTCATGCTTAAGGGTGTATGTCGAAGAAAAAAAAAATGTTTTAGTCTTCGTATACAAATTGAAATAAACTAATAGCACCAGGGTCTCCAAAAAATTCCAGAGGGTTCTTCCTAAGCTGCTTGACACACTGCAATCAGCGGAAAAGCTGTGGCATTTGTGACATTTTCAGAAAAAATTCTTAAACGTGGATCTGAGCTGCAAGATTTTTCGAAGAGTGACACGCTTTGCGAAAATGTCCGATTTTTAAGAATTTTTCTAAAAGTTTTGAAACGAATACAGATGGATCGTTCATTTCAGTAGGTAGTACAGCTTGTCAAGAGACAGTTTCAAAATTTTGAAATGCCTGGCATCATTAGTTTATTTGTATTTATGTACCAAAATCACATGATTATTTTGAACAACACCGTTAAAGTTTCCAACTGTTGTACACATACACTGATACAGTCTACAACCTCTGCGGCCTATATCGGCAACCCCCGGCCTGCGGTCCGCTATGACTTTTGATCCGGCCCGCGCAAGCTATATTCTAATACAAATTTTACCGTTTAGGAAAAGTGGTTCACGTAGAGGTTGGAGACTGCATTGATTGAATGCTTCTTAACAAAAATGAGGTATTTTTGAATGATTGCTGTTGTTGTTATCGCTATCACATTTCTCACTTCACGGAGGGGGTACTATCTTCATTCAATATCTGACTTTTATCCACATTGGCAAGGGTGATCCACATTTCGAAGCATTGTTTAAAATCAGAAACAAAGGGAAATCAGTCCATTGAAAGCTAAAAAACTAACAGCTAATATACTGATATATAAACTCGTGTGCGCTCATACCTATGGGCAGGGCTTCCATATAACGGTTACGATTTACATACTGGTATAACGTTTAAGTGGTTCAACACTAAAATATAGTATATTTCTGGGGCAGGATCCTTTATTTGTCCCCACCCCTACAACTACAAACAATCAGATGGGGGGCCATCAGGGGCATAGGGGGTCACAACACCTTCCCCCCATGAGGAATTTTTTGAAATAATACAAAATGTATATTCTTCACTCCCTTATCACACATACTTAATACATATATGTGAGTCGTAACCCATGAAAAATTTCTGGCGCCCATGTATCCCCTACAGATATGTCTACCAGGTTCGATTACGGGCCCTGGAGCCAGGATCACAGCCGCGCCCCATCCTTTTTACCAGTCACGTGCTGCATTAAAATATCACTTATTTCTTACACATACTCTTTTTAGGGTGTCATTTAACCTGGAAATATCAAATAGTTACCATAATTATTTCCCATAAGTCCAAACTAAACTTTATTTATAAAATTATGTTACTTCAAAATCACGAGAGTTACGATGATATATAAACATGAATATATTCAGTTTCATACTAAAAGAGATCCACTTTAGAATCATAAGTAACAGTTACATTTGACTTATTTCAAACAAAATAAAATTTCCATAGAGTTAAGGAGGGTCCGTAACTCGATGAAAATGAAGCCCGGGCAATGGCCCCTCCTGTCCCTCTCTCTCGGAGGGTCTGTCACGAAGAAAGGATAGAGATAATAGACACGCAACTCACGCAATGACAATTTTACTACACCTTTATGATAAACGGTTTATCATAACTAGGTTATTTTAAATGTTAAGCTACAATTAATTATCTGTAGTCTTTCAAAAATTTCGTTGGATAAAAAATATTTTTTCATTAGTTACAGTAATTAACTAAGTCCATCCCCAATAAAGTTAAAACTTATTGGGGATGGACTGGCCCCCTCCTGGGGGGGGGGCTGGACACAGGTTTTTCAGCTAGCCCCATCCTTGTGGGGTCCATGCCTATGGTTATAGGCTTTTCAACCATTCTGGATGGCAGCAAAGGTGATCCCAGATAAGGGGCGATGATACAGAAAATTTCAATTACGCTTCGCACTATGTATCAATTTGGGGGAAAAGAAGGAATGAATTCGTGAACCGTAAATCTTCCGAATACCCCGGAAAAGAAAGCTACAAGCTGTTTTCACTCTACAAGAAGGTTCATTTACACCCAACACTTTGGATAATTCCACCAAGATGAACCACCCAAAGTGGTAAGTTTAGATTACCTTTCATTTTTGCTCCATCCAAAGATGAAAGACGAAACAATATGACCTCCGACCCACTTTGGATGAAAGAGTCTGCCCCGAATGGGTGATTCATCCAGAGAGTGAAGGCTCGATAAAAAACGTAAACAAACGATCCGTTCTTTTCTTCTGGCCCATTCACTCTTTCATTGGGAGCCTCGTACTGGAGAGGGTTTGCGCATCCGCAACAGTGACAGTGTACGTGAGGTGAAACCACCGAACCGAAAGAAAATATCTACACAAGGATGATCCCTTTAGACGACTTCATTCTCAGGGATTCACTCTGGATAAACCTCAAAAGCCATATAATGTAAACCCAGCTTAATACACCACTGAAGCAGTTTACTTTCGTCACTCAAAGACCCAACGATGAAGATGTGACCCGTTATGCCTCTCTGCCCAAATTATAAAGTTATAGACCCCCCTTTCCGGATCCGTCCAAGAGATCGAACACAGAGCCCGATCAAGACAACTGAGGTCCCTGGGCAGAAGAAAACAATTGTGCCCCTTGCAATAACCCCCCCCCCATAAAAAAACAGATTATGATTGGTTTATATTGAATGTTTTAAATATCTTACCCCTTCCAACAGTGGCGCACCCAGGATTTTAGTTCAGGGGGGCTGCGCGACATGCAAATACTGCTGAACTCGGTTATAGTGACCTCGATTAGTTACAACTCTCTTATAACGTCTACATATTCGGTACCACTTGACTGTCCCATAGAACACAAGCCCACAAGCAATGTAACTTGGTATGAAGTCATAAATAATTATGTTCTCTTTTCAGTGACGTTGTAACTGAGATTAACAGTGTTTCGTAAACTAATTGTAAGCATTTATTTAAAAACTTTTTAAATAAATGTCTTTTTTGGTTAGAAATAACTTGAAGACAATTAAAAAAAGAAAGGAAAAAATAATGCATTAGCGATAATTTTTATTTTTTAAAGATTTTCACTTCTAACTTTCTACCTTTAGGGGGGGCTTCAGCCCCCATAGCCCCCTCCGTGGGTGCGCCTATGCCTTCCAAACACAAATTTTGTTTTAAGTAATCTGAAGTAAACGAATATAGTGACAGGATGCCAAAGAAACAGATAGTTAAACGTTACATCGAAATGCTATATCACGGTTGCTAACATGTACGAAATACAACCTATTTTTGTAAATATTTCTTAAAATAAAAAATAATTTAAAAAATTGGCTATTTTTTAACATTAAAAATCTCTTTGTAATACGTGGTTAGTTATGTCACTACATATTGGAATGCTATATCGATTCTAGAGCATTTCGAAGAATTAAAAATAAGTTTAAATTTATGTATACCAATATAAATTTGAATTATTTTCATTGTTCATACTTCATAATTAAAAAATCATTTAACATTTGAAATTTTCTTATCCTTTGTAATTTTATTGAAAATTATAAAAGTGTCAGATGTAAGATTTTTGGGACCTGGGCCGTTGCCCCGTTTGCCCTGCCGGTAATAGGGCACTGATCGAACAGCTTGTTCGTTCATTTTGTTTTTCATACATTTGGTCATCGTCACCTCGATTCGTAGCCGGTCACGGCCCTGGGGGTCATCGGAAAGAGGACGGCGCAGACGTCGATGACATTGACTGATGGCTGTCGGGATGGAGCTCAGAAGTTGCTTTGGAACGTGTGGGAAACCGACGTCCGAAGACAGTTCAAAGTGCCAGTTAATAGCCCTATAATCATATAGTAAGAAACGGAATAACCTTTCCGACTATGATTGACAGCGATCGTCAGACAAACAATTTTTTTTTTAATGCGTGTTAACACATTCGCGACCGGCTTTTTTCCCCTTTGGACATGGCTCATTCGCCGAAACGACATTAAAAATCATGAAAATCTCGACCTCACGGACGCGAAGAGATGTCGCCAAATCAGAGACATCCATTTATTTATTTTATTTTTTTTTTAATAGAGGGCGTCCACCCGTGTCAGGAGACAAAAATGGTATCATTAGTAGCCTCACCGGCATAAAAAGGTCGCCGGTTTAGTAGCCATTCTCTTCATTTTAGAAGCTAAAATAGTAGTAATTTGCAAGGTTTCGTAGTTAAGAAATAAACATAAGTCACTTAGCTTCAATTCAGAAAGAATGAATAAAATGATAAATTGAAAAACTTCATGCGTTCTATAACAGAGTACATAGTACATTTTGAAGTGAAACTTCTTTAGGCGCGTTGAGAGTGAAATTTTAACCCTTAAATGCATAGCGATGCATATATGCATCGTATTTTTCAGTGCCGGATTAGAATAGAAGCCAAATTTCTTACATCAGTTTCATATATAAAATATAGTTTTTCTTAATAATAAATGATTCATATGGATTCATTTATATGGAATGATTTATATAATTCATATCGTGAGTAATAAAAGTTTCACATGATTCTTTCAAACTGTTTGTCCTTGGAGAACTGAATTGGTAATTCATAAAACTGATATAAGAAATTTAACTTATACTGGTGGCTATCGTGCGAACAAGAAAAAAATTCATGCATTTAAGGGTTAAGGTCGCGTCACGGCAATAGCGTCCTGATGAGGCTGGGACGATTTTGGATTTTAACAGACGGAGAGAACTACCGGATAGATCGCCAGAGAGAAAGAGACAAAAATAGTCAGCATGCTACATTGCTGCAGAGAGTTTTCTTTCTCCTCTTTGTGCTGCATTCGTTCTGAAGAAAGTGTACGCATGCGCTGAATGTAAACACGCATTGTGCACTCGGAGACGAAAATGCTGGAGCGCTGACTTACAGAAGGTAAAGTCTTTTGAAACTGATTTATATTTATTGTTATTAGCAAACTATTATTCACAAAAACCGATATCCAAGTAAGTAATATTTTATATATTCTTTTTGTATACATCCTCATTGTAATTTAAAATCCATATATATTAAATGATTTTTATGTTTGTCTAATGACTTAGTGTGCTTAGTCTATTTATTATTTTAATTTACTACTGAATACTACAATTTTATTTTAATACTGAAAAATTCACCAAACGAACTCATAAAATATTTTTACATTCATTTTTTAAAAATCTTTTTAATACTATGCCTCAATCCTTTGACTACCTACAACATCTCCACTTTTGATCTGTTTTCAAATGTTATCTTTAATTTTTGTCTTTCATTTTTATCTCTTCCTACTTATTTCACAATCGAGCAGATTTTAATCCATCTCGCCAAAGAAGTTTCACTTCTGACACGTGTACTCAGTACACACGCTCTTTTATTTTTTTTTTTATAATACGATTCAAAAGCAAGGATTAGAATGTTAGAACAACCCGTCGCAACTTTGATAAGAAAGGGGAGTTGAGGAAAACCAAAATCTGATTTTCAAATGAGTCGCTCGGAGTCAGGTACAAGCAGCCAAAAACTTGAAAATAGAATGAAAAGGACGTTTTGGACTCAAAACAGTCGCCTTATCTTTAAATGAGTGGCTAAAGTAGCCTTTTGACACCTTGTAATAGGTGCTTTTTCCGGCGACATCCAATCGCGGTATCATTAAAAATAGAACTGTATGAAACAAAAAATTATTAGAAAGTAGAATTTAAAGTTTTATTAGAATAATTCACGTCTTCCATGTATGACATCCCAGTTCAATAACCCTCACAAGAGACTCGTCGATAAAAAAATACAAAAGGCTTCGCATTTTACACGTTTCAAATGGACTGTTTTTCCAAAATCCATCATTATTTGTTAGCGATTTTTAAAAAACAATGCACGCAACTGAAAGAAAACAAGTCATCTTGGGTCTTACATTTAGTCACCAAGATAAGTTTTAACGAAAATACTGTCTTGATTTTTTATTTCAATTTTTTTTTTTTTTTCCCCAAAGGATGGTATTGAAAATTGTCATTGCTGTAGCTCCGAAACACTTATTGGACTCCAATCTTAATTATTGACACTAGTTTGTAAAAAATACTGTAGTGAAAAATCATAAAAATAAAGAAAATAATAAGACTATGCTGTAGTAACCTACTATGCAGTGCGTCATCTATAATAAAAGTGGTTAATAATAGTGGGGGGTGGGAGAGAGTAACTCGTGTAATATATTTGAAAAAAAAATTTTTCGTCAACGCCCTACATAAATTTAAATACAGTACGACAAGATAGTTAAAATAGGCTCGTTAAAAATCGATTTTTTTTTTTTAACCTCCGATCGATTTATCTCTCCCATTTCCTCCTCCTCCCCTTTTTGAAAACCCGCTTTCTTTCTTAAAAAGTTTTTTTAACCTTCAATTTGTAAAAACTATCAAGCATATTGTTTATTTATCAAACTAAACACGTTTTAAAACTAAGTATCACACAAGTAAAACTCTGTATAATATTATAAAAAATTCTGTTGCGTACAGCTTACAACAAAATTTTTGCATCCATCAACTACATTGCTAAATAATTCAAACACTTATGCAATAAAACAACACAAAAACGGCGATTAACAATCGTATAATGATGCATTTATATTTTTAAAAAAACTTACTAAACTGTAGTTTTTGCATTTATTTCAATAAATGGAATCACTTACCTAGAAAGAAAAAAATAGATATGTGTTAGAAAAGGGATATCAACATACATTCAATCATCAACATGCACGATAAGTTTTCAAGAGATTATCATACTGAATGCACACAACTGCCGAGGAAACATAACAGTCTATTATAGGATATAAAACAGTATATATAAATGGTTATTTGAAGCATTACAATGTTCGATTTATAAATTTTATTTCCGCAATGAGAATGCATACATAATATTATAATGCTAAATTTTCAAAAAATAAAAGATTCAATTATTCAACAGTCATGTTTCGTGTTTTAATGGGGGTGTGAAATTTATCATTTTCGCTAAGGGGGATAAAATAGAAATGTCAGAAATAACCAGTTCGTTGCGGCTTTTGGATAGCATTTTTCAGTTTACTATCTTGAAATAAACCATATGTATTTAATTAGTTCACTGCTTACTTATTTCAGGCCTAGTGATGGACGCGAGACTTCTCGTCTACGAAATGAGACAGGTATCTCGAGCTAGAGGAGACGCGAGCCGAGACATTGTTTCCCGAGACATAATCGCTACTAAGACATGAAATACTCTTAATATTTCACTGGTGAAACCAAAATAACTTTATTTTTTAGTATTGCATTTATCTGAATTTTTTTGGAATTAATTTTTAGCACTTTCCAACAAAGCTGACAACAAAAAATACGGTAACAAACTGGCAGTCACTGGCGAAGTGACTGCCAGTCACTTCGCCAGTGAATCCCCGAAACGGGGATTTGGGGGTACGAAAACGTCCCTTTTCTTGCTAGGAATAGGTGCCTTTTTTGAAAAGTTTTAACCTTTGGCTACGCCACTGCTGGCAGTCCGAGACACGCGAGGCGAGACGAGACGGCCCCTTATCTCTCTTCGTCTCGTGTCACCTCGCGTTCATCCTTAATCACATTTTGTAAATGATAGTAATAAAATGTTTTTCAGCCACAGGTGTTAAAACAATGGCTAAAGTTCTTAACTATATTGTTATAAACTGCTCCTGTACAAACGTAAGAATACCATATAGTTTAGTTTTGTCCTTGTGTTTTCAAAATTTTAAACAAAACACTGAAGTATTTTATTAATAAAGTGACCAGTCGTCCTCCTTCGAAAAGTGCCATCCTACCTATCTTCTTTTTCGATATTTCAAAAATAATCTGTTAATCTCTGTATTCAGAGATGCCGCGCCCAGCTGTTCCAGCTACAAAATTGAGTCCTATTTTGAACAATTTTGTCCGTCAATATAAATCATGACTTTAAGAAAAATTTATTTCTTTAATTATAAAAAGAAAATTGTCGAGGAATCAAATCCAGGCATAACGAAACAGTTGGCCAACGAAGTGCAGAATTTTAATTTTTGTGTTGAGTTATCGAAAGAAACGCCGGATATCAAAATCGATGACAATTGTCGGTTTGAAGAAATTAGAAGACTTAATGTAATATTTAAATTCTGATAAATTAGAACAATGGGAGAATCAATATGTTGCAATTGATAAAAGATGTGTGGAAATATTTATGTGCATAACCCTTTCAAAAATAACGAAATTTTCATATGGAATGTATTCATTGTTGAATTTACGCTGTGCTGCCCTAGAACTAACGAAGCAGTTGAAAGTGTTTTTACAATTGGAAATGATTTTTGGACAAGTGAGAAATCAAGATTGAATGTTGATACTGTAACAGCCGCACTTAGCCGGAAATTATATAGGAAGAATATTTCTTGCTCCAAAATTTCCAGTATATTGTTAGAATATAGGTTGACAAGAAATATTCATTCAATGAAAAAATACTCGTTTAATTAAAATTAAAAAAAGATGTAAGCATAATTAGTGCATTTTTGTTTGAATTAATTAAATATTTAATTTATTTATGCCGTCGCTTTTCTTGAATTTTTACTTCCTCCTTTTCATGATAAAAAAAAAATTGGTCACCTTATGATTAATAAACTTTCAATATGGAAAATCCCACAAATTTTATTCCCGTCCTACCTCTACTCGGTCTATAGAAATAACTACACTCATCACTTCTAAATCCAGTCGTCAAATTTCAAGGTTAGGCAGTAGGCTCTCTGGATAAAATGTGTTCCAAATACAAAACAGGCTTGCACCGCACGCCCATTCACTTTTGGCAAAGTTCCAGGAAAACGAACCAGAACAAAAAATACGATCAGTCTCTTCGATAACAACAAAACATCTACGTACTTTCCGCATAATTCTCCACAGAAACCAATGAACTTTGCTGGAGAAGTCATCCAACATTCAATTCAGTAGCGGGTAGATTCCAATTAGTCAGGAAGCCGGCATTTACGTTTACAATGGTAGTAGCGTGTTCGAATGCTTTTAAATGACGATTTTAATGCAGTGGCTGATAAACACGTAGGTTACAAAATTTTAATGACAGCTCAGACGGGCGGTTCTTATCGATGCATTTCTAAACTCAACCACATTACTGGGTTAGACGAGTTGTGGCTCCTATAAAAGATCGCTTCGTTCCCATCAAATGGGAGAAGATGGGATGGAATGGGTTGTTTTGATTTTGTGACTACCATTTCCGCGAAAACGCGGAAATGGTAGGAGGTGGCGAAAGTTAAAAGTAAACTTTCAAAATATTAAAGCAAGCTATTCGTCAAAAATTAACTACCTAAAGTTGTACAGCTATTTAAAGTGGATTCTCAGAAAGTGGGACAAACTAGTCCCTGCTAATTTTCTAGAGTTTTTTAACATTTTTACAAGTTTTACAGTTTATCATGAAGCTGGAGAATTTCAATAAAAAACATAATTTACTGGATATTCATGATGAATTTTACATTTTAAGAGAAAAATTTTTTTTTTTGTCATTTCGGTCTTTGTCTGTACCTTATGCATCGTTTCTGCCACACCAGGGTTACAGGATAGTACGAAAGTAAAAATTCCAAAGACTTTTTTTAATTAGGCATCCAATACAACATTTTGGATCAAAAGAAGTAGTTCTTACCATTAAAAAAGTGTGCCAGAAATGATGCAAAATCGTCGATTTTATTTTGTTCAGTTTCGTGAGAATCACCCTTAAGCATTACCCATATGTACAGAAGAGGCTTTGGAACACAAGTAAAGAAAACAACAATTCATTAACAGTGGATTATTAGGGGCAGTCCAATTTTTTTGAGAAGAATTCGGGTGCACTTGACTGCAGTTTGAAGTGGTATAGCGTTGCAGGTATGAATTCCTAATAGTACGCATACGTCTACAATTCAAATGTTAAGTGAACGACAAAATTTTTCAGCTGTTTATGTTTTAAAATATTTTATTTATAAAAGAACTGCAGGGTGATAAAAACGCTGTGGCATCGTAATCTGGTGTACGTAACAAGACCTATTTAGTATACAAAAATATTTTACACCAATATTTACTCAATCTTTCTCGTTTAAACATACCTTACCTACTTACAAAAATGTAGAACTGTGGAGTGTACCTAAGTGCATAGAAACCAAAGAAAATTTCACCCAATAAAGACTGACATTCTTTCACCCTGTATTTTTTATTTTCTGTACTTTAATTTCTATTTTTCTTTCTAGCTAAAAATAGTGTAGGAGTGTACAATAAATAAAAATTAAAATCATTCATTCTATTCAACCAGCATTTTTCTAAATCATTTTCGTAACTTAAGTACAGAACTATCATTCTAATGATTTCGAACCCACTGTATTTAAAAGTATGCATTATATATGGAGTCTTAAAATACTATGAAATTTTTCTATCAATTACCACACTCTTCGATAGCGGACATAAATTGCGGTTCCAAGGATATCCGCTATTGAGAGGTTTTACTGTAGTTATGTCCGCTGATTGGACCACTACATCTATCAGGTTCGGCTCAGTGGCGTACAGCTTAAGTCCAAAGGGGGTCCCCGGCAAACATTTTTTGGGGGGCCCTTTGAGT
The DNA here is from genome assembly GCA_038373885.1 of Cheiracanthium punctorium. NCBI lineage: Eukaryota > Metazoa > Arthropoda > Arachnida > Araneae > Cheiracanthiidae > Cheiracanthium > Cheiracanthium punctorium. The sequence goes on from JAWZYV010013430.1 coordinate 247,649, forward strand.
TACTTATGTAATTAACAGTTTATTTATTTATTTTTTACCCCTTGCATTTATGAGTAAACTATTCGAATGTAATAATTTTAATGATTCAAAATTTAAAAAAATGAAATAAATGCTAGATTTATGTTTAAATTTATCTGAAATACACGATTATTTAAATATATAAATTTTATTTTACAAATGAAGTGTTCTGTTAATCGTTGAGTGCAACAGGCCATTTACTAGGAACTAGCAAATGGCCTGTTCTTCGCACGGAGAGAATCGCTTTCTTTTATTTTGTTTAAACACACAAAGCGTTTTATGAAACTTAACTGAAGCAAATTTTTCTGAACAATATATCATTGAAAAACAAAGGACGATTACCAGCAAGATTAATAGAAATAAAGAGTCGGTACTTATGTAAAGATAGTTGTATTTCAGGGAGAAATGTGAAGTTTTTAGATCAGATATTTTTTAAGTTTTAATTTAGGCTAGAAAGAATGTCCCACTCCTAAATACTTCAAATGGGTACTCGGTTGCATGCGTTATCAGCGCTTTTTCGTCAAATTGGGCACCCTATCACTAAAAATTGCAAACTTTGGCAATCACTTTTTCCCTTTATAATCTATTAACATAACTGGGTTTTTAAGTCATTTTCAAACTCGGGACATCAAAATGATATCCATCTCACTTTCTATACTTATCTTTACATTTTTTACTCGACAAAATATCAGAGAAGTCTTTTAAACGTAAAAATTATTAAAATTCCCTAAAATCGGAGAGCTGGTAGACTTTTGATATTAGAAAGACAGCTATAGCCTTCCTCATACCGTTTTACAAATATGTGCAAAATTTCAAGCCGTTTGATCGAACAGTGTGAATTTATGTACAAGACAGACAGATAGTCAAAGTTTCACGTGTATACATTAGATCGGCGGTTCCCGACCTTTTAACGTAGCGCCCCGCCCCAACATAGACCAACTTACGGTGGCGCCCCCCCCCTCCCTCCCTCACAATTTTAAGAATACATTCATTTTTTCATTCTTCAACAAGGAACCTGTAGTCGCTTTCTCTACAAAATTATTTTATCAGTAAAGTTGGAGTAAACAGTTTAAGCGAAAATAGATGTGTTTTGGAGTAAAAATAAGAATAAGTAAGATGATTTTTTTAAAACCTGCATTATCACTTGTCCCTTGCTGTTTTTCTCGCGCCCTTCTGTAAACACTTCACGGCCCCCTAGGGGCGCGCGCCCTACTGGTGATTATAATTTATCAAGAGCATGGAGGTATTTAAAGTATCCTATCAGTGATTTGATAGAACGTGGCGCTACAGTTAAGATAAGGGGGCGAGGGGACCTAGCCCTCCCCCTCCGAAAATGTAAAGTCATTATTAAAAACAGCTATTTTAAAAAAACATTTACATTAACTCTAGTAACAAAGAGGCTTAAAATACCCGACCCTCCCCCTTCGAATTGGAAACCTTATACGCTACTGAGGGGATTTCTTGAGTTCATTTTCAAAGGAGGAAAAGGTATAAGCGCTAGGAAAAGTCACCGTGTCAATTTTTGAAGTTTTCCTTCTGTAAGTGTATTTTTCTGCCAGACTTTTGTAAGATGTTGAAAAACGGTTCTTATTTCTTACATTCGGGTTTTTCCTTAAAAAAGAGGAAAGTGAAAATTCAAATCTGCAAGTATTTCATTTTTCTTTTAAAATACTTCATTGTGTGGGGCCCCTGGCTCGGCCGATGTGAGTATGCTGTGTCGCTCAAGTTCATTCAAAAATCCTTTTATTTTCAGAATTGTGGTTTTGATAGACAGCGATTCCAAATGTTTGGTTACTATTTTAAGTATCAGTGACCGCTAATAGTAGTTATAGCTTTTTTTTTTTTTTTTTTTTTTTTTCCTTTCTTAGCGTTATTTTTAAAGCATCCTCTGTCATTTTATTGTAGTGGCTGGTAAAGGAGGAATTTTGTGAAGGACGGCGTTCGGTAGAATATGTTTTTAGGAGTTCGATAATTGGTGAATGGATATTTCTTTAAAACATAGAAAATGCCTGGTTAAGTTTTGGGTGAATTATTTAACTTTAAGTGTTAATTTATGCTTTGTTCGATAGTGATGTTTCCTACATATAAGTTTTTATTTTGTCCCGCAGTGGACTGGGCGCTAAACTTCGTTCCCATAAGAACACGGCAAGTGAAGCAGCATCCGGCTTGGCCAGTGCTTGGGAGGGACTTCCCCCTCTCCGCCCGTCCGCTGTGGAACCGTGTACGCTAATGGGAGCGGGTGCACGTAAAATCCGTCGTGGCTCCAAAGTCCTCCAAGTTGTTAAACGATACCTCTGGGGGTGCCGATTTCAGGGGGTGGGTCCCTCCTCTGGAATGGGTTCAAAATGACGGGACCCCGAGCTAAGACGGACTTCCTCCCACTGGGGCTCATTGAAATGGAAGCCGCTCCTTCAGCCCATCGCCTGCCTATATAGGGGGATCTGTCACCGCAACGCTGTTGCCAGAGGGCATTAGCAACAACAACAAGTTTTTATTTTTAATCTGTGGTGTTCTTAAACGACGGTTTAGAGACTCTTCACAATCAGTTTTACCAACTATATGGGGAGAATCCCAAAGCTCTATTCTCCCCCGGTTGTTGAAAAATCGTCGGTCATTAACTTTGCCCTGCCACTTAAGGAGAAGCGTCAAGAGGGTTCTTGTGATTGGCTAAACGGCCTCCCGAAGTGGTTAGCGCAGTCGATCACTATGCCACTGGGTCTGTTCAGTTGGCATCTAACAACCGACACATTCCCAACCACTGGGGGAGAACAGAACTCCAAGAACGGGGCTGAGATAACCACTGTCGAGAATAAGGTCCGTAGCCGTTTTCTAACCTCAGCGAGATCAACATCCTTTTTTGCGTTCCTACTTTAAAACTGCCAGGCGAGACAAAACTAAGCACTGTACAAGTGAAATAATACAGGCGCCCCCCCCCATTCCAGAGAGTCGTAGAAAGCATCATTAGTTTGCCTCCTTTATTAAACATGTATGAATTTAAAGTGATCTTTCCCACGTGGTCATTTTGGAGTCGAACTGTTGTTCTTCTAATAGCTCGGAATCCTGTCCCAAGGTCTTAGTCATTCGCTGTACCGTAACGTTTTTACACTTGCGTGACCAAACTTTTGCTTCTTCCCTTCAAGACTTTCCTCTACGAGTATCGGAGCATTCCAATCCACCTCACGTGTATGCTACGTATCTTTCGCAAATCTAGTTATTTTTATACGGCTCGGATATCAATATTTTCAATCACTTTGTGGAATCAATCAAAGCAATCGTAAGAGTCCATTTTGCAACACACTACACCCTGCGGACTGAAAGCTTTTTGTCTTATGAAAAAAGCTTGGAAGATATATATCTATATATGTTTGTCTTATTATAAACTTCAAACGGTTCTTATTCACAATGGAAGAGCTATTTCAATGTACACTAAGAACAGGGTTCGTATGGATCCAGGATTTGTTAAAATTTCGAACATTTTCCTAGAATGGTTTGATATTTAAAAGTAGTTTTTTTTTTTTTAATAAATAGAATACGGAAAGAAGTTCTCTCGGGTATCTTAAACAGTAGGACGTTTTAGAACCATTTTTCAAGAGCTCGGAATTTTAACAAATTAAGGACCCGTATGAACCCTGAAGAATCCAGTGTTCCGTGAGAAATTGCATGTTTAAAAGTTCAAAAAAAGAGTTTCGCGTGAGAAAACATTCTTTTCAACACAAAATTTGACAGACTTTCGCAGTAAAAACTTACTTCATTGTTGTGCAAATGCCTGGAAATAAGCTGTATTTGTAAATAAACATTTTTGAGTCAAATTTGCTTCGGCTGCCGAATATTCCAAAAGTAACTCCTAATAGGTTATTCTTGTGCTTCATTCTGCTTGGTTTTGCTGTCTCTCTATTTTCAATTACTAAAACTTTCGTAGATAACATTTGAAAAGACGGCAAACTGAGTGAGTGGGTATTTTTTAAACGTCACAGCGTGCGTTCTGTATAAATAACGTGCGCAATCAAAATTTATTTCTGGTCACATTTTAGCAGATTTCTAAAAGCCGCAACGTATGGGAATCAACCTTGCAGTTTTTAAGTTATCAACTGAAACTGAAAAAAATCACAGTCGATTTTCTATAAAAGTGTTTGTGTTTTGTCATCCACTTGCTCGTCGATAACTCACAAGAAAACCTGAAGGATAAAACTAGATTAAGTGTGTATTTTGAATTCCTGATTTTAGATGAGTAGTTTTTATTAGTAAATCAATACACTATGCCTTCCGATTTATAGGTTCTTCAACATGGCCACTGTGGCATAAAACGCAAACAGTCAAGCTCTGCTCCTATTTTACTGGAAGCTACCTTTTTTTTTTTTTCCTCAGATATTTAAAATCAATTCAATTTTCGGAAATTCGCAGGGTCCAACTATTTCCATCTGTAAAGAATATCCAGCAGACACTAGGTTTTAAGTGAAATCGTCGAAACGAAATGAATCCTTTTGAGGCATGGTCCCAGGAACACGAGATTCTGAAAACGATTCGATCGCTGCAGCTGGTAACGAAACCCGCCCAAGGGCCACCAGACAGCACGCAATGTCAATAAAGAAATTAATACTTAGATTGTATTGACACAATCTTCCTTTCCCACTGTCACGGAAGATCGAAATCTCTCTTCCATTCGAATTCCGAGATTGGGAGTCATTATTGTAAAGGTCTAGGCAATTGTTTAATAATGAGTGGCCCGCTCCGAATGACGAGCATTTAATAAGCACGTCAGTTCTTTTATACCATTTCGATAGCGGTTCTGTACTATTGGAGCGGTATCATTAACCCTTTAATGCGCAGTCTTCCCGCTATAGGAACGCCCAACTCTGACGTTTTGACTCAGGGCCGTAACCAGGATGAAATGTTAGGTAGGGCTTTGAATCTAGTTTGGGGGGGGGGGCGGAACAAATATAAATATTAGTAGGCGGAAAGGGGGGGGGGTTCAATTTGCGTAATTTTTTTTTCTAGAGTATTTGCTTCAAAAAACACCGTGTTTTTAAAATATTTAACATTCATTATGTTAATAATTTTTTCATTGAGATTCCATTAAAAATATACAAATGATATTTTGAGGGAATGCAGTATTGGATGTCGGTTAGAGTAATTTTTTGTACAACAATAATTCACAAGACGTAGTTACTAGTTAATTGTGCCTTTTGCAATCCATTAAATGCTATCCAATAATAATAAACTCTGTAAAATAAAATAAAAAATGTTAACAATTAAACAACAACAACAATTAAATTCAGTAAATTAAAAATTTACTGAAAAGTGCATTTATTTTTCATTTTAAATATATAATTGGAAGGAACTTAAAAGGAAACCGGCAGTTTCGTGTACTCGGAAAAATCCGAAAACCGATGCTACATGCAGCCAAGAGCAGCAAAATGATTAACCGTATGTATAGAAATCTCGCCATTGTGATGAGAAATTCTCCCAAAACAATGGGTATTTTTTATGATGTAAAATTTAGCGATTGTTAAAAATCAGTCGTTTCTAGAATTCCGTATTTATTTGTAAATTTACAAAGAAATTTGAAAATCTTAGGGGGGCTGAAAGCCGGCTAGGTAGGGCTCAGCCCCCGTAGCCCCCCCTCTGGTTACGGCCCTGTTTTGACTGTTGCCAGTCGCAAAGAATAGATTGGATTTCTATAAAAATCGTTGCGGGTGACCTAGCTCCACGAGAATCCTTACTTTTGCGCACGTCTTTTCCCGTCAAAACAGATTCACGATTCTTTTTAACAGCGCTGACATCTGCTGAAAATTGGAAGAATGCGAGAACAGCTGGATAGAGGGTCCCATGCTGAAAAAGGGCAGCCGTTGCCATCGCTCGACTGAACGACCCGCAAGAGGGCGGACGATCGAAACGTTAATCGCGTGCCACAGATCTAGAGACCCTTTTTGGACGCAGCTGGCTGTGCGGGACAAGGTATACTGGGGTCGATCCAGAAATATTTTCTAGGATCCCATTTTTATTAAAAAAGTTTATTTTTGTGAATTTCAATATCTATTTTCGTGAATTCTTATAACAACTTTTGTGAAAGTCACTTCGTTTCTTAAAATAATTTAGAAAAAACAAATTAAAATATAAGGTAAAATGCCAATGAAGGATTGTTTTAATCGATTGTATTTTGGTGAAGGGACCGTAAAACGGACCTTACTTTCGTCTGCATCCAGAGGCGTAGCCACGGGGGGGGGGGGTTAGGGGGGTCATAACCCCCCCCCATGAGGAATTTTTTGCCATACAAAATGTATATTCTTCACTCCCTTATCACACACATGTATGCATATATGTGAGTTGCAGTAGTCGTAACCCCCCCCCATGAAAAATTTCTGGCTACGCCCCTGTCTGCATCGAATCCTGTATAATTAAACCGAATGAATCGGTGGAAGAAATATTAACACACCCACTAGAGGTTTGAATATCCGTGAACATAAGTTTGAACAAGGTCATTGGAAACTCGCCAGGCATCCTCCAACAAAATGAATTCCGAGAATGGCTAATCGTACACTCCTAGCTCCATAGAAGCGTTTTGTAAACATTTTAATTATGCTTCGGAAACGTTAATCTCTAAAGGAAAAGCCCCTATCTCGCTTACAATGAGCGTCCATTTACTGGGCCGCTGCATCGGAAATCCGCTTTCTAGAGTTGTTTGGAAAATTCACCTTCCTGCAAAGGCTCAAAAAATTTAGAATCCAGAATCTACCATCGTCAGATTCAGGCACGTGCCAACAGGGGGGGCAGGGGGGTTTATCGCCCCCTCGGTAAATGAGTAGAAAGGGCGAACTATATAATTCGCCCCCTCTGTATTTTAGTCCCCTCAATAGTTTGCTTACAATACAACCCTTCTTCAGGATGGGGGGAAGCAATTTTTCCAGCCCTTCCCCTCAGGAAAACGGTTATTTAAACAAACTAATGAGGCATAAATGAAAATTTTACTAGCTCAAATGGATGGGGGGGGGCGAAATAGCTGCCACTGCCCATCCCCTTCCGCACGAACAAAACTCTTATTTTAAGTAGAGATACAAAAAAAAAATCGGTTAATTTATTAGTGTACATGAAACTGATACAGGAAATTTGGCTTACACTCGAATACTTTTTTGAGAGGGTGTACAGACGAGGTTAAAAAAGATTGAAGCCGATTATTTATAAAAATTGGGGGGGGGCAAAATAGCTGCTCCGTCCCTGAAGGAAATGATTATTGTAATTGAGCTATAGAAGTCAGTGGCAGATTAATGCAAGTTTCTCGCGGGGGGTGGTTAGTTAGAAGATTGACATATACGTCCATTGTAAAATAAGATCTTTTACATTAATTTATTTTGTCTCGGGGGGGGGCGGTCGCCCTCCCCCCCCTTTAATCCGTTGATAAAAGTACAAACAAAAATTTTTCTGGTACCAAGGTTGGCACCTTTTATTTTAAAAATATTTGTTGGTGGTGGTGGGGGGCGATGAGGGGCTGGTGAAATGACTGCCCCCCCCCGATGTCGGAAAAAATCGTTCGCCCCCCCACTTTCCAAGACATTGGCACGTCCCTGGTCCGATTCGAAATAAAAGCAAAAATATTTTATAACTAATTCTGGTCACATAATATTGGATCCGTTTCTTCCTCTAAACAAGGCGCGCTTTCGGGGATCCTCGTTTCCTTCAATCCATCCACCCGGAATGAATGATTCAGAGCCCGACCGGAGAGTCATTGAAAAGACAGCCAGTTTCAAAACCAAACAACAGTAGAGAAAACAGCTGGCGTCGAGGAGGCAACAGTTCGTAAAATGATGCGTCCGCATCAGTCGATGTTTCCCCTTGATTAACAGCACGGAAAAGGTTAAGAGAAAATGGAGCACGACTCCCAACCGATACTTGAGCGTCCGATGGAAGACATTCCAAAAAAAAAACGAAAAGTGTTCCAGCATGACTTTCTTCCCGCGTTCCGTAAGGCGAAAGGTACTCGGCGAAGGAACGAGTTCAAAATTATTCCTAACACAATTTTAACTCATTCAAAAAAAAAAAAAAAAAAAAATTAAAAGAAAACACTCGTAAAGGCAGCTGCACACTTTCGAAGGTCCCTGCTGGACAGAGGCGAAGAGAGCCAAGTCGGGGCCCCGGGGATAAAATCTTTGGGGTCCCTTTGCTATCCAGAAATCCTTTTGATGTCGTATTAGATCAATCATGTATACCTTATTAAAATTATTAATCATTTAGAGAAACTTTAAATTAATAGTAATTGAAAAGTTATTAATAGAATTAAAAGTATTAATTTAAAACAGTATTATACTTTAATAAACATCCATGCTCTAAAAATATACCAACATTTTGTTTTGAAGGTTTCGTCACCTCCATAGAGAAACTGTATTGGAAACGTTAACATTTTTGCATGGCATGTTTCCACAGTATGAATAAAAAATTAATATTTTTATTCACACTTCCATGCAAGCAGGCATCCAAAAAAGTGGAAATTTCAAAATTTCTCATTGAAAGTCTTGATCTTTAACATTTTGTTAAGGAAAATTCAAATTTTCGGAGGCTGGGTGGGCCCATAGTCTCTCCTCTGGCTATACCCTTTCTTCTACTATTTAACAATGTGTCTCGGGAAAAAAATGATTTCTTGTTAAATAAATCCTTTCTACTTTTAGTCATGGCAAACCGTTGAATAATACCGTCAATGTTTACTTTTCTTGCAAAAGAAGGCTCAATCACTAACATTCCTCGCTTTTGTCAAGTGGGTGGTTTATGCTCTAGCTGGCTTTTTGTAATTTCATTCAAATATTAATTTGAAACATCCGGGGACTTTTTTTCGGACTTTTTTTTTCACAAAATTGACAACAAACAATTAAGTATCATATAAACAGCCAAAGTGGGGGCCCTTCACAAGCTGAGGCCCTGGGGATTTTTCCCCTGCTCCCCCTCCCTCTCTGCGCCACTGCTGCTGGATCAGAAACAAAGCATTCGCTTTCAGAATGACGAAAATGACCTATTGTATCGATTGTTGTCGTTATACGAACTCGTTTAAATGGAGCTCGTATCAACCTTCAACAGGCAATATTGGTGGGTACTGACCCAATCATTTTCGTAAAAGGATCGTCGTAGGATAAATATGGGTTTCATCCTGAAATTATTCCGGCCAATATTAGGACAATCAGTCCACACCAGTGGGTGCGTTCAGAACACTCAGCAGACCATGACTAAGGTGACCCTGCGTCCCGTTTTGAACGGGACAGTCCCGTCTTTAGGTGACTTGTCCCGTTGTCCCCAAGAACACCTTTGGGACACCGTAATGTCCCGTTTTCAGAAAATGTCCCTTGCAATGTCCCGTTTTTAGGAAGAGGGCATTGCGATAGGGTCATCTTGCGATTACATGGTCATCTGTAATCGATTACAAGAAATGATGTGGATTACGATTACGATTACTAACAATTTCCAAAAAGATTATGACTAATGAATGTTAATTTAGTAAAACAACAGTAATCTTGATGTTAAAGAAATCAAATGTCAAAAGAATTCTATGGCAATGCAATTTTATCATAGCATTTTTGTAAAATTTATAAAATATTATTTTAGTCATCGATTACAGTCGATTGTAATCGGCACGAAGTCTGGAGGGCAACCCAAGGTAAATCAACTGCAGCGTCTGTAAAAAGAAAACCTGATCACCCTCCCTCCCCTCTCGAGACGCAAAGAAAACGCCAGGGGAATGCATTGTTTTTCTGTTTGTCCTTTTAAAGTTCTTCTTTAGTCAACTATTTCAATTTATTTAATTTTTATTTCTTTTTTTAAAGTCACGTTCCTCTTTTGCTTACTCCTCCCCCTTCCCCCGATCTCCACTTTATTTTCCCTTTTCACTCTGCTTTTCTAAGAATTTTTTCCTTCCGAATGACAATTTCCTTTTTTATGTGTGTCTTTTTGTTTACATTTCTCTCTTTCCTGGTCCTGCCTTGTGTCAGAGGGTGTTTTTGAAGTCGAAGGAGGGTCTAACCCTTGTATCACCCGTAATGTACGTCTTCCACTATTTTTTTTATAGTATATGCGTGTTTTATCAAGTTTTTTTTTTCATTTTATTTTGATATTAACATTAACACAAGCTTTTTTTGCGCGCTTTCTTAAAAACTGAAAGATAACCAGACCTGTCAATTCAGTCTCCCTACATTATTACCTTAAAAACAGTAATGTCCCGTTTTGAGGAATAACATAAATACACTATTGCCAAAAAAGTAGATGTCCCGTTTTAAAGGAAAAAATAAATGGTCACGTTAAGCAGGACACCTGCAGAGGCACAGACCTGTTTCTAGGTCTAGCAAAATGACAATCATCCTTTTTCTGGGAATAGGGCGGGATAAGGCCAAAATTGGAAGTGTCCAAGCCGAGACCGCATTTTTTATTTGCAACTAACTTTTAGTTCGGAAAGCTGGCCAGAACTTTTATCCAGATGAAACAGGACGATCCCTTCAAAAGTCCTCCGCCCGAGGTATTTCCACTTTAACCCTTCAACGCGCAGTGTTCCCCCTCTGGGAACACCCAACTCGGACGTTTTGACTGTTGAGAGTCACGAAGAATAGATCGGATTTCTATAAAAATAGTGGTGGGTGACAGAGCTCCACGAGAATCCTTTACTTTTCAGCACGTCCTTTCCCGTCCAAAAAGGGTCACGATTCTTTTGAACAGCACTGACATCGGCCGAAAAATGGAAGAATGCGAGAACAGCTGGATAGATATTGCCCCATGCTGAAAAAAGGGCATCCGTTGCCATCGCTCGACTGAACGACCCGCAAGAGGGCGGACGATCGGAACGTTCATCGCGTGCTATAGGTCTAGAGAGCCAAAAGTTAAGTCGAGCGATGGCAACGGCTGCCCTTTTTTCAGCATAAGGGTTGCGCCTCAAAGGGTTAGAGCCCTCCTGTAGCTTTGCTTTAACTAAAGACTAAGTTCCATACTTGTGTGGTAGCCACTGAGCCTCAACTATTTAGATATATATATATTGTCTCTGCATTAGAACTTTTTCCACGAGGTCAAGGTGATATCTGCCCAACCAAATCAAGTTGCTGAATCCCATGTTATCCAATCGGTAAAAGTTTTCACTCATAGCACCCACCATGATCTATACATTGCCTCATTTATTTTTTTTTTTTGACTGTCTCTATTACGTGTTCCACGATATATTACGCGCTTTTTCGGAAATTTCGTTATTTTTGCAGTTCATACCTAACCTGCGAAAACGGTTTTTCAAGTTTTTACTAAACATTTAAACTATCGGCAGAAAAAATAAATCCTAATTTCAGAAAAGGCAGAGGATGCGCCGTGTTCAGTGGCGTAGCCAGAAATTTTTCATTGGGAGGGTGGGTGGGGGTTACGACTACTGCAACTCGCATATATGTATACGTATGTGTGATAAGAGAATAAAGAATATGCATTTTGTATGGCAAAAAATGCCTCATGGGGGTGTTGTAACCCCCCCTTCGCTACACCCCTGGCCGTGTCAGTAGCTAAAACAAAATGTCAATAACCGAGGATGCTGCTGAGTAAAGCAGCTTTTTCTATAGGATAATACAGGACTTAGAAGCTTCGTGTTCGATATGCGCATAACATCGTGTTGTAAAGTGTTTTTATGCATTCGGATTCATTTATCTTTCTTGTTTATATCTCACGGTGTTCGATTTATTATATTGCTTCACCTTCTCTGGTGTTTTAATAAAAAATTTCCTTACCTATCCACTTATTTTTTCACATAAACGTCTCGTATCAGTACTTGGCAATTATGATAACTCTATTTATACAGAACTTATATCCATAGGGGTAGCCTCGGGGACTTAGTTTAGAAAGCCATTTATTTTAAAACTTCTCCCTCCGTCCCAAGCACCAAAATAAATAAATAAAATTTAAACTTAGCTATTCTAACTCATAAACATATCCCACCTCCCGTCCCAAATTTATTTATTTATTTATTGTGACGCCTTTTAGCACGTTTAACTCTTCCCCAAAATGTATGAGAACCGTTTCTAATCAGAATGATAGTTCTTGCATGCGAGAATTCGTCTCGGCCATTACCGCATCCGTAACTGGGTTTTATCGATGGGAGCACAATAAAGAATAGGACTGATAAAATGCAATTGACGAAAGACGTACTAGACAAGCCAAAATAGACGGAAATAAGAAAGGAAAACTACATAGATTGGATGTATTATTATTCTATGGGAATGCATTCGAGTTCTTAGAAAATTGTTACATAAATTATGGAAAGAGGAACTAAAGAGATTGTAGAAAACACTACACATTGTAGAAAACACACTAGTACATTGTAATGATATTCTTCAAAAATAAAACTTGAAAAACTGTTCGCAGAGGATACAACAAAATGGCATTTGATAGACGAAAAGGTTGGAGGAGGGGGGCTTACAACCCCTTAAAATGTACTTATGAAATAGCATCTCTTGATTTTGTAAGTGATTCATTTTTACATTGTAAGTCATAAAATTCCAAACACCTTATAAAAATCATATTGAGACGAATGTTTGAAAAGAACCATTTAAAGAGTATCGCACGGCTTGTGGGGAAAAAAAAAACCCATTTCAATTACTTTGTGTTAGTTTTTTTCTACTTTATTCTGGATATAATGACCAGAATTTTCATTAGAAATGCGCATTTCAATCTTTACGGATTCGTGGTGCATGGAGCCCTTTTCAAATGAAAAACTCAAGCCGGAGTTTAGAAATGGATATCAAAACTGCCGCGAAAGCAAGGAGGTTGACGCGGCCCCATCCAATTCACCTCCGGCTGGCGGAACACGTCAAATCCCGCATAAAACCCATATAAACCATTCAAAATCCCATATAAATCCCAATTATACGGCCTCTGACTTCGCTAACATCCTGAAGTTTTGATCGCAACTTCATAAAGGCTGCCCATATCTGCAATACAGTAGACTCTGGACTTAGGAGAGGATGAGATCCAAGATCCAAGGGTATATATTAGACGTTTTGAAACACATACACAGTTATTTTAAAACTGTTTGGGGAGTGTCTATAATATTTCCTAACTATATATTATCATTTCCCACATACAGTAACGAATCAATGAATTTTGGCGCTTCTTTCTATTCTCGAGTTGCTGGCAAGGAATTAGTTTTAGCATTAAGATACATACTGGTGAAGAACTCGCGTAAGTCAAAATCGCGTTGTAGCGCGAGCCACTGTACACCGTAGAGAACAGTTTGGAAAACACTGTTAAACGTTTAGTAATAGTTAAAAAAATTAGCAAAATAATATTCTTGTGTGTTACACTTAATCAAAATGCCCTTGGTCCATCTCTAATTATTTTTTAAATTTAGAGTGATATTTAATTTCTATTTAAAATACAGTCAACTCGCGATTTTGCGATCCTTCCTAATGTAACGACCCTCTCATGAAGTCCTGACCGTTTTCCAATACCTTTTTTAAACTTTCGATTTAACGACCCTTTGATTTAATGCCCTACTTGCCAAGGTCCCGTAAAGGTCGTTCAGTCGAGAGTCGACTGTATTTTCATCTGATGTTAGGATCACAAATTAATTTTATTCTAAGGTCTAAATACAATAGACCCCCTCTAAAACACGGTGGATACGTTCCGCGCTCTATGAATCCGTGTTGTACGGGGGCCCGAGCTATTATCCACCTGGAGTGCGAACTGCCGCGGTATAATCGCTGCAAAACTTATTTGCACACCGTAGAAACACAATGATGTTTAGTGTAGCCATTCAAAAGTCATATGGAGCTAAAGAGTCATAAAATCTGAACATCTGTCTTATTTTACCGTGCTGTACGAATCTCTTAACGTGTTATACGAGAACAATCGCAATTTTTACGCCATGTTCTAAGAATTAGTCTTATAGGGACCCGTATTATAGGGAGGTCTATTGTATACATATCTAATAAAGATAATTGGAAAATACGCGGCCACACCATTTGATTTTGAATTTAGCTAAACAATAATCATTTAGAGAATAATAAAAAAAAAACTTATAATCCTAACAACCCTCCTAAATTTAAAAGCAAATTCTTCAAATAGGATACATCAGTCTCGAAATTCCACTTACGAGTTAAGAGCAGGGAGCCATTTTCTAAAAACTTTCACAGCCACTCTGGTCTATTTACTTTTGGGAGAAATAAATACGAGCAACGTCAATATCAACAGTTATACTTGGCTGTTCCTTCCCGAGCATTGATATACAACCATTCACCTGTGCTTTCCCCCTGCTCCGTAGGAAGAAAAAAAGAATAGCTTCGTATTTTATTTCTCCCCCGACGGGAAGGGTGGCGAAGTGATACCAGAGTAGCAGGGTGAAAGTAGTCAGCTGTGATGGGTTCAACAAAACCGAGCAAGGTGAATCCAAGGTCACACAGAACCAATTGACTGCGCGTTTTCTAATCTGTTGCACCGTTCATTGGAAAAGTTTAAAAAGCCCATTGTTTAGAGGAAAAAACGTTGCTAGATTTGCGAACCATTATATTTCATGACAGCAAGATTCACACACAAACCGGCGCAAAAATTAAGGTTTGTCCCAGGTGACGTAAACTCTAGTTTCGGCACTGCGCAAGACCCATACACCGCGACGAGGTTCGGCCTTCTCGTACGAAGGAAATCCATGTGCGGAATCTAATACTGATCCCATTCAAGCCAATAAGATAGCGTAGGACAAGTGGTGGACCCAGAAAAATTTTAGTTTATTTAACCCAAACAGAATGTTCAATAAAGCAAAATTTAACCCTCCATTTTTTGGGGAGGGGCTCAATTATTTAAAAAATAATTATTTTACCTATCGAAAATTGATAATAAAGCAGAAAGTTACCATTTAGCAACAGGGATGGACGCGAGACACCAATAAGCCTGCGTCGTCTTGCAAAACAGCTGCAAAGCTCTTTGCCTCATTTTGTAAAATTCCTATAGAACCATGATAAAAACGTCTGTCTCGTCTCGCATAAAAAGCTGTCCTTCTCTGTCTCGTCTCGCGTCCATCCCTATAGCAATCTCTTTCGGGAGGACTGAAGCCCCGCAGCCCCCTATCTGGATCCGCCACTGCATAGGACTTAGCAGCTTCGTCTTCCATCTGCGGATATCGCCGTGTTCCCCTCACGATCTAGCGTTTTCACTCTACAAATGTATAACTTATCTGCGAAATTCGGTCTATTTAAAACTTTTATCGGCCTATCTGCGTAAGCGAAAACTCGTTCGCAGTTGGCGAGCATGCGGTCGCTGATTTCGAACTAAAAAGACCTCGTAAAAATCGTAAAATTATTGTTCGACCCCTGCCGCAGGTACCGCAACCCCAGTGTGTGTGTGTGTGTGGGGGGGGGGGGGGGGTCGCGACCCACATTTTAAGAAACTCTGGACGTTTTCTCAATTATATGTAGACTTTTTTTTGTTGTTGTTACACAGGTTACACATGATAGTTAACTGATATTCTTAGCATTTTTAGCCCAGCAAACATGATGCAGATAAGATTTTTCATCTCCCTCCATCCTACGTTATATTATAAAGCGTTTGTATTTTTATGTATTTCTTTCTTTTTATCTTGTCATCGGAAACGGCAACCTATCCTCTTTTCAAGAAAAGTAACAGGGAATAAAAATGTAAAATAACACGCATTTTCCTTCGATTTATTATTTTTTCACATTTCCATTCCTGCCCGTTTAGTACTCTGAAACAACGATTGAGGCTTTTCGCAAGATTCCATTCCCCCCGGTTGACACTCATTTCATCCCATCCCTATTTTGGTAAAGTAAAAGCATCGGATGCATGCATGCGTAAACAAGCAAGCGAAATGTTCTCGGAAACAAAAACAGACAGCAGTTTCATTCGCTGCACTCAAAAGTGTTTACGTTTAAAAATAATTGTTCTGCTTTGGGGGAAAAAAAGTATAATTAAAGGATTACCTTTTGGGATCCTTTGTCTGGCCCCTCATTTAAGTTCGAGGGAACTTCCGTTTTTCAATGGGCTGCCGAAGTACTCATTATTGGTTTACTGCACAGTGAAAGGAAAATAAAGCACATATGGAGCACGTTCCCATTTTCTTTGGTTGTTATACTTCAGCTCTTGTATATAGAATTTTCACATTTCTGGCATCCCGTGTTCTGCGATCCCTTACCGGGGTAACGTCAAAACGTAGTGTGGGCAGTTATGGGAGCTCGGTGCTGTCCTTATCCGTTCGCCGCCCCTTTTTTTCTAAGTGTCGGCGTTAATTGGAGGGAGAAGCGCCCCCTATCTTTGTTCTTAGCATGCCAGTGCCGCCTTCTCTTCCTCCCCCTCCTTCTTTCGCGACGCCACTGGGTAGAGCGAGAATTGCGGTAAGGCAAGAAGAAAATGTTCGATTTTTTTTCCTCCTTATGTTAGATTTTTTTTTTTTCTCCTTTCTGTCTGAGGAGGTCGGTCACTGCATTTTTTAGAATTGTACGTTTCTTAAAGAGTACCTCTAAAACCTTTCTAAAAGATCTTTCAAAAATCGTGGGCAGAGGCCTTGCTACCCCCCCCCCCACCACCACCACCACCACCCACCCAACACTTACATATTCTGTTAAACTTGGCAAAATTGAATAACCAGTTGGCAAACTTGGTAAAAAAATTTTACCAAAAACTATAATTTACTTGAGTATTCTGGTACACTTGGTAAAATGACACAAACCGAGTTGGCTATATAGTAATATAGTTGATAAAAAAAATAAGTTGGTAAAAACCGTTATTGGACTTGGCAGTTTGTCGACATCCCTCCCTTAAAAGAAGTGGCAGCAACGGTCCTTATTTTGGATGATACAAACGTTCACAGTGAATGGACACAATGGCATCACAGAGGGCTCATTGCATTTCATTGTAAATTACTGCAATATTTACTTTCTAGACATCCTATTAAAAAAATGACGTAAAAAACTAAACCTTAACGGGTAAAGGCATACTGGCAGAATTTAAAAAAATCTCTTCCCCTTTTGAACTCCTTAATGAATCCTAACATGATTAATACATTTGTCATCAACATCTAAAGTTCTGTAATCATACTAAATTTCGTGAATATCGGTGACAATCCGTGACATGATCTGGAGGATCCGACATGGAGCGAGTTTATTTTTACAAAGCTATTTATTTCTATTGTAAGGAAAGGAACCAATCTTAGAACAGGGCGTGTCTTATGAAGCAGTACCCAACAATGTACAACTTTCATCGTTGACGAAAGTTTATTACTAATAAATAACGCAAACAATTCATTACCATGACACTTTTATAAGGCGGACTCAATTTCACAAGTGTGTTGACATCCGCTTCCGTACCATGAAGAGTTATTGGATGGTTGTCACAGGTAGGTATATGTTGCAGACATCAAAACAACATTTCTCATTTGGGGGCATTTTAAGTGTATGTGGTTGCATTAATACTGATCATTACATATATATAAAAAACACTAAAACAGATGTCTTAATTTCACAATTTCCAAACAAATAATAAATGTACTTCCGTCTCAAAGAATCGTGTCATAGAAAAGGGAACTTTTCGTTTTTGGGCTATGCTCCTGAAAATTAATAATATAGATTCTGGATTGCGAGAATAATTACAATTTAGATTACAAATTTGCATTTTTAATGAGTTGGTAAGAATAAAATAATTCACATATTACAAGCAAAAAGGGCACGCTTTCGTAAAAGCTTCAGCCGGAAAATGTTTCCACTGAAATGGGTTATTTAATGAGTTTATTCAATCTAAAACTAGAATCGTGCAATGAAGTCACTCTGATTTTAATTATTACGTCGAAATCAAAGTTACTTTTAAATCAGTCGCGAAAGAAAATTACTTGTGAACCAGATTTAAAAGGGTACAATTTTTTATTTTTTTATAAATTTGACATTAACTTTTAAGTCATAATAGAAACAGAATAGTCATAACAGAAAAATAGGCGTTACTCAGAAATTCTGTTTCAAATAGACTGTCTAAAATATCCACCTCTCAGAAATAAGAAAGCAAGAGACTATCATTATTTCAAAATATGTTGATCATAAACACACAAAATGATTATAATTACTTCATGCTGTATTCAGCTATGACGCCACGCTGGATTTTAATTATTACTTTGAAATAAAAGTTACTTTTAAACCAACAGCAAAAGTAAATTACTTGTGAACCAGATTTAAATGGGGCGATTTTTTTCTTCTTTTTTTAAATTTGAGATTAACTTTTTACTTGACTGAACAGAAAAGAGAGAGTTGTTCATAAATTCTGTTTCAAATAGTTTATTTTAAAATATGTTGATCATTGTGCATGAAATAATTATAATTATTCCATGTTCCACTCAGCTATGACGTCACTTTGGATTTTCATTATTACGTTTCAAAAGAGTTTCTTTTAAATCACTAGCAAAAGAAAATTACTTGTGAACCAGATTTAAATAGGGCAATGGTTTTTATACATCCACATTTCAGAAATAAGAAAGCAAGAGACAATCTTTATTTTAAAACAGGTTGATCCTAAACATGCAGAATGATTAAAATTATTTCATGTTCAGCAATTTTAACATGCTGTTCCCGTTTCATGAAAGTATCGAGAAATATACACTGAATTGTTTCCGATAGTTAGATAATCCACGGGGCAGTGACGACCTCAACGTCGGTAAGGACAAATGAAGGTCATAGTGAATGAAACATCTTCCATTTGAACAGACTTTTATATTTATATTTAATATACAATCGCAATTTTAACAGACTATACAATATCAGATCCGGAGTGTGCAAAAAAGATAGTTTTATTTTATAATTTTCCCTTACATAATTATTATATTTAATGACTGGCAATGGGCCGTCTTTATAAAACAGGCTGAAGTCATTTCGCCAGTTTTTCGAAGGAGGAAATTGAGTGTCAAAAATACGACAAGTGATCCAGTTCGACAGCTTGTTTACATTCATTAGAATAAAGAAAATACAATCTACTTGAAACAGCGTTCTGCAAGCCATCCAATGCCCTTGACAGGAGGAAGGAGGGAGGAGGGGGGTCATGCAGGTACAAGAAAAGAAAAAAGAAAGAAAACGCAAACTAACATAAACAGGGTGTTTCAACGGTCGTCTGGTGTTGTGGGGCCAGATCCTCTTTCAAGAAGCAAAGCGATTCCAGCGGAAACTACCCTCACCTCCGCAACTATTATGCAGCCGCGAACCAAAAAAAAAATGAAAAAAAATGGTGGGCCAGGTGGCTTCGGAAGGGCTTGAACCACGATTCTTCCGGTGACCTTGCCGTGACCTCTCTGGAGCGACTCATCTGTCCTTGGACCGATTTCCCAGGCCTGGTGCCGCAACTATGGGAACTGGGCTTGCATGCTCGACACTCCACTAAAAAAGTTTACAGAACCACCGTTCCAATGAAATCAAAAGTATTGAGCAGTAGTCAAGGCACGACAGTTTCAATTTGGAAGGTATCAGTAACAAAAACATAAAAATCGGAGTTACCGAATACTTGACACATCCAAGTTTGATTCATTTATTTGGGGTCCAAAATTTGGATTCGACATTTATATATATATTATTTAAAAAATAGTGACAAGATCCCTTTTCCCGTATCTGTCTCTCTCATTTCGTGCGTTCTGACCCCCCCATTCCATGGCTGTGCCACTGCTGTCCTAATGCGGGCCTAATTGCAGTTTAAAGCCATAAAAATATTTTTAACAACGAACTCAGAAAGGAATACGCGAAATAATGGATTGTTTTTACCACAAACATCCAAAATCACTGTTCATTCGAAACAGATGACAATCTAAAGAACTCTTGTTTCAAAATAGGTCATAACTCATTTTATAACTACAGATACATTCATTAAATCGTTATTTTTCTTCAGTCTCTCTTAGAAATGCCGATATTCCTTTTAAAAATGAATCATGAAAAATTTTGAATACAGAATACATTTACAAGGATACTTGTATAGAATACTTATGGCATAGAGCTTCTAAACTCGAGGTTATAAATGATTCGTCCTCTATGACCTCTTTAAAAAGTCGTACTCAATCTATTAATTCTTTATACGTATACATTTTGACCAACTTGACGCTTAGGGCATACATGTATTACTTTTTTTTTTTTTTATGTTGTTATAGTGAATTCTCAAATAGCCAAAATTTATGGACTAGCCGATGGTATGTATATTCAACGTTCGACTTTCTACCGACAAACAGTATGAACATTTTCCTGCCAAGTTATTGCTTCTAATCATCTAGCAAAACCGTTACGAACAATCAGTATTTTATGGTCCGGGGTCAGGGGCGTAGCCAGAAATTTTTCATGGGGAGGGGGGTTACGACTACTGCAACTCATATACATGTATACATATGTGTGATAATGTAGTGAAGTATATACATTTTGTATGGCAAAAAATTTCTCATGGGGGGGGGGTTATGACTCCCTAACCCCCCCCCCTTGGCTACGCCTCTGTCCGGGGTTATAAAACCCTGGCTGTTGTATATCACGTTAATATGTTGACATTTATTAAAATATTAATCAAAATTACTATTGCATTATTTCAAGCACAGTTTTCCTGCAAAGTGAAAAAAGGGTCATTTAACCGGGGCTTTTAAAAGAGTGTTTCTTTAAAAATCGGCGTTTTTGTTCATAAACGATGTACTCGTGCGGCTCCGAACTTTTCGTTTTCGAAATTTCGATGTGTATACTTGACAATTCTACATTATCCAAAAAGTTCAATGCCCCCTCCACCCCAAACCGAAAATTCAGCCTGGAGCCTCATTCGGAATAAAAAATTTCCTGGAGACAAAGTTCCTTTCGTTGTTAACACAGAAGCCAAGGTGGGTTTAACCATCCATTTTAATCTTGGGGCACCTACTCGGGATCAGTGGGACTTGTTGAGAAACGAAACCACCACCGAGGTTGAGGTCACTTTTAAAACCACAAACGGATGTCCATCCACAGGCGTTTGGAAGAGTGTCCAGCGATCCATCTTGCGGCTATTTAACTTTCCAGCGTGATTAACAAGACGCATTCAAACAATCTGTGCAGGCGCTACATCCTCCAGGTAGAGAATCATTCGCCTGAGCAAAAAATTATGCCACTCAATTCAACCGAGACTAAGAATTCGGCGACTGAAATTGGAGAAGTCACTCGTTAACGGTATTTTCATCAGGAGGTCGAGCGTGTAGAAGAAAGTTATCCTAGACCAAGAGTTATTCTTTGATTCTTGTTTCTCAGGAAGAAATTCCTTAAGAAGAATTAGAAACAGAAAGCTACTTTTGCTTTCCTAGTCCATTTCAAACTTTATGTAGAATAGAAATCGTTTCTAATGAATCCACTGATTCACAATGCACATTTAATGATTGATTTTAATACTTTTACCTTTTCACGTTGTATTTTGTGACGGATATGTAGAAATAGATCAATACAGGCCGAATTACGGTGTGAGAAGATGAAACTATTAAAGTCAATCACTTCACAATTCTTAAAGGGTCATGCTTCAATGTTGCTAACAGAACTATCACGGGTTCCTCTCAAAGGCTGAATGAATGAAAAAGAGTCATTCAATAAATATCAAATGCATACAGAACTAATAGCTTTAGTTCAAAATATTGAAAAAAAAAATTAAGATATCGCACCGCTTTAGAGGGATATCATTCAAGAAGTTTTCGAATCTGTTGTTTTCCGCCCTTTCTGGAAATTTCCTCCGCAGTTTCCGAATATTCGGAAGCGCAGATTGAACATATCATAATGCACACGGTAGCGACAAGCTGCAAAAATTACGTAACATCCTTCCTGATGTCACGGAAAGGAATACTCAATTATCTCTATGAAAAACAACTAAAATGAATGAAAAGAAAATCGAAAAAAGCAGGATAGCTAGATTGAATACGGACTGACCTACATACAAGGAAAGGATTTTACACGATAGGAGATGTATCATTATGTTCGAAGTCATCTTCAATTGGGGGGAAGTCAACCTTGAGCAGTCTTGGGTCGAGACAAACGATAGGATGGTTACGGAACGGCCCAAGAGATACTGCGTTTGGCATTCTAACAGCCGATAAGCATAATAAGATACAAGTAGAACTCTGGTCCCGGCCAGCAAAAAGATATAACCTTGACCGAAGCTACTTGCAAATACATCATTTTGTGTGCTTAGTAGGCAGTCTAGATTCAACACCTACTTGGCATTAAAATCATCCCCTAAACGTGTTTCACATTTATATACAATGGAATGTCGGAATTCTAACTCAGGTTTCGGATATTCAAACAACACTGACAAATAAACGGTGGGACTGGAAAGAAACTTTTCTTTTCCACATACACTTTATACAAATAAATTAAAATTTTTTTTTACAAAACGTTGAGCCTAAACTCATACTTTTTACAACAAGAATTTTACACATCTACACTACTGGCCAAAAGTACCGGCAAGTTTGAGAAATCTAACCCTCTTTTCAAGAATAAGCCCAGAAAAAAAATGGACAGGAAATTTGCCAGATTTAAATATTTTTGAGAATTTATTTTGTGTCATTGAAGAAAGAATACATCCAAAAATCAAAAGGAGAGCTTCAGGAACCCATTATTTATTTAAGTTGGCACCGTGAAACACCGGAAGAAGTGTTGTCAAACAGGGTGGATTCCCTATCTAAAAGAGTGGCTGTTGTGTTCCAAGTGAAGGCTGCTCAGCAACATAATAAGTACGATCTTTAGTTCAATTGCATTTTTTTTTAATCCTCTTTTTGCAGACGAACTCGAAATTCATTTAATTTTTTTCCGGCGAGCCAAAATGGATTATGATTTCTGTAATAAAGTATGTATTTTTTCATGCTATTTTTTAAATAAATTGAATAATTATTTTTATTCTTTAACTTAATGCTATCCCTACTAGCAATTTTGCTCGGGCTACCACCGGACACGTAGCCAGCCGATGAGGGCCCGAGCAAAATTGCTAGTAGGGATCTTGTC
The DNA here is from genome assembly GCA_038373885.1 of Cheiracanthium punctorium. NCBI lineage: Eukaryota > Metazoa > Arthropoda > Arachnida > Araneae > Cheiracanthiidae > Cheiracanthium > Cheiracanthium punctorium. Next base: position 270,610 of record JAWZYV010013430.1, read on the forward strand.
CTTGAAGTCATTCATTTGACATGTTGACATTAAAAAACGAATTTTGGACAATTGTTTGGACAATTACGAATTGTGGAGAAAACAAGCACAAAAACAAAACGACGCGCAAGGGCGGACCTAGAAATATTATTATAATTTATTTATTTGGGAGGGGAGGGGGGGTAGCTTGAATACCAATTGAGAATTGGATGAAATATTGTTTCATCATTACCAGATATGTATATTTACACTAGATAAAAAAGGCCTATCTCTCGGGGGACGGGGAGGGAACCCCTGAATCTGCCCTTCATAAAAAAACGTGTTACACTTCATTTCCGGGCTGGATAGCATAGTTTTGGCCTTAAAAATATCGCACAAAACTCGAAGAGCGATGCCTGATAGGGGTCAAAAGGTCAAACTGAGATATCCTCTAAGGCAGGGATGGGCAAACTACGGGCCGCGGGCCAATTCCGGCCCGCCGGAAGGTTTTATCCGGCTCGCGGATGGAATTTTAATGGGCCGGTCCAACGGAAATTGAAAGAATATATATATATATTTATATATTATAAATCCATATTAAGAATTATGAAGATGAATTGAAAAAAGTGCACTTTGAGTTCGAACGCAGATTGTCAGATTTCAGTGCCATTCAAACAGAATCCGACTCAACCCCATAACTAGGAGATGTGTCCAGTCTAGCCACGATGTCTGGGAGCAATAATAAAAGCTAACAAGTGTGCAAAAAATAGTGAACTTTATTTATTTAAAATTTGTTTTAATATACGAAAAATCTGCTAATATTCAGTTTAGATACAATATATAGTTTCGTTTTCAAAAGGTTTATTTATTTATTTATTTTCCGTTATGAGTATCATTATCAGAAATGCTTTTATTTCCTATACTTGGTGAAATCATTCATGTCAATACTTACTTATTAGCAATCATTTATTGAATCTGAAAATGACACTATCAGTCAGAAATTGGGCGTATTCCCGGCTTTTGGAGTCGCAGTATAGCTGGTAGAGTTCCAAATTTCTTTGAAAACAAGTTATTACTTCTGCTGCAAAACATACCATTACTAACATAAGGAGTGTTCGAACATGACCTCTGATGCGGAGAAAATATAACAAGCGCGGGAGTTGGCCCCAATTCAAAGAATTCCAACTTTGTATCATTGAGTATGCGTTATTATCAGGCACGATGTTTACGTTTCGTAACATATCTTTCAGATTAAGCTTCTTATCTCTTAAAATTTCAACGACTACATAAGATTGTTGTACATCGTAGCTTGAATTTGATAAAAAAAAAAAAAGTAGGAATTAGTCACTGAGAAATTCAATGTCATTCTTTCTTTTTATTTATTTATTTACTTGGAGAATTTCAATTTTAAAGAATAATACGAGTAGTTTTTTAAAAAAAGATAATTTTTTTTATGTATATTTTTTTTTATCCTGACACTTTGATGATGGGACTCTTGGGAGAGCAAAAAATTGACCCTCAATACTTAATTTTTGTAACAGTCCTGTTAAGTTAGAAACATTTCCTTTTTCTCTATACACCAACTTTCTGGGCACTGTCTCGAATCTAGTTTTAGCTAAAATAGACGCTTAATTGCCGTGGTTCTTCAGGAAGCAATTTCTTATTCCAAACAGAACGGGGCGATATGCCGAAGGAATGGAGAGAAAGAGGGATTTGCCTATCGTGTCAGAATTTTTATTTATTAAATTTTAGTTAAAATAACAGCTTAACAGTAAATCGGAATTGAATTGTCATAGATTAATGGGCAGTATAATTTGTAAAAAATAATTCTAAAATTTTTCTGGAGATTTTTAACCTGGAGCAAACGGTCTGACACGAAATGACCTTGACCCTTTGCCTATTAATTACGCAAGCACCCGTATGTTTATTTTTTTTCTTTTCTACCAGTCAATCTAGCTGCCCACACACTTATCAATTTGTATATATTTGGGAGATAAAAGTAACCTTTCATGACGTGCGACCTACATACATTAGGCAGGCCCCTTGACACTGAGTTGCAGTCATTCACGACGACCATCAGCCAAGGTTATGAAATAGGTAGGGCGAGGCACCTCGTGCTTTTCGGGGCTCCACTCAAATCAAATAAGCCAAACGGCAAACCAAGGTATTTGAAAACAAATTCGCAAACAAATTTTTACGAGTACCTACATCTCAAAGTCGATTCATTAGGATAGGAATGTAGTTTTCAGTGTCTTTGTGGTATTGCCAACAACGCATTTTTGAAAACAAATTTTTACGAGTACCTACATCTCAAAGTCGATTCATTAGGATAGGAATGTAGTTTTCAGTGTCTTTTGTGGTATTGCCAACAACGCATTTTTGAAGGTCCTATCCTAAAAACTTGTCATTGGAGCCGGAAGTTAAAACTATAATGAATTGGGCGTAATAGTGTGTTGTAACTGATGTAATCAGCCGAAAAAAAAAAAAAAAAATGGTCAAGTCGTAGTACACGAACTTGTAACGCAGGTATGGGCAACCTGTGAAAAGTTGCGGGCCAAACTATAGAATGTCAGCGAAGTTGCGAGGCGTATAATTGGGATTTATTTTGGATTTGAATGGTTTATATGGGTTTTATACGGGGTTTTGATATTTTCCGCGGGCCGCGGATCAAAAGCCGTGACGGGCCACATCCGGCCTGCAGGCAGGAGGTTGCCTCAGACTTCGTGCGATTACACGGTCATCTGTAATCGATTACAAGAAATGATATGGATTACGATTACGATTACTAACAAATTCAAAAAAAATTATGACTAATGAATGTTAATTTAGTAAAATAACAGTAATCTTGATGTTAAAGAAATCAAACATCAAAAGAATTCTATAATAATGCAATTTTATCATAGCATTTTTGTAAAATTTGTAAAATATTATTTTAGCCATCGATTACAGTGGATTGTAATCGGCACGAAGTCTGGATGTGTTGTAGCTTATACATGCACTTTCACAGAACAAAAGATTTCATTCTATGCTATTTCTGTCTCCTTAAGCGATCAACTCAAATGAAGTTCCAGAAAATTTCTTAAAACTGTGCTCCTTCCATTCGAATTAACTTATTATTTAATATACTGCCTCTACTATTTCAAAAAGATAATGCAATGTTTTCTGAATGGCTTTTCAAATCTTTTGCTTAAGCAATATTTCCATGACTCCGGTGAAATACTGGTGTACGAGATCCTTTTTTAAGGATCACGTATCCAGTTACAATACAATGTATTCCAAAAAATAGATTTACTTCATTTCTATTTTAAAACATTACTGAAGTTTCATCCTACAAAAATCAAAAAAAAATATCCAAAGTAAACAGAGCATATACTGATTGGGTCATAAAATATTAAAAGGTCATCGTCATAATATCGGGCAAAACAAACTAAAATTTTTAAATAAAGTTGACGGGTGGAGTCCTGCGAAATTCATCGTGTTTCATGGCTTCTACAAAAACTATGAAAGAAAACAACGTTTTGCAATCTTGCAATAAACGCTTACATTCGAAGTCATGAATAGCCTCTGACCATCTTAGTTAAAAGAAATTTCTGAAACGTTTAATGGTAAAAGGCTGAAAATGTGTGCAGCACCTCATTAGTGTATGGGGCACATTTTACTAATTGGAAATTTTTGTGTACGGGAGTAGTATACAAATTTAAAAATTATACTTTCCGAAAATTAACGACAGAATTTTTTTTTTCTTAATGCAGTCTTTTTTACTACCTTATTTTGAACACTCTTGCAATTTACATTGGCCTTTTATTTCTAGTAGATAATCAATCAAAGCGTATTACCACCTTTTTGGGACACCCTGTATGTATGAATACACACACACACATTATCGAAGACTCCTATAATCGTAATGATCTAGAAGCTCCTTAACCATTCCCTAGTAAATACGCGACACAAGATCGATTCACGAAACTAGGTTAAAATCATTACGAAAGCTTGAACATGGCTATATCAACTATCGCACTCTCATCTCTACTTCATTTTTATTTACTTTTTTATTCATTCGCCAGATTTTTTTTTTTAAGAGTGACATAGGTCAAAACATTTGTACGTAGAAGATTAACGAAAAACACCCGACATTATTGTTTTAACATCTGCGTAGTTTAAAAGGTAAAAGAAGCTTTGGGAATGGTTTCGTAAATTGTTTACATTCATTCATTTAATTAAATATCAATAAATTTCATACTTCAATTACAAAGAGTGAAAGGATTGAATTTCCTGTCTGCCTTTTTTTCCTATTGTCTGGTTCTTAAATGATAATGTGAGTGAGAGAAAGTCTATTTTCTTTTAATTTTACCAAATTTCTTACAAAGCTCCTGAATACTGCAAATGCAACCGAGGCTGTAATTCATTCTTAAGAACGTATTAGTAATAGTCGAATGTTACGTAAAACATGAGAGTCAGTGAATATTGTTGCATGGCAATTCATCATTGTCTCTTTATTTAGATTTATCAAATGGTAAATTACTTCATCTTTTATCCATTCTTCTATTATTCGCCATTTTTTCAATCTTGACAGAACTCGCGGTTACATCTTAAAACAAGAAAATGTTTGTTTTCAAATTATTATTATTACTCTAATATTGTTGTGACGTAACATATCCGTGTTAAGAAATATAACAGCAGTGGAATTGTATTTTACATTTATTTGAAGTTATTTTTCCTATTCGTTATTTTTTTTTCTCTCTTTGTTTTACAGAACATACGCATGAATTCTTCTTTCAAGCATTTCCTGGAAGTTTTTTTCAGTTGAAGCCAAATGATTTATTGTGAATTGAATGGAACCTATATAGTTATTGAATGACTGAAGGTTCTAGACCTACTTATTTACTTCGTTAAAATGTTCCATTAACCCATATTAGTAAAATTAGATCCTCTAAAGTTAATAAAATAATAATGAGATCCTGAAATAAAAGAATTGTCTGGTGGACAGAAAAGAGTTAATACTGGTACTTCATGTAATTACTATATGGAAATACAAGATTCAAGTAATCACTTCTGACACATCAAGATCTAACTCAAAAACTGTCGAATGAGTGATATAGGAATGTGGTGACTGACTTTGGCGAAGTTTTAGGTTCAGGCATCACATTATTTTAAGGTTCCGGCAAGAAAACTAACGTACATTACGAGTATTTTCTGCAGCTTTCGTACGACGACTCATACTGGACAAGCCCTATAACGGACGGACTGGACCAATGAAAGGTCCCGGACAAATTTGATGAGACAAGCCCCCCTATTACTTACCCTAAAAGAGTGAAGCCCTGACAACACCGGCACTTCACTGAAGAGCTATTTAAGACTACAGGAACAGACTTAATGCTTCATAATCACTTCCGTTCAGGCAAATATTAATGATGCATTACGATGACAGGCACAGCTAAAGATTTTTACAAATAAAACAATCGGACGCACGCATATTTATCTTGTGATATTAGATGAAAAAAGGTTTTCACGCCAACTATCTAAAGGCTACTTTTCCTTCCATGTTCCAATGCTAGGGAAACACGGGTTGAGGAAATGAGTCTTACTAAAAATGGATGTATTCTAAACGCTGGCGAAGTTCAAGGCTTCGCGTCAATTTGAGTTTGTGATTCACTGCTTTTTTATGTTACATTAGCTGACACAATCTCGCCATTTCGTTCGTGCGTTCGTTAACTTGGACGCACATCCGCAGAACGCAGCGTGACTGCAATTAAAACACGCCGTGTGCGCAATCTGTGGGTTGGTGGAAGAAACCAGTTTTCTTACGAAACGCACTTTATTCCATTTTTAATGACCTACTACCACGTGCTTTTTCTTTTCTATTTTCCCTTGAATAAAATGGTGATCGATTAAGATGCTGAACCGAAAATGCGATAAGACGTTTCAAAATGCATCCTTTGTCTTCCGGTTTTTCGTTCCTCAATATAGTTCTCATGGCTGTTTCTGCATTTTATTTATTTTATGACTATGGAATAGTTTTCAGAAAGCAAGTTTTAATCCTAAAACTTTCTGTAATCATGAAAACTATTTAAATCAACCGAAAAAGGTAGTTAACTGAAAAAGTTTTAAGTAGTTAAAGGTAGGTCTAGACAGGGATTAAAAGCTACAGACGCATTTTTCTCAAAACATGAAAGAACAGAAGACACTTACTTCCGCCATAATGCACACAGTTTTTAGCACTCGAAACCTCATTAAAACTGATATACGAAATAAAAATTCACTTTCGCCAGATTAAAAAGATTCTTATCGCATTATCAAACATTGAAGGTTAGAAAAAAGAAAAAAGAATCTTGGTGAAACTTTTGAGAAATGGGACAGTTTGAAAAACAAATTCTGAGTTCTAGATATAAGTGCTTTAGAAATAATGTTCAAAATAATAATTCAGTTGAAACTCGAGTTAGTTATGGGTGTTTGATTTCATTAATATTTGCTCAAAAAAAGCAGTTAATCATTTTTGGAGTTAATTGCCATTTAAGCTTAGTCTAAAGATTTTTTTTCTTCCAATTTCACTTTCTTTCTCTAAGCTTAAACCCTGATAATAAAACATAAAAATTCTGAAACATCCGATCAGGGCTGTAGGTAGGGAGTGGGGGGGGGGGGTGCGAGCCCCCGGCAGGGGAGCAAGCAGAAGAGGGGGGTGGCAAAATAAGCCGGATCACAAGAGGATTCAAAAGTTTTACTTTTGTTTTGTTTTCCCAAAATAGCACATTTTGGGGGAAGGATTGGATTTTATTAAGTACCATGATTATAGGGGTTAAAAAACTATTAAGTTAATGTTTAAGGTGTAGGGGGCGCTATTTTGACTGTTCTGCCAGGAGCGCAAAATCACTCTGCATTCTATTTACACCCACAATACGAAATTAAAATTTAATACACTTACAGGAAATTTTAAACAGGATAACAGTTCTGATAATAATAGGCGTTTTAAAATATGACAACTGCAAGAATTTGAAATGACTGATTATCTTTTAAACTCGTTAACTCTGAGGAACCTTATTCAACAATTCTGAATACATTCGACGCCAAAAACTTCAAAAGTTAGAACGAGGAAAATTAGAACATCAGCAGGACCGTAGACAAGGGGGTAGATTTGCGGCCAGTGACAACTTGAAAAATTTTCTTGAAAGTTCTTAAATCCTGCTTTACCACCACTAAGGCATATTATGACAGTATGCATTTTCAACACAAACCAAGTTTTAAACCTCAAGGATTATGAATGTTACAGAACCGAAAAGTAGATACTGTGAGACTTGCATTTCACCGATTTTTTTTTTTTTTTAATCTCAGCCTAAAGGATTTTGTTGGCAGGTTTATCGCAAGGGAATGGTCTAGATTGTTGCTACAGTATTGTATTATTTCTATTGGTGAAGAATATAGAATTAATATAAATTAAGCGCTTAATACATTTTCACTTTTGAAATAGCAAATTTAGGTTTTACAACGATGGCAGTACTTTCAGGACCATACTTAATAATAATAAATAACATTATCAATAAAAAATTAAGAATGTAAGAACTAAGCAATGTGCGGCATTAAAGCACATTACTTTTACTGTTGCGGTAACTAAAAGGTTTTTTTATTTTGTAAACAAAAATAGTTATAAAGTAAAATATTCATTAAATAAAAACGAAATTAGATTAAAATTATATAGTGGTGGCAAAAAGTTCTGAACACACGCAATTTTTTGCCAAATTTTTGTCCGACTGAATTTTTGTCCGACTGAATTTTTCGGTCGACTGAATTTTTCGTTGCGAAATTATCGAAATTTCTGAAGTATTGTTAGTGATTCTAACGCCGTCTCCACCAAAGCCGAAAATCGTTTATTATTTCGGTTTGTTTTGTCTGTCCGACCGTGCTCGAAATGCCGTAAATACAGACGGTCTTTACATATTTTTAGAAGGAATATACTTGATGTTTGAAATATAAAGACTACTTTTTAAATGTTCAAACGGTTACCCCTTTTTCTGAGCAATAAGTCTACATCGTAATTTCAATGATAGAAGGGATTTTTAAAAAATTCCAGGCGTATTCATTTTTATTCCTCTTCCACAATGTTAAAGAGTCTCTGTACATTTGAGTTCTCCTGTAAAACTAGAAATGATAGAAACACTATTTCCGATGGAGAATCTTTATGTTGTAATCCTTAATAACATATCCCAATTTTGTTTCATTTGAAATAGCCAAGTATCCCTAAAATATGCTTTTAAAAATGAATGCCCACAGAGCATAATCCATTGAATACTTTAAAGCTATAGATCCTACGTACACCATTTTCAATAGGGTACATCGTACCATACATAGGAATAACAGTAGCAATCGATGCCTATTTACGAGAGCTGACGGACGGACAGACAGACTAACCGAAATAATAAACGTTTCTCAGCCTTGTTGAAAAGAGTTAAACCACAATAGAATCGCTAATAATATTCAAGATACAATTTCATAACAAAAAATTAAGTCAACCACAAAAAATAAGTAAAAATTAAGCGTGTTCAGGACTTTGTGCCACCACTGTAATTTTATTAACACAGGCAATCCAATAAAAATAAATAAGTAAAATAACCAAAAATATGCTTTCGTTACTCTTAAATGGCCTCGGTGTGTGTGTGTGGGGGGGAGATGAAAACAATTGAAACTGCATCCTGGGGCACTGCCCCCCCCCCCCTCTAGTCGAATCGTCTGGCTACAAGCCTGAACATAGACATCACAACTGAACCACCCATTTCAAAAATAATAGGATTTCATTTTCAAATTGAGCAGCTGGTAGGGGAGACCGGAGGAATGGCGCCATACGGGGGTGTTGCCCCACCCTCCCAAACAGCAAAATAAAACGGGTAAGAAAGTCGGGATAGGTGCAGTACAATAGTGATCTATCTGAAAAGCTATCTCTGAAGGTGTTCAAGGTTCTGATCAAAACAGCGTATTTATGATAGCAGAAAATGTTTTCTTCAGCTGTTTCGTTTTTTTTTGTTTTTTGTTTTTTTTTCTGGACTACATAAATCAAAATAAAATAAAGGCATTTCTTTGTTACTTCACAGCGGTAATTATTGTATGTACGAATTCGAATAACATTCCTTCACTTTTCTACTTTATAGTTGTTACGTGTCATCATCTTAACTTTTCGTGAATTACAATTGCTCGTCATGTTACCCCACTGGGGTTGTTACAGAAAGGAAAAAAAAAAATCATTTTCACAAATCAAGAAAAGACAATAAATAAGAATCACATAATTATGTTACTGATACTTTGCTACTACATCACGAGTATTGCATTCAAGTCTTTTTATATTATTAATAAGTGTGTAAAATAAAAGTTATTATTAAAAGTATTTTCATATGCCTTCTCAGAAGCCCCTCGACGTGAGATTATTTGGACAACTTGAAAGTACCTTCAACTGTAAGCGTGACAAATTCATGAGGTTAGATCAGGGGCGTGGCCAAGGGGGTCATAACCCCCTCATGAGGGATTTTTTTTCCTTACAAAATGTATATTCTTCACTCCCTTATCGCACACATGTATGCATATATGTGAGTTGCAGTAGTCGTAAACCCCCCCCCCATAAAAAATTTCTGGCTACGCCACTGGGTCAGATGTACATAAGGTCAGAGCCTGATTTTCGGAAGGGCATTCGGAGCAAGGGCGAGGGCTCCCAAATTGTTCTTTAAGTTGAAAAATTTGTAAATTTTTAAAAAGTTTTCGAAAGAGGGGGGCCCCCCAATGAAGCTTTTCCCCAGGGCCTTAACTCGACAAATCGACTCCTGCATAAGATATATGTAGCAGTACTGTATGCTTTTGTGCATTAGCCTTAATCTCATATAAATAAGCAAAGAAACTATTCATTACATAATAAAATAATTCATTTTAAGGAATTTTTTCGGTAAAATTAATTAAATCTAACAAAATAAAAAAGTAATCAGTTGTTAAACATAATATGTACGTACATGTTCGTAAATACAATAAGAAAAACATGTTTTCAGGAATGCCAATTTCTGTAAACCCTTTGCAATATAAAATTCAGAAAACAGTTAATGAGAACGCCATTTTTAAATCAGTCCTATTTCTAAAAATTCTGTTAGAACTAAAAAATCTTTATTTTACCTTCATTTGAAAGACAGTCGTATACTACGCACTCAATCCATTTGGCTTTAAGCTTGAAACAAAAGCTGAACTAACAATATTTCACAAGTATTAAAAAACTATTCTAATGCAGCGTAAGGCAAAGACAATAATTTTTTATCCAAGCTTTAGCCTGAAACATAAACAAAAATTTTAAACTATAACAATAACCAGATAAAATTATTTTTTCGGCGGTTTTTCCCACCCCCGAAGAAATCAAACCCTGGTCTTTACACGCTATTGTCTTCAAAAACAATGAAGTCAGAAATGATAGAATACTAGCTTATAAATATTTACTTTGTTTCATATATCTATTTATTACAGTATCTAATCTTGGGGGGGGGGGGGGGAATGCATAGAATAAAAAACAGTTTATGCGACGTTTAAAGGTATAGATTCATTCTCAAAAAAGTATTCGAGTTATAGCTAATTACTCTTTTCTTATTTTAGTTTTGTAAATAGCTAATTTTTGGAAAAAACCCAAAAAATAAAAAATATGAGAAGTTATTATTATATATGTCGCTATTCACTTTTACGGAGAACAACTAGTTAAACAACTATGAAGTAGACAAAGGCAATTTGACTTATGCTCAAATACGTTTTGAGAGGGTGTATACCTAGTCTACGATGGTAGCCCACGCCTCTAAGGGAGGGTTCAATACAAATTTTTGACCTCATTGCCATTTATTACTATTAAACGTTGTATAATTACGCTACTTCCGAAGTCTAGTGATTACGTATCGCTAACACTTTACGCGACGTATCAAAATGACGTCAGTTTCCACAAACGTGCGAGTCTAGCTTGTCTAGCTAGTCAAAAATAATGTCATTTAAGAAAGGAGCTTCTTTTTTTTTTTTTTAATCGCACCATAAAAACGTCTCATAAAACCGTAACATGTCAGCGAAAACATAACGCCAAGTTTCTCCGAAAATTATCTGGTTTTCACTAGGGATGGACGCGAGACGAAAAATTGGCGTCTCGCGTCTCGCAAAACAGCCGAAAAGCTTGTCTCGTCTCGCAAAAATCCCTATATCATAATGTTAAAAATGTTTGTCTCGTCTCGCAAAAAAACTGTAAATCTCTGTCTCGTCTCGCAAAAAGTCGTCTCGCGTCCATCCCTAGTTTTCACACCCTTAATTGACTCTAAACGTTGACGGAATTCGGCACGAGAATCAGTGTGTTTTGAATTCAGTTCATTGTTCTATTCGAAAACGACGACGGCGATCCTAATAATAAAGCACTTTACTCCTTTCCAGTAAGAACAAACAAAAAAGACAGAAAGGGACAACAATGGAGAGGGCATAGCTCGGAACCCATTTCTGGAACAGTGGGCAATGCAAGCGATGTTATCTTCCCGATAGTTTTCGGTATGCGGAATGACATCATTCGAGCAGGCGTAACTGATAGAAAAATGAGACTCAAAGCATAATCCGAAATCATCCCGTTTTTAATTGAGAAAGAAGAAGAGGTTGATGAACTGCCGAAAGTAGCGTGAGGAGTTAGCTCGACAATTTCCTTTCCAAGCACCGATGTTATCAGGAATGACCTTGACAAACACCAGACAATCGCAGCATTGATTTTGGGGCTCGCACCTGTGCAAGCACACATACCATTACACCAGCTAAAATTCACGTTTACGAGAGACAGCAGTAGTACGCTGGCTATCACAGGGAGTCGCTTTTATTTTTTTTATTTAACAGCTTTCTAATGACATGGTTTTGGCTTGTTTTCAAGTCCGCAGAGCTTTCTTTAGTGTTCCGAGATTTGAGAAGGTTCCGTTATATTTTTCACATTCTTAAGGTTGCTTGCTCTTTTAAGAAATCATCCGGTTTTGAACAGCTTTTTAAAGAATCTAATGGTGCTAGAGACTCGAAAAAATTTAGAATGGCTCTTTACAAGCTTGACTGTGCAATGAACGATTACAGGAGTTGCAACACAACCAGGAAAACATAGTCAACAATATGTCCCTAAACGAAAAAAAGGTTCGCTGTTAATGTAAGTGCAAAGTGCATTCGTGAAGCAGATTTTGTATTTAACAGCTTTCTAATGACATGGTTTTGGCTTGTTTTCAAGTCCGCAGAGCTCTTCTTTAGTGTTCCGAGATTTGAGAAGGTTCCGTTATATTTTTCACATTCTTAAGGTTGCTTGCTCTTTTAAGAAATCATACGATTTTGAACAGCTTTTTAAAGAATCTAATGGTGCTAGAGACTCGAAAAAATTTAGAATGGCTCTTTACAAGCTTGACTGTGCAATGAACGATTACAGGAGTTGCAACACAACCCGGAAAACGTAGTCAACAATATGTCCCTAAACGAAAAAAAGGTTCGCTGTTAATGTAAGTGCAAAGTGCATTCGTGAAGCAGATTTTGTTTTTGGGAACTACAGCATTATGAATTTTTTCAAAAACTTCCTTGAGACATACATATTAGGTTTACTATTAATATAAGCGCAAAGTACATTTGTTAGAGAGTTTAACATTATTGGCTCTCTCTTGTTTTGAAAGCTGTTCAAAAGTCTTGCGACGACTATTGCTTTTAAATAGCCTTAAACATTAACGTATTTTTCAGTACTATGTAAGATACTGCGCTGACCAGTCTGACTTATTTCTAGAATAGAACGCTACTTATGTAGTTCTTTTTAGGCAGTTTTTGAACACGTAACCCCACTTTCTGAACACGTAACATCGATTTTCTCTTAACTATCGACCTGAAGTTCGTGAGTCATTCCAAAACTGCATATGTTACTGGCAGGGCCGTTGCTAAAGGGGGAGGGGGGCGAGGAGGGAGCCACGCCACCCCCCCCTCCAATATTCGAAATTCTGTTAAACCTGGCAAAATTTGATACCTAGTTGGAAAACTAGGTTTAAAAAAAAAAAATTAACAAAAACTAAATTTACTTTCTATTTCTGGTACACTTGGCAAAATTACACAAATCCAGATGGCGAAAGTAAGAAGCTCGTAATACAGTTCATAAAAAAAATAAATAAACCTATATTTGGCAAGGCAGTTTATTGACATCTACCTCTCCCTCCCCCCCCCCCCAAAAAAAAAAAATCTTAGCAATGGCACTGGTTACTGGGACAAAAAATTATGCATCTCATCCTATTCTGCAAGCTAAAAACAGAAAAAAGTACTGTAGAATGAAAGTTTTGCGATTTCTTTTTAATTGAAACATATCTTTTTCTTATTATAACTCGATTTTAAATCATGGGTTAAATATTCTATCATTATAAGCGTTTAGAAAAATTACAATTATTTTGGCTAAAAATTTAGAAAAATAAATAAATAAAACTAATATTTAAATTGACACGACACATTTTATTTTAAAAGCGTCTCATAACCTAACTTTTTATTTCATTAAACTTAGTTAATAAAAGTTAAAAAAATTCACTTAATATTAGATACACACGCATGATTTCATTTCTAGGCAATTAAAACAGAAACAGCTTTTATTAATATTTCTTTTCTTTTTTTAAATACTTATCTGGAAGTGAACAAACTGTCTGTACAAATCAGTTTTTAAATATTCTATCATTATAAGCGTTTAGAAAAATTACAATTATTTTGGCTAAAAATTTAGAAAAATAAATAAATAAAACTGATATTTAAACAAGCACTGTATATGTTTAAATTGACTCGACACATTTTATTTTAAAAGCGTCTCATAACCTAACTTTTTATTTCATTAAACTTAGTTAATAAAAGTTAAAAAAATTCACTTAATATTAGATACACACGCATGATTTCATTTCTAGGCAATTAAAACAGAAACAGCTTTTATTAATATTTCTTTTCTTTTTTTAAATACTTATCTGGAAGCGAACAAACTGTCCGTACAAATCAGTTTTTAAATATTCTATCATTATAAGCGTTTAGAAAAATTACAATTATTTTGGCTAAAAATTTAGAAAAATAAATAAATAAAACTGATATTTAAACAAGCACTGTATATGTTTAAATTGACTCGACACATTTTATTTTAAAAGCGTCTCATAACCTAACTTTTTATTTCATTAAACTTAGTTAATAAAAGTTAAAAAAATTCACTTAATATTAGATACACACGCATGATTTCATTTCTAGGCAATTAAAACAGAAACAGCTTTTATTAATATTTCTTTTCTTTTTTTAAATACTTATCTGGAAGTGAACAAACTGTCTGTACAAATCAGTTTTTAAAATCAAGTCAGAATATCTGGCACGGTACTATTTATTGTTGTTTTAGAGTATGCAAAATAAATAACTGCCTACACGAAAAAAATAATAAAATTACACTTTTTATTTATTTAAAACTAAATACACTTTTATTTTTTTAACTAATTTTAAATTAATTAAAAAGTTAAAACAGATGTTTGTAAAATGAAAATATATTTGTAATGCCAATTTATTAACTAAAATAAAAAGTATTTTGGTTTCTGAAATTTTACAGCGCTTGCTAGGTATCGATTTTATTTATTTTTCTAAACTGTCAGTTTCCTTAAAACGTACAGATGTGATTTGCTGCTCACAGAAGCAACTTAAGGGTGTATGTCGAAAAAAAAAATAACTCTGTTTTTAGTCTTTGTACACAAATTGAAATAAACCAACAGCATCAGGGTCTCTAAAAAATTCCAGGGGGTTCTTCATAAGCTGCTTTACAAATTGCAATAAGCGAAAATGCTGTGGCGTTTGTGAAATTTTCAGAAAAAATTCTTAAACATGGATCTGAGCTGCAAGATTTCTCGAAGAGTGGCACGCTTTGCGAAAATTTCCGATTTTTAAGAATTTTTTTCTAAATGTTTTGAAACTGATACAGATGGATCGTTTATTTCAGTATGTAATACAGCTTGTAAGGGAAGGTTTCAAAATTTTGAAGTGACTGGCATAATTAGTTTATTTGTAATTATGTATCAAAATCACATGATTTTTTCGAACACCACCATTAAGGCTCAATTGCTATAAATTAAGACTCGCTTTTCGTGGCATTATTGTCCATTCAATAGCACTCGCCATTTCGCCCAAAATATAATTGCAACATACTGTATAAGGTATGCATATCTCGAGAAAAATGACTTGTTCAAAATTAAATACAATTCAGACTTATAGAATTCGCCATTTCTACACAACGTGTGTAAGAAAAAAACGTTTTATTTCGAGAAAACGTTCAATTAAGAAGATTGCGGCATACTTTTCCATCGAACATTTTATTTTTAATTTCTGGATCCTACACAAGGCACTCGTTCAATCAGGGGTGCAGAATAGGAGAGAAATTTTTGCCTTGAGTGTATTTAAAGGAAAAAGTTCGATTTTTGTTGTTGTGAAAAAAGCTACTCCTTTGAGAATCCTCTCACGCTAATCCAAAGGAACGTAACGTGATGACTCATGTCGACGCCATCCATCAATGTTTATTTCGTTTTTCATTCAATAGATATTAGGCGTTTTTCTTTAGTGTCTAATCGAAGTATAGTATGATTAAGGCGACCCTATGTCTAAACAGTATTTTGGGGACAAATCAAGCATTGTCCTAGAACCCAAGGAAAACTTGGGGACACTACACGCTTAAATCTATTGATTAAAACTAACACTCCTTTATTGATTAAATTTCTTATCGGCTGATTTAAATCCTTTTACGCTAAAAAATACTCATTAAAGACAATAATTTGTAATCTCCTCCATTCGTCTCAATCCTCAGGATTCGCTAGATTCTATTATACTCGATTTTTCACTAAAATCTTGTCTATTTGAGAATTCTGTCTCTCCCCCACGAAAGATGCGTAGTAAGATATCCTATCACGTGACCAACGCTCTTCAACGGAAAACGGTACATAGTCACAACAGAACGCGGGAATCGTGGCTTGCGGCGATCATCGAAGAGCAAACATGTCGTTATCAAAATATGAATTAAGAGTTTCTAAAGAGTATACCCGATGATACTTTAGAATGAATGTATTCGCTGGTGATAATTTTATTTTATATCCGAATACCAAATGCATCTTTTTCATATTCAGAGTTGTGAAATAAATTCAACCTAAATGTGGAGAGGATGCTTTCGGTAAAAATTTTGTTTTAATGGACACAGTTTCTTACGACTGGATTATAAAAATCTCGTCGCTGTTGTACAACTGAAGTTATATCTTCAGTCAAGTGAATAAGTACTATTTTACCTTTTTCATGTCAATAAATTGGGTTGCTGCTTTCATTAAATCTCACAGCTGGTTTAACCATGATTGCATTTGTGTATTCTGACTGTACTGTGAATTCGTTTTATAACTAGACTATAGTGAAATTATATTCTATTAATTAAAAAAATACTTTTTTATAGTGTATTAAGATATATGTAATGTATTTGCCTTAATTTAAAATTTATTTTCTCGGGCTTATAATCATAGATTACAGCTCTGATAATAAAAAATCAAGAAAACGAATTATTCAATATATTAATCAAAAACAGCCAATTTTCATAAGACACCCTTTTTCTAGCTTAAAATAATAATCTTAATTGAGTACAGATATATTAATTAAAAAAGGACTGATTTTGTAAAAGCGCTCATTCTATAGCTTCAATAATAATCATATCTGAGTACAGTTATATTAATCAAAAACAGACAGACACACCTCATTTTTGATTAGCCTAAATGGAGCTGCTGTAGAATGCTCAAAAATTGAGAATTTTTCGCTCCACTGATTTTTGTCGATGAATGGAGCAAATTTTACTCAATCGGGAGAATGGCTGTTTGAAGTCAGAGTAAAAATATACTCCGTTTCATTATTATTTTACTCAATAGATTTAAGCGTGTACAAAATATTTTTGGGGACTTATTCGAGGACACAAGATATCACCATGTATACCAGTATACCCATACTTTAACGGCCGTATTCACCAAACATTTGACATGCGGATTAATCCTGAAACGCGTGTTATAGTCATCGGTAAGATATCTTACCGATGACTAATATGCGAGTTTGGTTTAATCCACGTGTCAAGTGTTTGGTGAATACGGCCGTAATCTTGACTGAGTTTGATACTTAAAAATGAACTCTAATAGCTCTTTATATCAACTGCGTAGTCTTGTTTCTAGTAAATTAATGGAAGTGTTTCATTCGTTTATAAACATTTATTTAAACCTGAAATATGGTAGGAACATCCTGTTGAAATATTGCAATCTATTCAAAATTTAACTCTCGGCATAGTATTTGTATTTTTCAGAAGACATTGCTTTCTACATTGGCTCATTTTATGATTATTTTTCATGAAACTTTTTACACCCTCTAAAAAAAGTTTTCGAGTGCAAGAAAAATTTCGTACGTCAATTTCATATTAAAAGCATGGTTGTTCATGAAAAATGAACATTATTTTTAGGGATGGACGCGAGACAACTTTTTTGCGAGACGAGACAGAGATTTGAAGATTTTTTGCGAGACGAGACATACATTTTTAACATTACGATATATGGATTTTTGCGAGACGAGACAAAGCTTTTAGGCTATTTTGCGAGACGCGAGACTCCTATTTTTCGTCTCGCGTCCATCCCTAATTATTTTTCATGAAACTTTTTACACCCTCTAAAAAAAGTTTTCGAGTGCAAGAAAAATTTCGTACGTCAATTTCATATTAAAAGCATGGTTGTTCATGAAAAATGATTCATCATTAACAAAACTGAAATGGGAAATTTGGCTCTAGTCGAATTTTTTTATTTAATGTCTGTACACGCTACACACACAATGACAACAAACGTTTTCAGAGATCGTATTTCATTGTTTCTGAGTAGAAGGCGCTTTGAGTTATTTTATTTTTCATATTTCTTAAGTTTTTTCTGAATTAAATAAACTAAACGGAAACTTTTAGGGAAAAAAATACTAATTTTTAAATTTGGGGAGTTTTTGTGTCCCCAAAAAGTAGATAATATTTTTGGGGCCAAAGTGAAAAAAAAAAAAATCTATATTTGGGGACTGCCCTCGAATTTCAAGGACGTATAGTCACCTTAAGTATGTTAGTTATTTAAACTAAAAGAAAAATACGCTAAGGTTTTGGAAAGTAAGTATTGCATTCTGGGAAAATATTAGTCCCCGAGCATTTTCTGCAGCGCTGGTTTTAACAACAAAAAATCTGGAGTGACTCCACTCCACTTTCCGAACACTTTATCATTAGAAAGATCATTACCAAGCATTTAAATAAATTTTAATCGATGAATTATTCAAATATATGTACCAAATGGAAGCTCAATCGAATGCACCGTTTAAACGCTAGCGTAATTTCAAGAATTTCGCGTAATGTAAAAGAAATCTTTGTCGTAGCCCTGTAGAAAAACAATAAGTCCTATACACACCAAAATCAATACAGGTCTTGTGACGGTGGTTTATAATATATATACCCAATTTGAGCTCAATCGAATGCACCGTTTAAACGCTAGCGCATTTTCCAGAATTTTCCCCCATAGGCCATAATGTAAAAGAAATTTTTGTCGTAGCCCTGTAGAAACACTATAAGTTCTATACACACCAAAATCAATGCAGGTCTTGCGACGGTGGTTTATAACCTATCTACCCAATTTATGCCCTGTCCAGGAGCTATCGTGTTCACTCACATACACACAAACACACATACACACACACACACACACACACACATACATACATACATACATCTCGTAAAAATAGCATCAATGAATTCAGAAGACCTCAAAACGTGTCAATACACCAAAATCTCGAATTCGAATTTTTTCATGATTACAATACTTTCCTTACAGGGTACATGTTCGGAAAGTAAAAACGGGGAAAGTATTAGTATTGCATGCCAGCCGATTGAAAATAATTTTTAAAAATGATAAACAAAGCACACAGTTACCTTATACAGACGAATTCTCGAAAAAAATGTTGTTGCAAAATATTTTTCCAAAGAAACTTAACTTTCTTTCCCACCTAGTCACTGTGAGAAGTATAACCCACCCATTCAACGTTTCTTTATCTTAACTATAAAATTGAGTGATAAACTGCAGACTGCAAATATTTTTCCCCTTGACACGTACTAATCTCGTGGTTTAAAGAGCACGAAAACACGTTTGCAACAGCTGGCCTGCCAGATAGTGCTAGAGTTAAGATTAAGGGTCACAGAGCTCAATAGGAGATGATTAACATAGCAAACAAGATTAACGGACAAGCTCAAACTAAATTATAGGCAATTCTCATGCCTAAAACTTCGATTAGAGAAATAGGCGGGTTGAAGGTCAGATCAATATTTCATTACATTTAAAAACTAAGAAACTTTAAAAAATTTCAACTCGGAATTCCTTTCCAGAAATGCATCCCGTAAGTAGCCTTTTCGCTTCCAATCTTTTTTTTTTTTTCTTTTGGTAAGAAAAGCAGAAAGTTTGTAGTTTGATAAACTGAAACAATATTCCTAACAAGGAGCCCTGTCTCAAATCTTTCAATTTTCTACCTATCGAAAATCGAGCTAAACTGCTTAAAAACCCTCGAGCAAAATCTCGCCGTTACCGGTTTTCTTTCAATTCTCAATGTCAGTATTTAACAAAAAACCTCAACGCTTGCAATGTCAACACTATGCTCAATAAAACGTCCACACAACTACTGACGTCCATAAAAAACGAAGAATCAGCAAGTCAAAACATAAGGGTGTTTTACAAACGAAACGCAACACATTAGTAACCCAATTATAAGCATTGCATAAGAAGTAGCGTAAATATAGGACACTCAATGTGGAATAATTGAGCACTTAATATGCCGAAATAAATAAAAAGAAAGCTTCGAAATATATCAAGTTTAGAACAAAGTATGTTGACTACAGACGACACTAGTTACAAATTCAGAAGGAATACGCTTCTATAGACTTAACCCTTTGAGGCGCAACCCTTTCCCAATGCTGAAAAAAGGGCAGCCGTTGCCAAAAGGGGTTTCTCGATCTGTGGCTGGCGATGATCGTTTCGATCGTCCGCCCTCTTGCTGGTAGTTAAGTCGAGCGATGGCAACGGCTGCCCTTTTCCAGCATTGGGCAATTCCATTTTTCAGCAGATGTCAGTGCTGTTAAAAAGAATCGTGACCCTTTTTTGACGGGAAAGGACGTGCTCAAAAGTAAAGAATTCTCGTGGAGCTAGGTCACCCGCCACTATTTTTATAGAAATCCAATCTATTCATCGCGACTGGCAACAGTCAAAACGTCAGAATTGGGTGTTCTCAGAGCGGGAACACTGCGCGTTAAACGGTTAATACTGCAACTGGAGAAATGAATGTCCATGAATATTTTTGCATGATAAGCCTTAAGTAATGTGGAGCGAAAATGAGCTTTCAGAACGACACAATCTATATTTGAAATTTAAACTCCCAATTTTAAACAATTAATGGTTATATAGGGGAAAAAAATGTGGAACAACAAATGTTTTCCAACCCCATTTAACCCCATCCTGCTTTGAATGCATGATTTTAATTGTAATAAATTTATTAAGCTTTAATCGTACGTAGTTTTCAAAATCAAAAAGCCTGAGATCAGCTTTTTGACGTCAAAGAGACCCAGAATTTTTAGGCCTATATTCTTAGAATAAAGTGCACACATTATGAATACATTTTCCCCCCCTCCAATACCATGCATGCACTTAGCGATATCCATTCTTTAAGCACATTTTAAAATTATTCAAAAGATCAGAAAATATAAACATTAGTCGAAGTACGTATGAGAAAGGATTCACAACTAAAAATTATATTAGGATATCTTTTAACACTTGAAATAATATCGAAATTCATAATCAAAATTAATTTTGATAGTCTCGTACAGATTTAAAATTTCTAGCATGTTTCTAGATAAATAAAAGTCAGGCAATTCAAGTGTCGTATTGAAGATTTCTTCATAAATATATTCGTTTCGATGACAAACAGAAAAGAAGCTGAAAAATATTATCAGGTGGAAGTAAAAGTCCTGATAAATACAAACTTTTTCACTCAATTTTTAAAAATAGAAACGCTCAGCAAATTCACATAGTTTTAGGGTTAAAAGGAATGACCTCCTCCCTCGCCCTCCCCCCCAAAAAAAGGGAAATAAATAAAATCCCGATGTAGGGCTTTTCATGCATAATTTTACGTGTAATGAGCTTCTTTGAGAAATTTCCACATTAAAAAAAATCTTTCAATATTTCACAATAAATCTTAAGGTAAAAATTAATGATTTACACAAAAAAGCTTTATCGAAAGCGACAATATTTTTAAAACAGAAAAAAAAAACTTCCGTTTATTTAGAATTCTCAGGAATAGAGTCCTTCGTATATGATGGAATTCCAACAAAGATCGTTTTTATGTTTGTTTTTGTTAGAATTTGAACGTGTCATTTTACGTAGGGTCCGTGATTCCGTTTCTCATTTCGCAGACAAACTTCAATTATTTTCACTGGCGATAGGAGAATTTTTATATCTAATCGCGAGAAAAATCGATCTTTATTTACGTATGGCTGCTAAAAGTGAACAATGCCAGACATTCGCTGAAGCTGCTTGGATTCTATCTCGTTTGCTTCAAATTATGGGCATTTCGTTTGCGCTTTGTTTTTACATTTATTTTGCATATATACTATTCACAAGAAGAATTATTGACACATTTAATGGAGTGCTTTTTATTGTTTAAAAAAAGGTTGAGGCACTCTCATTTAAAAAAAAAAAAATTAAAAAAGGCGGCAGCAAACGGTTTAAATATGAGTAGATGATTAAAAATTGAAAAAAAAAATCTGGAGTGACTCCACTCGACTTTCCGAACACTTACGATTAAGATCATTACCAAGAATTTAAATAAATTTGAATCGATGAATCATTCAAACATATATACCAAATTGAAGCTCAATCGAATGCACTGTTTAAACGCTAGCGCACTTTCAAGAATGTCTCCCCATAGGCCATAATGTAAAAGAAATCTTTGTCGTAGCCCTGTAGAAAAACTATAAGTCCTACACACACCAAAATCAATATCGGTCTTATGATGGTGGTTTATAACATGTATACCCAATTTGAGCTCAATCGAATGTACCGTTTAAACGCTAGCGCACTTTCAAGAATGTCTCCCCATAGGCCATAATGTAAAAGAAATCTTTGTCGTAGCCCTGTAGAAAAACTATAAGTCCTATACACATCAAATTCAATATCGGTCTTATGATGGTGGTTTATAACATGTATACCCAATTTGAGCTCAATCGAAAGTACCGTTTAAACGCTAGCGTACTTTCAAGAATTTTCCCCCATAGGCCATAATGTAAAAGAAATCTTTGTCGTAGCCCTGTAGAAAAACTATAAGTCCTACACACACCAAAATCAATATCGGTCTTATGATGGTGGTTTATAACATGTATACCCAATTTGAGCTCAATCGAATGTACCGTTTAAACGCTAGCGTACTTTCAAGAATTTTCCCCCATAGACCATAATGTAAAAGAAATCTTTGTCGTAGCCCTGTAGAAAAACTATAAGTCCTATACACACCAAAATCAATACCGGTCTTGCGACGGTAGTTTATAACATATATACCCAATTTGAGCACAATCGAATGCCCCGTTCAGGAGCTATCGTGTTCACTCACATACACACAAACACACATACACACACACACACACACACATACATACATACATCTCGTAAAAATAGCATAAATCAATTCAGAAGACCTCAAAACGTGTCAATACACCCAAATCTCGAATTCGAATTTTTTCATGATTACAATACTTTCCTTACAGGGTACATGTTCGGAAAGTAAAAAAAAGGGGGGGGGAGGCTGCGAAAATTCTGGTTGCACCATCCAGTTATAACGCACTTTTAACAGTATAGCAAAATAATGATTTTCAATTAAAGCAACTGTCAACTCCTAAAAGCTACTCTCAGGTTATAAAGCTGAAATATAGCTTATGCCACTGTTTCCCAACCACCAGTCCGCGAGATTTCACGGCTGGTCCGCGTAATGCCAAATTTATTTTTAAAAATAATCAGCAGTAAAAGTCGTTCTAACTAAAAATTACATTTGAATAACATTTGACTTAATAAATAAAAATATTTATTATTTTTACCTCAAGCATGAAATATTTTACCCAATTTTGCCGGTAAGCAGATGTAAAAAGGGTGGGATACACTGGTTTACACTAGGCAACTTTCTTAGTAAAAAAATCTGGAGTGACTCCACTCGACTTTCCAAACACTTACGATTAAGATCATTACCAAGCACTTAAATAAATTTTAATCGATGAATCATTCAAATATATATACCCAATTGAAACTCAATCGAATGCACCGTTTAAACGCTTGCGCACTTTCAAGAATTTCTCCCCATATGCCATTATGCCATAACATAAAAGAAAGTTTTGTCGTAGCCCTTTAGGAGAACTATAAGTCCTATACACACCCAAATCAATACCGGTCTTAGGATTGTGGTTTATAACATGTATACCGAATTTGAGCTCAATCGAATGTATCGTTTAAACGTTAGCGCACTTTCAAGAAATTCCCCCCATAGGCCATCATGTAAAAGAAATCTTTGTCGTAGCCCTGTAGAAAAACTATAAGTCCTATACACACCCAAATCAATACCGGTCTTGCGACGGTGGTTTATGACATATATATCCAATTTGAGCTCAATCGAATGCTCCGTTCAGGAGCTATCGTGTTCACTCACATACACACAAACACACATACACACACACACACACACACACATACATCTCGTAAAAATAGCATAAATGGATTCAGAAGCCCTCAAAACGTGTCAAAACACCAAAATCTCGAAGTCGAATTTTTTCATGATTACAATACTTTCCTTACATGGTACATGTTCGGAAAGTAAAAATAAGTCGATAGGTATACATATGTTGCAGTGAAAACTGGAGATCACTGAACGAAATTTTACGGCTCAGGGAAGAAAATACAACTTGTAAAAACGTCACTTCTAATAGCGATCCTCGTGCCACAATACAGCTCAATTAACAATCAGACAGTGAAATCTCATTTTCTATTACAGTAGTCCCGGCTGAATTCCTTTTAGATGATTCTTATAGGGACTTATATGACTGAAGCGAATGAAATGAAATTTGTCGACATGATAGGTGGTCACTCAAACTGAACTGCAGATGTCAAATTTACAAAAAAAAAAAACTAAAAAATAAATAAAAATGATTAGATTTTGAGATTTTGCGAATATGTTTCAAATTGCGTACATATTCATTCGGGCATCGCGTAATAATGACTAAAGCGAATGAAATGACGTTTGGTGACATAATAGGTAACTTCATCGATCGGCATCGAAGTTTTCGAAAATTTTGATAAGATTCTGAGATTTTTCAGAATTTATTCAAAATGTGTAAATGTTTGTCAATCAAGTATAAACCACGGAAGCGAATGAAATAAAATTTAATATCAACATAGCTGGTCACGTAAACTATAGGCATCTAAGTATTTCAACTTTTTTTTATGGATTTTGGAAAATTGAGCAAATGTTCCATTCCTGAAAGATGGCAATAGAATAGAATGAAATTTGAAATCATGTTAGACGTGAAATTTAATTCAAACTATAGATGTCGTAATTGTTTTAAGATTTTGTGAAAATTGTGTAAACGGTTGTTCTCGCATCACTCAAAAGCAGCTTAATAGAATGAAATTTAGTAACATGATCAGGAATGACGGAAACATTAAGTGTCGGATTTTTTTTAAAAAAAATATCTGAATAAATTTTCAACTTTTGCAAAAATTGAATGCTTTTAATTCTTTTTTTTTTTTTTCGGGGGGGGGGGGGAGAGATCACTTTAAGGCTTCTGGAGGTAACCTATTAGCGGGCTATTCAACTTAAATAAATATTTTAAATATTTATTCGCGGTTTTAGATTTTGTGAAAATTGTGCAAGATTTTCTGGAGGCGTAATATTAAAATATTTACAGCGAGTCAAACAAAATTGAGTATAGGCGAGAAATGACCTCTTGACTTTAAAAGCTCAATACACTAAAATAAGACGTTAATTTTAAAAATAAAATATTTTCTCTATTGACAATTTCACTCAACCTTTTGCTACTCTCTATTTTTTATTTTTTTTTTTTTAATATACATAGAAGCAGGGGCGTAGCCAGAAAATTTTCATGGGGGGGGGGGTTACGACTACTGCAACTCACATATAGGCATACATGTGTGTGATGAGGGAGTGAAGAATATACATTTTATATGGCAAAAAATTCCTCATGGGGGGGTTATGACCCCCCTAGCCCCCCCCCCTTGGCTACGCCTCTGCATAGAAGTTATAACTTTGCTTTCTATACTTTTGGTAATATTCTAGTTTCATTCTTTGTACCCGTACAATGTTGACGAGCACTCAGGCTTTTTGGAAATCAGAATTCCGTAATGACTCGTCAACGAAAGGTACTTCAGCTAGTTAATAGTATATTATACAGTGTGTGTATGTGTGTATATATATATTTGACTGTCCATATATTGTGTAAATACTCGTTGTACCCCCTCTGAAAACTTTTTTAGCTACATGTGTGGTAGGAGAGGGCAAGAGCGGCTCCAGACTGAATTCTCGGAGGGGGCCATTGAACTTTTTACATAGGTCTATACATTGTTAAAAAATGCAAAGTGGAGTGTGAAATCGTAAAGTATGCCAATCTAAAGTTCTAAAACGAAATTTCGGAGGGGGCCATGGCCCCTATGGCCCCCTCACTGGAGCCGCCCTTGGGAGAGGGTGCGTCTTTGTCCTTCGCACGTCTTACAGGTCCGGCACCGACAGCAACAAGAATAACAGAAAGAAAAATCTTACTGTCTTTTTTTTTTGAGGAGAATGCAAAATGGAGAGAAAGGTCAAAACTTGAAAATTCAACGTAACATTCCAAATAATAATGACTTCAGAAATGGCCCAATATCAAACTTCAACAAAGCAATTCGGCATCGCGTATCAATGCAGGGTTGCTCTCTGAGTAGTCATAAACAATTCGGAGATAACACATCTCTCATTAGAAGATACGCGATAAAAATTTCGAAACAATTGAATAATATGGGACTTAACGCTTTCCGCAGTGGAATTCAATAGCGGTTTTAACCAAAAAAATGCTGTTAACCAATCAAACTATCAGCTGTGACTTGAATGGACAATCTCCTATAACAGCTAGGAACAGTTGGAAACCCATCCAATATGTACAAGTTGATATTTATTGAGCGTATATGAAATAATAAATAAGTGTTTCAAAAAAACTACTAAATCATAAAATTGAATGCCAGTTTTAAAATTAACAACGAATTTTCGGATTTAAATTAGCTATATTAATGTGATATGCCTGCCATCGATGGCTAGGAAGTGGCGGACAAATAGCAAAATTCTGCACAACTCCTGAACAGTTACGAGAGTTCTCCATCAGTTCTCTCGAAATTTTATTCAAATTTTCATTGTGGTAATACTGTTGCACAATTATTAACACTGGCACGAGGAACAACTGTCCTCAGCTCTGTCGCAAATTTCCTTCGACACGCAATCAGTTGGTTATTGCTAGAATAGTAAGTCTTGACGATCGATAGAGACGCAGTATTTCGACGCTTGAAAAATAGGCTATGTTGCTCAAACAATTCCAACATGAATTCACCTGTGAAGTCTCTCCTACAGTTCAAAATTAAAGATTTTTTTTTTCCATAGTCTCAATAATTATCACTTTATATAACCCTAACATTACGGAGACAATTTTGTATTTCTAAGACAATACTATGACCTAATATACTCAATATACATTACCAATACTTGTAAAATATCTGCAATATACAGGGAATACCGGTCGTACGCAAAGGTAAAGTCATTTAGTTAGGTTTTTCTAAACATCGCTGTACTTTTCATTTTCCTAGTCCATATTTGGATAATACCCAATGATTCTGTGTCAGAAGTTTTTTTGATTGTGTTGCTGCTATGAATCGGGCTGAGAAACATAATCGATCCTAACTAACGCAGTTCAAAAACTTCAGATTAACCACTATCAGTGTCCCGCCGCTTTCATCACTTTTATTTCTAAAGACATCTTAATGAACGATTCTGTACACAGATTTTTTTTATTTATTTTGGGTGATTGTAATTCTGATCCTTTACTTATACAAGGTAATTCGAGCTAACTGTCGCAGAGGGGACTATGGACGATAGGATAGTATGAAAGCGGGAAACTTCAACATTCCGTTATAAAAGTGTTATGGGCGAGAAGATTAGAATAAAATGAAGCCCATGATGTCTGTTTTCCAATGAATTATACCGCTCATGCATCGTTCATTTCACAATCTGAGAATTGCTTTACTATTTTTGTGCAGAAATTCTAATTCATTTTTGCTTCCACGTGCGAGTCTTCTGAATGCCAACAAGGTCGATTTGGAAATTGTTTTACAACCATTGTCATTCGGCATCATGCCTAAATTATGTTCTACAAAAAAAAAGGGTGAGACTTCTGGGTTTCTCCGATTGACACATTTGGAGTGGGGGAGGGCCAAGGTACTCGAGGGGGGTCCCTGCACAAAAATTTACTGTCAATTATAATCTTAATTGAAACTAATTTACTTTTCCCATTATCCATGCATAAACACTTACATTAAAATTTCATACACCGCAGTCATGTTTCTCGAGAATTCCTTGCGTTGAATGCATAAAATATTTCAAAAGAATTCGATTCCTTTCTCCCTTGAAAATACGGAAGAATAAAAAATGAGGTCGGAGATCACTGTTTCAAATATCCTCTTTTCCTCCTTCTAAAACTTAAAAAAATTGTGTATAAAAATGGATAAGAATTTCATTTCAAATTTTTTGACGAACTTGTGATTAGTTATCTTATCAGACACTATTCAATTTATACATTTTTTACATCTTTATGATAATCAATGTAAATTAATTAAATTAAATTTCGAATCATTTTAATGGATCCGATTTTTTTATTTCCCAACAAAGTAAACAAAATTAAATGACTTATCATACGAAATTGTCAGATGCAAAGGAACTCAAAATTACCTTCGGGACATAACGGCATTTTTAAACTTTTCAGAACAGTTTTTGTAACATTCAAGGCGTATAACGCAAGATTACAATCTGGACTGTAAAAATCTCGTTTCTTTTCGTAGTCTTTCAACACTATGTAGCCGAATGACGCCCGGGATAGTCGGTACGTAATCGGGGCCCATTGCTCGAAAGGCATTCGGGATAAACACATGGCTGATAGCGGCCAAACCCTGCTCGACTCCACAGGACCGACTGCTGATTGAGTCAACATTTATTTCATAGCTATTTCAACCCAACAGCGAGGCAAAAACAACCGGCAGATAGCAACAACGGCACACTAC
This sequence comes from Cheiracanthium punctorium, assembly GCA_038373885.1. Lineage (NCBI taxonomy): Eukaryota > Metazoa > Arthropoda > Arachnida > Araneae > Cheiracanthiidae > Cheiracanthium > Cheiracanthium punctorium. The sequence goes on from JAWZYV010013430.1 coordinate 299,007, forward strand.
TACTCGGACGAAGTTCAAATATTCGGTCAAATAAATAAGAGGTCGTTTCCCAGTCAACATTCGAGCGTTCTATTTTTTGGAGCTGTAGTTTTCCCACGTGGTACATATGTGAAGTAAAAAGCCCATCGTAGCTAAGTGGCCCTGGTTACATATTTAACTCGAGAGGAAAGCCCTTCTAGCTTCAAGGTTGCACGAGAGCAGGAGCGGCGGTCTAAATGGGTTCCAGATATATTTAGACGCAGAAGGAGGGGGGGGGGGAGTGCAAAAATATTGGAGCGATATTTTGCGGGATGACATGAATTAGGAAGAGCGATACACGACAGCGACAAAGTGACACGAGGCTAAATAACGTCTACTGATAAAATATAGAAAATTGGAAGCTTTTTTTCTTTTACAAAATAAACGGACCGCTCAGTACTTCATCACCGCGTGCTCGCTTTCGAAACAAGACGACTTGTTCGGAATACATAAAATGATTTTAAATGTCAAGCGCCTCTAAAACACACACAAAATCCAATAGTGTACAAAATAAATCGAATTCTCATGAAAAAAATCTGGAGTGACTCCACTCGACTTTCCGAACACTTACAATTAAGATCATGACCAAGCATTTTAATAAATTTTAATCGATGAATCATTCAAACATATATACCAAACTTAAGCTCAATTGAATGCGCCGTTTAAACGCTAGCGCACTTTCAATAATTCCCCCCCATAGGCCATAATGTAAAAGAAATCTTGGTCGTAGCCCTGTAGAAAAAGTATAAGTCCTATACACACCAAAATCAATACCGGTCTTACGATAGTGGTTTATAACATGTATATCCAATTTGAGCTCAATCGGATCTACCGTTTAAACGCTAGCGCACTTTCCAGAATTTCCTCCCATAGGCCATAATGTAAAAGAAATCTTTGTCGTAGCCCTGTAGAAAAACTACAATTCCTATACACACCCAAATCAATACCGGTCTTGCGACGGTGGTTTATAACATATATACCCAATTTGAGCTCAATCGAATGCCTCGTTTAGGAGCTATCGTGTTCACTCACATACACACACATACATACATACATCTCGTAAAAATAGCATAAATGGATTCAGAAGCCCTCAAAACGTGTAAAAACACCAAAATCTCGAAGTCGAATTTTTTCATGATGACAATTTCCTTACAGGTTACATGTTCGGAAAGTAAAAATGTAATATTGGATTGAAAGGGCCAAACGCATGGGTGAGTACTCCGTAGAATCGGATTTGGATTCATTTTTAAGGTCGATGCTTACTCATCTAATGTTTTCAATTGAATATCTTTAGACATCAGGCACGTAGCAAGAAAAGGAAAACTCAAAAGGTTCCCTTTCGCACAAAAAGCGACATTTTGGACATCCAATCCTCATCAACGAAAATTTCAGAGGGATTGGGGAGGCTTCCTGGCAGATATTAAATAAAACTCATTTTTACTTTCCGAACATGTACCCTGTAAGGAAAGTATTGTCATCATGAAAAAATTCGACTTCGAGATTTTAGTGTTTTTACACGTTTTGAGGGCTTCTGAATCCATTTATGCTATTTTTACGAGATGTATGTATGTATGTGTGTGTGTGTGTGTGTGTGTGTGTTTGTGTATGTGAGTGAACACGATAGCTCCTGAACGGAGCATTTGATGGAGCTCAAATTGGATATATATGTCATAAACCACCGTCGCAAGACCGGTATTGATTTGGGTGTGTATAGGACTTATAGTTTTTCTACAGGGCTACGACAAAGATTTCTTTTACATTATGGCTTATGGGGGGAATTTCTTCAAAGTGCGCTAGCGTTTAAACGATACATTCGATTGAGCTCAAATTCGGTATTGATTTGGGTGTGTATAGGACTTATACTTCTCCTAAAGGACTACGACAAAACTTTCTTTTATGTTATGGCATAATGGCATATGGGGAGACATTCTTGAAAGTGCGCAAGCGTTTAAACGGTGCATTCGATTGAGTTTCCATTTGGTATATATGTTTGAAGGATTCATCGATTAAAATTTATTTAAGTGCTTGGTAATGGTCTTAATCGTAAGTGTTCGGAAAGTCGAGTGGAGTCACTCCAGATTTTTAATCTCCATACTATGAACAAAGCTGAATATGAAAATGCCTTCTTAAATGAGCCAACTACATGAATACAAAGAGCGCAACTTTATATTTGTTAAGTTAAGCAGGCACGTGCCAATAGAGGTTCAGAGGGAGGGGGCGTGCCCCACCTCCTGTGTTCAAGGAGAGGTGTTGGAACTGTGTCATTGACCCTCTCTCAATAACGAAATTAAAACATAAGCTTCAGCTCCATCCGCATTGAAAGAAATCACTGGCTAGAGCACCCACTTCGCATTCTATCAAAATAATCATTCCTTGCCACAGCCAAGCAAGATTCTCAAAACAGCATAACATCAAAAGTGAATGTGTCGCCCAAATGGCAGGGGACCCTACCATAAGGTGACCAGATTTTTGTAGTCAGAATCGGGGACATGTCCCCGATTTTGACAACAAAACTGGGGACATTTATAATTAATGCAATAATTAACAGTAATTTAATTGGAAAACAATGCAATAATTAAAAAATTGTCCTCAGTTCCATTTTTACATTCTGGGGACAATTTGAAAAACGTCCTGAAAATGGGGACTGTCCCCGGAAAATGGGGACGTTTGGTCACCTTACCCAACCAGCATGGCAGCTATTCTGCCCCGATACCAGTAGTCTGGGTAACGCGGTCCGCCGCCCGCATGTTCACAATATCTACCCGTTTCGGCATCAGCAACTCTCTGATTGGACAATGAAAATACGTCATAACGTACAGGGTAACTATTCCCTGGCGGTATTTTTTCCTGATTTCCGTGCGTAGTACGTAGGAGTCTTAGTACGTAGTAGAGAGTTATTTTATTGTTCTCAATTTTGATTTGAAGATCATCCTATTACCTACGGTAGGAATATGGATTTCGATAAGCTCCCTGATAGTTACGACTATAAGCTGATAAAATCTCAAGAAAATGAATTTTCTTTTCAACTTTCAAAGATTGTTTAATTTGTTCATTGTTTTAGGTAATAGTAAATATTAAGCAATTTCACAATATAGAATTATTTTAAAAAATAAGTCAAAAAGTCGGAAAAGAATGTACAGAACTATCGAAATTTAAATTTTCACATTAATAGCTATCATGGTTATGCTTAGGGCAGCTTTATTTGGAGCCACAAACATTATCAAATATGCTGAGAAAACTATTCAGAATTAGGCATCTGTGGTTACCATAAGCGGTACGTAAAAAGAATACATTAAGAAAAAATTCTTGATAATTTTCAAAAAGTTACACTTTTAAAATTTGTATACGACCCCCGCACCCAACAAAAAATTTCTGAATTAGTAAAATGTGCAAAAGCCTTTGTTTAAATATCTCGTTTTGAGACGTTTTATGATGAAATGCTGAAATTTTGTCCATACTGCATTAGTATTGGAGGGCACATTTTGCTAATCAAGATTTTTTTGTACGACGTAGTATACAAATTTAAGATGTGTAACTTTTTAAAAATTAAGGAGAAAAACATTTTATTTCCTTATTTTTAACATTTTTTCACTTTACATTGCTCATTTATCTCTTATAAAAAAAGAATTAAAGCCGGTTCTCACCTTTTTTGATCACTGTATGTTACAGGACTTTTAAATTAGAAATTAAAAAAATATATATAAGAACTGTTAAATAACTATAACACGTACTATTTATTGTGAATGAATACTATGCTTAAAAATAACGCATTGTAATGTGGAAATAACAATGTCAAACTCTGTTATAACGAGGATGAAGGGTCAGGGACACTTTGCTCGTTAAATCGAAGTGCTCGTAATAACCGGGTTTACAGTAAATTCCGATCTTTAAACAATAAGCCAACCATTTAATTTAAACTCCATCATTAAATCTGTGCGCGCAATAAGTAACCGAGTTCGATTGCATAGACGTGTAATCGCAAATGCATTGATAATTTAAAAAAAAACAAAAACATGGAAGAAAAAAAACGTTTCGTTTTTAAAATTATTTGGCGCTCGCACACAATTGATTAATTGCCAAATGTGGTAATCCCGTCAACTCTGTTTCTCTTGTCCAATCAGAGAATTGCTGATGCCGAAACGGGCCGCCCAGCGACGGGATTAAAACCGTCAAGTTGCGCCTCCACGCAATAGGCAGGACCCGTCTGCAGGTCAGCGTGAGACCAAAAACATTTGTTTAAATGCATATAACATGTATAACCGAAATTAAATACAGTAGACCCCCTATAACACGGAGAAAAAATTTCAATCGTTTTCCCTATAATACGGTAAAAGAGACTCTTATACCGTCTACTTTTTGTAATTGTGGAGTACATTAAACGTATCTGTATGATTTATTTTATTCTAGTTCAACTTGAGAAATAAAACGTTTTATTAAAAGAAATCTGCGAATGGAAACCCGATTTAATTTATAGAAAGTGCCTATCAGTTATATCTGGTGCATGCGTAGAATCAAGTAAGCAGTATTTATGTGAAATACGGAATAAATGGCTCAAATAAGGTGTGCAGCGGTTGAACAGGGTGGTTTACACTCCAGGTGGAGCATAGCTCAGGACGCGTAAAACACAGATTCTTATAACACGGAACATATCTACCGTGTCACCGGGGGGGTGGGGGGTCTACTGCATGCCGCTTTGCTTATAATATTTTTGTTTAAATATGACTTTTGAAAACCAATTTATCAAAATAATAATAATAACAGACTTCTTAAAAAATAAAGAAAAGGAGATATTACAGATTTGATTAACAAAATGCATTCAATAGAACCTATTGAATGCATTTTTTAGCCCCTAGCTTTCTCTTAGTGCACATATCTTAAAAATCCAATAAATGGCTCTGTCACCAAAAGATCAGTATGTCGAAAATCTATAATCTACAGGTCAAAGATGAAATCTGTAACCTACTACTGAGCAAAGATGTCAAAAATTTGTAACCTACAGATCTGATAATTAAATATTTTAATTAGCCTTTTTCCAAAACACTTGCTGTCTTTTTATGTTTGTATACTCTATTCTAGGCTTATATACTATTATGCAAAAAAACTATAGTAAAATTCCTAGAGAAAAATGGATTGTAGTTAACATTGGGTGACCCACATTTTTAGAATCTCCTTAAACGATGATCTCACTTCCATTCGCTGAATCGAACCCTTTGTCGAGTTTTCTTGGATGACACTTTAAACCGAATGGCATAACTTTATAGCCATCCCCATTGTCGTTAAAAACTACCGCAATCGTGTAGAAGGAAAAGCGTGTTGCGATTGGAATTCAATTGCATAACGACGTCACTACTAGGCAGTCTAATTACGATCGAACTACTAGCAGCTGGCTGAAACTGAGAGTAAATGTCAAAATCCTGAGCTTGCATGCTCAGCTTAAAACACGTAATCGTTCGTCTACACGTAGAGTAGCGCTTACTTTTGACGGGTCTCCGTTCATTTGGTTTTGTCTAGAAGATATTCTGTTCAACTAACCCGATTACAACTTCCGCATATTCGCAGATTATAATACTTTGTACAACTATAGCGGAGCCTGCAAATAGAGTCTTGATAGAGCGGACCCATTGTTAGAAATATATTGTTTCTGTAGGGTTAGTATGCGAACATTTTTTTTTTTTTTCCATTTAGAAAGACCGAAGTCCTATAGCCTTAAATAGAAGAATTACCTTGAAGAACAGGCCAGACATCACCTAAAAAAGCCGTACATCACTATTCCCGTCATTTTGCGAGACCTGTCAAAGAACTTCAATGTTATTTCCATCTTTTAAGTAAAGAGTAAACTGTTATAAAGTTTACATACGAGTATTTTTTGTATTGCGCTTGAAATTATTTATTCGCTCTATACACCGTAATGTATTGGAATTCTTTTGAATGCTCCCGTAGAAGAGCGATCAATGCTTTAGTTTTTATTTTCATTAGGGTGAATGGTACAGTGCCTATAAGAATAACATACATTAATTTCGTAGTCATCGATCCCCATTTACGGCGGTTCGAGCAGGGATGAACCGGGAGACATTCCTATATTCCTTGTCCAATCAGAAACTCAAAAAGCTTCTCATTCCTTTCGCGCGTGTTGTGGCGTTCAATTGACATCCGTTAAACGTTCGATGACGGTCGCCAAAAATTTGGAACTGTCTCATTCGGATGGAGTATCAATACGACTCCAAAGTCTAATGGAATGACCGACAGTCCATTGGATCATCCTGCAGTCCATGGCCTCTTCGACAAAGAGAGGACACCCCCAGGGCCCGATTAACCTCTGAAGTGAGGGGAAGCTCAGTCTCATTTCGGGCCCCCCCATCCCCTTTTTGTTTGGGAAAATTAAAGTTTTAATGATTTTCTTTCATAAAAATATTTTATTCATAAAAAATAAATGTTATTGATTAAATGAGTTCTAATGATTTCTTTTGATTAAAACATTTTATTCATTCATTTGAAATTTTCCTTTCATAAAAATATTTCATTCATCATCATAATAGTGTAACGGGATTTTACAGTATTTTTGAAATTACTTTAATACAAATAACTAAAAACATTACCTTACTGGAACATTAAACTTTATTAATGGAGTCCTATTTTTCATTAGACATGGCTTTTTTCAGGAATTCTTTGTTTTGATGACATCACAAAAATCACAACACAGAAGTTGAGAATTAATTTTGACATTTAGAAGATATTTAACATCACATATTAAAAGTTTACCCCTCTCTGCTGCCCAAATATTCCCCATAATAGAAAAAAACTCTCAACTGCAGCAGGTGTCCCAGGCAATGACATCGCAAACAACTCATTTATAAAATGTTGCGATATGAAGTATCAAGACTTCTGAAAAGCACCACTTCTCTTCATTAAATATGTGTACAATAACTTAAAAGATCATTTAAAAACAAAATTTTGAATTCTTATAGCAGTTTTTCAGTCATTTTCAGGTGAGGGGAAGCTCAAGCTTCCCGAGCCTTTTCAGTAATCAGGCCCTGGACTAGAGATGAGACGGGCTCAGCCCGAGCCCGAAAGCCCGAGCCCGACTCGGGCTCTGTAATTCACGATTGCGTTCGGGCTCGGGCTCGTGAAAAATTTCTCCTTTGTTGAACATACTCCTTGAAACAGATTTTAAAAAGTGATTCATGGGATAAATAGACGTACTTATTTCAAAAAATAGCGGCACGGGGGACTAGAAGGTGTGTGAAGCTCCAAAATTTATTGTATCCTCTTGTATGAAGTAGTTAATTTTATTTGTATTTAGCTGAAATTTCGGGCTCGGGCGGGCTCGGGCTTCAAAAAATGAGCCCGAACTCATCTCTACCCTGGACACCCCCTGCCTGCAGATCATACCTGGCTTTTAATAACTACACAGGAACGAAAAAGACCCAGTCATTATTTCCAACGTTATTTTCGAAGGGGGGCAGTGTCAACCATTCAAAATGAAATACGTTCACAAGAAGCAAACTACCCGTTTCTGAAAGACGAATACGCAATCAAAGGATTCAGCATTGTGTTGAGCGAGTCGTTTTTGTGTGACAAGTCAAAACTTCCTCGACTAGACCACTCGAGTGATTTTTTAAAACACCCTTCATTCCCGCTTTTCGTGGAACAGCAAAATAGGCTTGAAAATGGACTTTCACGCACAAGTGGGTCAAAGGCGTGGCCGAGAACATTATGAAGTTGACAGAACGAAACTTGTCTTTGTTTTTCTTGTCCCTCAAGAAAATAAATAGCCTGCACAGTTCGAAAATATTGCACGAGAAAAGGTGTGTGTAAAGGACCCCCTTTTTTAAGGAGGAGGGGGGGGGAAATAAGACTTCTTCCCCCTCCCAGAAAAAAATATTCTAAGGAACATTAACCCCTTAATGGTCGTTTTTTTTTTGCAAGGAAACGGTCATAAAAGTGCATCCTTTCATTCCAGGAAATTGTATAAAAGTAAGTGCTTGTACAATATATGTATTCGTTTTAAGATTTTGGACATTTTTTGAGTGCAAAAGAAAAAATAAAAATGTTCCATTTCCAAGAACAGCCAACATTCAGGGTTAGGGTGGCTGAACGCGTGTTTTCTAGTAAGCAGGGAATCATTCAAAATAGATGTTTTAAACACTCAAGAATTTTATTGAACTCTTGTTTAAAATAAATAAATATCTGTCAAGTTTTCTTTGAACATAAGTAAAAAAAAAGTGAGCTAAGAGGGTACAATGCCTATCACAAATACGCGTACTGGAGTACTGCTACTATCGATTTAAAAATAAACTATCTCCGAATGAATACTCTGGTATTGCCATCTGTTGCTTAAAGCGAGATATAAAAAGCATAATTGAAATACTCTTATCATAACATTGGACCACTATTGCCAGGTTAAACAGTACACATCACTAAACATAAAACCTTTATTTCTAATAACGTGTTCAAATTAAGGGTGTACGTCGAAGAAAATAAACTCTGTTTTTAGTCTTGGTACACAAATTGAAATGAACTAATAGCACCCTGGTCTCCAAAAAATTCCAGAGGGTTCTTCCTAAGCCGCTTGACACACTGCAATAACCGAAAAAGCTGTGGCGTTTGTGACATTTTTAGAAAAAATTCTTAAATATGGATCTCAGCAGCAAGAATTTTCGAAGAGTGACACGCTTTGCGAAAATGTCCGATTTTTAAGAATTTTTCCTAAAAGTTTTGAAACCGATACAGATTTATCGTTTATTTCAGTATGCAGTACAGCTTATAAAGTGACAGTTTCAAACTTTTGAAGTGCCAGGCATCATTAGTTTATTCGTACTTATGCACCAAAATCACATGATTTTTTAGAACAACACCATTAACGTACTAAGACCGTATGAAAGAGTTACTTAAAAAAAAAAAAATCTGGAGTGACTCCACTCGACTTTCCGAACACTTACGATTAAGATCATTACCAAGCACTTAAATAAATTTTAATCGATGAATCATTCAAACATATATACCCAATTGAAAATCAATCGAATGCACCGTTTAAACGCTTGCGCACTTTCAAGAATTTCTCCCCATATGCCGTTATGCCATAACATAAAAGAAAGTTTTGTCGTAGCCCTTTAGGAGAACTATAAGTCCTATACACACCAAAATCAATACCGGTCTTGCGACGGTGGTTTATAACATGTATACCCAATTTGAGCTCAATCGAATCTACCGTTTAAACGCTAGCGCTCTTTCAAGAAATTCCCCCCCATAGGCCATACTGTAAAAGAAATCTTTGTCGTAGCCCTGTAGAAAAACTAAGTCCTATACACACCCAAATCAATACCGGTCTTGCGACGGTGGTTTATAACATGTATACCCAATTGGAGCTCAATCGAATCGACCGTTTAAACGCTAGCGCACTTTCAAGAAATTCCCCCGATAGGCCATCCTGTAAAAGAAATCTTTGTCGTAGCCCTGTAGAAAAACTATAAGTCCTATACACACCCAAATCAATACCGGTCTTGCGACGGTGGTTTATGACATATATATCCAATTTGAGCTCCATCGAATGCTCCGTTCAGGAGCTATCGTGTTCACTCACATTCACACACACACACACACACACACACACACACATACATCTCGTAAAAATAGCATAAATGGATTCAGAAGCCTTCAAAACGTGTCAAAACACCAAAATCTCGAAGTCGAATTTTTTCATGATGACAATACTTTCCTTACAGGGTACATGTTCGGAAAGTAAAAAAAGACTGACTCCCGAACTGGACTTATCTTGGTCGAACCCACTGCGTGTGTCATTCAACTTTCGAACGAGCAGCTAAAGCTTTGCGAGGGCATAACGACCAACTCCAAAAGCATTCATCGAAAAATCAGTTCGATTCAATAGCTCCTCCTTCGCAGCTTCGGTGACAGCAGAAGGAATTTTTGCGGAAAAAAAAGTTTTTAGTCACACCACTCTCATGCCAGGAGATGGAAAGCGTGTCCGAGTCAAGTGGCAGTATATAGTGCGTGTTATCCAATCTAGCGAATAAACAAATGCGTGAGTAGAAAAAGTATTCTGGAAAAACCCAAAACCGGCGCATGAGATCGAAAAAAAAAAAAAAAAAAAAATGAATGTTTCTTTGAAATGAGGGACCCAATCTTTTTTCCGAGAATATTTCCACTGATCGAGGTCAAAGACTATAGTAGTTAAATTGTGAGAGAAACCGTTAAAATGTAATCAGGTAGTAGATTGCTGGTTTCAGGACCTGTATCGTGAAATGACAGCTTTTAATTCACAATTCGACTTTTATGAATGAAAAACTCACCTTTCTTTAATCAGCATTTTTACTTTCCGAACATGTACCCTGTAAGGAAAGTAGTGTCATCCTGCAAAAATTCGACTTCGAGATTGGGGTGTATGGACACATTTGGAGGTCTTCTGAATTCATGGATGCTATTTTTACGAGATGTATGTGTGTGTATATGTATGTGAGTGAACACGATAGCTCCTAAACGGGGCATTCGATGGAGCTCCAATTGGATATATGTTTTAAGGCTGTTCTTCGAAAAAAAAGAACTCTGTTTTTAGTCTTGGTACAAAAATTGAAATAAACTAACAGCACCATGGTCTCCAAAAAATTCCAGATGGTTCTTCATAAGCTGTTTTACACACTGCGATAAGCGAAAAAGCTATGGCTTTTGTGAAATTTTCAGAGAAAATTCTTAAATATGGATCTGAGCTGCAAGATTTTTCGAAGAGTGACACGCTTTACGAAAATTTCCGATTTTTAAGAATTTTTTCTAAAAGTTTTGAAACTGATACAGATTGACCTGTCTTCGCAGTATCTAATACAGCTTGTAAAGAGACAGTTTCAAAATTTTGAAGTGCCTGGCATAATTAGTTCATTTGTAATTATGTACCAAAATCACATGATTTTTTCGAATAACACCGTTAAACCACCGTCGCCCGGTATTGATTGGGGTGTGTATAGAACTTATAGTTTTTCCACAGGGCTACGACCCAGATTTCTTTTACAGGATGGCCTATGGGAGGAAATTCTTGAAAGTGCACTAGCGTTTCAACGGCGCATTCGATTGCGCTTCCATTTGGTATATTGTTTGAATGATTCATCGATTCAAATTTATTGAAATGATGGGTCATGATCTTAATCGTAAGTGTTCGGAAAGCCGAGTGGAGTCCCTCCAGATTTTCTACTAAATCTTCAGCCGAAATAATGTAAATCCAAGTACTTTCGCTCCAATCAGATTACTCTCCACCGAACTATTTGGTATGAATATGAAAGAAATCATCCATTAACATATTTTTATCTGCCCATAAACAACTGCAAAACAAATAGTGAACTTTTTAAGCGACTTATTTCGGGACCATCGTTGCTGGCTACCTACGTTGCAGTCTTTCTACTGTGACCCTTTCTTGTGCAAAGGCGATGCTAGACCACAGTCACTTCTTGCAGAAACGGTAGATTTTGAAGAAATCCAGTGATTTTGGTACAGAAACGCGACTCATTAAGTACTTGAAAATTTTTAGAATGTCTCTTTATAAGCTGGACTATACAGTGAAATAAACGATAAGAATGTATCAGTTTCGAAACTGTTTGAAAAAATTTGCAGAATGTGTCACTCTTCGAAAATTTTTACTGCGCAATTCCACGTGTTCTGATCTGGATGTTACGTAAAAAGCATTGTTTTTTCCATTTATTCCAGTACGTAGTACAGTTTATAAAGAATTATTAAGAATTTTTTTTAGAGTTCCAGGCGTAATTAGTTTTAATTTGTATTGACGACCGCGGGGTAGACTTAGTTTCTTCGATTAACATCCTTAACCCTTTAACGCGCAGTGGTTTCGCTCTGAGACCACCAAACTGTTGAAGGTCACGAAGAATAGATTGGATTTCTATAAAAATAGTTGCGGGTGACATAGCTCCACGAGAATCCTTTACTTTTTCGCACGTCATTTCCCGTAAAAAAATTGTCACGATTATTTTTAACACCACTGACATCTGCCGAAAAATGGAAGAACGCGAGAACAGCTGGATAGATTGCCCAATGCTGAAAAAAGGGCAGCCGTTGCCATCGCTCGACTTAACTACCAGCAAGATGGCGGACGATCGAAACGTTCATCGCGTGCCACAGATCTAGAGACCCTTTTTTGACGACAAAGGCTGACGACAGCCTTTTTTCAGCATTGGGAAAGGGTTGCGCCTCAAAGGGTTAAGGCGACAAAGGACCTTCGAATTCGCAAAAAAAATGTGTCACCAAAACGGTTTTGTTTACTTGCGGAGTGTTAATCGATACCATTTATTAGGTTTAAGAGAAAAGAAAACTGATATCGATACGATGATTAGAATGGCATTTGTGATAGTTTTTAGTTTTAAGTATGCAAACAAACGACAGCTGTATCAAGATTTCAAATGCGTAAAACACAATTTCGAAGTATATTTTTAAGTTTAAAGTGTTCCATGCGCATTCAATTTTGTTGAATCTTGCTGAAATGGGGTAAAAGGATCCCTCATGAATATTGGAAGATAACTTAGTGCTGGCATAAATTTCTTTTCTACATTTCTGCATTGTTTTAGTTGAAATTTTGCTGAAAATCAAATATGTTTGCGAAAATAATTTTCTCTTTGCTATAGTTTTGATTGTAAGTAAAAGTTAAATCAGTTGTCACACACAAAAATGGATGCACATGAGCATTTTTTTGATAATATTCATTAGCGTGTTTTAATTAATTTCTTAACTAATTAAACTCATTTAACATGAATTAACTAATTAAACATGAAGATTAACATGGACCTAATATTTTCCTTAGTCGGGCGACATTCTATCGCTATACAGAGAGATACCAATATTTAGAGATTGACTGATAAATACAAATTTTTTTAATGTTCCACCGTCGTCTTATTCTAGAGCCTATTGAAGGTGCTAGTTTCAGTGCCCAATAGAGGTCAGGGGCCGCTCTAGGGGCAGACATTTGACTTGGTGAGCGGAAATTCGGGGCGGCATTTTGACTAGGAGTGCAACAAAAATGTGGATGTATTAAATACGTCGAATTTTTCTTTCGGTAAAGCAAGAAACGGAAGGTCACAGTTCGTATTGCATTTTCGTCCAATTAAATAAAATAACTTTTTGTTAGCAAAAAGAAGCGCAGGATGTTAATTTGCGGCAAGAAGGCAAGAGCGGGCCCTGTGTAACAGCTGCACCTCTCTCAATAACACACATTTTTACTACAGAACATCTTTTGTAAAAGAAATTATCATGCAATAAATTCACATACTTGTGTCGATTGGACAACATAGCATAGTGCAGATCGATTACATACATTTTTCACATCTATCGATGCCTATTTACACCGTTAATAGAAGGAGTTCAACGTTTCACCATTCAAAGGAGGAAAATTTGCTGCAGCAGTTTTATGGAGAAGCATTGAACCATGATTGAGTTCCATTGATCACTGTAAGCACCAGATCATGGTTCAACGTTTCTTCGCAGGAAAGTTGCTAATTCAGCACCCTTTTATGGTGAAACATTAACAACTTTTATTAACAGTGTACGAGGGATTAAGCTCCGGTCCCATTTTTCGTAAAATGCTAAAGAGAATGCAAAACACTACTGATAAATCAATAGTGTCATTTTAATGACTACCTGAAAATTTATATACTATACATAATACTAGACAAAATGGAAGTTTTCTTTGTACAAATCATCATCGCACGAATAATCAGAATTTATAATTTTGTTTATTTTGGCAGTATGATACTTTCCAGAGTTTTTTATACAATCCTGAAAGGCATCCAAATCTCATTTTCAATAACAAATAGTACCGTGGTTTGTTTGTACAAATTTATCATCAGCTAATCGCAACTAAAGTTGCCAGATACAAAAGTATGTTCCGTATTTGAAAGAAAAAAGAAGAAAAATTGTTGATAAGTTTGCACAAGAATTAAACATCCAAAAAACTACTTTTAGCATGAGCTCCTATCAGCCACAAGAACTCTCCCACATCATCTTATTGAACAATAAGGCAATTACTTTTAGCATTACTTGCAAATGAATTTTTTTTAAATGCGCTTAAAAATTATCGTTTTATCAATAAGTGAAGAACCATAAGCCAATATCGAATGAATTAAGCACTTTAAGCAAAATAAATTTCGGGTCGAAAATTCTTCATATTTAAGTTATTTTGGAACCATAAAGATGATTTTAAATAAAGACGACACCGAATATTTTAAAATCTTATAGAAGCTAAAAAATATATACGTTCGGGGGGGGGGGAGGGAGGAGCTTTATTTTATTTTGAAATCCAAAATATAAACTTTGGGAAGTATTAATTCAAAAATGCGCTCATCCATTCGCCATGTTTTTGGAACGCAAAGCGGCAACAGCTGTATTTTTACAGCGTTTGGCAATCATCCGTTTCTTCCATAGATCGACGGAATTAAATAACATTTCGTACATATGTCGCATTCGTACGATTACATAATATATCCACAAAAATAAAAATCACAACAAACACATTTTTTTAGAAAGAGAAAAAATGGCAGAGAACTAGGTTATGTTGTGATAAATATGAACTGGCGGTTGTTTCTCAGGCATGTTTAAAACGAGATAAGGGGGGAGAACGAAAAAGAAAAGAGAAAAAAAAAAAGTTAGGCAGAGTAGTGACGCACTTTGCGGCGGAGGGGGACACATGGGGAGTGGGGAAATGATAAAGTGCATTTAAAGAGCGCAGTATTCAGAACGGGGTTATGTGAAAATAAAAAAAAAAGACATAGTGGGGTAAGGGAAGGGACGTGTACAGAATGGATGATGCACAGTGCAAAAATGTACAAGCTCTTAAACATTATAGCCTGTGCTTCGAACAGACTTTTTTTTTTTTTTGGTTCAGTAAATTTCCGAAACTCTGGTTCAGTTTTACATCAGTGGTGATAGAACTGGTTTGGACCACACTTTTTTCCTCCTTACAGCAGCTGTTTGTTTTTGGAAGAAAAAAAAAAACATCGCGCAACTCTTGAATATAGTTTAAGAAATAAAACTAAGTCAAGGACAAAGAAAAAATCATTTGCGAGTGAAACTTTCAGAAGAGATTCTTAAACAAAATCGTAATCTATTTTGTAAAATAGTGTTGCATTAAGAGCTTTTTCAGAACATTACCTCTCATAGGTTTGCCACTAGTAAGATAAGACAAAGATTATTGCAGGAACATAAACAGGTCATCTTTCGTTACATTTTTGGAGATATCCGTTCATTGATTAAGATGAAATCTGAATGTCAGTCTGACTTAATTTGTTTATTTTAAAAACTGTTCATTAGGTTCAAGTTTTAGGCGATCTTTCCCTTGCGATTTTGAAAGGAAAATCCTGATCTTCTAGTTCGAAGAAAAAATATTTTTGCCCCTTAGTCTTCTAAATTTATGGAACACAGATGTGCAGACAAGAAGAATCGAAGGGTTTGTTACATAAAGAGTTAACTCCATCCTACAAGAGTCCGGTGTTAAATGTATCATCTTGCAGTTTAAAAGAAAAAAAAAAACCCTCTTTCGCTTGGTACCAAAAATAGCTCCAATTTTTAGTTCTGTTACTCAAGAGAGGAAGCTGCCCATCTCGTTAGTTTGTGTTGAATCCCCAAACGTTTTTTGCCGTTTTCCGCAAACTTGATTCATTGGAGTTACCTCCATTTTGTAGCAAAACCCTTCATTTTTTAAATTGCATTTTTTTTTAATCCTCCTCGGTTAAGTTTACAGTAACACTTTTAACCCGAAAAACCTAACGTTTTGCCAAAGACCTGACAGCTTTACCAACATTTATGATAAAAGAATTTTTATATAAAATTCTTCTGCATTATTGCTGGCTATGGCTAAGTACTGTGGCCTTTTCTTCAGATGAATATGTAATGAACTCATCCATATGTCTTAAAAGCATTAGGCTGTCTAAAATAAAACAGGATCTTTCTATCTCGGAAAAGATTGGTAGAACATTCTTTTTAAAACATAATCGGACATTTCTAATTAGTTTGTGCAATTTGGGTCTAATCATTTGACACGTTTTCTACTAATACGCTGGTGATGTCGCAGGGAATAATTAAACCGTATGTTGTATGCCTTTAACGCATGGCATAGAACATACAACTAATTCAATGACTCAGTAATCAAAAGCCAAAAACAATATAGTAAAATATGAAAAGCTAAACATTTTTCGAATCAAAGGCAAAAAGGGCGAAAAATCTTGCTGTTACATTGCTGAAACGGAACAATCGAAACATTTGCTTGTTCCGTTTCAGCGTATCTGTGTCGCAAAAATATTACGTAATGAAGAGTTTCAATTCTTTTAAATTTAACAACCTCATCTGGTCATCCGATCCAGTGAATACCCATCCGATAAATGTGACAAGAGCCACAACGATAGCTACGCCACTGGTTCTAAAATGACAATATGGGATACAATAAAGTATTTTTGATAATTTTCTAGTCCGGTATGGTAAAACAACAACAAAACAGTAACGGTTTGATCGTGAAGTATTTAACTATCGCAGACAATAGACATCTGGAGGGATAATGCAATCTTAGCGTTAGTACAAAGACGAGATTGCGAAACTTAACAATCAGGCCATCGTTAAGCAGCTACCCCTGGCCTTTTCACAATGGCGGCTTGCCGCATTACGGATGGTCGTTTTCGAGTTGCTATTTAGGAATGCTCGCTCCGCTAGCCATTACGCTTATGCACCAGTACGATTCTAGTAAATATGAATCCTAAAATAAAGCTACAGGAGCAAGTGCCCTTGTCGTTACTACAGAAACCCCGTACGCTGGCAAGAGAGGGGAAGCAACACGGAGATTTATTTTCCACAAAAAAGGAAAAGAGAATCGTGGGTCGTTGGGACAAGTTGGGAACGAACGTAAGTGGGATGTGGCGATGTCACAATTTCACAACAGGGTACTACAAGTCAGAAAAAAAAAGACGAAACAATTGGATGGCATAAACCCTGATTAATTACTTATAAAATCACTGGAAAACTAAATGATATACAACTAGTATAAACAATTGGGCTGTGTTAAGAAATGTAACAACAAGAGTTTTTATTTATCGTTTTCAAGGCAGCGTCTCTTTGAAGTAAAAGTTTTGTTCACATTAATCTTTCTCCTCAAAACATTGATCACTTTTATACACGCGGTATTAGAAAAATTAATGTAAAAATATAGTTTAATTATTTTGAATATTTCGTTTACATTTATATCTAGTGGAAAACACCCCCCCCCCCCAAAAAAAAAAAAAAGAAAAATGCTGCGTGAATCCAGTTAACAAGGTCCAGAGTTTAACATTAAAATACCGAATTCAAGCAAAAAAATTAAATGAACGCGAAATTTTAATTATGCAGCTGATTTGTTAATATATTACTAGAAAATAGGCTAATAACACCAGTGTGTATAAAGGTGAAGGTTCAATCATACCGTTATGATCAGAGTAAAATTTCTCTAACACTAAGAATGGAAAAAACACTAAGAATGGAAATTTCCAAGCTATTATCGTTAAAATAGTGTTTAAATATATAAAGAGTAGCAGTTTTATGAATGAATTGCTTCATTGTCAGTCAAGTAGAAGTTTGACGTGGTAGTGGTACAACAGCCTCTCGATGCATTCCTTTGATAATCGAGCATAAATACCACAAATATAAGAAATCAAACTCTGCTTGGACAATGTTTTATATACTGTCAATCAAATCTGCTATTTCTTTGACAGTATATGAAATGACATTCAGACTAACCTTCAGTTTAAAGAGAAATCAGCAACTTACTTGTATTAGTAATATTTAATCCCAAGTTAAATCTCGCCTTTGGATTACGATCCCATCCTACGAAGATGGATCCGACTTTCACTTGATTAACTCACTAAGGCACACTTAAAAATTAAAAAAAATCCTCCTAAACTCACAAAATACACCAATTTAACGTCACCCAGTTTTCTATCTGTCCCCAAGCTGTAAATTGCTACGTCTGGGAGTTACTTTACAGGGTTGCCATAATCATTTCGCCAAGTTGGCTCTTATTTGGCAGGTTCTTGCGTTAAATACCCCTTCCCTTCAAAATAACGTCATTTAACAAGTCAAAGCTGCTATCGGACATCGATCGTGTAAACTGAATGCGCGTCAACAGGTTTTTAACTTTCGAGAAAGACTGAATTTTTCCTGCATGGCTCTGAAACAGAAACTGCGCGTGCATGTTTGGTTTTATAGTACACCTAATTATACTAGTGAGGAAAATAATTTGTACTTTTGTTTCCGCCTTCAATAAAATTAAACAATTGTTGGTTTTGTTGTTTTATTTTGTCACCAAAGACTGATAGCTGGAGTAGGACTGTATTCAGGGTCCTCAAGGTTCTGTCCTCGGTGAGTCCTCCAGAGCGAGGAGTTTCGCTGTTTTTAGTTCTGGTTCCCAGGGGGACGTTAGATTTTAACGCCCCTGTGCAAAACATGTTTAGTTACCTTTCAAAAATCCCTGTGTATTCAGTTGTGGATCTCGATTGCATTTCTCCCCTCCCTTCATACAATAGAAAAAGAAAAACTGCTTTTACTAATGAATATGCCAATCGATATTTTTTAGTACAATTACGCTTCTAAAAGTTCCATCTTAACGTCGTAAAACGGTTGGATCCCGTTTTGTACTGCCACCTAAAATGTCTTGCTTGTTGTTTGCTTTGAAGGGACCGGACATTTGACCCAATATTTGTATGTACAATGATTTGTTTACATTTTTTCAGCATCCAAATCATACCGTGTAAACAAACAAAATAGATAACAAAATGATTTACAATATTTTCTGCCAGTAACCAGGGCCCAATTAAACAGTCAAAGTTAAGGAAAGCAACATTCCCTTCAGGGGTCCTCCTTTATGACCGTTGAAGTGAGAAGGTCCCGCGTTCGGGCCTACCGCGCGGCTGTCGATCTAACGGTCTGGAGTTTGGGTCGGTTTCCTCCAGATGAAACGCGTTAGAGCCCTTTTAAAAGTGCTCCGACCGAGGCACCCTCACCCGTAGACAGATGTCCCTAGAATAGGCAAACATCCAACCCCCTTTATTGGCTGATGCGGAAAAAATTCTGTAATCTTAAAATATGTGAAATATTTTTTTTCATGTCGTTCTTGAAATTGTAAAGGGGCTACCCTTATTCTTATGGTGATGAGACTGTCAAAAGCAATTTAGATTTTTTAAAAACTGGATGTCAATAATCCAATTCCACCTTTTGGCCGTGATAGCATCACGGCTGATCGAAGACCACCGTGTACGTGCACGTTCCATTCGTGGGGCCGTACCTTTTATCGCTGGATATCGTCAATGCCCCCTTTCAGGGAAAGGTACGTACCCTTAAACCCTAAGCCTTCTTGCGGTTCATCACAAACCTTTGGCTCATTAACCCCAAAGTACTTTTCGAGGCCTTTTTATCCACCACCAACTAGGGTTGGCGGGTCGTACGTTTCCCTGTAATTAATACTTTTGAGCGATTTCTGCTTTACTTTTTTACTTTCCGAACATGTACCCTAGTATTGTCATCATGAAAAAATTCGACTTCGAGATTTTGGTGTATGGACACGTTTTGAGGTCTTCTGAATTCATGGATACTATTTTTACGAGATGTATGTATATATGTGTGTTTGTGTGTATGTGAGTGAACACGATAGCTCCTAAACGGAGTATTCGACTGAGCTCAATTTGGGTATATGTTATAAACCACCGTTGCAAGACCGGTATTGATTTGGGTGTGCATAGGACTTATACTTTTTCTACAGGGCTACGACAAAGATTAAGAAATCTTTGTCGTAGATGGCCTATGGATGGGCACAAGATGGCCTATGGGAGGAAATTCTTGAAAGTGCGCTCCCGTTTAAACGGTCCATTCGATTGAGCTCAAATTGGGTATGTATGTTACAAACCACCATCGTAAGACCGGTATTGATTTGGGTGTGTATGGGACTTATAGTTTTCCTACAGGGCTACGACCAAGATTTCTTTTACATTATGGCCTATGGAGGGGAATTCTTGAAAGTGCGCTAGCGTTAAAACGGTACATTGGATTGATCTGAGATTGGGTATATATATTATAAACCACCATCGTAATACCGGTATTGATTTTGATGTGTATTGGACTTAGTTTTTCTACAGGGCTACGACAAAGATTTCTTTTACATTATGGCGTATGGGGAGAAATTCTTGAAAGTGCGCTAGCGTTTAAACGGTGCATTCGATTGAGTTTCAGTTGGGTATATATGCTTGAATGATTCATCGAATGAAATTTATTTAAATGCTTGATAATGATCTTAATCGTAATTGTTCGGAAAGTAGAGTGGTGTCACTCCAGATTTTTTTTATGTTTTATAATAATCACGAGCCAAAATATTTTTATTTGGGTTCAATTCACCACAGATATTTTGTTTTAAAATTTAGCCTGGACGAGACTGATTAAGGCGAAAAAAATAGCCTTAAGAATTCTTTTTAAAAGTTTATAAAATATTTAAGTGCCCCCACGAATAGTCTACTTACAGTAAGTACCACAGGCAACATTAAGGTCTATAGGGCATCCTTTTTAAAAGTATGTCCATCTCTGTAAGACAGCAAGACGAATCATTTTGACTGAATTTCATAAAATAATGCTTTCCGCTGATCCTAATCTAGCAAACAAGTCACTCTCATAGGCTGGGCTGTTCACATGCAGGAGGGAACCGTTTAAGGCTACGAACTTTCATGGGGGACTCATTTGGAACTTCAGATGAGAGACCCGCAGCTGGATTGGCACCGACTGCAACATGACATGGCGGACATTGGAGCCACGAACAGATTTGAAGTGCATCCGCTTCAGAAGTGGGCAACATACATTGGAAATGCATTTTCGATACAAAATACTAGATATACATGGATTCAAACTCATTAAACACCTTCTGAATTGAAAAAATACGAAATCCATGTACCGTGTTGACTCGCGTAATAGTCGCCCTCCCATAATACAGTTCGCACCGGTTATAACGGACCTGGGATATAACGTACTATCGGTTATAACGTACCTAAACGCTAGGTCCCGATGGAAGTCCTCTATTTATAATGTTATTACGGTTAAAACGGTTAAAACGTACTTAACAAAAGTACAGTACGGTTAAAACGTACTATGGTACGGTTAAAACGTACTACGGTACTTACTAACTACGGTTAAAACGTACTTAACAAAAGTACGTACTTCGGCTATAGCGTACTTTTTATACCACAGCCAAAAATAAGATTTTGCTTTTCTTAAGCATTTTATTTCCTTTTCCTCGGACATTTCAGTTCTTTCAAGAACACTCGTTGTCCGTTTTCAGATTCTCTGGCGAGATGACTCGTGTATGAATGAAGGGAGCGATCCTTTATCTTTTCGCCTGCTAGGTAGGGCTAAGAATAAGACCCTGGTTTTTCTTTGTCATTCATCCATGCAAATGCCTTCTGAAAAGCCCTATCTATAAAGATTAGGGATGGACGCGAGACGATTTTTTGCGAGACGAGACAGAGATTTACAGCTTTTTTGCGAGACGAGACAGACATTTTTAACATTACGGTATAGGGATTTTGCGAGACGAGACATGGCTTTTAGGCTGTTATGCGAGACGCCAATTTTTCGTCTCGCGTCCATCTCTAATAAAGATTCATAGGATAGTGAAGAAGAAACAGAGGAGCCTATACCCAGCATACCCGACCCTTTCAATGCTGAAAAACAGGATCACGATTTTTTGAATGCCGCAGTGAGGATGCAGAGACTCTACAAAAGTCTATTATGAATATCCAAAACGGTATTTTAAAAGTAGCCTCTGCTCATTGAAAACAAAAGAAAATGACAGATTATTGATCGCAATAAAATTGTAATAAAGAATTTTCTCTGTCTTTTATTTAACTTAAATTTTAGAAAATCAGACTTTTTTAAAACGCATATTACAGTGAAAGGATGAGCCCACTTTCTTTCTTTTTTGTGTCCTATTGAATCATACCGGCGGTATTGCTTACAACGTACTTCGTCTATAACGCACTACTTTTTTTAGAGAGTTATGTTATAACCGGTGTCTTACTGTAGTAGCATCCCCGTTTCGAAGCAGAAAAAAATCTGGAGTGACTCCACTCGACTTTCCGAACACTTACGATTAAGATCATGACCAAGCACTTAAATAAATTTTAATCGATGAATCATTCAAACATATATACCCAATTGAAACTCAATCGAATGCACCGTTTAAACGCTTGCGCACTTTCAAGAATTTCTCCCCATATGCCATTATGCCATAACATAAAAGAAAGTTTTGTCGTAGCCCTTTAGGAGAACTATAAGTCCTATACACATCAAAATCAATACCGGTCTTAGGATGGTGGTTTATAACATGTATACCGAATTTGAGCTCAATCGAATGTATCGTTTAAACACTAGCGCACTTTCAAGAAATTCCCCGCATAGGCCATAATGTAAAAGAAATCTTTGTCGTAGCCCTGTAGAAAAACTATAAGTCCTATACACACCCAAATCAATACCGGTCTTGCAATGGTGGTTTATAACATGTATACCCAATTGGAGCTCAATCGAGTCTACCGTTTAAACGCTAGCGCACTTTCAAGAAATTCCCCCCATAGGCCATAATGTAAAAGAAATCTTTGTCGTAGCCCAGTAGAAAAACTATAAGTCCTATACACACCCAAATCACTACCGGTCTTGCGACGGTGGTTTATAACATGTATACCCAATTGGAGCTCAATCGAATCTACCGTTTAAACGCTAGCGCACTTTCAAGAAATTCCCCCCATAGGCCATAATGTAAAAGAAATCTTTGTCGTAGCCCTGTAGAAAAACTATAAGTCCTATACACACCCCAATCAATACCGGTCTTGCGACGGTGGTTTATGACATATATATCCAATTTGAGCTCAATCGAATGCTCCGTTCAGGAGCTATCGTGTTCACTCACATACACACAAACACACATACACACACACGCACACACACATACACACATACATACATACATCTCGTAAAAATAGCATCAATGGATTCAGAAGCCCTCAAAACGTGTGAAAACACCAAAATCTCGAATTCGAATTTTTTCATGATTACAATACTTTCCTTACAGGGTGCATGTTCGGAAAGTAAAAAATGTCCAAAAATATTTTCCTGCTTCGTCGTATTGTATCGCCGTATTGTATCGTAAAAGTCGTATTTGAGCTTCATCTAGAAAATCGAAAATTCTCAGCTTTACTCTTCCCAGTCATCTGACAACTTCGGGGAAACTCGAAAGGGATTGATTGGGTTACAAAGATTACTTGGGAATTTAATATGACCGTCCAAAGAAAAACCTCTTTCTTGGCGTGCAACGGACGAAAAGACTGGTCGGAAAAACATGGACTCACTTTATTATAGAATGAAATTTTATACCAGTCATGTCATAGCATTCATTAGAGTGTGGAGTCAATTTCCCCCGCATCTACACTACCGGCCAAAAATATTGCAAGTTTGAGAAATCTAACCCTCGTTTCAAGAATAAGCCCAGAAAAAAATGGACTGGAAATCGGCCAGATTTAAATATTTTTGAGAATTTATGTAGTATAATTGGAAATATAATACATCTGAAAATCACCAAAAAGCAAAATGAGAGTTTCAGGAACCCATTATTTAAGTTGGCACCCTGAAACAGCGAAGGGAGTGTTACAAAACAGGGTGGATTCCATATCTAAAAGAGTGGCATTAAAGTCAAGGCTGCTCAGCAACATAATAAATGATTTTTAGTTCAATTGCATTTATTTATGATCCTCTTTTTGCAAAATATAACTTGAGACACTGTAATTAATTATTTTGTATTTTCAATTTTGATTCCGCGAGCCAAAATGGCATTATCATTTTCTATAGAAATGAGCCTGATTATATTTTTATGTGCTATTTTTTCAATCCATTAAATAATTACTTTTGTTCTTTAACTGGATGCTATCTTGTCTTTGAAGTAATTCATTGAACATACTGACATTAAAAAATATCCATTATATTGATTTTTAATTTTGACGAGGGAGAGGGGACATGAAAAGGGACAGATTTCTGATTCTATAAATTAAATAATTACTTTTGTTCCGATTCTTACTTTTGTTCTGATTCTATTCTGATTCTGATTCTATAAATTAAATAATTACTTTTGTTCTTTAACTGGATGCTATCTTGTCTTTGAAGTCATTCATTGAACATACTGACATTAAAAAATATCCATTATATTGATTTTTAATTTTGACGAGGGAGAGGGGACATGAAAAGGGACAGATTTCTGATTCTATAAATTAAATAATTACTTTTGTTCCGATTCTTACTTTTGTTCTGATTCTGATTCTATAAATTAAATAATTACTTTTGTTCTTTAACTGGATGCTATCTTGTCTATCTTTCGACAGATTTCTGAAACTTGCAATACTTTTGGCCAGTAGAGTAGATTTTCACAATCAAAAATTAGCAAAAACAAAGTGCGACTCTACGCGAGCAAATACGGTATTTTCAAAATACGCAGCCTCACCATGGCGTAGTGGTTATGCCACTAAAAATGGTAGACGGTCGAAGTGTGAAGGTCCCGGGTTCGGGTCCCATCGCGCGTCCGTCGACCTAACCGTTCGGAGTTTTCCGTGGTTTTCTCCAAAACTTAGCGTAAATACGGGTTAGGACCCCTTAGAAAGATCCCCACGGAGGGCATCCCACCCATAGGCCTAGAGCCCATGCGTAGCTAATCGGCCTTAATCACACAACACAAAATACGCATCCAAAAGCAAAATACATGTCAAACTTTTAAAGTATTACAATTGAGAATAACCTCATTTTTCAACTCAAGATCCCAGTTGGTTTTATTTAAATATATTATAAAGCGAAAAACATAAAACAGTAGTAATAGTTGATAAAATAAAAACTGTGTAAAAAAAAAAAAAACATAAAATAACACGTATAACAAGATACGATCGTTTTGACTGAAAATTTATTCAGTCTTCATCATTCATAACCCTTTGTCTCACGAAACGGTGGGAACTGAAAAAGAAACACAAATAAGCATGTTGCCACTTGGAAAAAAGAAAAAACGAGATACCACGGAGATTAAAGGAAGGGGGTGGATTAAAAAAGAAAATTCTAAAGAAAAAATATGCACAAACACACACAAAAAAAAGAACAAACAAAAAAAAAACAAAAAGAAAATAGTATAATTAATTTTTTTTTGCATTTTATTTATATAAGTATGCATTTTTGTTGTCTGTATTTTTTTTTCTTTTCTACTTTCTTTTTTAATCCATCCCCATTCCTTTAATCTCCGTGGTTTCTGGATTTTTCTTTTTTCAAAGTGGCAACATGCTTAGTTGTGTTTATCTTTTTCAGTTCCCATTGTTGACTGAGACGAAAGGTTATGACTGACGAAGACTGAATAAATTTTCAATCTTAACGATCGTATCTTGTTATAAGCACCATTTTATCTGTGTTTTCTACACAAAGTTTTTATTTATTTTATCTTTTAACCAGTATTTTGAGGGTTTTTTTGTGCAATAATAGTTATGTTTAGAATGCACGATATTTATAAAAATGTTACAGAACTACCCACTGTTTTTCTAAAATGGTACCTTGCAAAGTTTTACCTGTATAGTAATAAGATCCGAAGCAGATCATTTCTGAGAAATGGCATTGTTACTCAAAATGCAATTAAAACAGCATTCTTTTAGCTTGCGAATAATGTACATTAGTTTGTTTCGAAAAATATTAATTTTAAAAAGTCACGTTGCATAAAAAAACAGCATTCTATTAACAAATGTATGTCGTAAAAACAAGGACCATTAGTATCGATTTCTCATGTTTTAAAAAAGAAATAAAAGCCTATTTTATAGAGAGTCGTTTAACAGGCAAGCCCCAACATACATGTTTAAAGTGCGTCTTAATGGCGTATTAGTTAAATTTTTATATTTTAGGGAATATTTTTTACTTATTGAATTCAATTAAATATTTGAACATGGATACTCAGCTTAAGCAATTTTTTTAAAAGTTTTACTTTGAAATTTTTTTTTTTCCATTTACGATAGATTTAAGTGTTACACTTATTATCGAAATGCCTCCATTTGCTTGCGTTATTGGCATTGCCCTTAACCCTTTGAGGCGCAACCCTTTCCCAATGCTGAAAAAAGGGCCACCGTTGCCATCGCTCGACTGAACGACCCGCAAGAGGGCGGACGATCGGAACGTTCATCGCGTGCCACAGATCGAAAGACCCTTTTTTGACGACAGCTGGCTGTGAGCTGCGTCCAAAAAGGGTCTCTAGATCTGTGGCACGCGATGAACGTTTCGATTGTCCGCCCTCTTGCGGGTCGTTCAGTCGAGCGATGGCAACGGCTGCCCTTTTTTCAGCATGGGGCCATCTATCCAGCTGTTCTCGCATTCTTCCTTTTTTCACCAAATGTCAGGGCTGTTCAAAATAATCGTGACCCTTTTTTGACGGGAAAGGACGTGCTCAAAAGTAAAGGATTCTCGTGGAGCTATGCCACCCACAACTATTTTTATAGAAATCGAATCTATTCTTCGTGACTGGCAATTGTCAAAACGTCAGAGTTGGGGGTTCCCAGAGTGGGAACACTGCGCGTTAAAGGGTTAAATTATTTATTTCCATTGATAGACAAAATTTGGAAAAATCCTCCACTAAAAAAATGCACAACTGTTCTTCGGAAATACCGATTGTCGTATTTTTCCTCAACTTCGTAACGCGGTTGAAATTTTTTGTATATTCCCAGAAAAATCCAACAAATACTACTCAACATACTTTTTTTTTTGGTCTTCGTTTACATTTATTAATGAGTTATCAGCAATCCAAAAAATATTTCTAAGCCAAACATCATTATACTGTTCTAAATAGTTTTTTTTTTTTTTTTTTTTTTTCAAGCTTTCTGTTTAGCTGAACTTAAGTGTAGCAAGAGATCCTAACGTAACTCTTTAGTTACCACGTGTATAATGCAGTTGGCAAAAAAAAAAAAAAAAAAAAATCATTCATTAATAAACATCTTATAAATTATATCAAGAAGGAAATTTGAATGTCAGGAATTTTATCATTTTGAAACGGGCATCCCCGATCCGAACAACCTGTATGGTTAGGATCCACTGAACGTCAGAATGCAAAATACATTTTCCGCATTTTGAAAATACAAAATACATTGAAAAAGTATTTTAAAATACTTTGCTTTTTCGAAGTGAAAATACAAGATAACAATCGTTATTTGAAACTGTATTTCAAGTACATGTATCTTCTATACTGTCCAACTCTGACCAGCTCACTCACGGTCTAGTCGAGAGAGGTTGTCACCCTGCCGAGCGCTGCTTCCCTTTCGGTTCTCTCACGGGAGCCGAGCTTCCACCCACTGAGCCACTGCGGAACAGGTTAGGCTGATCCAAAATATATTTTAAGTGTCCGTTTGCCCGCAAAAAGTCGGGCATTGGAAGACTCATTCCGAGAAGAATCGACGAAGAAATCCGACAGATTCAATGATCCTATATTCGTTACGAGATTCAGTTCGAAATGCGTGATTTATATTATTTATTTTTCAGATCACAGATCTTCATTCAGATTGCAAAAGCAGACCTGACGTCCTGTAACAAATTTCCTGCATTTTCTTTGTTTGAAAAGGTAGGTCATTCCTCAAATAATGAAGTTTCGAGAACGATTTTAGTCCCCTCTTCTAAAAGTTCGATATTTTATTGCAAGAATAGAAAATGAAGCCTTCTAAAGACCCTTCCCTAAAAAATATTCGAAAAGCCTATCTAGTTAACCATGGATAGTATACCATGGATAACTAAGAAAAGCTTGACTTCACAGTCCAATTAAGAAAAGGAGACATTTTAGGCTAAACCATACCAACAATAGGATATATAAAATAATAAATAGGATATATAAAATAATAATGGGATATATAAAATAATAAACGAACACAATAACAGATCACTCTTTAACATCAATGAATTACCGTATCATTCATTTAACTCTAATAATACAAAAGTCTGAAATAGAGTGCTTGTGATTTCTCGACACAAAACAATTCTCTCACATAAAAAGAAAAAGCAGACATAAAACAACGCAAGGACAAGTTGAGCATTCATTTATGTTCAACCGATTATTACATATTCTTTAAAAAATGAAATAAAATCCCACACTTATGACCTGAAAACAATTCGTTTAATAATATGGCTGCAGTAAAATTATAAAATTTAAACGATTTCACTACTTCATGCGCATTTTCATAATGTCAGACAAGGAGAATTTTAGATCAAGTTTTTAGCCGGAAAAATCTGAAAGACCTTTTTAAACATCCTTTCATAATTCTGCGCTTACCAGCGATTCCTTTAACCCTTTGAGGCGCAACCCTTTCCCAATGCTGGAAAAAGGGCAGCCGTTGCCATCGCTCGACTTAACTACCAGCAAGATGGCGGTCGATCTTTGACGCAGCTGGCTGTGCGCGCACAGCCAGCTGTCGTCAAAAAAGGGTCTCTCGATCTGTGGCACGCGATGAACGTTTCGATCGTCCGCCCTCTTGCGGGTCGTTCAGTCGAGCGATGGCAACGGCTGCCCCTTTCCCAGCATTGGGCAATTTATTTTAGCTGTTCTCGCATTCTTCCATTTTTCAGCAGATGTCACAGTGCTGTTAAAAATAATTGTGACCCTTTTTTGACGGGAAAAGAAGTGCTGAAAAGTAAAGGATTCTCGTGGAGCTAGAATTCGAAGATATATCCCAGGGCTCACAACGAACAAGAAGCGGCACTCGTGCGCAATCCACTTCACACATCTTTAGACAGGGCCGGCCCTAACAGTTTTGCCGCCCCGGACAAAAATATAAAATGCCGGCCCCACAGTAAAATTACTATTAAAAGAAATAAATTGCTCACAGATACTGTTTTTATGCCTATAAAACTGTAATAGCTCTTTAAACATAACACAGCATAAGAAAAACCACATTTATTAAAAAACACACATTAAGCTAAAAACCAAAAGAAAGAGAGAAAAATCAAGAGTTTTCTTCTGACTTTTCATTCCGCAAAATTCCCGACTTTTTCTCATAAATCAATTTTTCAACTAATTCATGTTCGATAGCCAATGTAGTTAAATTATTTAACCTATCTGGAAGAGTTGTGGAACATAAGACATTTTTAATTAACTTTAATTTTGAGAAACTCTTCTCTGCGCTTAAATTCCAATTAATTTATACTGAATTCCGTGCTACAATTATGGGCAAAGAAAGCGAAATTCTCGAAACAATAGCAAAATGTGGTGTAATATCTAGAGTTGAAATTAACTTTAAAATTTCAATTCGGCTTTCCTTTTTGCCAAATAAGGCCGTAACTGACACTATTTCATTTACTAGATCAAGCGCGTTCATATTTCTTGGTTCTCAATCAGTCAGCATTAACTCCAATTGTTTACACTATAAACAGTGTTAACACTGTTACACTGAGTTACAATGTTTAATTAGCACTTTTTAGGAATATCTTTTAACTCATATATGCCGTGCTAAAATTTAAAATAATTACATTTTGTACTTATTAAATTAAATCTGCACTCTAAGGTATTAATCGATTTGTTTACTATATAAAATAAAACTACCTTGAATTTTAATTTAGGATCTTTCACCGGATCTCTCGTGCTTTGCAATCACAATTAATATGTTACGTGGCTGCGTAAACTCATTGTTATACAGAATACTATACCGTCGGTCAGTTCTTTTGCATAACAGAACATTTCATTTAAAATCACATCCAATCGAAGATCCTGCCATCAAAAAATCTTTACAGTTTCATAAGAGTTCTAGAGCAGGTGGTAAATCGTTGTTTTTTGACGGCAGTAGCTTTCTTAATGGATTCACGCAATTGAAGATTTTGTACCAAATAATAATAGACCATAGGAACATGAACTGTTTGAGAGAGTTAAATAATCCTGAAGCCAAATCACTGGAACAAAAACTTAAAATTCTTTCATCAATTTTAACGGTAGCCACATTGGAATTAGATTTGTCAATACCTTTATGCCTTACCAAGAATGCGATTTGTTCGATTTTTCTGGCATCAGGAATGCAATCTAGAAATATGGGATAGTATTTGGCTTCTTGAATTTCATTAACAAGGTGTAATCTAAATCCAGCTGGAAACCTTGTGAAAAATCTATGTAAAATGTGTAAATATTTGTTTGCACATCACATATAAACAACTGAAGCAAATGAAATGAAATTTATAGCAACACCAAAAGTGGCAACTTAATTTAAAATGCAGGTGCTAAAATATTTCTAATTCGTTTAAAAGTTTTGAGATTTAAAACTGTTGTTTGAAAACTGTGTGTAAATGTATGTTCGCCCTTTGTTAAAAAATAGCTCAATGGAATAGAATGAAATTTGGAATTATATTGAAGGGTAAGTTAATTGAAACAATAGATACCAAAATTGTTTTAAATAATTCATAGCCTTTGAGATTTTGTAAAAATCGCTTTAAAAGTTTGTTCTGGCATCCATCAAAAACGGATTAAGAGAACAGAATGAAATTAAGTCTATGATGGGTAACAAAGCATCATCGACATTTTAAGAAGATTTGATTAAATTGAAAGGGTTTGTAAAAGTTGCATTGTATTTTTTCTTTTCTTTTTTAGGGGGCGGGAAGAGAGGGGGAGGGCGTCATTTTAAGACTCCTGGAGGTAATAAAATAGGTGGCTGTTCGACTTAAACAAATTACGTCGATTTCTTTTTTAAATTTGTTTTTTAAATTTGAAAAAAATTGTGCAAAAATTTTAAAGGCATAATATTGAAGTTTCTAAAGTTAATAGAAAAAAATTCAGTTACTATCGATGAGATTGAGTTAAATAACATTGATGTATACATATATCATTTTGAAAAAATTTTGTGTGACCACTTCGTGAAAACAACTAGTGGTCAGACAAAAGGGAATGAAATGAAATTTTGTTAAATAGTAGGCGGTTAGTAAATTAAAATTTCAGGTTTTTAATTTTCTACAAATTTGAATTATTTTTTAGGTATGACGTAAACTTTGATAAAGTTTTTCGCGCATCAAGTAAAATCATCAAAATACACAGTGAAACCTCTCCGAGTGACCAACCCTCAAAACGGCCAATTTTTCAGGGCACGGATTTTTTGGCTCATACAGCTAATGTTAAAATAACCTCTATTAGCGGCCACCGGACCCCCTCTAAACGGCCACCGAGTGGAATTGACCATCTCATTTGGGAAATTCTACTCACTCCATGCTTTAATTTTGAGCGGAAAATCTTAGGGTCAGGTGTATGGTCGAATATAAGACCCAAGAATAACTTGCGAAGTCCATTGGAACATAAATGTCATTAATGTCCATGTTCACGCGTTTCATTTCATTAGTTGATCAGTGGTCTGAGTTGCTACGATGTCTAAACGCGTTTTCCTAAATCTCGAGCAGCGCATTGCAGTTCTTCCTGAAAAGAGAAAGGCAAATCGGCAAGAAAGTCAGCTGAATTATTTAACTGCGGAAGAACGCAAATCAACAAAATAATTAAAGTAAAGGATTTGATTTTGAAAGAGCACGAAGATTTCAAATTTCGTTGTGTTGTGTTAAACGGATGAGATCTGCTTTTTAAAGTAAAAACGAATTTGAAAAAATGGTTGTTTCAGAGAAAATTAAAAACTTTAAAAAAACACAAGTTGTACCTTTTTTTCCCCCAAAAATGTAAGAAAGCATTCAATAAAGTACTATTTTCTCTTTAGATAAGTTTTAAATTTCATTTAGGAATATGTGTCAGACTTGTTTATATTACCCATTACACCAATTTTCGTATAATAGTAAACAAAACTTTTCAGAGCGGCCACCCCCTCTGAGCGGCCAGATATTCTCGGTACGGTGGGGTGGCCGCTCAGAGAGGTTTCACTGTAATTCAATCAGACATTGCAGTGTTAAATATAGGCTATTTGCTATTACAAAACATTTTCCAGATATTCTCTTTTCAGTTTAATATTCATTACTAGCATCTTTCGCAACTTTAAATGACTTCTTGGTGTAGGAAGCTCATCCACTAAAAGAAAACGTTCATTTTGAATGTAAAATATTTTCACTATTGACAGTTTGTCTCAGTAATTTGTTACTCTCTGACCTGTAATCTTTGATCAATACACAAGAGTTATAACTTTGCTTTCTATATTTCTCTCAGTATGTCAGTTTTTTTTTTTGTACTTTGTTTTAATGCAAACGAAATTTCGCACGGTTAGTAAAAAGCCATCAATGACGGATGGGTACATCAGCTAGTAAAGTTATATAGAATGATATTCATCGGAATACTTTTAACAATTCTTTTGCAAAAACAAAATGTATTTTTCAAATTCGAGTTAAAATGCCGCCCCGGACAGGGGTCCGGTTTGTCCGGCCCTAGGGCCGCCCCTGCTTTAGATGTCTCCAATCTCCCTGATGAAGCGCGGGACGAATTTCCGAATTTGCAAAAGGACTCCCCAGCACGTGGTTTATACGAAGAAAAATCGTTCATTCCATTTTGGTATGCTATGCGTCACTCACATCCACATCCGATCATTTCTAAGCTTTCGCGTCCAATGTGAGTACCATTTGCATCCACTTACATGCGTGAAGTTGAATTTGTCAACTTGCAGATTAAGACGAAAGGCAGGAAAAAATTAGATGTCCAAAGATGCGGTTGGCTTGGATCCATATTAAGCCAAGAATAGGATAACTTGTCAGCCAAAGCAACCTCAAGTCATCCTAATAATAATCAGTACGGAATAAAAAGATAATTATTTTTAAATTCCAGGATATAGTTTTTTTCATTATTCATTTTTTTTGTCTTATTAGTCAAACAGGATGGATGGAAGAGGGAGGGGGGGTGTCGCGAACATTTCTGAAAAATCTGAAAGGGGTCGCGATTAAAAATAGGTTGGGTCTGGTCAATATACGATCACCCGTTTCGGAGCTATGCAAAATGCAGACAAACTTACCAATTAACGGACATTTTACAGTTTGTTTTACATATGTAGATTATATTCATTATTCTATTTAGAATAGGCACAATCCTCTTATTGAGATTTTTGTTAAAACAAAATGCTTTATATCATTTTTACGATGGTAGGTTGAAAAGTAATGCACACAGTCTTGTAGAACACGAACGAAATGGCCTTTAGAAGTGCTCCAAGCGGTATGTGGAAGCAGGGGGGGATATCGGGATATCCCCCCCCCGATGCGCCAAGGGGGATATCGGGATATATCCCCCCAAAATTTTTGGATGAGTGATGAAATTCCGTCTATTTATACATATGTAAGTTCATATCCCCCCCCCGAAAAAAATTTTTTACTGGCTACGCGCCTGTGTGGAAGTAACAGTCCCCCTAAATTTATGTTTAAACACACAGTTTAAAGTACATTTTTTTTTGAAGGTTCTAAAAATTGTATCGAATTAATTATTATTGTAGGTATGTAAACTTGTCAAGTTATAGGTTTGCATATGGGAAAGGGGGCAGGGGGGTTAGGAACTCGAAATATATACCCATGAACATTAACATTCATTTAAAAAACTGAGTTGTACGTATAAATACCTTTAAACATCGGCAGGATCACTCTCTATTGGCCCCTCCCCCCTCCCAAAAAAATATTTTGAGGAGCATTTTTTCCGCACACCCATTTACTTGGAGAAATTGATTTGTCTAGCTCAAATTGGCTCTGATTCAATCAAGAAAAGTTCGTAAAAGGTGTGTTTTATTTTATGATCCCACAAAACCTAGAAATTAGCTCAACCAAGGGGGGAATAAAGGCTGAAAAAGCCCTCCCTAATCTAACACGTGGAAAGTTTTAGTTTGTCTAATTAGCATTAGTAATCCCATTAACTCATTAATTTATAATTAGCACAACTTATTTTCTCAGTTAACCCGCACATTAAAAGTAGAAGGGATAAGTTAACTCCTCCCCCTCAAAGAAAAAAAACCAGTTTTTTGGGTGCGTCACTGAGCTTAGGCCCCTTGGTAACATTTGCTACAAGCCCCGCGCTGTCTTAATCCGGCACTGCATTCAGGGGCGTAGCCAGGGGGGGGGGATATCGGGATATATCCCCCCCAAAATGTTTGGATTAGTGATGAAATTCCGTGTATTTATACAGATATAAGTTCATATCCCCCCCGGAAATATTTTCCAGGCGCATATCCCCCTCCCGAAAAATTTTCCTGGCTACGCGCCTGACTGCATTGCATCCTATGTGGGAAATATTTTGATGCAATCATCATTTTCAGATCCTGTGAAATGCGTGGGTTAAAAGAATATTGAGGGGGTTCCAGTTCCATTTTTAAAAATGTTAACATTTTACGTGCAGTAAAATGATCGAATCGCTACCACCACACCCAGTATGTTTTCAAATCTACAGAACCTCTCGTTAGATCTTATTAAGAGTAGAGTTCGAAAACAAATCCTCTCATTTTGGTACAGAAATACGATTCACCCTGTCACGTATTTGAAGTATAGGAAGTATAGAATGTATTGGATGTCTCTAAGACATTGTCACGAACGATAAACCTCTGCCGCTTACGAAACTTTCAGAGCATCGAAACACGAAGGTGTTCTTCTCATGTAGCATTCAAAATAATTCATTTTAATGTGTAGATACCATTGGCTTAGCTAGGAGTGAGCTAAGGACTCCCTAGAAAGACTATCTCCCTAGAGGGAAACTACACTTTCCATAGCAATAATAGAGAAGGAGCAGGGGCGTAGCCAGGGGGGGGGGGGGATATCGGGATATATCAAAGCCACCTAGAGCAGTGAATCAAGCCTAAAGCATAAATCCGTGACGTCACAGTCCGGGTCCCTGGCCTTCCGATAAGCTTTGCTACGAAGACGCTGTTCTGATTGCTTTTGAGAGTTTATCTTGGGAACAATTTTGAAATTAGATAGATCCCTTTCACAAAGTGAAAAAATTTGCTTGATAGAAAATATTTATTTTTCACGAAATTTACTCTGAAGAGTAAATTTCTTTCGATATAAAATATAGTTTGAAAAATAAATATAGAAAATATCGTGAAAAATAAATATAGAAAATATTTATTTTTCCCGAAATTTACTCTGAAGAGTAAATTTCTTTCGATATAAAATATAGTATATCTATATACCAGTGGCGTAGCCAGAAAATTTTCGTGGGGGTGGGGGTTACGACTACTGCAACTCACATATATGTATACGTGTGTGTGATAAGGAAGTGAAGAATATACATTTTGTATGGCAAAAAAATTCCTCATGGGGGGTGTGACCCCCCTAACCCCCCCTTCGCTACGCCCCTGCTATATACATTTAAAAAACAATAAATTTAGAATCGAAGAAAAAATAGAGAATATTAAGAATATTCAAACATACTTTGTGTACCCGATTGTTAGTATAAATCGAAAATTCAACCTTCTTATCCCCAAAGAATTTTGAGTTTGAATATTATTCGCTAACTAGAATTCTTTGGAAATAACAAAAGAAAAAAGTTTGCAAAACTTAATTTATTTAATCATATTTTATTTATATTAACAGACTTCATTTTAATTAGTTTAAAGTAGCCTTTGATTTTTTTCTTTTAAACTGCAGGAATCTTTTTATCGAACTTCAGCTGTAATGAGATCAGATTGTGAGGTCTATTTTATAGTTATTACAACATAATAAAAGCACTAATTGAGGGGGGAAATATATGTCATCAAATGAACGATTCTGAACCAGGGAAGAATGTTTTATCTAAGTTGCACTAGTATTTACATATATATATACGTCTATTAATTATACTAGATACTCATTGATGTGCTTGAATCGTCCTAGATTATACTAGATACTCATTGTTGTGATTATTGTCCTTAAACTGCTATTAAGCAATAATTTATGGTTAAATTATTTTTCTTGCTTCTGTAAAAGAACTACAGATGCTGCATATAGTTTTTCTTTCTTTCTTTCTTTTCTTTTTTTTTATAGAGAGCATTATTTCGTAAACCGGAATGACATACACTAATTTAGTTTTATTCTTGAAGTATATTTACGCTCCAAAATACACTTTAAAAACCATGACTGTCTATAAAGCATAATTATTGAAATTATTGAGTGCCCTAGAAAAATAACTATCCATGCTATATACATAATTTTCGATGGGGTATAT
The DNA here is from genome assembly GCA_038373885.1 of Cheiracanthium punctorium. Lineage (NCBI taxonomy): Eukaryota > Metazoa > Arthropoda > Arachnida > Araneae > Cheiracanthiidae > Cheiracanthium > Cheiracanthium punctorium. The sequence goes on from JAWZYV010013430.1 coordinate 335,188, forward strand.
GTTTAAGTATATAGAAATAACATAAAATTTATTGCAATCAGTACATCTTTATGGATGTCAGAGCACTGACAATGGGCAAACAGTTCGGGAGGAATCAGTTGCAGATTTACGAGTTTAATTTGCAGTGTAACGTTATAAAGTTCTTCATCAAGACACTGTAACGCTATAATCCAAGTAAAACACTACTGAATATAATTACGTGGTTTAATTAGCGAATTAAATAATGACAATTAACAAAGCGAAGCAAACAGCGAATACAAAACAAACGAGGAACGTGCTTAGGTGTTGCGCGAGGTAGGGACCCGGGTCATGACGTCACATCCCCTCGCGGAAAGAGCATTTAGGCTTGTAGTAATTCTCTAGGAGGCTTTGGATATATCCTCCCCCGAAATTTTTGGATTCGTGGTCACAAGATGAATGCCGTGTAGAAATTCCGTCTATTTATACACATGTAAGTTCATATCCCCCCTCGAAAAATTTTCCTGGCTACGCGCCTGAGAGGGAGCCCTTTAGTTGGGTGAACACCCCCCCCGTACAAACATTCAAAAAGCTTACGCCCACTTTCAATGCATGCTAATAGCTTTCATTGACTCATTCATTTAAACGAGGGCCTTTTGTGCTTGCTAAACAAGATTCCCTTCAAAAATATAAACAATACTTATTTAAACAATAAAATTCAAATTTAATTACAAAAACAAAAATCTGGAGTGACTCCACTCGACTTTCCGAACACTTACGATTAAGATCATTACCAAGCATTTAAATAAATTTTAATCGATGAATCATTCAAATATATATACCAAAATGAAGCTCAATCGAATGTATCGTTTAAACGCTAGCGCACTTTCAAGAATTTCTCCCCATAGGCTATAATGTAAAAGGAATTTTTGGCGTAGCCCTGTAGAAAAACTATAAGTCCTATACACATCAAAATCGATACCGGTCTTACGATGGTTGTTTATAACATGTACACCCAATTTGAGCTCAATCGAATGTACCGTTTAAACGCGAGCGCACTTTCCAGAATTTTCCCCCATAGGCCATAATGTAAAAGAAATCTTTGTCGTAGCCCTGTAGAAAAACTATACGTCCTATACACACCAAAATCAATACCGGTCTTGCGACGGTGGTTTATAACATATATACCCAATTTGAGCTCAATCGCATGCCCTGTTCAGGAGCTATCGTGTGCACTCACATACACACAAACACACATACACACACATACATACATACATACATCTCGTAAAAATAGCATAAATGAATTCAGAAGACCTCAAAACGTGTCAATACACCAAAATCTCGAATTCGAATTTTTTCATGATTACAATACTTTCCTTACAGGGTACATGTTCGGAAAGTAAAAATCAGTAACAGAACAATCTGCGTGTTTTTATTCCTTTGACTTATCCAAAAAAAAATCCATTAAAAAAAATCCCCTAAAAGGAAAGCGGATACAGATTTTTTTTTTTTTTTTTTTTTTTTTTTTTTTTCGTTCTACACTGGGAAAACATTTCCCGATTTTGACCGCACGTTGTGGTGTAGTTTCTAGTGATTACAGCGCAGTGTGTAGCACATTGCGCTGCAATTATAAGTACAGCACAACGTGCGAGTAAAAGTAATGCAATTTTTTTTTTCAGTGTAACGTATCTTTTCGCTTGACAAGTACAGCTATGGACCGGGGTCGAAAAAGCGCGGTCGCCCAGGCGACTAGCTTTTCTTTATGAATATAACTCAATATACAGGGTATCCAATGCTAACACAGTACCCAATGGTTATTTCCTAAACTGGTAGAGACACGTAGTTCCAATTTGCAACAATGCTTTCAATTATATCTATTATACCAGACACAATCGAAGTCAATAACACAATTCTTATAAAAATTACGACATTTAAATTTTTAGACGGTCCCCTGTTCCTACCAGTTAAATTTAGAAATATTTTCTTTCAAAATTCACCGAGTGACAGCTGCTTAAAGTTACAGCATTTTTCGAGCAGCGAAATAGGGGTTGCATACAAAATAAATTTAAGAAAAATGAATGTACATGGTTTTGTTAGCTTTGTAATATTCATTGGCAATTTCATCAGCTATTTTAAGGAATGTAGATTGCAATAAAGATGAACGTTTAACTATGTGTATCCAATAAATTAACAAAAAAATATAGCTTATACTGAAAATCGAATTTCTTAAATGTTTGTGTGTGCACTGATGTTAAATAATTAAAAAAAAAAACAAAGAAATAAAACACTTCATTAAACATTCAATTAGAAAATGAAACATTTTAAAATACAAACGTGTGCATTTTTAAAACTTATAATAATACTACAAATTCTGTTCGCGTAGCATTTGCTCAAAAAAAGAGCTTCCTTCGGCTGCAATACAAATTTGTACCTGTGTAGAAAATTCTTATACTTTGCGTAGCATACTCGGTGTTACTAAATCGTATACGTGTAGCATGCAGATGTGTAAGTCTGACCCCGGATAGATTTTTATAGAGTCCGACTATAACCTTCAGCTTAAAGATTAATATTCTAAAATTAGTTTTGCTTCCTTCTCCGCGTTATGCCAGAAAAGGAAATTAAAACCTATAATTTAAAATTTCAATATTTATAGGATCTCGTAACGGTTTACCGTAACGGGACATTTTTAAACGTGGAAAAGAGACTTAAGTCAAAATATTTGCTGCTTTATAACTCGGTACATTTTGGTCGTAAGACGATTTTTTTTTATTTTTATGTTCATCAAAATTTACAACGAAAAATTTTCTAAATGTAACTGATAGGACAGGGAGACCGTATAAAAATTTAAGTTCCGTAATTTTTATAAAAATTAATTGACTCCGATTGTGTGTGTTTTTGATATACAAAGAGCATTCCATAAAAACCGAGAGTTATTTTTTTACGTAGTGGCAACACCGCTAAACTAAAAAATAGAAGTGCAGGCGATTTTTTCAAACTGTTAACTGTACGTTTATTCAAAATTCTAAACGAAGCAGACGATTTTATTTTCCTAGTTCCGTGCTTGTTTAAAGAACTGTTTTATTTGCCCTACAGAAATGGAGATGAGTGATACATGAGTGGAGATGAGTGATGACATTACATCACGATAATGCTCGCCCGCATGTCGCTACTTCTGTTCAGCAATATCTTAGTCAATGCAATATTAAAATCACGCCACATCCCCCTTACAGTCCAGATCTCGCACCCTGCGATTTCTGGCTGTTTCCGACGTTGAAGGAGAAGCTGCGTGTCAGAAAATGGAACGCAGATTCTGAAGATATTTCAGCAGTGGAGGGTTCTTTGAAGCAGCTTCCAGAAAAGGGCTTCTCTACTTGTTTTGAAAAGTGGGTTGAACGATAGGACCGTTGCATATCCTCTGACGGAAGGTATTTCGAAAAAGAATGATGTATTTTTTGCTGTAAATATATTTCGTGATTTTTTTATGATTTTACTCTCAGTTTTTATGGAATGCCCTTTGTAATAGGTTATACAATTTAAAGCATTTTTACAACTGGAACTAATGCGTCTCTGACGAACGGTTTAGGAAATAGCCATTGGGCTATTGGGCAGCATTAGTACTGAATACCCTGTATATGTGGGCTCCTAAAAACTTTTGCTGGCTCCTAAGATTTTACAACTTTTGTCCATCCCTGGATTTGGATACCGATTTTTATTCTTCGAATATCCACGTATAAGTACATACGGATATCCGACTCAACTCTAGTTTATAACGGCTCACACGACAGTTTGTTACGAACATTCTTCATTTTTACAAGTGTCTAACAAAGTGAGTATGTTTTTAAAGCTTTTCGAGAGCCCAGTGATAGTTGGAGTTATTTTTAAGAACAGCCGTAAGAGAACTGCGCGGAAAATTGTCAACTTTTTACAAACTTGTTTTAACCTTTATATGGGATTCAGAAAGAAAAAAGAAGCGCAAAAAAAGCTCTAGGACCGTTGTCGAGGAATTGAATATTTCCATTCAGAAAAGAGATTTAAGCTATTCAGTTTCAGTGGATTTTTCGGGTTGTTTAGTATTATTATTCACGAAAATAAAATGTAGGGTGTGTCCCAATGCCCTCTCGGTTTGGAAGGCTTATAAAAGAAATAAATTACCAACACAGCAACAAAGTTGACATTATTGGAGAAAGAAACATGACGCATCTTTTTACTTTCCGAACATGTACCATGTAAGGAAAGTATTGTAATCATGAAAAAATTCGAATTCGAGATTTCGGTGTATTGACACGTTTTGAGGTCTTCTGAATTCATTTATGCTATTTTTACGAGATGTATGTATGCATGTGTGTGTGTGTGTGTGTGTGTGTGTGTGTGTGTGTGTGTTTGTGTGTATGTGAGTGAACACGATAGCTCCTGAACGGGACATGCGATTGAGCTCAAATTGGGTATATATGTTATAAACCACCGTCGCAAGACGTGTATTGATTTTGGTGTGTATAGGACTTATAGTTTTTCTACAGGGCTACGACAAAGATTTCTTTTACATTATGACCTATGGGGGAAAATTCTCGAAAGTGCGCTAGCGTTTAAACGGTGCATTCGATTGAGCTCAAATTGGGTATACATTTTATAAACCACCATCGTAAGACTGGTATTGATTTTGATGTGTATAGGACTTACAGTTTTTCTACAGGGCTAAGACAAAGATTTCTTTTACATTATGGCCTATGGGGAGAAATTCTTGAAAGTGCGCTAGCGTTTAAACGGTACCTTCGATTGAGCTCAAATTGGGTATACATGTTATAAACCACCGTCGCAAGACCGGTATTGATTTTGATGTGTATAGGACTTATAGTTTTTCTACAACACTACGACAAAGATTTCTCTTACATTATGGCCTATGGGGAAAAATTCTTGAAAGTGCGCTAGCGTTTAAACGGTACATTGAGCTTCAATTTGGTATATATATTTGAATTATTCATCGATTAAAATTTATTTAAATGCTGGGAAATGATCTTAATCGTAAGTGTTCGGAAAGTCGAGTGGAGTCACTCCACATTTTTTTCTTCACGAATAACGAGCTTCCTGGCCGTTTTATTGGACGAGGTTATGACGACGACAATCGCCTTCTTCCATAGCCATCTCGCTCTCCGGACCTAACTTCAGGCGGTTTTTTCTATTACATAAAAAAATGTGCGTTCCCAGACAGCACATAAGCTTAAATCAAGCTTGACATTTCTTTGAATTGGACGTATTAATACAAGCTTGACAGTTCAATTCATTTTAAGCTTGCAGCAAGCTTGGAGATTACAAAAAAAAAAAAATGAGTCAGCCAATATTTTCCGGCCGAATTTAAGTCATTTGAACTGTCAAGCTTGAATACAACTGGATGACTGCTTGATTTGGAAAGCCACATCCACATTACAAATAATTTATTTTCAGTCATAAATGTACTTGACCATAGAATTAAAAAAAAAGATTCTATACTTCCAAATATTGAAATTCTTCAAAATAAAATACAAATATACTACAAAATGGATTTCAAAATCAGTCGTTTGTCTCGATTTTGGCCAATATTGCCCAACCTGAGTGTCGCGATATTGAAAGTTTTAAAACGTGTGTTGCTTTTAAGTTTATAGTATGCTTATTTCCCTATTAGTAGAGTCTCTAAATCACACATAACATTATTTTAATTTTGATTCATCCCATGGAAAAGTAAAAGCAGATCGGCATCGGCCAATACCAATCTCGCCAAAAAAAACGGCGTGACAACCATAACAGTAACTTCAAACTTTAGTCGTGTCACCGCTAGTGAGATTGGCATGGTGGTTAGACGCTGGCTTCCCAACCCATAGGTCCCGAGCTCGATCGCGGACGCTAGACGGAAACACCTTAAAATAACTTGAGGTTTGAGCATAGAAGGGGAAATGCGTGGAAAAATAAAATATAGGGGGCGAATTCGCCGACTGGCGCCCAATGTATTAAGATTTTTTTTTTTGAAAATTTGTGAAGTTTGAATTAAGCTTGCTATGTCAAGCTTAATGCAAGTTGGGAAGTGTAAACTCGAACACTTGATTCAAGCTTGCATTAAGCTTACACGCTTGAAATTTTCAAGCTTAATTCAAGTTTATTGACTCGATAAATCAAGCTTACTGCAAGTTGGATGCAAATTTGCTGTGCTCTCTGGGTGGTAATACTTTTTTTTTCAAGCCTTCCTAACCCGGGCGGGAATGGTGGCACACCCTATACATATAGGCCATAACTTTCTTCCGTGGTTTATTTGCATTTCCATATTAATTAAAAATGCCGTTTACAGAAACTTAAAAGGATGACATTTACGTAAAATAACACTTTTCTTGAAGATGTATGTTTGGTTGAATTTGTTTATTTTAAAAAGTTACAAGCTATTCATTTTTGAAAAAAAAAAAAGCTATTTTTAAATTGGTATTTTTAAATTTATTTTTGGGAGTCAGAATTGGTTCCAGTAAAAATCTCTGAAAGATACAAAAATAAATTTGGAATGAATACCTAACTTACCCTTAAGGGAATAAGTCTCCACTTATTCTTAATAGAAAAGCCAATTCATGTTTACAGCAATGACTCAAACTGCATTCTAATTATTTTCTCCCTCCAGTATGCCGATGGGTCTACAGTGAGTAGTGGACAACACTATTTTGGCATCGGGGGCAGGGTTGGATAAAGGGGGGGGGGGCGGAGGCACTTGGCAACACTTTATGAGCGAACTCCCAAAGCTAGGAGGGAGGGCTGTTTCGTTTGGGTTCGCCTACGACGCCGGCTCCATAATTCCATAAATGGCTCGTCGCACCTCGCCAAAGAAAAGCAAATGCATATTCCAGCATCCAAATTAGAACGGAGCTGTTTAATCCGGCGAATCGGGCTTCTCCGGGAGCGAAGCGACGGAAATAGACGCCTCCCGGACTCCGGGAATCTTCCCGTGGACAAGACACAGAAATAAGAAGAAGATGTTTGCTCCACTCCGACTTTTAATTCCTGGAAGCGAAATTTCTATTCGCCCACCGAACAAGAAATCGATAGAGCTCCGATACATCTCTTTTTTAGACAAAATTTAATGCGCAAAAATGGTTCCCGCAATAGTCTCAGCCTCTCCACGCGCCCACTTTAAAATCGATATTTTACAGGAGCAAAGGGTGTTGTGCAACAAGCGCAAACAAGCGCATTTATTTCTCAACTCTTTCGAAGAAATTAATCAGCGCGAGATGGAAGCCCCAAATTAGCTCTCTTAGATCGGCTTCGAAAACTTTTTTTTTTTCGGGTCAGGAAATTAAAATCGTATTGAAACCTTATTAGATTGCTCTCGAACGTTTGTATACTGGCATGGAGAAAAACAATTTTGGTTTCTTTCTTGCCGTCGATTCTACGGTTTCGCTGTTAGAAATACCCAAAAAGCTGTCTCCCCATACTCTCAGCATTCACTCGTTCTTACGTGTTGACATAACCTCACTCTCCATTTAGATAATAAACGACAAAAAAATGTCGTCATCCAGTAACCGTCTGTCTCTCCGATTGATTACAAGATTTATGGAAGGTGTCCCAAAAAATAGAGTGACAAACTTTTAGGGCAAGTGAGGCCTATAACCCTTTGAGGCGCAACCCTTTCCCAATGCTGAAAAAAGGGCAGCCGTTCCCATCGCTCGACTGAACGACCCGCAAGAGGGCGGACGATCGAAGCGTTCATCGCGTGCCACCGATCGAGAGACCCTTTTTTGACGCAGCTGGCTGTGCCGCACAGCCAGCTGTCATTGGGAATTTTCGTATACGAAGTTAAAAAGTGTAGCTTTTTGAAAATGAAGGAGAGTTCAGCCTTTTCCCATAGCTTATTTGGACTATTTTTTATCCACTTATCTCTGATAAAGAATTCAATCGTCTTACTACCTTTTTGGAACACTCTGTATACAAACTAAAAGGCTCGCAGATTGATTTGAAAAGACGGCAACCCTCCAAAAATAGGTCTACACTATCTATTTAATCTTGGTCCACTTAAAATAAATAATTTTATATTCAATTTTTATTACATACCGAAGTCGGAATTGCATTGTCTTCTAAAAAGTGAGAAAACTTTTCGCAATCATGAGATTTCATTTCGCCAGAAACACCGTCTCCTCTATGAATGTTTCATGCGGAGGAAATCATTTTATTTGCGAAAAAAAAAAAAAAAAAAAAAAAAGTTAAAGTGGAGAAACCAGAAAAACTGTTTTAAACGAATGGGAATCGTCATTTTCCCTTCGAAGTCTGGTAGCCGTGACTTCAGTAAGGGTGTCATTGTCACTCGCGACACCCTCATTTTGTCACTCAAAAATGATGGACTTTTTAATTCTCAGAAAGGACTTTTTTATTCTCAGTCAGTCGTAGGACTGCACGTCAGAAGTGAAAACTTCTCGTCAAGCTTTCTAAAATTTATATTTATGCAGTTAAACAGGTTTTCAAAAGATTATTGTTTATTTTTTTTTTTAATAAAAACATATTTATGAACGTTTATTCACATTTTAATGCATTTGAAATTCTTTGTAAAAAAAATTTTAATGTTTCTTTAAGGCTGTAAGGATATCGCGCATTTATTTATGATATTCTCACCATTTCACATATTTTTATTAGAAATTTTTGATTTTTACTTTCCGAACATGTACCATGTAAGGAAAGTATTGTCATGATGAAAAAATTCGACTTCGAGATTTTGGTGTTTTGACACGTTTTGAGGGCTTCTGAATCCATTTATGCTATTTTTACGAGATGTATGTATGTATGTGTGTGTGTGTGTGTATGTGTGTTTGTGTGTATGTGAGTGTACACGATAGCTCCTGAACGGAGCATTCGATTGAGCTCAAATTGGATATATATGTCATAAACCACCGTCGAAAGACCGGTATTGATTTTGGTGTGTATAGGACTTATAGTTTTTCTACAGGGCTACGACAAAGATTTCTTTTACATTATGGCCTATGGGAGGAATTTCTTGAAAGTGCGCTAGCGTTTAAACGGTCGATTCGATTGAGCTCAAATTGGTTATAAATGTTATAAACCACCGTCGCAAGACCGGTATTGATTTTGGTGTGTATAGGACTTATAGTTTTTCTACAGGGCTACGACAAAGATTTCTCTTACATTATGGCCTATCGGGGGAAGTTCTTGAAAGTGCGCTAGCGTTTAAACGGTACCTTCGATTGAGCTGAAATTGGGTATATATGTTATAAATCACCATCTTAAGACCGGTATTGATTTTGGTGTGTATAAGACTTATAGCTTTTCTACAGGGCTATGACAAAAATTTCTTTTATATTATGGCATAATGGCATATGGGGAGACATTCTTGAAAGTACGCAAGCGTTTAAACGGTGCATTCGATTGAGTTTCAATTTGGTATATATGTTTGAATTATTCATCCATTAAAATTTATTTAAATGCTTGGTAATGGTCTTAATCATAAGTGTTCGGAAAGTCGAGTGGAGTCACTCCAGATTTTTTAGTTTAATTACGTTTCCAATTGCGCGCTCGATTTGTGTGCACGTTTAAAATTAAAAAAGAGAGGGATTGCGCTCACATACTGCAACGTGACACAGCTGGTATACATCAGCGATACACATTTTTCTCTCCACGTGTTGGATTTTGTTCAATTTAATTAATAATTATGTGCTTCCATTTATTAACTATCAATAATTATGTATTTACGTTGTAATGAACAGTCAATCTATTTGAAAAAACACTCAAAATACTGGTGTTAAACGATAAAGTAATTAAAAAACTTTGTAAAAAACACACATAAGAAGTAAAAGGAAAAAGGATACGCGTTTCGTTCAAAAATTGTTTTGAACTTCTTCAGTCCAAGCTCTTCGACGTAAAGAACACAGGGAACTGAAAAGCTTCCCTGTGTTCAGTTTTCAGTTCCCTGTGTTCTTTACGTCGAAGAGCTTGGACTGAAGAAGTTCAAAACAATTTTTGAACGAAACGCGTATCCTTTTTCCTTTTACTTCTTATGTGTGTTTTTTACACATGCCCTATGCTGACTAAAGTTTTTTAATTACTTTAGTCAATCTATTTATTTGTAATGAATGATGGATTTATAATTCTAATTCAAATGCTCTGTATAATATAATACTTATAATTCAAGTCTGTATATAATTATTAACACTCTCCAGATTATCAAATTCACTTTATTGCACAATAGCTATCGAAAATAAGTACAGTTTTTTAACTAAACAATCGAAAATTATAGCACCTACACAGCTAGAAAAAGTCTGCACTTTTTTTTTTTTTGAAAAATCATATAGATTGTACATAAAAAGAGGATATTTTTGAATAGTTCGAAAGTATATACTTGTGCAAATTACATGCAGTTTTTATGCATACTGAAATAAAAATTTTCTGACACCGGAAATGGGAACACGGTCATTGTCCGGCAGCATTGCTGCCATACAAAGACCGTTTATTTATTTCAGTAACTTTTTATAACAGTGTACCCTAAAAACGCAAAATGGCTCTAATGTAAATATTTTCATACATTCTACCTTTTATAACATGGATGGGAAAACTACGGCCCGCGGGCCAAATGAGGCCCGCCGGAAGGTTTTATCCGGCCCGCGGATGGAATTTTAATGGGTCGGTCCGACGCAAATTGAAAGAATATGTATATTTATATATTATAAATCGATATTAAGAATTATGAAGATGGCTTGAAAAAAGTGCACTTTTAGTCCGCGACTGGGAGTGGTTCTCATGTCCGTCCCCTCATAGGGGGTGACGTTGGTCCACCTACTAGGTGCCCCCATAATAAAGAGACCAACAATTCCGGCCTGTTGTGGCAGAGGCCGGCCATTAGACAAAAAAAAAAAAAAAAAAAGAAAAAAACTTTTATAACATGTCACAAATTTACATTTCTATTTTTGTGTATGGTCCCTTTGCACACACAGCCTTCCGTTTTCAATTAAGCCTAACTCACTTCGTTTTAAATTTACAGTTATGCGATTTTTTCTATTAGTCTTGTTGGATGAAAAATAAAAACTTTCTCACTGGGAATTGTTTCGTTTGGGGGTCGCATACAAATTTAAAAAGGTGCAACTTTTTGAGAATTAGCAAGAGGAAATTTGTTCTTAACGGATTCTTATTTCCGACCTTATTTTGAACATTTTTTTTTTTAATTTACACCCCCCACTTGTCTCTAATAGATAAAGAATTAACAACTTTTTTGGGTAACCCTGTATTGCAAAACAAAAGAAAGTAATAACCTAATTCTACTAATTGAGTCCTAATGTTACTATTTTAATAGTTTTGTATGCATTTTTATTTAGAAGCAATCAAAAATTTGAGCAAAAATGGGTTCCGCAACACACTATGAATTCATGCTTGTTTGCAAAAAAATAATCTCATACTTTTTGAAAAACTACAAATTATTTCCGTAATGGTCTTGTCTTTATATTAAATACACTTCTTTTTATTACGGAAAAATGAGAGTGTGGCCAATTGGCTACACCAAGTATGGCCAAGCTTTGAAAAGCTGCGGGCCAAACTTCAGGATGTTAGCGAAGCATAATTGGGATTTATATGGGATTTTGAATGATTTCTATAGGTTTTATACAGGATTCCGCGAGCCGTGGCCGGCGGTTGCCGATTTGTGGGCTACAGTCATGGGCGCCGGCAGAATATTTCCCAGGGGGGGCAAAGACTACTCCAGAGGGGGCAAAGACTACTCAAGGGGGAGTGGGGCAAAGACTACTTCAGGGGGGGAAAAGACTACTCAAGGGGGAGGGGGGCAAAGACTACTTCAGCGTATGGTTACCATGTTGGAAAGATCAAGGAAAAACACTGCATACAAAAAACCAGGTGGGGGCCATTGCCCGACCCTTGCCGTATGCTGCCGGCGCCCATGGCAACAGCAAGGGGGGCTCCAGTGAGGGGGCCATAGGGGCCATGGCCCCCTCCGAAATTTTGTTTTACAACTTTAGATTTGCATACTTCACGATTTCACACGTTCAATTTGCATTTTGAACAATTTATAAGTAAGTAAAGACCTAAGTAAAAAGTTCGATGGCCCCCTCCATTGCATCATGCGTTCGAAATTGAGCATTCAATGTTTCAACCTGATATTTCTTCCTCCCAGTTGAAATACTTGAGCTTTATCTAAAACTAATGTACCCCTCGCCCCTCGGTGGCTTTACATGATAAGAAGTCTGATCTGTTTATCATCGTTTCTTTGCTACTCGGGACTTTGAAAACGAGCTCGTGGCTGGGTATGTTTATTATTTCTGCAAGCGTCGTGCTTGAAAAGATCCAGGAACCCGAGATGCAGTCAAAATAACCTACAGACTGAGGGATTGGCCAGCCGGAGATCCAAGCAGAAACTGTTTCTGTTCGTTTTGTTGGTGCGATAACGCAGTTTGGTAAGCAAACATGCGGGGGAGTATTGAGAACTGAACTAAGATGGGGTTCAAAGGCAAAAAATAGCATTTCCAATCTCCAAGCCTGATGATCAGTCACTGGATTAGCGCATTTGTTTCTGACATTTGTCAGGAATTAGGCGTTTGTTTTGGATGGCGTAGACAACCCGTATTTGTGTCGGATATTGGTTGGATGAGTAATAATCTGAATTTTTACGAAACGGGGATGTTTTTTCGATGTCATCTAAAAAACAGGGAATCAGACTGAGATCTTTTTTAACTCTGGAGGCAGTTTCCGGTGAACTCGAAGTATGAAATAAAGTGGATGACATTATTCTCATCGACTCTCACTTTGACAAAGGATTTAAAAAAGCTGTTCGGTGGAAAGATGCAGCTAAGGATGGACGCGAGACGAGACAGAGATCTACAGCTTTTTTTCGAGACGAGACACACATTTTTAACATTACTATATAGGGATTTTTGCGAGACGAGACAAAGCTTTTAGGCTATTTTGCGAGACGCGAGACTCCTAATTTTCATCTCGCGTCCATCCCTAGATGCAGCATTGGATATCATCCTTACCTGGATGATTTGAATAGGAAGTGATGTTCTTTGAAATGATTGGCAACCTATTTCGAAGTGAAATCCAAAAGCATATTTCATGCAGGGCTTGATTACTGAAAAGGCTCGGGAAGCTTGAGCTTCCCCTCAGAAGTTGAAGGGGGGCCCGAAAATGACGGAAAAACTGCGATAAAAATTCAAAATTTTGTTTTTAAATGATCTTTTTAAGTTATTGTAAACATTTTTAATGAAGAGAAGTGGTGCTTTCCAGAAGTCTTGATACTTCATGTCGCAACATTTCAAAATGGGTCGTTTGCGATGTCTTTGCCTGGGACATCTGCTGCAGTTGAGAGTTTTTTTTTTTTTTTTTCTATTATGGGAATATTTGGCCGGCAGAAAGGGGTAGACTTTTAATATGTAATGTTAAACATCTTCTAAATGTCAAAATTAATTCTCAACTTCTGTGCTGTGATTTTTATGATACCAAAACAAACAAAGAATTCCTGAAAAAAGCCATGTCTAATGAAAAATAGGACTCCATTAATAATGTTTAATGTTCCACTAAGGTAATGTTTTTAGTTATTTGTTAATGTTTAAAGTAATTTCAAAAATACCGTAAAATCTCGTTACAATGAACTAAACTATTATGAAGATGAATGAATAAAATATTTTAATCAAAGAAAAATTTCAAATGAAGGAATAAAAGGCTTTTATCAAAGGAAATGATTAGAACTAACTAAATCAATGAAATTTCTTTTTTATGAATAAAATATTTTTAAGAAAGAAAATCATTAAAGCTTTTCTTTTCCCAAACAAAAAGGGGTTGAGGGGCCCGAAATGAGACAAAGCTTCCCCTCACTTCAGAGGTTAATCGGGCCCTGACTTCATGTTGTTCTTTTGAGAAATCATTCAACTTTTGAAAAGCTTTTCAAAGAATTCAGTTGCGCTACAAACTCGAAAAAGAAAAAAAGTTAGAATATCGCTTCACAAGCTCTACTATGCACGATTACAAACAGTGAATTTATAAGAGTTACGGATTATTCAGCAAAAAATCTTAAACATTTGGAATTTTGCAATATTTGTCTAAACGAATAACGCTTCGGACTATTTTTGAAAGCGATTTTTGCGCTTAAGAACTTCCATGGCCTCTGTGTTTACTAAAGCTGCTCAGGGACGTAAACGGGGGAAGGGGTGCCCTGGGGGCTCTGGCACTACCCGAAATTTTGGATTTTTCTTAATTGAATGTCAGTAGAGCAAGCATTTTAGTTACCTTTTTTCACCTTTTGGGCACCCCCCCCCGAATTTTTTTTTCTCGCTACGTTCTTTTAAACTCTTTAAAAGAAATACTAATCATCACATACTAATAATCATATTTACTAATCATGGAATAGTATCTAATAATCATGGGATAATCCTGAAATAATACTAATTATCATGGACGTCTATCACTGGTTCGTGGCGGGTACAGATTTTTTAAGGTGGGGAAAAAACTGGGTTCATTTTGTAATTTTCACATATTGTTCATTCAATTCATTCTTGATAATATTTCGGTATCATTAGATTCATTCAGGCGCGTAGCCAGGAAAATTTTTCAGGGGAGTGGGAGATATGAACTTATATGTGTACAAATAGACGGAATTTCTGCACGGCATCAACCTTGTGACCACTCATCCAAAAATTTCGGGGGGGGGAACATATCCCGATACTCCCCCCCTCCTGGCTTCATTATCCGTATCAGGTAAATTTATGCTTACTTGTAAAGAATCCCTTCAATCGCCTCGATCTTCACACCCTTATCCCAAACTGTGTTTAGTTCGCACAACGCGTTTTTCATTCACTACAAAGTGTCCCAAAAAGGGAGTAACACATGCTTTATCTATTACAGGCAAGCGGGAAATATTAGGTTGTAACGAAAGTTTTCCGCCACTGCAAGTATTGTCTGCACAAACAGTTCGCGTTGGTGTCTTTGCCAATATTTTGTTAAACGATTTTTGGTATTTGAAAGAGAAAGACTTGTTTTAGAGCACTGTGCTGTGAAATCTGTAAAACAATATCGTTATGATTAAGTATTAGGTGTCTGAAATGGAACTATCACGCTACCAGATTGAACCATCCTTTACTCTCAGTTCTGTTGCAAAAAGTCAGCTACAGAATGACACCGAATCATATGTACAGCTTAAGGTATTACTGTTATCATACGACACTGTGAAGATTTGGTACCGAAAGTTCAAAAACGAGGACTAGGACATTTAAGAAGCAGAGTGCTCTGGCCGGCCTACTGATGCTGATGAGGCACGCCGACGACAATTTGTGGAAGGAAATGAAATATTCATCCACTCGAGAGCTAGCTAAAAGAGTTAGACTTGAGTGCCATGTCCATATGTCGCGATAGACATCGCATAAACTTGACATATAAGGACAATAGCTCGGTACCGCATGAGCTGACTCAAGCAATTCTGGCGGAAAACTTTCGTTACAACCTGATATAATAGAGGGGAAAAGACTCAGTTAAGAAAAAATTCCTTTCGTTCATTTTCAAAAAGGGACACTTTTTAAATTTCTATACGAACCCCGTAGAAAAAAATTCACAATGAGTCAAATGCGCTCATGAGGCGATGTACAATATTTGAGAATGCTATCCTTAAAAGTTTCAGAGATAGGAAGATAAATAGAGACTGACTGAAGCGATTTTTGAAGGGTTCTCGAAGGGGGGGGGGGGAAATCCACTTCGGATGATCCCGTTTCAAGAGTCGTGCAGAAAGGAATCGAGAAAATAATTTTTTGCACTCTGTCAAGCATTCAACGTTCGCATTTAAATTCACGTATCACGTTTGTTTAACCCTTTGAGGCGCAACCCTTTCCCAATGCTGAAAAAGGGCAGACGTTGCTATCGCTCGACTTGACTAGCAAGAGGGCGACCGATCGAAACGTTCATCGCGTGCCACACATCGAGAGACCCCTTTCTTGACGCAGCTGGCTGTGCCGCACAGCCAGCAGTCGTCAAAAAAGGGTCTCTCGATCGGTGTCACGCGATGAACGTTTCGATCGTCCGCCCTCTTGCGGGTCGTTCAGTCGAGCGATGGCAACGGCTGTCCGTTTTTCAGCATGGGGCCATCTATCCAGCTGTTCTCGCATTCTTCCATTTTTCAGCAGATGTCGGTGCTGTTAAAATGAATCGTGACCCTTTTTTGACAGGAAAGGACGTGCTGAAAAGTAAAGGATTCTCGTGGAGCTAGGTCACCCGCCACTATTTTTATAGAAATCCAATGTATTCTTCGTGACGGGCAACAGTCAAAACGTCCGAGTTGGGTGTTCCCAGAGCGGGAACACTGCGCGTTAAAGGTTTAAAGAAATCTCTCCGACGTTCTATGATGAAAGAGTGAAATTTTGTGCATCCCCGCGTTAGTGTATGCGGCACATTTTATTCATTGGCCATTTTTTCTATGGGAGTTGCATACAAATTTAAAAAGTGACATTTTAAAAAATATTAATAAGAGAAATTTTTTCTTAGTCTTTTTTCCTATACCTTATTTTGAACATTTTTCCAATTTACATTTCTCCCTTATCTCGAGCAGTTTGAGAATGAAAGCGTGTTACCACCAGGGGTGTAGCCAAGGGGGGGGTTAGGGGGATCATAACCCCCCCCCCCATGAGGAATTTTTTGCCATACAAAATGTATATTCTTCATTGTATTATCAAACACACGTATACATATATATGAGTTGTAGTAGTCGTAACCCCCCCCATGAAAAATGTCTGGCTACGCCCCTGGTTATCACCTCTTTGGGACACCCTGTATACTGAGACGATCGATGTTCAAAATCAGTGTTTAAAAGAATGAAATCCCACTGACTGGCAACCCTTTGGCCGTGACTTGTACCATGATCTATGATATCAACCCAAGTCGTGAAAGTGCTGCCAGATTCAGTACACTAGAGTTCTTAAACCCAGTTTATTATCCGGCGACCCGTTGGTTCGCCATCTTAATAAATCATGTTCAGAGAGAATCCTGTTTCTCACTGGCTTCCTCGGCACTGAAATCACTCAGATTCTCTGAATAGAATATAAAATTAAGAGGGTTACAAACAGGAGTGGCCCTAGGGTAAGTGGCGCCCCCTGCTAACGTAAAAAAGACGCCCCTTTTATGCTCTACTTAGTTTTTGACTACGAAATGACGCCCCTCGGAAGCCGGCGCCCCGATGCGATGCTTACCGTGTCGGGCCGCCCCTGGTTACGAAAATAAGAGGGTTAAATGATAAAAACCTACAAAAAGTTACAAATTATTTTCGTCCTATATTCATTCTGCAGAGCTTCTGGATACATTGGCCTTTATCAAAAAACGGAAAGAAAAGAAAAAAAAAGTAAGAAAATCTGAAACACTTTTAGATTTTAAATACGCACTTAAGTGCTATATATTAAAAGCGTATTATAATCCCTGGGTCTTCCCTATTTTTTTACTTATTCCATGAAGTTGGAAAGTATATCATTAGTCATGAGTGTGATTAACAAAATTAAAATGGATATTTCTAACATCCTTTTTCTGCATGTAATACATTAGAAATAGATGGGAAAAAGCTGCGCAGAAAAATGTACATTTCGAACTGAATGAAATTTCAAACACTTATTCGGGTGTATTCATAATCCAAGGAGCAGACGATAAATTGCGCTAAGCACTAGAATCACATCTTCTCAAAATCGCATATCAACCATTTTATTTTTCGCCAAATTAAAAAGTTGCACATTTTAGTCTCGGAAAATTTCCAAATCCTATTTTTCTTTTCAGTATAAAACATTTCATTCCTGCTCTGATTTCATATGCACACGATATTTTAATTAAAAAATAACCTTAATCTATAAAAAAAACCGTTATTCTTTTATTTTTACTTCAAGAGTCTGAATCATTTAATGAACTTGCCAAATATGGCAACCTAGATATGCTTAATTCTCACTTTTTCCACTGCGGGGTTACAATTGCGAAATGGCGAAGAGCAAAAATGAGTCTATTGCGGCACGTTTTTTATCGATATCTCCTAAAATAATTCGAATTTCGGAAAACTCGCTTCGAGGTGTGTCGAAACCCGTCCTGGAGAATTTCCAACAAAATTTGGTAGGTCTAGGATCCCCCGTCTAGGAGCTGCGCGAGAGACAGACGTACTAACTAACTAACCGACTGACATTTTACAGTTTGTTTTATTTATATAGATAGATTCAAAAGTCACTTGAGTCATATGACGAGTCTTGCCGTAGCTCGTTATTGTGGCATGAAAAACGAGCTGTGCTCGTCTTTTTACCGGAAGAGGCTGAAACAAGTGTCGATGTCTCCTATAAGTTCCGAAAAATACTCTTTACTAAAACAGCGAAGGGATGGAAAAGTTAAGACGACGGATGAAGCTCGGGAAATGTCTGTGGAAAGCGGCTGCGGCTGAAAATGCCAATTTATTCTGACTACAGTGGACAACAACGCAATTTGTCTTACGCGGTACGCGAGTTTTTCACGATGCATCTCAAAACTAACGCGGACTTTTCGCCAACAGTAAAAAGTGGAAACAGGAGCGCGGTGTTGGATGTTTAACGACCGTCTTCGTGATTCGCTCAAGAAGAGAGCCCATCCACGAGCGGTATTCCATCCCTCGTAGCATCACTGAAGACTGAAGTGCCCGAACCGTCCCGGTCTAAACCTGGCTTTATTTATTACCTTATGTAAGAAAGGGTCATACAGTGGAACCTGTCGAATGGGACCACCCTCCGGAAGAACAAAGCGGGTCGTCGTATTAATAGGGTCCTCTTACAAAGACTGTCCGTTGGGATGGTTGGAAAGTGAAATGGCACAAAAGTGGTCACTATAGACAGGGGGTCTCTTTACCAAGGTCATGACTCCAATGTGGAGCATAGCGTGTCCGTTAAAAACCCACGCGTAGTAGCAGCGATGACATGAGAAGAGGAATCTTCGCAGGGCCGTAGCTAGACCGTTTTTCTAGGGGGGGCTCAAAATTTTCTGAGGGGGGCTGTCAAATTTACGCACATGCACACACATATGCGCGCGTGCGCATGTGCGTGTATGCACATTAGAAAACTAAATCTCCCTTTATTACTTTCCGAACATCTACCATGTAAAGAAAGTATTGTAATCATGAAAAAATTCGACTTCGAGATTTGGGTGTATTGACACGTTTTGAGGTCTTCTGAATTCATTGATGCTATTTTTACTAGGTGTTTATGTATGTGTGTGTGTGTATGTGTTTGTGTGTATGTGAGTGAACACGATAGCTCCTAAACGGGGCATTCGATTGAGCTCAAATTGGATATATATGTTATAAACCACCGTCGCAAAACCGGTATTGATTTTGGTGTGTATAGGACTAATATTATTTCTACAGGGCTACGACAAAGATTTCTTTTACATTACAGCTTATGGGGGGAAATTCTTGAATGTGCGCTAGCGTTTAAACGATGCTTTCGATTGAGTTCAAATTGGGTATATACGTTATAAACCATCATCATAATATCGGTATTGATTTTGGTGTATATAGGACTTATAGTTTTCCTATACAGGGATACGACTTTCTATCAGGGATACGTAGATTTCTTTTACATTATGGATTATGGGGGAAATTCTTGAAAGTGCGCTAGCGTTTAAACGATACATTCGATTGAGCTTCAATTTGGTATATATGTTTGAATTATTTATTCATTAAAATTTATTTAAATGTTTGGTCATGATCTTAATCGTAAGTATTCGGAAAGTCGAGTGGAGTTACTCAGATTTTTTTTTTTTATTATAGCACTAAAAGACTGCCATTTGTGGAAGCAATTACAACGTGGGCTAGAAAAAACTTTTCGCAAAAACATGTCTACATATAATATATTTAATCTGCGTCCATTTAAAATAAATAACTTCATATTCAATTTTTGTTACGTATCGAAATCGAATTTCATGTTCTTCTGGAAGTATGCGGAAACTTTTCGCATTCGAACGATTTCGTTTCGCTGGGAATATCCCCTCTTAAATCAATGCTTCGTGCAGAGTAAATCTTTTTATTTGTGAAAAAAAAAAAAAACTTATAAATCTGGCAAAAGTATTTTAAACGAATTGGATTCGCATTTTCCCTTCAAAGCCTGATAACTTTGACTTCAATGTGACGTAATTGTCACTTTGCGACATCTCATTTTGTCTCGCTAATGATTCACTTTTTTTACTCGGAAATAAAATGAAGCTGAAAATAGCAAAAAATCGCTTAAAAATGAGGGAGCTGGTGTATTTTCAGTTTTAAAGAAGCGCAGATTGTTTTATATACACAATTATGAAAATTTTCAAGCGGATTGTATAAACAGTGTAAATGTTATCATGCTTTTTGTGCTTAGCTTTTTAACCTTTTTGGAATTATGGTGGTAAAAGTTCTATCTTGGAGTGGTTACCCGGAATCGTCACAGAATCAGTGAGTTAGGGATCAGCATAAATATATACAGTAGCGTAGCCAGAAAAAAATTTTAGGGGGGTTTAGGCACTGTTGTAACGGATAATCTACATTATGGATGGCATTCTTCATGTCAATAATAGAACTCTGCTGAATTTTAGGGGGGGATTCTGACACCCAACCCCCTCCTCCCCCTCGTTACGCCACGGACTACATAGTAGTATTTTGAATACAAACGTTTAATAAGAGATTTTTGGTGTTTATAAATTTTTCAAAAACTATTAAGATGATATAATTCCTATCAGATTTTTTTATGGTTATAAAGGTTTTTTTAATTTTTAAGTGTCTGACATAGTTAGTAATGGTATTTATGTACCCAAACAACATAATTTTTTCGAACTACTGTCTTAATACGATAGTAATATACTCTATAAATTTAAAAATCCGCTTAATTAGGTAGTAGCGTTTCAATAATTTAATGCTCATAAAACTCTATTAAGACTATTACAAATGTAATTTTAACCACAACATTCATTTTTTAAAACATACAATACACATGATCTGAAAGTTATCATTGTGGTACATATTTCACAAAATATGTATGAAATTATCACTTGAAGATGATGTTATTTCGAACACGTATATCGGATTTGTGTGCTTGGCTCGAAGCCGCTTATAAATCTCGTCAGAAAGACAACACAAAGGGGGAGGGGAGTTGCCCTCAGTGGGGGGGTCTTCCTAAGGGGTCCCAACCAGTATTTACGCAAAGTTTCGGAGAAAACCATGGAAAACTCCAAACGGTTAGGACGCGAGATGGGACACGAACCCTGGATTTCACACGTCGCCCGTTTACCATTTCCAGTGACATATGAAGATGATGTGTTCTTCAATATAATTTCTAAAGAAAATATCCGTATCCGTGGATGTTACTACAAATTATCTGTTTAGAGATCCGTATCCGCGGGCTTAACTTTTTAAAGATCTGCAACACTTCTAGTATATATTTAGTTTGTTGAATTTCTTTTTTTTTTTTACATTTACATACATTGCTCCTCTCAATTTAAAAAGGTTATATTTAATCAAGAATTTTATACAACAGCGGTTCACAGCCAGTGAGGCGCAGAGCATTTGCAGGGGGAGGTGGGGGGGACAAGAAAAACTGGCGAAGAGCAAGTGATAGTGCATATATTAAAAAATCGTCTTATTTATTTATTCATTTTTATCTATTTATTTATATTTATTTATTTATTGCTCCAAAACTATTTATTTTCGCTCAATTCAAACACTATTCGCTATTCAGACTTTATCGATAACATTATTTTGTAGAAAAAGCGGCTAAATGTGCATTACTGAAAAATAAAAAATTGTATGTATGCTGAGGAATATGGGCTAAGGGGAGCGCCATCGTAAGTTATCCTTGGTTGTGTGTGTGTGTGTGGGGGGGGGGGGGGGCGCAGTATTAAAAGTTTGGGAATGGCTGTTATACAACATGCATCATGTAAGCTCTTTTCCTTTGTTGCATTTTATAAATTTTCATGAGCTAAAAAAGTTGTAAAAGTTTTAAGTTTCACATTTTTCTTTATTTAACCCTTCACTCAGTACATAGGTGTGGCTATGCCATTATACACGAACACAAGCATTTTTTAAACCATAGTCTTAGTTGAAAAATAAATACGATTTTGGGTATGTACCGAGGTATTTACCTTTAAAAATAAATACTGGGGTATTTTACATCACTGCATGTAACATCGAAAAAAGATACAGACCTTAAGAAAAGAAAGAGGGGGGGGGGCGGAGAGAAGGAAATAAATTTAAATTGAAGACAGTGAAAGTTTAAAAAAAAAAAAGTGTTTCCGTATGCATCAATTATAAAGCATTTTACATTAAAATCTTGTTTGCCGACCAATGGCTGAGTGGATAAGACCATGAACATTGGTAAAGGAGGCTGAAGTTCACAGGTCTAGAGACCTCTCGCGGACCGACCAGTGGCGGAGCGCATAGCGCTCTCAACTGGGAGACGGAAAGTGCTTGGTTCAAACCTAAGTTAGGCTCGTCGAAGTTTTCCGCGGTTTTCTTCGAAATTTCACTTAAATACGGGTTATGACACCTTAAAAAGACCTCCACGGAGGATACTCCCTCGGCCTGGATCCCTCGTGTTGATACTCGGCCATTATCCTACAAATGAAATCAAAATCAGGCCTCTCGCGCGACTGTCGATTTAGAGTTTTGGGCGGTTTTCTTCAAATGAAAAGTGAAATTATGTTAGAACCCCCAAAAACTCCTGACGAATGCTTCCCTCCGCTCCGCCCTTAGGCAGATTACTCTCTTGTAGCTTTGCCCTGATAAAGCTCCGAGAAAGGCAGGGGGCGCCAAAAATAAAATTCCAATAAAGGCGCTCTTTGAAATGGCCTTAGAACTGGCAACAAAATTTGAGCCTTTAGAGACGGCCATTTTTTTTTTTTTTCCCTCGCTCACTTTTCTATAGATTGCAGTTTACCGGATGTCGGGGGTGAGGGCGATCACTAATTGCAAGGCTATTGACTATGTATCATGCCAGATTTATAAAGAAATAGTACCTGCGACTGGTTGCACCCTGTTTCTGAGAAGTTGGTTTTCCCGCATTGAGTTCACGGGCGCAATAAAATCACCAAAGAAAGTTTGCGATGTTTCAAGAGCGTGCAATTTGCACAGATTAGTAAAATTCTATTTTAAAAGCAGTAAATGTTTACTCAGGGACATAAAATATAAAATTTAAAACTCATATCCAATCCCCGAAAAATCCTCTGTTCCTGGAGCTTGTTCATTTTTGCTCTGGGGGGGCTTGGATTTTTGCAGGGGGGGCTGAGCCGTCCAAAGCGCCCCCAGCGCTACGGCCCTGAATCTTCGTAGTTGCGTTTTGTCAAAGGTACGAGTGAAAGAGTCAAAATGGAACCATTTTTGATCAAGCCACGGACTCGATACATTTTATAAACCAGTGACATAAAAGATATGGATGGACTATAATTTTGAAAAATAATCAATCCATCGGATGCGTTTCCAATGAAAGCCAAAGTTCGGCATTTTGCTTTCGAACTATAGGGACGGTTTCCACTTTCGGAAAATATTTACTTAACCCTTTAACGCGCAGTGATCCCGCTCTGGGAACACCCAACTCTTACGTTTGGACTGTTGCCAGTCACGAAGAATAGATTTGATAAATAGTTGCGGTTGACATAGCTCCACAGGAATCCTTTACCTTTTAGCACGCCATTTCCCCGTCAAAAAAATTACCACGATTATTTTTAACAGCACTGACACCTGCTGGAAAATGGAAGAATGCGAGAACAGCTTTATAGATTGCCCGATGCTGAAAAAAAGGCAGCCGTGGCCATCGCTCGACTGAACGACCCGCAAGAGGGCGGACGATCGAACCGTTCATCGCGTGCCACAGATCGAGAGACCCTTTTTTGACGCAGTTGGCTGTGCCGGGCACAGCCAGCTGTCGTCCGCCATCTAGCTGGTAGTTAAGTCGAGCGATGGCAACGGCTGCCCTTTTTTCAGCATTGGGCAATCTCTCCGGCTGTTCTCGCAGTCTTCCATTTTTCAGAAGAATTAGTTGACTTCTCTCATGAATCACTTTAACCCTTTAACGCGCGGTGTCCTCTCCCTGAGGACACCCAACTCTGGCGTTTTGACTGTTGCCCGTCACGAAGAATAGATTGGATTTCTATAAAAATAGTGGCGGGTGACCTAGCTCCACGAGAATCCTTTACTTTTTAGCACGTCCTTTCCCGTAAAATAAAAATTGTCACGATTCTTTTTAACAGCACCGACATCTGCTGAAAAATGGAAGACTGCGAGAACAGCCGGAGAGATGGCCTAATGCTGAAAAAAGGGCAGCCGTTGCCATTGCTCGACTTAACTACCGCGAAGGTGGCGGACGATAGCTGGCTGTGCCCGGCACAGCCAGCTGTCGTCCAAAAAGGGTCTCTAGATCTGTGGCACACGATGAACGTTTCGATCGTCCGCCATCTTGCTGGTAGTTAAGTCGAGCGATGGCAACGGCTGCCCTTTTTCCAGCATTGGGCAATCTATCCAGCTGTTCTCGCGTTCTTCCATTTTTCAGCAAATGTCAGTGCTGCTAAAAATAATCGTGACCATTCTTTTACAGGAAATGACGTGCTAAAAAGTAAAGAATTCTGGTGGAGCTATGTCACCCGCAACTATTTTTATAGAAATCCAGTCTATTCTTCGTGACTGGCAATAGTCAAAACGTTAGAGTTGGTGTTCCCAGAGCGGGATCACTGCGCCTTAAAGGGTTAAAAAAGACCCCAGAATTCTATGAACTGTAAAAAAGTGGGTTTCATAAGAAATCTTGTTCCCCCTCTAAAACTGGAGACTGAAGAGCCTATTTGTGGTGCATGTATATAATATCAACCCGTTCTGAAAATAGTCATTATTTTTCGCCCAATGACTTTATGTGGCAGTTGGTGAAAGATGGGCGAAGAAAAATTGCCTCATTTCTGTGTTAGATAGTTGAATCCGAGCACTTTGATTTATTTTGGAGAGGAAAATATTATTAATATGCTTGTTTTTGACGTCAAAGACAATCTATTTTAAACGAGGGAAACCCTTTAACAGACGCAGTGTTTATATGCGTTGCGAGGCTCGAAGAGCCGTTTCAAATAGGGTCTTATCGTGTAAATCAATACATCGTCGCCCACAAAGACAAGAAATGACTCAAAAATAGCTCCGAAAATTGTCGAAAAGGGCTTGTTATTGGAAGCTGCGTCCTGTTGTAACTGCCTACACGATAACTGAATGGACTAGGACTCGGGAACAAAGAAATTGTGCAGAAAGCGTCGCTTATTGAACACTTTCCAATGCGAACTCATTCATAGGCGGTTGGTGCACCGAAAAAATGGGGGGTCAACAACGATGAGAGTGTGTCACTGTATAAAAGGGGGTCAAGCTGTTTTTTTTTTTTTTTGTAAAATTGGGCTATATTATTGGATTTTAATTTCTTTATTGATTAAACGGCTCGTTTCGCCTCGAACCGATCTCACAATACTCCGGGGACGGGCCTTGTCCTGTTTCTGTCCAATTTATTTTTGCGTCGCTTCATGTACTTGCTGCGTTCACTTTCTTTAGGAAGTTATGTACTGTCCTACTGCGATGGTCTTGGTCCCGGACCTGGTCCATCTTTGTTGCCATAGTTTGACCGTTTTTTTCTGCAGAAGGCTTTCGATCGATTCGTAGGACCTTTCTATCTTGGTACGTTCTTCTAGTTGCGGTCTTGGCTGCTTCCTATGCCTTCTTATTTCCCATAATACCTATAGGGGCCTTGACCCAATAGAACGAGATCTGTACTGTTCTTTGTAGCGACAAGTGAGTTCACTTGATTTAATTTTTTCCAGGGCTTTTAGTGGTGAGACTGTCCGTGTACAAGTCTTGCCTTTTCTGTACACAGTTATAAAAAAATCTGAATTTCACAGACAATGTGTACCTGGTTTTCACGGGAGAACCTCTCTTATTGGCGAATAAAGCATTTTTGTTGTTTTCTAACGGAAGTTCTGTTAAAAAACGAAAATTATCTATGATTCTTCTGAAAGTCTAGTTCTAAAAGGGCATTTTCCGTTCTCTTTCTGGCACCTGCGACCTTGGATAAAATTAAATGTCTCCGAGTCACTTCCGCTCGTAAATCAAAATAATACCCACAAATTTGATTTTAGCAGTTTTGATTGCAATATATTCTTTGTTCATTCTGCCTGCAGTTCAACTTGGAGTTGAGATCCCTTAAACGTACAAAAATATCGTCGCACTACAGACGACGGCAGATAAATGGAGTAGTATTTTGCTTAATGCTAAGTCCTTTTGCTGTGGGTGCTTCGTTAAGGGGTCTTAGGAGGATTAAGAATCTAAAAAATCGAATTTTCAATTTTAATTGCATTTGAAACCTTAGTTACTTCTGAGCATTTTGACCCCAAATTCATGCAATAAATCCTACTAGAACCGGAGATACACATAAAAACGTTTTATGAAAGCTTCATATTTGAATGAAATAAGGTCACTTTAAACTGCGTTTTCTCAAAACGCATTTTTATGAACTATCCGCAAGATAACAAAATTTCTATGATTCGTATCTCCCCGAAATTTTGTATAGTTATAACTGGTATCAGTATCTATAGAATGAATTAATATTAAAAGTGAGAGAGAAAAACTTTTGAAAATTTTAACAGAAATATAAGGGTAAAGTGCGATTTTTTTTCAAATTTCAATTTCAAATGCAATTTTAAAAGTCTTAATATTAATTCATTCTTTTTATATTAATTCATTCTATAGATACCGATAGCAGTTATAACTGTACAAAATTTCGTGACGATACGAATCATAGAAATTTTGTTATCTTGCGGATAGTTCATAAAAATGCGTTTTGAGAAAACGCAGTTTGAAGTTTCCTTATTGCGTTTAAATATGAAGCTTTCATAAAACGTTTTTATCCGTATCTCCGGTTCTAATTGGATGGATTGCATGAAACTGGGGTCAAAATGCTCAGTAAGTAATTAAGGTTTCAAATGCAATCA
Source organism: Cheiracanthium punctorium (assembly GCA_038373885.1). Taxonomy (NCBI): domain Eukaryota; kingdom Metazoa; phylum Arthropoda; class Arachnida; order Araneae; family Cheiracanthiidae; genus Cheiracanthium; species Cheiracanthium punctorium. The sequence goes on from JAWZYV010013430.1 coordinate 362,092, forward strand.
AAATTGAAAAATCGATTTTTTGAATTCTCAATCCTCCCAAGACCCCTTAATGCAGTGGGCACGGCGAAGCTTACTTCTCGGTGGATTCGTGTATGATGATTTTATTTTATATCCGAATACCAAATGCATCTTTTTCATATTCAGAGTTGTGAAAGTAAATTCAACCTAAATATGGAGGGGATGCTTTCGGTACAGATTTTGCTTCAATGGACATAGTTTCTTACAATTGGATTATAAAAATCTCGTAGCTGTTGTAAAACAAAATAAAGCTTTGAATACTTCGACTAAAATAAGTGAACTGTAAGTACTATTTTACTTTTTTCATGTCAATAAATTTGTTTTCTGCTTTAGTTATATCTCACAGCTAGTTTAACCATGATTGCATTTCTGTATTCTGACTGTACTGTGAATTCGTTTTATAACTAGAGACTATAGTGAAATTATATTCTATTTATTAAAAATAATTAGGGATGGACGCGAGACGACTTTTTGCGAGACGAGACAGAGATTTACAGCTTTTTTGCGAGACGAGACAAACATTTTTAACATTATGATATAGGGATTTTTGCGAGACGAGACAAGCTTTTCGGCTGTTTTGCGAGACGCGAGACACCAATTTTTCGTCTCGCGTCCATCCCTAAAAATCATATTTTTTGTATGAAGGTATATGTAAAATATTTGCCTTGATTTAAAATTTATTTTCTCGGGCTAATAATCATAGATTATAGCTCTGATTAAAAAAAAATTAAGAAAATGAATAGTTCAAACATATTTTAACTGTGTACTATTTATAATATTATATGTACATGTATGTACACTTTTTTATAACAACTCTGGTGTTTTAGCACCTAGATGGACCTTTTACACACCCCTCCCAATATATATATATGAGTATATTGAAGCTGGTGGTGCAGTTACAAAAAGCTAATTCTATATTTTAACAACTACGAACGCATAAAAACTTTGTTAATGCTGTGTATCCATCTACCTCTATATGTATATGGAAAAGTTGGACTAGGACAGCTTTTTCTCACGTGTAAAATAACTACACGAATAAAGTGCTTCAATTTCTATTTTAATGTATTAGAATGTATTTGAATGAATTAGAACGTTGGTTTCAAAAATGACTAGTTTTTTAATGTATAAACATATTCTAGGGTAAATAAATTATTTTTTCGATGTAGGTACTCGTTTTTGTCCAATAATATCCCTTATTAGAAAATAAGGCATAATACCTTTCATATGTGATACAAAACCTGAATCCATAATTTTAAATAATGCTTAAAATCCTTCTTTGGGATATAGGGAAAAAAGAAAAACAGCTTTCCCTACTAGAAAAAAATAAAGAATTTTCTGCCTGAAAATAACGGAAAGAATCTTGTTTTTCGGAAGCAGAAAAAACTGATTCAGTAACTGAAAATAACGGAGAGATACCGTTTCGCAAGATAACATGTGAACGAAAATGAACCGCTTTCTCCGACACCGGAAATGGGAAAACGGTTATGACCGTTTATTTCAGTAAAATTTTATAACAGTAAGTTGCTTGGGCGTTCTAATATCGCCATAAGCTCGGCTCGGTATACGCTCGCTCCATCTGATAGTCTCGTCGATTTTCATCCCCTTCTCTACCACTAATCAGTGACGTCACGTGTGTGTGTGGAGGGGGGGAACACAAAAAAATGCTGCTTTTAAAATTTTCAATTCATTTGAAAAAAAAATGTCATTGGGTAATGAGAAACTTCCGAGATTAGAAATAAATGTCATTTTGAATGTTTGGTAAAGTATGTAGAAGTCCAAAGATCTTATGTTTCATGTACTAAAAGAGGTCAAATCAGGTGCGCATCCAGAAGGGGGGAGGGGCTGAGGGGGGCTGCAGGTCCCCCGCTGAAATGTGATCTTTTATTTAGGTTTCAATTTGATATTAAGCTTACTCTTAAAACTTAGCTTACAATTTGACACACAGCCCCCTCCCCTCTCTAATTAAATCCGCTATGCGACTGGGTCCAATTTATTCCTGGAATTTTGAGGATGTTGATGTTAGTTTTTCAGAAATAGCACGTTGCATTTAAAGCTGTACGTCTATTGCATCTAATTCCATACATAGAAAATTTTTATTTGCGGGGTGGTGGACGCAACAATAGACGCTTTGCAGAATCACCATCGAACTGTACAAATCTTCAATTCATTTGCTTCAAAATTTTTTATTTCTTAATATCGCTTACTTTAATTGTTTTTCCGCAAAAGAAATCTAATTTACATTTTTGTAAACTCAATTTTCAAAAAACCGTGACTTAATAAATTTATCTATGGCCTTATCTCATCAAAATAAGACATTTTAATTAATATAAAATAAACTACTGAACATAAAAATTTGAAATTTTGCACAGCCGTGTAAAATTATTTTCTGCATCTATTTCCGCTTAAATTGGGTTAGGACGCTATTCATATTTTTTAGAATATTAATGTCATAAATAATAGTCCATATCAATAATTTACTAAAATTATAATAACAGTAAATTATGTTTGGGTCGTTTTGTTCTAATAGTACGAATAAAAATCAGCTTCTTATTATCAATATTATATGAGATATGAATGAAAGTGTGTAAAAATATTTTAACAGAGTTGCAGGGGTATTTTGGGAGCTCATAACTCACTCATTGTCATTCCAAATTGATTGAAAATGGGTATCCGGTGTTAAAATGAGCTAGATTTTTGAAAAATGAAGTAATATCTAGGAGTTGCCATTGGAAAAAGAAAAGTTGATGCGAATTTAAATACGAAGATGGCCGCTTATGCAAATTTTATGTATAGCAAATTAAAGTGTACGTCAATCGTAAACGACTGGTGTATAGAGGCCTCTGTAGTCGGCTTGCAGAGATTCAAGTCCCAATGCTTTGCTATGGAGAAAAGTGCCTTAACGCCTAATCATTTTTCTCAGAAAATATTAGGTATTTTTAAATGAAATTTTCCTGTGTGAATCTTGAGAACTATTCGCAAGGATTGCGCGAATCAGATTTGAGTTCATTTAGCCGAAAGAGATTTTATTGCAGTCTGAAAAGTAACATAAATTCACTTAAAGGACGGAAAGATTTCAAGCGGATCGTACGAACGGTGTACATTTATTACGTTTTTAGACAACATTTTAATCTATCATGGATTAATGGTAAAATTTTTATCTTCGAGTGGTTCAACCAGAATTGTCAGGGATCAACGCAACTATATAGTAGGATTGTGGAATGAAAAACATAAAAGATATATTTAAGCTTTTTCTAAATCATTACATGCTAGTATATTTTTGCTAACAAATTTTATTCAACCCCTCATTGTTGCAAGGGTAATTACTATAATCATTAAAGTACTTTTTACTTTTTTTGTACCCTGTAAGGAAAGTATTGCAATCATGAAAAAATTAGACTTCGAGATTTTGGTGTATTGACACGTTTTGAGGTCTTCAGAATTCATTTATGCTATTTTTACGAGATGTATGTATGTATGTATGTGTATGTATGCGTGTGTATGTATGTGAGTGAACACGATAGCTCCTAAACGGGGCATTCGATGGAGCTCAAATTGGGTATACATGTTATAAACCACCATCTTAGGACTGCTATTGATTTTGGTGTGTATAGGACTTATAGTTTTTCTACAGGGCTACGACAAAGATTTCTTTTACATTTTGGCCTATTAGGAGACATTCTAGAAAGTGAGCAAGCGTTTAAACGGTGGATTCGATTGAGCTTCCATTTGGTATAGATGTTTGAATGATTCATCGATTCAAATTTATTGAAATGCTGGGGTCATGATCTTAATCGTAAGTGTTCGGAAAGTCGAGTGGAGTCCCTCCAGATTTTTAAATATGATTCTTTATTTTGTGAAGATAAATAATTTTCTATTTGCGGATAAAAAATGCTTTTTGCATCAGAGAGTTAAAGGATTCGAAGAGAGAACCATTAGTGATACCTATAAAAAGTGTTTTTACATGTTTCCAAAAAGTATTTTTTCAAAAGAGTAAAGTTTGTGAAGTTAGAGTGCTGATCTAAATTTTCTTTATCAAAAGCTTTGGTCAACTACGTAATCATAGTAGAACTTTAATATCTGTTCCCCCCCCCCACTTCCTTTTATACTTAAAAATTCATGTGCATACATACACTCCAACTTCAGGTAGGCCATTTAGGATTCTCACCTTTGTTCTTTCCGTTGCGTGAAAAATTTTAATAGCGTATTTTTTTAAAACTCTTCTGGAAGTAAAGAATCATTAAGCTGGACCGGATCTTTTGGTTCATTTCGTGGAACTGTGCCTTTCAAGTGGCCCGACAATACAAGGAAAATTGGAGCAGAGAGACAACGGCTCAAAGCAAAGGAATTGAACGCTTTTGTTTTATAATAAACTATGAAATGATAGTGGAAGTACTCTTTTAATTATAATTTATTTTCAAAAGCACTTACTTTTTCAAAATTTTTGAATAAATAAATCCACGAATAGTTTTTTTTATTTTTATGTTCCTATGGATAGAAGGACAAAAACAGGTATTGGAGTACTACTACGATGACACAGTTTGTAATTGCATTGTATGAAGGCAGGGGCGTAGCCAGAAATTTTTCATGGGGGGGGGGGGGTTACGACTACTACAACTCATATATATGTATGCGTGTGTGTGATAATGTAGTGAAGAATATGCATTTTGTATGGCAAAAAATTTCTCATGGGGGGGGGGGGGTTATAACCCTCCCCCGTGGCTACGCCCCTGTATTAAGGCAAAGGTACTCGAGGACTATCTGCCTGAGTAGGGGTGCTTTGGGCTGAGGAATTAGGGTTCTAACGCGTATTCGTTACAGCTGGAGAAAACCAGCCAAAACTCCAGAATGGGCCAGAGAGTGCAAACCTAACAAAACAGTATTGATTCGTAATACCAGTGGAGGATCCAAGGGGGGGGGGGGGTTCGAGCGCACTTAAACCTACTACTAAATCTATATTTAACATAACGCTGGGCCCCAGTGGAGTATTCAAAAAACCATTCTGGGAAGCAACATCGGTCAAAGAAGGCAAATCATTTTAACCCTTTGAGGCGCAACCCTTTCCCAATGCTGAAAAAAGGGCAGCCGTTGCCATCGCTCGACTTAACTACCAGCAAGATGGCGGACGATCGAAACGTTCATCGCATGCCACAGATCTAGAGACCCTTTTTTGACGCAGCTGGCTGTGCGCGAGCACAGCCAGCTGCGTCAAAAAGGGTCTCTAGATCTGTGGCATGCGATGAACGTTTCGATCGTCCGCCATCTTGCTGGTAGTTAAGTCGAGCGATGGCAACGGCTGCCCTTTTTTCAGCATTGGGCAATCTGTCCAGCTGTTCTCGCGTTCTTCCATTTTTCAGCAGATGTCAGTTCTGTTAAAAAGAATCGTGACCAATTTTTTTACGGGAAATGAACGTGCTAAAAAGTAAAGGATTCTGGTGGAGCTATGTCACCCACAACTATTTTTATAGAAATCCAATCTATTCTTCGTGACAGGCAACAGTCAAAACGTTAGAGTTTGGTGATCCCAGAGCGGGATCACTGCGCCTTAAAGGGTTAATGGGGAGAGCGAACAGGTCGACGTTGTTCATAATGACAAGTGCGAGTCTAAAAAAGGGTGTTACCATCTGTTATAATAGGCTTCGTCATAATATGCCCCCCCCCTTTTCCCTTAGCGCCACCAGTGCCCGAGCGCATTTGCACCCTGAACTGGAAGACAGAACGGCCGTTAGGAGTTTTATGTGGTTTTCTCCGAAACTTCACGTAAACATGGGTTGGGATCCCTTAAAAAGTCCCCCACGGAGGGCAACCCCCCTCGGCCTAGATACCTCTCCTAGATAATTGGATGATAATAAAATGCTCAAATACAAATAAAATGAATTGATAAGTTACGATTTTTATTTAATTTCGAAGTAGTAAACCTTGTGAAAGAATGGAAAATGCTGAAAACGTGTTTTGAATTAGACATTACACAGCAATAGCATAGTCAGTCATATTAATACTTTTTTTTTTTTCAAAAATGTTTAGCAATAATGTAAAATGTACAAAAGGGAAAAAAATCAGCCGTTTAAACGCGGGTGCGCTGGATTGAGTTGCTGTGGAAACATAAATAGGAAGCAACATCATTGACACGTTCCGACTACTAAACTGTAAGTTTTATGAGTACTATTGCGGTGTAATAATTTAAAGTGCATTATTATTACATACAAGATTTTCTTGTTTGTTTGTTAGTTATTTCAATAGATTTAACTCTGTAAAGCATCATACTAGATCAGTGTTGAATACAGAATTTTTTTGTGGAAGAGACAGTTTAACCCCTTCCTTCTCGCTCACGTCAAAATCACGGGCTGAGCTTTTCCCCCTTATTTCTCGTGCCCGTGATATTTCCGGGGTAGAATGTTCAAAAGATATTCGCCAGAAAGATCAGAACATTTCAATTCTTTTGCACAGTAATTTTTTATATCTCATTTTACACAACAGATCACAGTACTAGACTATTTTTAAGTTAATTGGAGTTAGTTTATTTTAAAATAGATGGTAGCAGTACGGTTATTTCTGCCATGCATTTTACACATTTAGCTCACTCTCTCACCTATGTCCAAAGAACATGTTACAAATATTTATGTATATTATGAAGTAAGTTTAATAAAAATATCTTTTAGTGTTTAAAAAATATGTTTTTAATTTCCACTGAAAAACACACATTCAGTCACAATAACCCTAAATGTTGGCTATTCCTAGAAATTTAATTTTTTATTTAATGCTAAAAAATATCTCAAACCTTAAAACGAATACATATATTGTACGTACATTTATTTTTATAAATTTTCTTGAATAAAAAAAATAGGCACATTTATGACCATCTTCTTGAAAATAATACGACCTTTAAGGGGTTAAAAAAACAAACTTATTTGACATAAACGAAATGTAAAATCCAGAAAAATGTTCTTTAGTCTACCCTAAAGCAATGTCCTTTTTTTAATTAATTAATTTATTTATTGGAGACGGTGGGAGGCTGAAGCCCTGCAACCTTTCCCCTGAATCCAACACGGTATATATGTGAAATGACGTTTTTTCTGACAAAAATCCCTCGATATTTTGGTTTTTATTGGGTCATTTAAAGAACGTTTGAGAAAAAAAATATTTTCCAGCGTTCATTAAATTCGTCTTTCTGAAGGCTCCATTTTCCATCGAGATAATCCGCAAAACAAACATCCAATACAATACATTTCTTTTTTGTTTTCATTTCTATAAAAAATTATACAGGAATCGAAATTCTTTCACCGAATTGTTTGTTTTACTTATTTGTTTCTGAATGTGCCGTCCCGCCTCGAAAGTTCAACGAATTCGTGTAAAACCTTAAATAAAATGGAAAACTGGCTATTAAAAATTGCATTTTTTTTTCCCTCGCAGATTCTGCAGTCACACCCTCCCCATCTCACCTTTTTTTCGTTAAGTTAGCTAGTTACGCAGAAAGTTTCGTTAAGTGCTAGTCCAGTCTTTTGAACCCGCATTTCTCAGACAATAGGCATTCCAGGAGATCCAGCTTCGGAAAACATCAAAAGAAGCGACCCTTAAAGATTTTTTTTTTTTTTCTTTTTCTTTTTCAAGTTTTATTTACACGATTTTCATCCGGTTTTATAAATAAATAAAAAAATTATTTTTAAATAATTGAACCGAGAAATAAGAAAAGTAGATAGGAAAGGATTCAATGGCAGCGATTGTGTGGTCTGCACGAAGACCAACAAACTGGGTGGGAAAAGTGGCTAACAAGCAAAAATTTCTCCCATTTAGAAACTGGGAAAATGCGGTGGTGAGTGAGAAAAATGCATTCACACATAAACATCAGCGTGAAAACATATATTTATTTAAGGCAAAAAAATTAGACTCGGGGAAGGAGTCGATTTATTATTGCATACGACTCAACAATAGCTATCGCAAATAAAATAAAATAAAAATAAAATAAAAATAAAATAAAATAAATTGGCATGGCCTCTCACCGACCCTTTATTGAGATTTTTTTCTTTTCTTTTTCGTTAGTGCCTTTGCCGAAACGCTATGAATTTTTGAAAAATATTGGGTAGGTTTAAAAATGTATTGCAAATAATGAAGTGGTGTTTTTTTTTCTACTTCACAGGCGTCATTTTAAGCTGCATTTAATTTTTGAGCTATCATTTTCTGAAACTTAAATATAGCTTTTGAATTCTAGATAGCGTGGATTCATTTTGGCCTCCATTTTTTGAATCGAGAATAGCCACTCGTTTGAAAATGATATTTTTAATGAAAGTGGTTCCTCCGATATTCTTAGAAATGAGCGAAAATGGAAACTGCCCATTAGGTGACGTGTCATCTGTTCTCAAAATTATAGATGGAGGAAAAAACTCTTTAGGTGAGGGAATGGAAGTTACGGTATCGTAACTTCCATTAAGATTCCATTTTATGGTCATGGAATATCGTTTCCTGACGATGATATTTTATCGAAACGGTCATAAAATATCGAAAAAAAAAAACAATGCACCTATTGAAGTGTCATTCAGCCGCTGGTAGAGGGTAGTCTTAATAATGAGCGATATGCTTTTTCTAAATAGTTTCCTTCTCTTCGTCTTCTAACACCTCGATCTCGGCAAACAAGTACATTTCAGTATACATTTTTGTAAAACGGCATTTTTAACAGGGGGAACTTTTTATATATCTTGACAATATTTCGAATTTTCTTAATTATAGAAAGCGGTCATGGGTAAGCTAATTTTTTTTTTTTTTTCTAATGGGCAGGCACTGGCCACAAGCCTTTGCCATCAACGGCCCTAGTTACTGTCCATTTTATTATGGGAGCACCCAGTGGGCGGACAGCACTACCCCCTATGAAGGGACGGACAAGTTAACATCCATGCCCAAGCCGGGATTCGAACCCGGACCCACGGCGTGATAGAATGGTTCTCTAGCCACTACACCACCTGGGCGGCGCTAATATTTTGTTTTCTTTACGATTATCTTATATAAGTACCATTTTAAATATTTATATTTATTATAAAATATTTCAAGTAACAGATGTCCATTAGGGTTATGACTATAAAAAAATTTTCACAATTTTGTATCGCCTGTATTTTCAAATGATGAACTTTCGGGATTAGGTTACTAAAAAATTATTATTGAAGGTGACACACACACACACACACACACATACACACACACAAAAACCAAATGGTGTTGTTCATAAGAACATGTGACTCATGTTTGACGGATGTATTTTCTGTACTTTCTGATTTTGTAGTTCAAAGTTAGTATTATGACGACCTATTATATAAATAAAGTGAAGCAGTTAAGAAAAATTCGGAATCGTGGATGAGGAATGTAGCTATGAATTCAACAAAAGGACGAGGGGGGGGGGGACTGAAGCCCTATAGCCACTCATCCCATTACCCCTCGATCTACCACCGAATCATTTGTTCTTGTGATAATGTTTAAATGTAAATTTTAACTGAAGACTCCTACCTTGGGTGGTCATTAGTTAAATATATATAAATTGATAATAAATGAATATTCATATAAATTGGTTGCTTTAGAAAACGAAACTTTTAGAATGTTTTTTATGTACTGAATACTCATTTTCTTGAAATATAGGAGAGTTAATAACAGCGATGACTGGGTGATTTTTCAAGAACCTTTGATAAGGGTGAATACTACTTTGGATGTCTTTAGATATAAGTATGTATTTATTTTTAATTATTTACTGTTTCAGTGTATTTTTAAATTTGGGAGTTAATTTTATATTCATATCATATGTTATAAATGTTCCTTATACACATGTCTGTGTGAATTTTATATTATTATTATTATTTGCATTGCAAAGCATCCCATTTTAGAAGAATGTATATCTTAAGCACTGAATCAGATGGGTAGTAGATTTCTCACAAAAATTGTGTTTCATTAAGTGTCTCACTGAGTAGAAACAAAATGTTTCAATCAAGTTATTATTATTTTTTTTTTTACAAGAAATAATGCAATTTCTGAACAGGTTTTAAAAGAATTCAACTATGTCAGAAATTTGAAAATTCAGAATTTCTCTTCACAAGCTGTATTTATGGCAATACAAATGGTTAATTTATAGAAGTGAAATACTCAGAGAAAAATTTATAACATATTGTATTGTCCAAAATAGAGGGAGAATTAGCCATCAGATACAGTTTCCACTTTCGTGAATTTCTCCCTAAAAATGGGATAAGACCTGCAGTTTTGTTGTTCTATAAAAGTTCATCATGCTGTCTATGAAGAAGCATTCTGAATTATACCGAGTTTTTGAGAAGCCTGTCTTTAAAGCTTGCAGAGCCAAGTGATGAATAAAATATGTTACAAGAAAAACTGATTGATTTTGGCTGTTTATCACTTTATTATCTTTTTATTTTCTAGTACTCTGAACTGGTTCCTGTGGAAAACCATTGAATTTTTTGTCAGTGGCATGCTGTAAAAGAGAAGAAACTATTGGCATTATAAGTGGTATTCGTATTTTTGTTTTATTTGTTTATTTATTCTTTAAATGTTCTTAATTACTAATTCAAAGTCTGCATACTTTTTGATCTCTGCGGTCTAATTTTTTCAAAGCTTGTATCGCATAATTTCATAATTGTCAATAACTTTTTTTTTTTTTTTTTTTTTTTTTTTTTTTGAGATGTTTACTTTTTTGTTTAGTTTATTTTATTTCTTATTTTCCAAATTGATTTATATGTTTTTTTTTTTTTTAGTTTTTTTTCCCTAAAGTGATGTTACTTTGGGGCAGTTAGTGACTATGTATTAAATTTTATAAATTTCATGTAAATGAGAAAGTTATTAGGGCTGTTCTTAAAAGAAAAAAAAGTATAACTTTTGGTAAAGTTACATCAGTGAGTTAAAACAATAAATATTTATACAGTAAAAATTCAATGTGGTATTCTTTATTAAAGCATTTGACCCAGGCAACTCTTTAGTATATCATTTTATGTTATGCTATATTCTGTCATTTATTTAATCTCTATTATATGTAAATTTTTTATGTCAAGTTGCATATTTGACACCAAGTTAATAAATTGCTATGCAAAATCAAGTCTTATTTGCAACATTTTATGAAGTAACAATGAAATAAAGTATATAAAAATCAATTTTTAGTCCCTTCAGATTAATTTTTTTACTCTGCACCCTCACTACCTCTTTAAAAATTAGTTGTAAGTAAAACCTTGAAACTCCTGTAATCTTTTATTATTATATTATTATTATTATTAATGTTGTCACTGCTGTTGTTGTTTAAAATGTAAACTGTAAAATGCTACTTTCAGAGATGAGATTTAAGAATTTAGTTTAATCATTCAGACCTTTTTCAATGTTTATAAAGAATTCAGTTTTTTCATTTTTTTCAAAAATTTTCTTATTTTTCAGTAAGGCAAAATTGTATATAAAGTAAGGATAGATTTAGTATCAATTAAAAATTAAAATATTTATTGCTCTTGAAATTCATAAGTATATTGGCACTCAAAAAGTTGTTTGGACATTCTTTCAGACTTTTTTTCCTTTTTTGTTAATCTCATATCTGTACTTTGGTACAAACCAAATCGAAAACTAGCCTACCAGTTTTTGACACCATATTACATGTACCACCATTAGTGGTAAAAACAGATGAAATATATTATTTTTTAATTTTACTAATACAATATGTAAACTGTAAACTTTACTTCCTTAGTAAATTCAGATTTTTTAAGCCTGCAAGTATTAACAAAGTGCAATAACCTTGTCAGTGTTCACATTGTTGTCATATGTATATTTGAATATTACTCAAAAATATCTTTAGTCTAGTTTTTAACTGACTTCAAGAAGATCTAGGTTATTAATTGTGGGTCAGTACTCAGAGGTGTAGCAAGAATTTTCAGTGCCCGAGAACAAATTTGCATCACTTCCTGTTTTACCAAAATGCGCTGGAAAAAAGTTTTATATACAAATTGGTGCCTTTTGGATCCTATGGCCGCTGGGACAAATGTCCCCCTCTAGCTACACTTCTGAGCATTGAATCCTTGTAATTTTACCAGACTGTGATATTGAAAAGTATTTTCAAACTTCCGTTTAATTATTTATTTCCTTTTGTTTATCTTCCACATATAGATGTGATCTTTGCTAAGAATGTTGTTATTTGATGATATTTTACTTGCTGTGCATGAAAAGTTTTTATTGCAAAGTTATCACTTTATTTTTTACTCAATTTTTGATGTACCTAAAATATATTACAAGTCCTGAATATTTTCTATTTTTTAATTGATTGTAATAATTTGCAAAATTTAACTCACCAATAGTAAGTAATGTGGTGTTTAATATTTATTTTGTCACTATTAGTTTGATGTTTGTTAATTACGCACCAGGGTCTACTGTGATTCAGGGATAATTTTATTCCAAATTGCTTTGATATGGGATTTTCGCTTCAATACTGTCCCCAATTATTCTTTTTTGTGTTACCTCAGAGGATTTACCTCACAAAATAAATTTTTGTGAAGTAAATCCTACTAATGTGTTCCTTACTTTTAATAAAGTATTTTGTGCTCTCAATCACTTTGCATATCAGTATATTCTAATATTAATAGAAACATAGAGAACAGATTATTTTATAAACACAGTACAGAGCATTTCTTATCTGTAAAATTAAAGATTTTTTTCTTTTATTTTTTGCAGGTTAAAAAAATAGATTTTTTTTTTTTTTTGAGCTGCTATATTTAGGTTTTATTGCAGTTTTTTTTTCCATTTGCTTTTATGTTCAGTGGCAAAATTAAAATGTAAAAGGCAGCTTAAAATTCTACATACTTTATTTTATTTCATTTATTCATAATATTTGTACAATTTTAACAGTAGGAACCCTGTTTCCCTTCCGCTCTCTTACTCAGAAGGTTACAGTATATGTAAATGTTACTTGAAAGTATTTATTATTACCATACATAAATATGGTAATATGAAAAATGGTAATAAGAAAAGTATTTATTATTACCATTTTTCGGTATGCTTTTGTGCTGTTCCAAAATTGTATTTAACCTGCTCCTAAAGGTGTTCCAAAATGTATGTAGATTTGCAGACTTTTTATTATAAAGTTATCCTCTCGATTTTAGTGAATAACATATAAACAAAAATGTTTTCTGAATCAAATGAAAAGATCTGCTGACTTATTCCTCTGTAAATTCATAACCTAGTTGAAAGTGTTAAGCTGTGCTTTAGTTGGAGATTTAAATTTGGCAACTAATCCATGTACACACAAAACTAATTTTAACTAATTTTATTTTGTATGTATTTAACATAGATCTAGTTTATGCTCTAGTATATTCTAGCTGCCAACTCTTTCTGATTTTGAGCCTCTTCTTCAGTCTTATTCAATATTATGGGGAGAGGGGGGAGGGTACCCTTTTTTTATTAGGATAGGAAAAGCAGTTATGTTTTAACTTTTATTATTCTGTAATTACTTGTTGAAGTCATAATTTTTATCTTCCAGATGCTGTTAGAAGAATCCCTGAATGTGAAATAGTATTGAAGTACTCATATTTGAATCCAGTGATTGTATTTTATATAAATGTAACAATGTAATACAATTAAACCAAATTTGTAATAATTTGTTGTTGTGTTCACTGCCATTGCTTTTATAATTCATTCAAACCTGCATGAGTCTCAATAAGAGATATCTTCCACTTCTTTTCAATTCGTAGGCTATTTTTTTACTTCTGCAGTTCTGTAATAGTTTATATTTTTTTTTTTTAAATTTAGAACGCATCGTAAACTAAAATTTGCTAGGCTGAAGACTACTCTGGACTTGGAAGTTCCATTACTCATGTTTTTATTAAGACTTTGCTTATATATTTTTATTAACTGTTTTTTCATTCTTTTTTTTTTTTGGCCCTCGTATTAATTGAACTTTGTTCTAAACATACTAATGAGTTTTTTCTGGCTTTACTTTCATTTATTGTTCTAAATCTGTTTTCAATAGTATATATAATTCTTGCCATAAAATCTATATTAAAAGAATTTTTTTTTCAATTTGAAGTTTTTTAAAAGATTAAGTAATTTGTAGCTATTTTGCTGTAAAAAGTGAAATTGAAATAAATAAAATCACACTTAAAAATAAATAAAGAAGAAATGAATGTGTATATATATTAAAAAATTAAGAAAGGGCTTTTATTTTGAAGTATGTATAGAATTATGTTCAGAACAGGAATTTGGTTTTTTAAGAGGTGAAAAAAAAAATCTTTTTCTTTGAATCACCACCCTCCCCCCTCACCCAGACATTATCTATGGAGGTTATATGGTTCACCCTCATGCTCCTAAACTTCAATTATTTCTTTGTGTTATGGCAAGTCTACAAGAGGGGTGTCTTCTTGGTGGGGGGCTGACTTGGGTGGTGAACTTTTTAAGGATTCTAACCTGTATTCTTGCTCATGCCTCTAAACCTTAAATAATGGTTTTTGGACAAGACAAAAATGTTGGGTGTATTCAACAAAATGGGCATTGTTGGGGAATTATGAAATAATGGTTTTGATTTATATTATTTATGTATTGGCCCGCTCACAAAAATATTTCTTTACCCCTTTTCCACAAAAAAAGAAATCAATCCATATAAAGTAGTTTCCATTTAGAAATATTTTATTCCTTTTTCTGGGAGGGAGGGGGAAGATATAGAAACAATAGGTATTCTCTCTTAAATTTCCAAACATGATATGTACATTAACAGAGGTTATCAGCAGATAGTATCTTTATAATTTTGATTTTACCCAACAATTAGTTTTATTTATTCTAATTATTTTTTTTTTTTTTTTTTTTTTTTGGTTTTCAATTAAAGGATACGCTATTGCTCTTTTAACTTATTTTCGTGTTTTCATAATTCTTGTATTTGTTCGTATAAATGACTGAAATTTAATTTCAAATAATTTCTCTTTTCGATAACAATTCAATCCTGTTCATTTCTTATTTATTTAAAATTTAAAAAAAAGACTTGTTAATTGTAATAAAGTTGAAAAGAAAGTTTGAATAAATTATGCTTAAAAATAAAACCTATTTAAAAATCAAAATTATTAGTATTCTTTTGATTTTATATAAATAATCTTATCATGAACTATGTTTATTGTTTTGTTAATACTGTTGTAAGTGAAGTTGTTCTGAAATGTACCATAGGTAAAAAATAAGCTTTCAGGGATTTTTTATTTCAGCAGGAAGAAAAGGTAACATTGAACATATCAAATATTTCTGCACACTGTTGAGTAATGTGGATGTCCGAAACTTTATTTCTATTCTTGTTTGGATCACAGATTACCTCAAATGAAGTTATAGTACTGCAGACAAAGAAAATTCTTATAAATCTCTGCTGATGGATTTTACATAGCTCAATGGCTATACAGATCACCTCCAAGCATTTTGAACTTTCACTTCTATTCTGTTACGTTTTGACTAACCAAACAAAACATAAACTGTTAACGAATTCTGTAACTAAATAGATCTAGAGGTTATGGAGGTTTGTTTTAGTAACCATGTGGAACTCTTGGGGGTACCTTTTAGTGATGCCATCATCTGATTATTAAAATGAAACTCTGTACTCCTTCTTAATCTGTTTAATTTCAGAATAGGCTGTTATTTTAAATACTGTATGTTTTGTGTCAACAGTCCACATTTCACTCACTGGAATGAAAGCAAGAAATCTAAAAATGCATGGGGTCAGATATTACTTGTACCATTGAGCTCTACGTAAAATTTATTTTCAGCGTTATGGATCATTCTGAACATGACAAGAATCCAAGATAGCCCAGAAATAGATATCTAAGAAGTTCTGGATATGAAATAAGTATCAATTTCTGATCTTTGGATATTTTTGAATATGAATATAGATAGCCATTTTTGGGATATTCTGGATCTTTAAGATCTTCTGGAAGTTTAAGTTATTATAACTATGCTACATATATACAGATACCTGTATATTATAGATGTTATTTACTCATTAGAGAGATCACACTCAAATTTCTAATAGAGAAATCTATTTTATGTTGGACTTCTAATAGATATACCCAATATCCAGCTATGATGTATTAAAGATTGCCTATGGACAAACTTGGGGGGGGGGGGGGGAGGTAAATGCGGCAAAAATATTTACTTGTACGATATGAAGAATATTTTCAAGGCGCTCGATATTGCAGATACATTTTAATATATTTAATTTAAATTCAATAGCAGCAAAGTTTTATAATTTTTACAATATAAAGGTTAAATATCAACTTTCTACTTTTTTACCTAATACTAGCTTTATTCCCAGTGTAATATTGAGTAAATATTAACCAAAAAAAATTAAAAACTAGTATAAAGTTATGTTAAAGTAATTACTTATCATATTGAATTATATTTCCAATGTTATATCAAATACTATAAATGCATTTTAAATATATCTGAGGCAAATATTAACTTTGCTACTTTGTACGAAGTTACATTTGATACATTTGACGAAGTTACAGTTGATCTTTGTTTTCAATTTTTTTTAACAATATTGAGTTAACATTAAAAAAATTATCAATTGAGGACTCTCAAAAATATTTCCAATACAACCCTATATTAAGAATATATTTTTTTGTATGTTAAATTCAGTGGAAAAGGTATTAGTATAGTCATACTGAAAGTATAATGTTATTTTGAGAATTTATCAGACCTAAATGCTAATTTTTACCAATATTGGAATTTTATTTACCAATATTGGAAACTGTTTATTCTCAATGTGTTCACCTTACTACTTTGTAATATTATTGGTTTTTTGATATCAATGTTTTCACAATATTGAGTTACTATTTAAAAGTTCATTGGTAGTGAGACTGCTTCAGAAATATTCTCAATATATAATTAATATATCAATACACACTTCATATGTTAATAAAATTTACAAATAATAATAACATTTTGAGCATATATCAGGGCTAAACTCTAGTTTTTACCAATACTGGAAGTGGTCTTTACTCTCAAAGTATTCACATATATGTAAATTTTAATAATTAAAAGTAATTAGTACTTAATAATATTGGAAATATTTCTAATATACACTCAATATTATTGATAAATTTCAAATACTTTAAGATTCAATAGTATTAAAATTTGACTTCAAATGGGCAAAATATTAAATTTATAATATTGGATTTTATTTTCAATGAATTCACAAGATTGGATAAATATTGATGCTATATAGAAAATATCTTTTAATGTTTGCCAAATATTTAAAAAATAATAATAATCAATGCTGTTACCAGATACATTCAATATATATATATATTATAAGGAATTATTTTAATTTCCCTAAAATAGTGATAGCCAGAAGCAAGGCATATGCAAGGAATAAATCCAGGGCCGTACCCAGACAAAAATTTCAGGCAGGGTCCCAAACCGTGGAAAAGGCAGAATTTTTCACAAAAAGACGTCATTATTATTATTTTATTAACAAAAATCAATTTTTTTGGGAGGGGAGAGGGTCCGGACCCCTGGATACGGTCTCGAATAATCACCCTATAAAAAGTGGCGGTCACTCTTAAAAAGGGTCATAGCTCACTCTTGATCAGAGCGCTTCACTCTTTAAGGGATGGCGTGCTGTCACCCTTTCCTTAGAGTGAGGCACTCTTTCCCGGAGTGGGTTTTTGAATTCTCACTCCTAGTCCAGAGTCAGAAATGTCACTCTTCAGAATAGTGATTTCTCACTCTATGGAGGTTGGCTGATTTTTGTCACGAAGGTAGGGTGATATATCACTCCTCAGCACTGGTTTTTCACTCTTGATTATTAAGAGAGAATAGTAATAATTCATTAGTGACAATTTTCATTTTTTTTTAAGTTTTTCACTTCAAACTTTCCACCTTTAGGGGGGGCTTGAGCCCCCATAGCCCCCCCCCGTGGGTGCGCCTATGGAGTGACCTAGCTCCACGAGAATCCTTTACTTTTCAGCACGTTCATTTCCCGTCAAAAAAGGGTCGCGATTCTTTTGAGCAGCACCGACATCTGCTGAAAAATGGAAGAACGCGAGAACATACGGATAGAGGGCCCCATCCATGCTGAAAAAAGGGCAGCCGTGGCCATCGCTCGACTGAACGACCCGCAAGACGGCGGACGATCGAAACGTTCATCGCGCGCCACAGATCGAGAGACCCCTTTATGACGCAGATGGCTGTGCTGCCCTTTTTCCAGCATTGGGAAAGGGTTGCCCCTCAAAGGGTTCAAAAAAAGTTATCCATTGCCATTTTATCTTTTTTTGCTCTAAACTAATTTTCTCTCTCCCGAACCCTTTGAAGCGCAACTGTTTCAAAATGCATAAAAGTGGAGGAATGGACGTCACTCGTTTTAACTACCAGCACCATGGGGTCGATCGAATCGCCTACTACAGAGCTAAACATTTTTGACACAGCGGATTGTGCGGCTGCCGCCCCCTAACCAACGCCCCTAAAAAAAAAAACCTCACTTCCCCGGGAAAAAATAAAATTTTTAGATCACTCTTCTGGCGCAACATTTCTGCGCAGCTGGCTGTGCACGAGCACAGCCAGCTGTCGTCCAAAAAGGGTCTCTGGATCTGTGGCAAGCGATGAACGTTTCGATCGTCCGCCCTCTTGCGGGTCGTTCAGTCGAGCGATGGCCACGGCTGCCCTTTTTTCAGCATTGGGAAAGGGTTGCGCCTCAAAGGGTTAATACCCAACCATTCTAGAGGGACTCGGGGACGAAAGGAAAGGTCTTTCAACTCTCTAACAACATGGATCTCTTTCAGACGCGAAAATTTGCAATTTTTTTTTTCTTTTCTCCTTTAGAAGAAGCTGTTACGAAACAGTACTTCTGCTAATCTCATTTTAATTGAGGCTCTGCTCGAACGTAGGAGGCTGTTCAAACCAGAAAGCTGATGCGCGCTACGCTATGAGAGGGGAGGGGGAGGCCATTTTTAAAAACAAGACTATAAAGACCCCCTAGGGTGCGAGTCTTCGCGAAATTATAAAGGCTTTTTTCTTGGCTTCTTTTAATTCCATCCAACGGATTGATCGATGGGCGATGAAATAAATAAAAATATTTCGTTAAGTTTTTTTTCTCCTCAGTGGGTGGTGTTAAAATTCTCTCTCATTTATTGTTTTATTTTCAAACGCTATTTTTAGCACTCACGACAGCTGGCTGTGCGGCACAGCCAGCTGCGTCCAAAAAGGGTCTCTCGTTCGGTGGCACGCGATGAACGTTTCGATCGCCCGCCCTCTTGCGGGTCGTTCAGTAGAGCGATGGCAACGGCTGCCCTTTTTCCAGCATGAGGCCATCTATCCAGCTGTTTTCGCATGCTTCCATTTTTCAGCAGATGTCAGCGCTGTTCAAAATAATCGTGACCATTTTCTTGACGGGAAAGGACGTGCTCAAAAGTAAAGGATTCTCGTGGAGCTCGGTCACCCGCCACTCTTTTTATAGAAATCCAATCTATTCTTCGTGACGGGCAACAGTCAAAACGTCCGAGTTGGGTGTTCCCAGAGTGGGAACACTGCGCGTTAAAGGGTTTAAGCTTGCAGTCAGTGGCTATCAAGCAGCAATAACAAGAATCTCCCGAACAATATTTTAATTAAAATCATGAAACTTGTCACTTCACATTGTAACGTGCATTAGAGATGAGTTCGGGCTCATTTTTTGAAGCCCGAGCCCGAAGACTTTTAATCCGAGCCCGAGCAATATTATTAAAGTTGGAGCCCGAGCCCGAAATTTCAGCCTAAAGACAAATAAAATTAACTACTTCATTAATGGGATACAATAAATTTTGGAGCTTCACACACCTTCTAGTCCCCCGTGCCGCTATTTTTTGAAATAAGTACGTCTATTTATCCCATGAATCGCTTTTTAAAACCTGTTTCAAGGAGTATGTTCAACAAAGGAGAAATTTTTCACGAGCCCGAGCCCGAACGCAATCGTGAATTACAGAGCCCGAGCCCGAGTCGGGCTCGGGCTGAGCCCGTCTCATCTCTAACGTGCATCCTTTCGCACAGACAACGCTCGCAAGTTGAACAGTGCAAAATATGAAAAGTGCTGCGCCTACACTATTTTACACATTTTGACTTTTCCCCAGGTCGACCCATCTGCAAAGCTATTCTGTAAGTTCGATGCACAATGACAATGCTCGCTTGAAGTACCGATCTTCAGGCAAGGGCGAATGAAAGCCCCCCTCCCCCCGAGAAATAAAGAAATTAATGTAAAAGATCCTATTTTACTTCCATAAAATGGATGTATATATATGTCAATCTTCCAACTAACCGCCCCCGCCGACCCACTTGCATTCATCCGCCACTGTCTTCAGGATTCAAGTTTAAAATTTGTATGTTTCGAATCACAAGCATGCATAGTAGTCGAGTTATATGGGCCCGTGGGGCTCGAGCCCCCCCAATAAATTGTGAATAGGGGCTGAGCCCACCCAATAATTTATCACTCAATACAGAAAACTAATTTATACCTAGCATAAAAAAAGTATTCACGCCATTTACAAATGTTTAAAAAAAAAAAACCTTTACTTGTACTTTTAAAAATTTTCTTCTTTTGATTTCAATCATGATTTAGTATTCATTGTGACGCCCTGTAACACACAATGTAACTATAAGCTGCCCTCGCCAGGCTCTGGTTCATTAAAATCAGATTACGTAATGTAAAGTATGAAATGAAGAAAAGTTCAGATGTGTCTAAAATGCACTATCTCATCGAAAATGTTTTTTTGTCCTCCTTTGGATTTTTTACTTTGCTTCTATTTTTAACTTATAACATGGTAGGAAGATACTAACATGGATACTTACCTTACATTGGTCTGGAATTCTATGGACCCATAGAGATCGAGCGCCTCGAATAATTTACACTTATATATATAGTAAGTCACAGCTGCCAACTACTACGGAATATAACTAACCACTTTTTGTAAACAGTATATTTTTAAATTATTTTTTTCAAAATAGTAACCAGCTCGCTCGCGCATCACGAAAATTTTGCTGTATTTTAAGCCAAAAAATCATGTAGAAAAAGGGGTTAATTCTATTCCGTAGTAGTTGGCAACTGTGAGTAAGTTATATGTACGGGAATCAGTGGCGTAGCCAGAAATTTTTCATGGGGGGGAGAGGGGTTACGACTTTTGCAACTCACATATATATGTATATACGCCACTGACGTGAATATATGTGGTTGTGGGGCCCGGCCCCCCCAATAATTTTGAAAACTTTACGCTTATGCAAGCACGTGTGAATTTCCTCTTACATAGCTTAGGAGTCCAATGCACGAGGAAAAAATACATAAAATAACGTATTTTTATATTTAAAAAAAAAAAAGTCATTCTTTAAACTTTTTAAACTCACTCGCATTTTTTCAAATCTTGACTCTTACTGTTACTGATAGTGAGTCAACCCGACTCGCAGATGGAGCAAGTACAGTTGCCCATTATGACGCGATTTATGTTACATACAGACATTGGCGTAACATTGGATGGGGGAGGGCAAAGCGTGTTTCCTACTGCAGAAAATACGCTTTTCAAATATCTGAATTTTCTTCAATTTTTAGGGTGGGGCCATTTCCCTTTCTTGCCGTTAATAACTTACGCCTATGCATACAGACACTGAATTAAAAAAAAAAAAATCTTTCATAGTCGTGTGGTTGTCTTTGATTGTTAATTACAGTATTACGGATTGAATGAAGTTCATGAAATGTTTTTCACTCGTTATCTGACAAAGTTTTTCAATAGAGTCGATGCCGTGTTTAAAAAGACGTTGGTTAAAGGTACACCTGCGAAAAAAAAAACCGCCCCCTTGCTCTTTATTTGGCCGTCGTTCATCGTACAGCAAAGTTATATGTATCATTCGTTTGCAAATAATGTTTACTTTAATTTACTATTAATTTAATTTGCATAAGGAGCCGTCTTCCTATTTAATTCTGCAACAACTTCATTTTTCTCAATGGCAACACTATTTTCACTTTATTAAGCGAAAGAAAATCTTACCCTAATGACCCTAAATTTAAATTTTCAAAAATTTTCCGAGATATTGCGAATTCTTTTTTGCGCGATTTTATGAGACTTTCTGCAAATTGAAAAACGCTATCTGTTAAGCTTCCGAACTTTTCGCCTTTCGTTCATTTCGCTTAGCGATATGAGTTAAAGAAATAAATATTATTTACAAGGAAAATACTGTTTTTATAGATTAAAGTTTTTTGTACTGAGATTATCAGGGATAGAAATTAGAATATTGATTCAGTGGTCAGAATGAACCGTGACTACAAAACTTCCTGGGTCCGTATACATGATTTAAAGAAAAAATGCAAACGAGTGCTTACGACTTTGAAAATCTTTCTCATTTTGAAATTGTTATTGAGTATTGGAAGGTTCTCTTAGGCAGGCGAAATGTTGCCAGGAGTGTGAATCTGTTCTTGGCTCTTCTGACTACAAGAATGAATGTTACCATAAGCGTAAAGTTTTCAAATTTATTGGGGGTGCCGGGCCCCACTACCACATATATTCACGTCAGTGGCGTAGACATGGGAGGGGGGTTAGGGGGTCATAACCACCCCCCATGAGGAATGTTTTGCCATACAAAATGTATATTCTTCACTCCCTTATCATACACCCGTATACATATATGTGAGTTGCAGAAGTCTGCCCCTCATGAAAAATTTCTGGCTACGCCACTGATTCACGTATATATAACTTACTCATAGCTGCCAACTACTATGGAATATAATTAACCCTTTTTTCTACATGATTTTTCGGCTTAAATTATAGCAAAATTTTTGCGCTACGCTCGCGAGCTGGTTACTATTTTGAAAAAAAAAATTATTAAAAAATATACTGTTTACAAAAAGTGGTTAATTATATTCCAAAGTAGTTCGCAGCTTTGACTTACTATATATAAGCGTAAATTATTGGAGGCGCTCGAGCTCTATGGGTCCATAGAATTCTACACCAATGTAACTTATAACATGGTAGGAAGATCCATGTAAGTATCTTCCTACCATGTTATAAGTTAAAAATAGAAGCAAAGTAAAAAATCCAAAGGAGGAAAAAAAATATTTTCGATGAGATAGTGCATTTCAGACACATCTGAACTTTTCTTCATTTCATACTTTATATTGCATAATCTGATTTTAATGAACCAGAGCCTAGCGAGGGCAGCTTATAATAACATTGTGTGCTACGTGGTGTCACTAAGAATACTAAATCATGATTGAAATCAAAAGAAGAAAATTTTTAAAAGTAAAGGTTTTTTTAAAACGTTTGTAAATGGCGTGAATACTTTTTTATGTTAGTATAAATTAGTTTTCTGTATTGAGTGGTAAATTATTGGCTGGGCTCAGCCCCTATTCACAATTTATTGGGGGGGCTCGAGCCCCATGGGGCCATATAACTCTACGCCTATGAATGTTACTCAGCTACGGTCGAATATGAAGAATTGTTTCATGATTGAAAATTTATGTGTCTGAATTTCGTATAAAAACCGCAATTACTTTTTTGCCGACCCAATATTATCACTGTGTTAGTTATTTCACTTTCTTCATTTAATATTATCGTCTGCAGTGTCCAACATTTTTATAAGACTTTTGGCGGTATTTTAATTTACAGTCAGGTGAAAATTTAAACAAAAAAAAAGTGATTTTGAATGTTTGTTGAGTGCTTGACAAAGTGGGGAAGTCCAAAGACCTGATGTTTTAGATATTATAAAAGGTCTAATTCATGACTGGAATGTTGAGGATGCTAGTATTTCAGAAATAGGATGAATTGAAAACATGCATCTAATTCTATACATGGAAAATATTTTATTTGCGGGGATATAGTAGCGGACGCAACAATAGACGCTTTAAAGAAACCATGAAACTTTTCAAACCTCCAATTTATTTGCTTCAAAATTTGCTTTTTTTAATACCGCTAAGTTTTACTATCTTTGTGCAAAAGTAATCTAATTTACGTTCATTTGACGCAATTTTCAAAAAAATTATCACTTAATAAATTTATATAGGGTCCCTTAACTCACGAAAATAATGCATTTTATTTAATATAAATTAAACGACCGAACGTAAAAATTTGAAATTTTACACAGCCATGTAATATTACTTTCTGCATCTATTTCCATCGAAATTTGGCTAGGTCGCTCTTCATAATTTTTTGAATATTAATTCAATAATCCATAATTCATATTAATATTTTATTAAAAATTATAACAAGAGTAAATTATGTTTAGTTCGAATAATACGAATAAAAATCAGCTTATCAATAATTCATGAGATATGAATTAAAATATGAAAAAATACTTTAACATAGGGGGAGAGGGATTTGGGAAGCTCACAACTCACTCATATGAAGTTCAAATTTATGGAAAATAGGTATCCGGGTTTAAAATGAGATTATTTTTTTGAAATATGAAGTGAAATCCAGGGATTGCTATTGGAGGGGGGGGGGAGTTCGTGAGAATTTTAATATGGAGAGGGCCCCTTGTGCAAGTTTTATGCATAGCAAATTAAAGTTTATGTCAATTGTAAACGATTGGCTCATGTAACTTTGCTGTACGTCGAACGACGGCCGAATAAAGTATAAATGGGCGTTTTTACCACAGCACATCCCACCTTCTATTGCTTACTAGGCGCGTTCTATCTAGGAAAATAATGACTCATTTTCGAAGTTTACGGAAGCTAAAAACGCGGTCGAACCGAAATGGATAGACAACGACTTAGAAATGTAAAAGTCGTATAAATGAGAAACGTATAAACGGTGCTTTCCTGTATGTCAATTTCCCCCCCCCCCCCCCCCGCCGTTCCAGAGATCTTTGCTTCCCTGCATGGGTCTAGCAGGATCGGACATTGTTGTCAGAAAATTAATTCATTCTCAACATTTCCTGTGGTCATCGTTACGCGTTTCAGATGCAGAGCCGCGATTAGGGAGTGGCCCATCGGGGAACCGGCCAGGGCCTCTAAAATGCAGGGCCGCTAAAGAACTGTAAAATTCATGGATATCCAGTAGTGAAATAAACTTCCTGACCTCAATCGGAAAACTCCACATTCATCCTGGGTGCCTATTGAACTTTACAATTCAAGGAAAAAGGCGTATTATAAGCGAACAATCCTTCACATTCGCTTCCTCTGACACTCCAAGAAAAACTATGCCAACTCGGAAAAAATTATGTTTATAAAATGAATTCAATACGATATTGGAAGCGAAGGCCATACTCATTCATGCACAATAGTGTATAAGAAAAAAAAAAGATTTTTTCCTTCCCAGATGTCAGTCAAATGACCGCAATTTTCACATTATTTCATTATTTATACAAGATGATTTAATGAATGTTTTTAAATGTTTAGAATTTGTAATTTCGTGTATAGCTTTCTTTTTCAAATGGACAGAATGATAAGCAGCCAGAATGCAGCATTTACATCTTAATCTAATTACCTTCATTAGAATCAGTAGCAGCAGCTGCGGGTTTTTACTAGAGGGGGGGAGAGGTCAAGATCTCCAATTTTGTAAGTAGGGGGGGTTTGCAACTCTAAAGACGTCCCTGCTCAGATGCAAGAGTGAAATTTGTTAGGGATGGACGCGAGACGAAAAATAAGCGTCTCGCGTCTCGCAAAAATCCCTATATGTAGCCGTAATGTTAAAAATGTGTGTCTCGTCTCGCAAAATAGTCGTCTCGCGTCCATCCCTAAAATTTGTCCTGGAGTAGACTCGTCCCAATACAGCGAAACCTCTCCGAGCGGCCACCCCTGTATAGCGGTCACCCCTTTTGGACTAATTGTGCTACTGGGGATATAAGTCCCAGGAATAACTGGAATTGAATCTGTTATCTCTTTTGTATGCTCCCACACCCTTAAGATGGGGAATCCCTTGGACAATCAGAATCAGGTGTGGAAGTTGTCCTACAAATGAATTTTTTACAAGTGAATTTTTGTCTCTTTCAGGCTAATTCCTTCCCTGACGAGGAATTTCCCGATGTTTGTCACAGCGAGCAAGCTAAACTTTCGACACAATCGACTTTAGGGAAAATCGATGAAAGGATCGAAAATTCCGACGTGGTTACAAAATAATCGGTTAGCGATCGGCTTTTTAAAGTAAAAAAAAAAAATGAACTAGAAAAAATGGTTTGTTTCAGAGAATTGTATCCTTTAAAAAAAAAAAAAAAAAAAAAAAAAATGTAAGAAAGCATTGAATAAAGTACTATTTTCTCTTTAGACAAGTTTTAAATTTCATGTTAAATAAGGAATAGGTGTCAGACTTGTTGACGCATTATAGCAATTACCTTATAATAGTTCATAAAACCCTTGAGAGCGGCCAGCCCCTCTCAGCGGCCCAATAGTCTCGGTACGGCGGGGTGACTGCTCAGAGAGGTTTCACTGTACATAGCATTCACATTAGAGATGAGTTCGGGCTCATATTTTGAAGCCCGAGCCCGAGGACTTTTCATCCGAGCCCGCCCGAGCACGAGCAATATTATTTAAGTCGGAGCCCGAGCCCGAAATTTCAGCTAAAGTAAAAAAAAAAAAAAGTTCAATTACTTCATTGATAGAATATGAATTTTGGCGTTTCTGCAAATAAAAGAAAAATAGAGTTGCAAACTCTCAATGCACTTTCTCATTCTTTATATCCGTGTTTATCCAAAAATGTCGGATCTCATGACTCACTCAGTCATATAAGCCGCCATTCTGAAAATACCCAATGAGCTTTACGCACCTTCTAGGCGCCTGTGCCACTATTTTCTTTTTTTTATAAGTACTTTTATTTTCCTCATCCATTAGTTTTTAAAATCTGTTTCAAGGAGTATGTTCAATAAAGAAATTTTTCACGAGCCCGAGCCCGAACGCAGTTGTGAATGACAGAGCCCGAGCCCGGTTCGGGCTCGGGCTGAGCCCGTCTCATCTCTAATTCACATGCGGGTTCGAAAATTGGGAGAGAGAGAAAAGGATAAAGCCATCGGATCTTCGTCATTTTATGCGGGCAGGTGTTCCGGCCGAATATATGGGGATTCCGAAGTCGTCCAAGTAAACCAGTTTTCTCACTAAGAAGTCTGGATTTATGAGCATAGACTTCCAGGTTTTACCGAAAAAAAAAAAAAAAAAAACTCTTCCATTGGGACAGAGGTTTTGATTTTTTTTTTTCAGGATCGTATTTCGAAACGGTCCACTTTCTTGTTGGACTCGTCTGATTTCTTGAAGCAACATTGAATTATACGGACATTTGAACGAATCGTTTAGTTAGAAGCTGATGTTCTAGGATAGAATGACTGGGAAATTCTATTTATATAGTTTTATCTTCTGGGAAAACTCATTTCTTCTTAGGTCCTCCTCCCGAACCCCTTTGCGGGGTTTGCAGGGGCGTAGAAGATAGAGATGAGACGGGCTCAGCCCGAGCCCGAACCGGGCTCGGGCTCTGTCATTCACAACTGCGTTCGGGCTCGGGATCTGTCATTCACAACTGCGTTCGGGCTCGGGCGGGCTCGGGCTCGTGAAAAATTTCTTTATTGAACATACTCCTTGAAACAGATTTTAAAAACTAATGGATGAGGAAAATAAAAGTACTTATAAAAAAAAAATAGTGGCACAGGCGCCTAGAAGGTGCGTAAAGCTCTTTGGGTATTTCAGAACGGCGGCTTATATGACTGAGTGAGTCATGAGATCCGACATTTTTGGATAAACACGGATATAAATTAGAAAGTGCATTGAGAGTTTGCAACTCTATTTTTCTTTTATTTGCAGAAACGCCAAAATTCATATTCTATCAATGAAGTAATTGAACTTTTTTTTTTTTTAATCTTTAGCTGAAATTGCGGGCTCGGGCTCCGACTTAAATAATATTGCTCGGGCTTCAAATTATGAGCCCGAACTCATCTCTAGTAGAAGAGGTACTGACAACCGACTCCTGCTCAAGCTACGCCGACATGGAATGACCCATTCTGGGATCGGGAAGCAACGCTGGGACTGGAGGGAGTCTGCACCGTCGCGTCTTTGCCACGAGCAGAGCCTTATGATCGCATGGGGAAATCGGGACTTTGCCCAGGGCCCCCCATTTCAAATATTATTCTGAAATATATTTATTCTATCAAAATGTTATGAAAAATAAAACAAATTTCATAGATTGGGGCCCCCCAATTCATCCATGCCCGGGGCCCGTTGTTCATAATCAGACTTTGGCCACGAGCGTCGACTGTATATATGTACCACTGCAGTACAGAGTACAGCGATGCATTTTAAATATTTCCATTCTCGGTTAAAATAATTATTTATATTGTGTACAAATGGGAGTAACCTCTACTTAGCCAATACCTTAATATTAATACCTTAATATTAATACAGGTTTTACGAGGCTCCTGTGTTTTTATACCGAAGGTATGTATTGTAGTGTGTGTATTAACCCTTTGAGTCGCAACCCTTTCCCGATGCCGAAAAAAAAGCAGCCGTTGCCATCGCTCGACTGAACGACCCGCAAGAGGGCGGACGATCGAAACGTTCATCGCGTGCCACAGATCGAGAGACCCTTTTTGGACGCAGCTGGCTGGCATCTTGCGGGTCGTTTCAGTTCGCCAAAGACCCTTTTTTTTACGACAGCTGGCTGTGAGCTGCGTCCAAAAAAGGTCTCTAGATCTGTGGCACGCGATGAACGTTTCGATCGTCCGCCCTCTTGCGGGTCGTTCAGTCGAGCGATGGCAACGGCTGCCCTTTTTTCAGCATGGGGCAACCTACTCAGCTGTTCTCGCATGCTTCCATTTTTCAGCAGATGTCCGTGCTGTTACAAATAACCGTGACCCTTTTTGGACGGGAAAGGACGTGCTCAAAAGTAAAGGATTCTCGTGGAGCTCTATCACCCGCCACTCTTTTTTATAGAAATGCAATCTATTCTTCGTGATGGGCAACAGTCCAAACGTCCGAGTTGGGTGTTCCCAGAGCGGGAACACTGCGCGTTGAAGGGTTAAGACAGACCTGCACCCAAGGCATCTGCCTAGGATGGAGGGGGGGGCTTGGTCAGAGGACCTTCTAAGGGGTTCTAATCACGTTCCATCTGGAAAAAACCGAGCCAAGCTCCAGACCGTTGGATCGATCGAGCCCAAACCCGGTACCTTTCATTCTTCGGCCGTCTATCATTCTGAGTGTCTTATCCACTCGGCCATGGCGGGGCTTATGCAGAGGAGGGTGGCGATGAAAGCCAAGCATTTCAACTAAAATGGACCGCTGATGGACCTATCCACTATTGCAGCTTGCGGGGGCACACAGTACACTCTCGGGGGGGTGACTCAAACTCTCCGCGGAGTTTCTAACACCTATTCCTCAAATATAAAATTAATTTTTTAGGTAGCCCCTAGCCCCTCCCTCATCCTACGTCCAGTTGTGCTAATAAAGGGTATTGGCAACGACGAAAGACGGAACAGTATTACGCGAGTTAAGGGAAATTATAAAATTAGGAAAAAATTAGGGATGGACGCGAGACGAAAAATAGGAGTCTCGCGTCTCGCAAAATAGCCTAAAAGCTTTGTCTCGTCTCGCAAAAATCCCTATATCGTAATGTTAAAAATGTGTGTCTCGTCTCGCAAAAAAGCTGTAAATCTCTGTCTCGTCTCGCAAAAAAGTCGTCTCGCGTCCATCCCTAAAAAAAATGTCAGGTTGTAACGAAAGTTTTCCGCCATCTGCCTGAAAAACTAACTTCTAACTCCTTAGATAACTGATTTTGAACTTTCGGTACCAAACCTGCACAGTGTCACATGATACAACAATAGTACTTAAAGCTGTACTCATAATTCGTTGATATTCTGTAACTGACTTTTTGCAACACAACTGGAAGTAAAGGATGGTTCTAATCCTCTAGAGTGATAGTTCCATTTGAGACACCTTATTCTTAATGATAACTATTTTTTACAGATTTCACAACACAATGTTATAAAGTAAACCTCTTTCTTTCAAATGCCAAAAATCGTTTGACAAAATAGGAGCCAATACGCCAACAAGAACTGTGTGCTGACGATGTTTGCGGTGGCGGGAAACTTTCGTTACAACCTAATAAAAAATAATAATCATAATACGGCAAAACCTCGATGAAAGTTCAAAACTGAAAAAAAGAGATAACTCGTCGCTTAATAAAATTTTGCGCACGCCCCAGAATTCAGGCACTTTTAATAATGCCCATCAGCGATGTTTTTTCAAAAGGGGTCGTCCCAAAAAGCAGCGTTTCAAAAGTATACCCTCTAAAAATGAAGCTCTAAAGAGCAGAGGGTTGTTAACCCTTTAACGCGCAGTGTTCCCGCTCTGGGAACAGAAAAATCGGACGTTTGGACTGTTTGCCCGTCACGAAGAATAGATTGGATTTCTATAAAAAGAGTGGCGGGTGACCTAGCTCCACGAGAATGCTTTACTTTTGAGCACGTCCTTTCCCGTCAAAAGAGGGTCACGATTCTTTTGAACAGCACTGGCATCTGCTGAAAATGGAAGCATGCGAGAACATCTGGATAGAGGGCCCCATGCTTAAAAAAGGGCAGCCGTTGCCATCGCTCGACTGAACGACCCGCAAGAGGGCGGACGATCGAAACGGTCATCGCGTGCCACAGATCGAGAGACCTTTTTTTGATGACAGCTGGCTGTGCGGCACGCGATGACCGTTTCGATCGTCCGCTCTCTTGCGGGTCGTTCAGTCGAGCGATGGCAACGGCTGCCCTTTTTTTCAGCATTGGGAAAGGGTTGCACCTCAAAGGGTTAACCTCCAACCTCTCCATTGGCTTACGCCAATGATCCTACTATATAGTTACGCTGATCCCCGACTCACTGATTCTGTCACAATTCCGGATAACCACTCCAGGATAAAACGTTTACCCCCATGAGTCCAAAAAGATTCAAAAGCTAAGCACAAAGAGCGCAATAACATGGACACCGTTTGTATAATCCGCTTGACATTTTTCATAATTATGTATAAAATTATAGAAAACAATCTACGTTACTTTAAATATCTAAAAACCCACCCGTTTCTTCATTTTTAAGCGATTTTTCGCCATTTTCTGCTCCATTTTACTTCCGAGAGTTAAAAAAAAAAAAAAAAAAAAAAAAAAAAATTAATCATTTGCGTGACAAAATGAGCTATTTCGAGTGACAAGGACGTCCTATGAAATCACGGTTATCAGGCTTCGGCGGAAAAATTGCGATTCCAATTCGCTTAAACTAATTTTTCAATAGATGACCCAATTCTTTTTCACAAATAAAATGATTTCGTCTGCAGGAAGCATTGATATAAGAGGGGATGTTACTAGCGAAACAAAATCTTTCCAATGCGAAAAGTTTCGCACTTTTTTGGAAGAAAATGTAATTCCGATTTTGGCTTATATTAAAAATTGAATATAAAGTTATTTTAAGTGGACGAAGATTCAACCTATATTGAGTGTATGGTATGCATATTTTGTTAAATGTTTTCTCACTGCGGGCTTTTTCTTAGGTGTATAATATTGGCTATAAAAGCAATTCTATATTTAAAAGAAGCACGAAATCAGTATGGGCTGGTCGTCACGTCGAGCGATGGCAACGGCTGCCCTTTTTTCAGCATGGGGCAATATCTATCCAGCTGTTCTCGCATTCTTCCATTTTTCAGCCGATGTCAGTACTGTTCAAAAGAATCGTGACCCTTTTTTGACGGGCAAGGACGTGCTAAAAAGTAAAGGATTCTCGTGGAGCTCTGTCACCCGCCACTATTTTTATAGAAATCCAATCTATTCTTCGTAACGGGCAACAGTCAAAACCTCAGAGTTGGGTGTTCCCAGAACGGGAACACTGCGCGTTAAAGGGTTAATGACTTCATTGACAATCCATTGGGCCGTTTGCGCAAATTCCAGACTCATAGAATAGCAAACTCTTACTGCGCTTTCCAATTCTTTCTATTTAAGTTTATCCAATGATAAGAATTGGTTGACTTCTCTCATGAATCACTTTAACCCTTTAACGCGCGGTGTCCTCACCCTGAGGACACCCAACTCTGGCGTTTTGACTGTTGCCCGTCACGAAGAATAGATTGGATTTCTATAAAAATAGTGGCGGGTGACCTAGCTCCACGAGAATCCTTTGCTTTTGAGCACGTCCTTTCCCGTAAAATAAAAATTGTCACGATTCTTTTGAACAGCACCGACATCTGCTGAAAAATGGAAGACTGCGAGAACAGCCGCAGAGATGGCCCCATGCTGAAAAAAGGGCAGCCGTTGCCATCGCTTAACTACCAGCAAGATGGCGGACGACAGCTGGCTGTCGTCAAAAAAGGGTCTCTCGATCTGTGGCACGCGATGAACGGTTCGATCGTCCGCCCTCTTGCTGATCGTTCAGTCGAGCGATGGCAACGACTGCCCTGTTTTTCACCATTGGGAAAGGGTTGCGCCTCAAAGGGTTAAAATCTGTTTACAAGGAGTATGCTCAATAAAGGACCCAGAGACCGAACACGATCTTGAATTTCAGATGTCAACTGTACTCGATACCGACTTCAGGTCCTACAAAATTCGAAAGGCAAATGGACGTTTTCCAAATTCCAAGCCCTTCCCAGCCGCCTAGGGTTGCATCTTGTAGACACAAACATTGCAGTAGTCCTTTCCTATTTCCGTAGCTACAGTAAGAGATATCTTTCGAGTTCTTTCCTCAAGGTCCCTTTCACCAGTTGCGTTTCTCCATCGGGAAAAACTCCATAAAAGCACCACCCCATTCAGAGCCTGATCACAGGGGGTCGGGGCCCCGGGGCAAGAGTTTATTTTGGGGCCCCTATACTATCACAAGCATTTTAACTTCTTTTTGTTGGCTGTTGCATTTTCCCGACATAAAAATAAAACATTTTTAAAGAATACTAAAATTGAATTAAAAGTTACCTATTTATTTATTATTATTTAGAACAAGACTCTGTATTTAAAAGTGATTTTAATATTTTTTAGTCCGTTTGTATTATTCTCACTCCAAAAAATTTTCTCGATATACCAAAAAGTTCGAAATTTTCTTTCCTTCATCACGAAATAAAAAAGGTTAACTAATGGATATTTTGGGATAAGCATACATAGGACCAAACCATAACATAGGACCAAACCAATTTATTGTTAAAAATTATGTAGATATTACAAAGGAAATTGAGTTGCAAAAAAATGTATCATTGCAGCCTATATGAATATGTAATAAATCATGATAACACTCAATCGGGAGATTGGGGGGGGGCCTTATTTTTCCGGGGCCGCGGGCTAGTGGCCCGCATGCCCGTGCGATAATCAGACTCAGACCTCATTCGCTCTAGTCCCACGAGAAACAGTCATTCAACAACTCCAACACGTACCCACATTTTTTGACTGAACCTCTTTCCCTCGTCCAACACTCAGTTTTGAAATCTTATCCGAATAGTATGCGGCTTATCTGAAGCACTCAATAGCAAGAAAATACGGAGAGGGGAGGGATGGCGACCGAAAAAGCAAGCGTCTGCTGCTTCGGTGGACTGTAATAGGAATGCAATCCACTATAGTACGTCCATCTAATCAACTATAGTAGTATACCCCTGCAATCGACAGCGGGGCAAGGTGAACAACCTCTGCAAATTTAGCAAAAGAAAAAGCGGCAGCTGCTCCACTCATATGCAGGTATTCGAGCAGATAAACTGTGTAATGAATCGTCCCAAAATCAAAGACCCAGTGGCGTAGCCAAGAGGGGAGTTAGGGGGGGGGGTCATACCCCCCCCCCTTGAGGCATTTTTTCCCATAAAAAATGTATATTTTTCACTCCCTTATCCCACTCACGTATACATACACTACTGTCCAAAAGTATTGCAAGTTTCAGAAATCTAATCCTTTTCAACATTAAGCCCCTCACCCCCGTCAAAATTAAAAATCAATATAATTGATATTTTTTAATATCAACATGTTAAATGAATGACTTCAAAAACAAGATAGCATTAAACTACAGAACAAAAATAATTATTTAATGTATTGAAAAAATAGCATCAAAAATATATAGGTTATTACAGAAATCATAATCCATTTTGGCACGCCGGAATAAAATTCAATAAAGAATTAATTTCAAGTTACTCCACAAAAAGGTGATAATAAATAAATGCAATTGAACTCAAGATCATTTATTATGTTGCTGAGCAGCTTTGGCTTGGATCACAACAGCCACTCTTTTAGATATGGAATCCATAATGTTTGACAACACTTCCTTCGGTGTTTCAGGGTGCCAACACAAATGACGGGTTCCCGAAGCTCTCATTTTGTTTTGGGTGATTTTCGGATGTATTCTTTCCAATTATACTACATAAATTCGCAAAAATATTAAATCTGGCAAATTTCCGGTGCATTTTTTTTTCTGGGTTTGTTCTTGAAACGAGGGTTAGATTTCAAAAACTTGTAATACTTTTGGCCAGTAGTGTATACATATATATGAGTTGCAGTAGTCGTAACCCCTCCCCCCCTCCACCGTACATGAAAAATTTCTGGCTACGCCACTGCAAAGACCTATTCACTAGAATGCTAGATATTGAAAAGTTTGATCTATTTATGATACAGACTTTGAGGTTTCTTTAATAATTTAAATCCCCCCCCCTTGCCACAAAAAAAGTCTGTTTTCAATCTTTGGTGTTTGAAAAACAAAATCACTGTTTATTGATTTTTTCACTTTATCTCATAGGTAAGGAGTGATAGTACTGAACTTATCGGTCACTACCTAAGTATCACAGTGAAGCTCGTCCAGTTTTGAAAAATGTTACATTATTTTACGTTAAAAAAAAAAAAAAAGTAATATTGAATGAATTTTCTAGTACCTCTCCGCCGTTTATAAGTGAGTTAGGATTGATTTATGTTATGTTAAAATGAACGTTTGAGTTCATGGGTGCCGAAAGTGGGGTGCCAGAGGGTGCACTTGCACCCTTCTTAGAATTTGAAAAAAAGAAACATGATCCTAATAATAACCCATATTCAGGGGCGTAGCCAGAAATTTTTCATGGGGGTGTTACGACTACTATAACTCATGTATATGTATACGTATGTGTGATAATAGAGTGAATAATATACATTTTGTATGGCAAAAAATTTCTCAGGGGGGGGGGTTATGACCCCCCTAACCCACCCCGTGGCTACGCCCCTGCCCATATTCATTGCACTTATGAGTGTGCGTGAGTTCTTCAGTTATGCAGTGGCGGCTCGTGGGTTATGTAAATGGAGGTTCACAAAATTAATTTCGAAAATTAAATAGGCAGATACGACGCACCTTACAAGTTAAACTATATTTGCATTTCCAGCAGTTAAAGTAAAACAATGCACGCAACTGAAAGAAAAAAAGTCATCTTGGGTCTTACATTTCGTCACCAAGATAAGTTTTAGCAAAAATACTGTCTGAAATTTTTTATTTCAATTTTTTTTTTCAAAAGGATACTATTCAAAAATGTCATTGCTGTAGCTCCGAAACACTTATTGGACTCCCATCTTAATTATGGACACTCGTTCGTAAAAAATCCTGCAGTGAAATAGGATGAAAATAAAGAAAATAATATGAAAGTGAAAAAAAAAAATGGATTCACTAACCGAACACAACAAACCAAGAGAGAATCCGGAGGAGATAACGGGACATGATACCGAAAAAATATCTGTTTTTATTATTTATTTGCGGAACTGCGTAAATGCAATATGTATGGTTGATGGGAGTTTCATTTGCTTTTGAAATTATATAAAACTTTGAATTTTGTTAGAAATGATGCAGAACTCGGGACATGTTGCGCCAATAAAATTTTTATCTAATTAAGCGGCCGCAATGTGCCGAATAGTGAATTCCTAAAATTTTCAATTGGGGACGGGATAATTGCGTAGTGAAGATTGCTTATTCCCCTCTCGTTTTAGTGTATGAGATATGGGTTTCATACTGAATCGGGAACCCGGGTTCAACCTGTTCATTCACACCATCAAAAAGGAA
This sequence comes from Cheiracanthium punctorium, assembly GCA_038373885.1. Lineage (NCBI taxonomy): Eukaryota > Metazoa > Arthropoda > Arachnida > Araneae > Cheiracanthiidae > Cheiracanthium > Cheiracanthium punctorium. The sequence continues at coordinate 398,000 of JAWZYV010013430.1, forward strand.
AGACAACAGGGAAGACTTGTGACCAGGGTTGCTTCTCGACATGGATCTTTGAATGCTCGGCTGAGACCCAGCCTTGTATTAGCGAACTGCTCCTGTAGATCCTTCATTTACGTTCACATAGCTTGGCTTTTGGTGAAAGAAGAATTTTTAATAACTGATGAAATATTTTATTTATAAATATTAATTTATTTAAGAGAAAAATATGAAATATCCATAAGATTTAATTACATATAAGTATTCATCCATTTTGATGAAATGTAGCCAATATTATAAGTAAAAAAAAAAAAAAATCGTAGTTATTAAGTTTCCAATCAGAGCATAAAATGTGAAAATAAGCATTGCATCAACTGTTTCCAAAATGTAATAATTATAGCCAGACATGCTAAGTTTGAAATTTTTTCCACGAAAAAATAATGATAGCATAGTTGAATAATTTATTCATAATTCTGGATTATGCGTCAATATGAACTGGACATTAAAACTCACTTGCAATCCAAATCTCATTTTTAAAGCTATCTAAATATTTACCAAAAAAAAAAAAAAAAAAAAAAATAGTTATCAGAAGTATGAAACCGAATATCTATTTTGACATCAGTGATCATTTGTGGTGGTGCTGGTGGGGGAGTTGGAGGCTAATTAAAAGAATAATCTAAAAAAAAAAGTTCTCTAAAATGATTGAATTCCATTGGTTTTTATTTACAAACAACGATGACTCTGCGCAAATTAATAAATGAATGGTTTCTTTAAAAAAAATCATTCTGTAATTATTATATAATAAATTTATACATGACGGGGTTTTTTGCCATAAAATTATTATCTAGATAACAATATATATATATATATATATATACATGAACATACAACGGACACACACGTGTGAGTGTGCGTGTGTTATAAGAACTTTTCCCAGATTGGATCCAGCATTTTAAGCGGAAAACGTCTTAAACGGAAAAGCACTCAGCATAAATGATAAAAAATAGTATAAACATATTTCTTTTATAAAGGATAATTGAAGTATTATATTATAGTTTTATCGTTTCTTAAAATGAAATTTCAAAAGTACGAACAGGAGTGTCCTATAATAGCCCTCCCTGGACACGTGTGTCCTATAATAGCCATCCCAGATAGCGTTCCTACGAGATAATGACACAAATGGGTTACAAATATTAAAATAAAAATAATTTTTTAATGTAGCTTGCTCAAATATATGCAAGTAATTTTAAAATTCAATTTTGGAAATCTTCAAAAAGTTGCACTGCGAAACTCAACAGCGGTCAAAAACGGGTTAACACGCTTGTGATAGTAAAAGGGCCCCAAAGTGAGTGCCCCATCTAAATAGGGTCAGGCTTTGGACTTACCATACCGACTTTCCTCTGTTTACTTATTATTTTTCTGTCTTCTTCTCTTTCCTTCCTTTATCCTCTCCTTTTTGTGTTTTGTATATCCCTCGTGCTGTCCTAATTTTGAATGTTACGTGTTTGTGTGGATTGCAGAGTGCTGATACTATACCAGGAACGATAACAAAGGCGACGCAAGTTAAACGGTAGAGGCTTCAGGCAAAGTGTACCCTCCCTTCTCAGGATGGCATACCTCCTCATATACAGCAGTGCAATTCTGATTGAAAAGTGATTCGTAATGGGTGCGTCAATTTGTGCGAGAGAAATTCTCGCGCGAGGCCAGACTGTCTCGTCTCGCATGGCGAGACGAGAACGCGAGACAATGCGAGGTTTCTTGCGTCTCGCGTCTATCCCCAGTAATAATAATTTCTCTGTTACTATTTCATTCTATCTACAACTTTCTTTAGCTGAATGGTTCAGTGTTCGCCGGTAATTATTTCAGCGCAAACTTTCATTTAAGCGTGACCTATGTAGTGATGAATGCTGTTCGCGCGAGGAAACCATACAGGTGATTTTGGAGCCTATAGCTTCGTAAGTGGAGCAAAGTGAAGATCTACACGCTTAAACCGAACGAGCGAAATTCGATCCGTCGGAGCGGTTTTTGGCGCAGTTTTCAAAAGTGCGCTTCTCCTTTAGGAGCGTTTTTCGATCACGAGAGCGGTTGTGATTGTGTGTGATTATGGCAACGCTACACTAGGGCGATCTGCCAGGGGGGAAGGGTGCCTTGGTCGGAAGACTTTCTAAGGGGTTCTAACGCGTATTCACGTTACATCTGGAGAAAACCTACCAAAACTCCAGACCGTTTGATCGACGGCCGCACGATGGGACCCGAACCTGGGACCTTCACACTTTGACTGTCTGCCATTTTCAGTGGCATAACCACTGTGCCATGGTGAGGCTGTCACAAGAGCGGAGCGAAATATGTGTGAATCGAACGTTATCAGTATTTTGGAGAACAGGAAGCGAGGAGGGGAATTCTCAGAAAAATACTACTTAAAGAGCACTTTTGCGGAAATACCGGTAGGTTTCGATGCAAACGGATCGAATCCAAGATTTATTTTTTTTTTTCGCTCTCCAATGCATCGTCTTTTTCGCTCTTTGGGTTTAAGCGTGTATCCCACTCTCAATAAATGATCCGATTAAATAAAGACAAAAACAGTGTTGACCATGTTACTTGAAAAATGTGTAATGAAATGAAAATTTAATAATATAAGTGAAACATTATTATCCTACATAGTATTTTTACTATCGCACTGTTGCATTTTATTTTGCACCTTGATTCAATAATCTTTTTTATCCTCTCAGAACACCCTTCTTTGTAGGGTGCGATATCAAAGTTGCTTTGTAGCGTGAGAAAATTTTTGTTAGAGGATCCCCCAATGAAGCTTTTGGCCATCTCTGCAAATCGGCTATCCACGATCCAATACTGGGAGGACGGCAACAGCAAGCTCGAACGCAAAAAGACTGGCCTGTCAAAGGGTCGCACCGGCAGGCCATAACCATTCATTCGCCACTCGTTCAGTACCAGCTTTCCTATTATTTTCAATTCCTAAAATGGAACGGGGCATTATTCATCATAAAGCCACTGGAATGGAAAGGCAGGGCGCAGGCGTCGTGTCTACCTACAGTAATGCTACCAAAATGGTGAAATATTTCTACGACTTATTATTGGACGGATATTTATTTTTTTTTTAATTACATTTGGAAATTGTACATATCGCTGATCTTGCTAATCGTCGCTTGCTATCGCTGATCGTCCGCCATCTTGTTGGTCGTTCAGTGGAGCGATGGCAACGGCTGCTCTTTTTTCAGCATTGGGAAAGAGTTGCGCCTCAAAGGGTTAAAAAGGACAGGAATAGGTCAGCCATCGAGTTTAGATTTGAGAAGAGCCTTCTATAATTATCCTTATATACAGCCTTATTTAGGGTCTGATGAAATTCAATAATATAGGTCGATCAGTGGCTCACCCAGGATTTTAGTTTAGTGGGGGGGGGTCTGGCTACAGATACTGCTGAACTCGGTTATAGTGACCTCAATTATAGTTATAATTCTCTTATAACGTCAAAATATTCTGTGCTAGTCGACTTGCCCATAGAACATAACCCCACGAGCAATGTAACTCATTTTAGAATCCAATAATTATAGGATCTTTTCAGTGATGTTGTAACCAAGTTTAACCGTGTTTCATGCTCTAACTGTAAGTTTTTATTTAAAAACTAACATCTTTTTGGGGTAAAAAGTATTTTAGAAATAATTTGAAGACAATTTTTAAAAAGAAAACATTTAACTCATTAGTGACAATTTTTAATTTTCAATACTTTTCACTTCTAATATCCCACCTTTAGGGGGGGCTTCAGCCCCCATAGCCCCCCCCCCGTGGGTCGATATTAGTTTAAGCGGAGCCAAGCGTATTTATTTGCGGAATGGAGTAAGAAAACGTTTGGGAGCGAGCTTCCATCTCCATCGACCCGTTTGGGCTCGCGGGGGCAACTATTCGCCTCTTTTGCATTCGATCCATCAAAATGAAGTATCATTAGACCCAACGTCACACACGGAAAAAGGTTCCATTGGAGTATCGGCCGTGTCATTTCCCTTTTGGTTAGCCTATCTCATTTTCTCAGAAACAAGTCACAAAGTGGCGCTTACAAAAAGAAGTGTCTAATGAGCGAGTCCCGAGTAAGGGCGCCATCCTTTGCCAATGCCCTGGGCAGCATTTTAAATGAGTCTCCGGAAACGAGTGTTCCGTGACATGCGATGGCCATTTCACACTCCCCCCCCCCCCTCCAAATGAGAGAATCGACATCCATCTATCATTGTCAATGCAAACATTTGGAGGGTTCACGATCAGGGTAGCTCCGAGCATCGCGAAAGGCGAAAGAGACGAAAAAAAAAAAAAAACAGCCTGTCCTCAACGAAGGTGTGGTAGTGCTAACGTCCGAAAATGTCTCAAACCGGAAAACAAATCGATTTCAATTTAAATGGAAGCGAGAAACGTAACAGGATGCCCCGATCGCGCCTAACCTCTTATTTGGACTAGGGATGGATGCGAGACGGAGTATTGGGGGTCTCGCAAAACAGCCTAAAATCTGTCTCGTCTCGCAAAATCCGTATATCGTCCTGTTAAAAATGTCTGTCTCGTCTCGCAAAATCCGTATATCGTCCTGTTAAAAATGTCTGTCTCGTCTCGCAAAATCCGTATATCGTCCTGTTAAAAATGTCTGTCTCGTCTCGCAAAATCCGTATATCGTCCTGTTAAAAATGTCCGTCTCGTCTCGCAAAATCCGTATATCGTCCTGTTAAAAATGGCTGTCTCGTCTCGCAAAATCCGTATATCGTCCTGTTAAAAATGTCTGTCTCGTCTCGCAAAATCCGTATATCGTCCTGTTAAAAATGTCTGTCTCGTCTCGCAAAATCCGTATATCGTCATGTTAAAAATGTCTGTTTCATCTCGCAGAAAAGCTGTCAATCCCCGTCTCGTCTCGCGTCCATCCCTAATTTGGACATTCATTGAATGGAGGCACTAAAGCGTATCCTTAGATTCAGACCACCATGAACCCAGACAGCACGTAAGCTTAAATCAAGCTCGACGTTTCCTTGAATTGGGCGTATTAATACAAGCTTGACAGTTCAATTCATTTTAAGCTTGCAGCAAGCTTGGAGATTACAAAGAAAATGAGTCAGCAACCCTCAAACGTAAAGAGCTTTATTAGGAAATTTTTCTTTTCTAGTAATAAATTCTTGGACAGGGGTGACCGAATCGTTCCGCATGCGCCAAAATTGCCCCATTGAATGATTTTAAGAGGCACTTTGCATCCTTGTCTTGAGACCCATTGGAGACTTGAGACTTGAAATAATTTCGTGGTCGGCAATATTTTGTTTCTAATAATTTATGACGCTACTTCAAAAAGAAGCATTTGTACAGAGCAAAACACTGCATCGTCATCAATAATCCAACCATCTCTGATCCCCTACCAAATAACCGAAAAATTGATATGATCCCACCCGTATTCATATATTTCCAACTCTACTCGTAAACGTAAGGAAGTCAAAAAGGAGTTGAGTTGTACGGCGCATCTGAACTCGTCTGTGAAATAATGGGTGCATTACATGCAAAAGTGCAATGGACAGAAACACGAAAAGGGTTTTCAGCGCCAGGCAAGGACTGGGAGGAAGGAGCCCGCCCGTCTCAAGAGAAGGGGGGGCGGGTTATTGTGCAACCGATAAATACCGTAAATGCCGGCGTATAACGCGCACCTATAATTTTAAACTTCATTTTTTAATTTTTATGTATATCCTCCGTATAACGCACAGACTTGCTCTATGGAATCCAGAAAGTCTTACTTTGGGATTTGTTCAGATCGCATTTAACGGTTAACACAAAGAAATGAATGAAAGAGTGTAACACAGACATGACAGTTATTCCAGGCGGATTAACGCCATTAGTTCAACCTTTAGATGTGTGTATTAATAAACCATTCTAAGGAAATTTAAAACGATTTTAGATGTTGGAAGGAGGTAAAGCATTTAAGAAAGGAGGTGAAATGCGTCATGCTAGTCTAGAAATAGTGAGTGAGTGGATAATACAAGCATGGGATGAAATTAAACCCGACATAATTAAAAAGTCATTTAAAAAATGCAGTGTATCGAACAATCTAGATGGAACGCATGATAACTATTTATTTATGGATCAGAGTACAGTGATAGTAAAGATGAAACTGAATTGGATCATGTGCCTGAAAATATAACGGAAGATGAATAGGATGAACTTTTTATGCTGTCCGATAATGAAAATTGAAGTTCATAAGGTATGTCATTTCTTTTAAATAAACAACATTCAGGTACTTGTAGAAATGTCATTTTTTAAAGCTCATCTTTTCCTTATTTTTAAATTTTTCATTTTTATAACCGGCGTATAACGCGCACCCTTAAATTTCGACCTTATTTTTTGTATGAAAAGTGCGCGTTATACGCCGGAATTTACGGTAATAGGATGTGTTAACTTTCGGGGTATGAGGGAGGTATGGTGTTATTATTAATTAATTATGATTGATAATGAATGCGTTCATAAAATATTGATCTATTCATTAATATGCGTAATTCATATTAATGAATCCCTTTGCTCATTCGGGAACCCTCACTCAAAAAATTTTGAGAACTACATTTAAAATGAAGAGTTTTGAAGCCTTCTGGGGCGCAATTGCAGCTGCAAAAAATTTTTTATGTGTCAAACTTCATTCAAGTGCTATCAGTATAGCACTTTTTTTAAATTTTCTTTCTTTTTTCTGTTTGGGGGGCCCGCCCTCAGCAGGGAGGGCCCGCCGAGGGCGGGGGTCACCCGTCCCACCCGTCTGCAGACAGTCGGACACCCTGGCCAGTCCGGGCCTTTTCAGCGCCCGCGATCAACTGAAGATTTTGAACCCCCTCCTATTTCCCGAATTCAGTGGGGGTAGTGGAAGATTTTTTTTTATTGCATTTAAAATAACAGTATTTAAGTGATATTAATTTGAAAAAAATTTAATTTTTAAACATTTTGTTTTTTGAAAGCACTTAGGCGTATATTTTCAAATATTCCCCAATTTATAAATATACACAACGTAAAATAATTAAGACTACAAGGGTAGTTCGAAAGTATAATCATTTCATAATATTACACAAACTTTACATGAAACGAGGAAATGAATAACTCTCCTGCTTGGCCAATTTTTGAGTTGGAACTTCCATTATGACAAATTTATTTATGTTATGACAATTCTGAGTTCTGTTGTTGATGGCTCATGACCGAAGCTGTTCTCTTGTCCAAGCTTACAGGTATATTTGCGTAGAAGAAACTATTACAACAAGAGTTTGCTGACTGGGGAAGAATACGTCTTTTAAACTACTGCACTCTAAGCAAATGCCTAATCCGGGCCTGCCTTTGAAGCACTGTCAATATAATAGTTTGTACTCAATCAACATGCTCACATATTGAAGGAATTTGAAATCGAAGCATTAAATGTTATGTAAGTAAAATTTTATGTACCTTCTCTCCTTCACATACTTGAGTGCCGAAAGTCACAGCCTGCATGCGTCAACTTTCATCTACAGAAGCTATTCATCCTCTAGCAATGCCATCTTGGTTTGGGATGTCACAGTCATGACATGGAAGTGCACTGCTTGTGTTTGTGTTTGATTAGTGTGCTATGCCTTTGACCGCATTCGTAAACGCCAAACGAGTTTCTATCTAAGGTGTTCGTAATAGTCTAAGAGCCAGCGACCGCCAGACCTTCGTCATAGTATAAAAGCTGAAACTTTCTCTGCGCATACCCCCCAACAGAGGTAGGAACCATCGGCCACTATAAAGTTTGGAGGACCGTGGCTTTGGCAGGTAACAGGTGGCAAAGGTGTATAAAATTGCAGAATATTTTCGTCATTTCATAAAGCTTAATTTTTTTATAGGTTCTTTTTCGCAATACTAGAAATCACTTTATCCCTTGCCAGACACTTTTCCATCGTGGCAAACCCACGCCAGACAATCTCAAAATCATGGAAAACGGTTGTGTTCGTAAACTCCCGCGACGAAGTACGTCAAGCTCTCAAATAGTGCCAAGCACATCTTATTTTATACTGCTACGTCTGAACTTTCTTACGATGCTGCAGCGCGCTCATAATAGAATTACGTTTTCCATGACTTTGAGATTGTCTGGCGGGGGTTTGCCACGATGGGAAAAGTGTCTGGCAAGGGATAAAGTGATTTCTAGTACTGCGAAGAAGAACTTATAAAAAACTTAAGCTTTATGAAATGACGAAAATTTTCTGCAATTTTATACACCTTTGCCACCTGTTACCTGCCAAAGTCACGATCCTCAAAACTTTAGAGTGGCCGATGGTTCCTACCTCTATTGGGGAATATGCGCAGAGAAAGTTTCAGCTTTTATACTATGACAAAGGTCTGGCGGCCGCGGGATCTTGCTCTATAAAGGAAACTGAGTGCATTTAGTTTAGAAACTAAAGCGTGCGTATACAAAACTCAGTGCGGTTAGTTCCAAACTAAATAAACGGAGCACGGAGCAGGTTCATTCAGTTGTTGAGAAGATATACTTGCTGCACGTTGTTTTCGTTTTGGAGTGGCGTCCGTTGTTATGGAAAAGTATGCTGTTATGAAAAGTATTTTACGTCTGCTGAAGCTGCAAATATTTTTTCGAGGAGGAAATTCATGCATACGTTAGAAACTGCAACGAAGGTGCATAATTTTTCAAAGGTAATAATTTTTTTGTATTTTTCACTGTAGTAAATTCAAAAATACATATTTTAGTGTTGAGATTGAAGTTGATTTAAACAGTTATTGGCGAAATTTGAACTTCTCTCGCTAAATATTTTTGAAAAAATGCACGTTAAAGTTGAAGTTTCTAAATTTTGATCAGTGCACTTCAATGGTGGCCATTCTTTCTTTTTAAATCCTCTTGATCGTATATTGAGTATGTACTAAAAACTCCTCGAGAAGAATAACAACATACACAAATTGTAAACAAACACATCTCCTAGGTGACGAAACTGAAGTTGTTCGTAAAGGAAAAAGAAACTGACAGCACTGAACAAACGCTTTGTACCTATCCCAGTGTCCTGTTTAGGGCTCTATTCTGCCACGTTCGTATAAGTGAATGTTAGGATGTGTGACATCAATTAACGTCATTCGCAACCTGCTAAGGTATGTTGGTATTCTGCAAAGTACGATAGAGCTTTAGGTGCAGATTCTCCCTACCGAATATTTACATCCTAGCATCCGTTTTGAATTTCGTTGCAAATCCGTTTCGAAATTCCTCAAATTGTATTCTGTCACGTTCGCTTAAACGAACGCGGCAGTATAGAGTCCACAGTGTTCACATACTTTTAGTGCATGCAACTATAGTGTTGTTATTGCATTTGGAACTTTTTTTTTTTTCCCCGGACTTGTATGCTTTGCTCCAAGAACCCGCTTATGAATCCTCGTCGAGTAAAGGGGTCAATATAAAGAAAGTTTTCAGTAGCACAGAGAAAGGAAATACCAATAGTGTTATTGAACTTGTTTTGTTTTGAAACATTCTCACTTTAGAAGACACAGTTTATCGAGATCTAAGGCTCTTTTATGGCCTTCATCGCAGTTATTCCTAAACGCACGTTCATCTTTATTTTTAAAGTACAATTTACATCACAAGTACAGATACAAGCATCCACGCAGGCCCCGATTACGGCAAACCGGGGCCTGGGGCAGAAGTCTGAATGGGGCCCCCCACATGTTGTTACAGTGTCTGACAACTAGTTTATATATTTTTTCTGTGTTCGTATATAAATGTACCCAACATAAAATATACTAATATTAGATAAATGAGAATGTTTATGAGCATTATAAACATATGAAACATCAACATTATGAAATAAGCTTTATTAAAAACGAAGAGTTAAAAAATACAACTAAAAGCCTGATTTTTTCATAATATTAATACTCATAATCGGCATTATGCAAATTTCAGGGTAAATGCGCCTTGCCCAGTTATGCTAATGATGCAAAATTGGCAGCTCGCCAGTGCACGTGGAAAAGATATACGGGATGGAACCGGTGGAACGGAGAATTTTTGTGAAAGTATTGCTGCTAGAGAAATTGCCGTAGAATTTTTATTCTTGTCTCAGAGGACACGTGTCCCCCGAGAATGCCAGGCCGCCGTCCATGGAGGCACTTCCAGCAGACCGACGATTTTACGAGGGGCATGGTGATCGGACTGAGAAGAGCAGGTTGGTCCATTCGGCAAATCTCGGCAGACACACACCTGGATGTGTCCACTGTACACCGGCTGTGGCGAAGAGGGTTGGAACAAGAAAATGTGGCACGTCTAAGGGGTGCCGATGCAGCCAGAGTGACGTCAGCACGCGTGGATTGACGCATCCACCGACAAGCGGTGGCGGCCTCGCAAGCTACTTCAACCTCCATTCTGCGACATGTTCAAGACACCTTGGATGTTCCTATATCGACCAGAACCATTTCCCGTCGATTGGTTGCTAGGCCAGCACTCATGGCGTCCGTTAAGAAGACTGCCATTGGCTCCACAACATAGACGCCAACGGCTTCAATGGTACCAGGCTAGAGCGACATGGACGACAGAATGGCACAGGATCGTGTTCTCGGATGAGTCGCGCTTCTGTTTCCCCAGTGATAGTCGCCGCGTACGAGTGTGGAGTCGACGTGGAAACAGGTCCAATCCGGCAGCAATTGTAGAACGCGCGACAACGTGGCATCATGGTTTGGGGAGCAATTGCGCATCACTCCAGGTCACCTCTAGTTCGTATTCTGGGCACTATGACGGCTCAACGATATGTGGATGATGTGCTGCGGCCGGTGACACTCTCCTACCTTCAAACGGTTCCCAGCGCCCTGTATCAGCAGGATGACACTCGACCGCACACTGCTCGCATCAGCCAACGTGTTCTGCAAGGTGTACAGACGCTTCCCTGGCCACCGTACTCTCCTGATCTGTCGCCAATCGAACACATTTGGGATGTGATTGGGCGTCATTTGCTGACCCTGCCATTATGAAATAAGCTTTATTAAAAACGAAGAGTTAAAAAACACAACTAAAAGCCTGATGTTTTTCATAATATTAATACTCATAATCGGCATTATGCAAATTTTAGGGTAAATGCACCTTGCCGAGTTATGCTAATGATGCAAAATTGGCAGCTCGCCAGTGCACGTGGAAAAAGAGATACGGGATGGAACCCGTTCTAGAAGATGAACTGTGTCAAATGGTTGACAGGGAATGCAGAAATATTCCTCAGGACGCCATCCGTACTCTCATTGACTCAGTACCTAGACGTGTTGCTTCGTGTATCGCCGAAGCCTCACCATGGCACATTGGTTATGCTACTGAAAATGGTCGAAGTGTGAAGGTCCCGGGTTCGGGTCCCATTACGCAGCTGTCGATCTAACGGTCTGGAGTTTTGGTAGGTTTTCTCCAGATGTAACGTGAAGACGCGTTAGAACCCCTTAGAAAGTCCTGCTATTAAGGTGCCCCCCCTGGCAGATCGCCTTACTGTAGCGTTGCCATAATACTACTACATCCTCCATAAATACTACTACAACTCTTATATATGTATACGAGTGTGGGATAATGTAGTGAAGAATATACATTTTGTGCGGCAAAAAATTCCTCATGGGGGGGTTATGACCCCCCTAACCCCCCTTGGCTACGCCCCTGTCTAAAAATCACCATAACGGATCCTAGGTATCAAAGTCCAACACTGAAGCACGGAAACGGATCAGTAATGATCTGGTTAGTTTTTCATGATGATGAGGTTGTCTCCCCGCATACACATCAGTAGGATTATGTGCCAAAACGTTTATAAAACACAATTTAGAAAATCACACATGTTGCTTTATATTCGTAAAAAAAAAGGACTACTGGGTGAATGTTAAAACAGGATAATGATCGAAAGTCAGTGGCGCACACAAGGGGGGGGGTCCAGGGGGTCCGGACCCCCCCATCGGCTTTGAAATTTGTTTTCGATTGATTATTATCCTATATCTATAGTAAATAAAATAATTCCAAGAAAAGTTAGCAATAGTTTCAGTTCTAATAAATAAAAAAAGAAATTTTTTTCTCGTTTTCCTCGACTTTCAAAAACGAACTGAAAGCAAACATAAAACAACATCTTGCTCTCAAAACTGAACAACTATTACTTTCCTTCCTATTGTACTGTGTAGTATATTCTTAGGGAACTGGGTGGGACGAGTTTTGATGAATTCCATCTAATGAAAACGAGCTCTTTCATCACTGATTTTTGACAATCTGGAACATCCCTAAAAGTTGGACCCCCCCCCCCAGCCAAAAATCCTGTGTGCGCGCCTGTCGAAAGTACACCTCCAAAATGGTAAAAATTTGGTTTACAGCTAAGAAAATTAAGTTTTGGACTAGCAGAGTCAGTCGATTGACCTCAATTCAATTGAACACCTTTGGGAACACATGGGAAGAAAAGTCGGGTCACGGAAGCATTCTTCAAAGCATGGACGCCAGCAAATTATTTTCCAGCGGAAGCAGGGATAAAGATTTTTTCTATATATGTTTACCATGTTGGAAAGAACAAAAAAGCAGGGGGAAAATGGCATAAAAAAAATTTAGGAGGGGGCAAGGCGACGCCTATCCTTCAAAGGCAGAACTTCTTCAAGATGAGCAATCGGAAGCCTTGTTAATTCCATGACCTGACAAATGTATATTTTTAGAATGTCGTATATATCTGGTATTTTTTAAATCATACCAGGAAAAAACTAAAAAAAAAGCTACTAAAGTAATATTAAAAATACTACGTCTCGCAACGCTGCATACATATCAAAATATAAACGTACTAAAGTCAAACTAAAATACACTGCTCAAAAAAATTAGGGTAGCAAGCAAAGAAATTAAGAAAACCGTGCGAGATAGCCACGTATTGACACAAAATGGATAGTACACGCGTATCAATGCTCAATACAAAAAAAAAAAGAAGTAAAAAAAAATTGTAATTACGCTTTAATTCTTTGAAAATATGGAAAAAACACGAAAAGATGATTTAGGGCCACAATTTGGTTACATGTAAACGATAAAAAAAGTATTGTTCAGAAATGATGCAAGATTTTTAATATGGCGTGTGGTCTCCTCGAACAGCTAAGACTGATGCGCACCTTTTTTCCATGGATGCGATGATGTTATCGGTAAGACTTTGGGGAATACTGTTCTACTCCTAAAGAAGTGCAATCTCAAAGTCTCGGACAGTAAAAGGAGGCCGTGGTCTCGCAGCAATGCGTCGTCCGAGCATGTCCCAATTATGCTCGATTGGATTCAGGTCAGGAGAGCAAGCTGGCCATTCCATACGCTGAATTATTTCAGCTTCAAGCATGTTCTCCACAAGCCGAGCTGCATGCGGTCTGGCATTATCACGCTGGAAAACAAGAGTCTCCAATGACTGCAGCGTAAGGTATGACATGAGGTCTCAGTATCTCGTCTGCATACCTTCGGGCCGTCCAAGAACCATTCCGAATGATATGCAGGTCCATACGTCCCCCTATGCTGATTCCACCCCATTCCATCCAACCAGCTCGTCTGAATTGTGACCTTTCACGAACGAATGAGGGGTTATTTCGAATGCCCCTTTCTCTCCATACCAAAACACGTCGGGTGTCACCTCCAGACTGAATCGGGACTCGTCTGTAAACAGCACTTGGTTCCAATCATGTTGCACCCAATCTCGATGTTCAGCAGCCAATCTTCTTCGGGCCGCACGGTGGCGTGAGGTCAACGGAATGCAGACCATTGGCCTACGTGCATAGAGACCTCCCTGATGAAGCCTATTACGTACTGTTTGGCTGGACACCCTTCGTCCTGTTGCCAGAGCCTGATTATGACCAACAGGGGCCCCGGGCATTGATAAATTTTGAGGGGGGGACATCTATGAAATTTGTTTTATTTTTCATAACATTTTGATATAAAAAAGAATATTTCAGAACAACATTTGATATTGGGTGCCCTTTCGAGCTGGGAGCCCTATTGCTGGGCAAAGCCCCGGTTTGCCCATGCAATAATAAGGCTCTGCCTGTTGCCAAGAGCAACTGTCTTTGCAGCTGAGAAGCACTGTCTATTCTGTTTCGATCTATTCGAGCTATTAACAGTATATACCGGTCATCAGTTGCTGTAGTGGCGTGTGGCCGAGTCTAACATTCCCTGTTTCTTGGAATCGATTCCACAGTCTTGCAACGACACTTCTGGCGACTCAACAGCTTCCCGCGACACTACGTTGTGTTTGCCCGGATTCCAGTCTGCCTATAATACGCCATGCCATGGATTCCGGTAAATCACGTTGTTGAGACATTTTCAAGTCACCTTTTCTAAAAAAAAAAAAAAATACTGAGCAATCGAATTTCACAGTTAAGGCAGTGAAACAGACGTTTCTGCAACATCCCGATTTCTGCACTTATATTCTTTTTCCTGGTTTTTGACATCATGAACTTTGATTTGCATATGAAGTTTTCTTCTGTTTCCTGCTAGGCTTGAAATTATGGATGATTTATTTTATGTTATTTATCGGTGTAAGTATTTACGTAATTTCGTTAAAACCATGTGCTCCCCTAATTGTTTTGAGCAGTGTATATTGTTGTTGAATCCTTTAACATTGTTGGGGGGGAAAAAGTTATACATCTGAACGAACTAGCTGAAATTGGCCACCTTCACCTGTGATTTGAACATGCCAAAAGCAATTCCTTTGTATTTAAAGCGGTTAATTTGTGATTCTGTGAATATAACTTATCAGAATTGTGAATTCTCAAAATATAATAAATGGCTTACATTCTATATATTGTTTGAAATAACAATTCGAAAGGTCTGTGTTCAAACATTGTAAAATGTAAAAATAAATAAATAAAAATAATTCAAAGTTAATACCAAAAGCTTTCTAAAGATGGCTTATCCCTACTCCATACACCTTTAAATTTCGCCAAAGCCCCCACACCCCTTTTATTCTAAAACAAAATAACTTTCGGACGACCCAACATCCGGTTTAATACCATCCTCATATCTACTCCAAAGAAAAAGTTTATGTCCAATATTTAAATAAAAATTGTTTCGTGGGGGAATGTCTTTTTTTTATAGTGTGCTTTTATTCCTACATTCCTATGAACCTCAGTTCTCGGAGAAATGCAGAAGCTCAACTCGCTTTCCAGGGAAAGTCCTCAGAAATAGCCACAAATATTTCCTGTACATCGAGTCATTTAAAAAAGTTTGATCACAATTTCATTAAAAAATTCATTTGATTTGTTACTGCAAAAGCACCTGAAATGATCGGGGCCAATAGGCTACAGCCTACTCAGCCTAATGAATACCAGAGTTGCCAACCTGGCAAGGTGAAAAATCAGGAGATTTTATTCTAAAAATCAGGAGACTTGTTTTCGATTAATAAACTAAATTTTAAAAGATCAGACTGTATCAGCTAAAACTACATTTTGGATAGAGAGAAAAAAAAAGCATCTCTCTTTGGTGCTATTTGTTGCCAGATAGATATTTTTGGAGCACAAAAAAAAATTAATTTTGGTTCATGTCTTCTATTAGGTAGTCAGTAGCTAGTAAAAAATTTAGTAACATAAAAAATTTTAAGTTAGAAAGTTAAAAATTGGGGTCAATTATTGAGGCATTGGAGTATTAAACAAAACACTGTCAAACGAAAAATAATCATTTTTTAGTGTGATGGAAAAAGACAGAAATTTTAATGATTTAGAATAGGAAGCAGCACTTCTTTCACTATTATACATTTGTCAGCGAAGCCCGAACTTTTTGATGTCACATATGCGTGGGTTCCTGGAACTAGTTTAATTGCAGGAAAGGGTTCCTTGGCATGATAAAACTCTAGAAAAAGATTTCAAATTCAAAAAATTGCATTATTTATGTGACGAATGATTAAAAATCAGGAGAAAATGAACAAATAATTGAAAATCAGGAGAAATGTATCCTAAATCAGGTTGGCAGGAGATCAATAAAAAATCAGGAGTCTCCTGCCTAAATCAGGAGAGTTGGCAACTCTGGAATACTAATCCGGCCCAATGACGGATTAATTCAATTTTGTGGGTGGAGGCGGTTAGTTGGAAGATTCACATACGCATCCATTTTAAGGAAGTAAAATAGGATTGTTTACATTAATTTCTTTTTTCTTGGGAGGGGCGTTAGCCCCCTCCGACGCCCTCCCTTTAATCCGTCCTTGTCCTTGACTCGGCTCTTTCATTTTGGCACTTAGTCTTCTTTCTATATTTCGTTTATTTCTGGATTTATTCTTCAAATAAAGGCAAACTTGTAATATTATTGATAAGGAATGTACTTTTTGAAGGTCATACTTGAATGGGTGGTCCAAGGCTCTGGATACCCCCTCCTCCGATTTGCGATTTTTGTCAACAAAAAGATAATGATAGACATTTTTTTTTTTTTAATTCTGCCTTTCCCTCTGTTTGGACCCTCTCTGAAATTTTTTTTCTGGATACTGCATTTTTTGTTCCACAGTGTGTTAAATATACTTTTGTATGCGTCTCTTATTGCTGTCTTTAGAATACTCATTCAGTTTCGTCTAGCTAGGTAATTAGTTGACTAAATAATGCAGGTATGCAACAGCTACATTACGTTTATCTATATATTCTTTCAATGAGATATCTACAATTGATTTACAGTTTCATAATAGCGCTTCAAAAATTGACGTAGCCAGCAAAAAAAGAAGAAAGAAAAGAAAAAGAAAAATCACGATAATTATCCTTTGCTTAAAAAAAAAAAAAAGCTTGATCTTGGGGAGGGGTAGGAAACGAAAACTTTCAAGCTAAAGGTGCGGGGCCCGTAGCATTTGCTACTTCTGCTATATTGTTAATCCGGCACTGCATTTATTCATTAATTTTTGTTGGAAATGGTAATATATATTTAGGGAATAGTTTAAAACAGTTAGAAGGGTGTTAATGAATGTTTAAAATATTTATGTATGTGTTTCCAGGGTGTCCACCAATGCCAGGAGGCAAAAATAGTATCATTAGTATCCTCACTGACATAAAAAAGTCGCCAATTTAGTAGCCATTTTCTTAGTTTTAGTTACCAAAATAGTAGCATTTTTTCATGATTTTGTAGTTAGGAACTAAACATAAGTCTTTTAGCTCATTTAAAAAGAAGTGAACAAAAAGATAAATTTAAAAACTTCATGGGTTATATATCAGAGAATATAGTACATTTACTTTTATAAACACAGTTAAAAAATAGATTAGAATGTTTGATGATTGACCATGACCGATAGAAAATTTGAAAAGAAAATGGAGTTGACAAAAACTGAAATCTGATTTTCAAAAGAGTCACCTGGAATGAGGTATAAGAAGACAAAAACTTGAAAATAGTATGAAAATGCCGATTTTAGATTTTAAAAAAAAGTTGCCTAATCTTTAAATTAGTAGCAAAAGTTGCCCGTGGGAACCCTGTTTTTCGAAAAGTCGTATATGCAATATGTTTACTTAGACAAGGATTCTTGGAGTACGAGGAGTCTCCAATCCTATGCATGCACACAGGTGATAGTTTTAGGTAAACCAGTAGCAGTGGCGTAGCCAAGGGGGGGGGGTTAGGGGGTCATAACCTCCCCCCCCATGAAAAATTTCTGGCTACACCACTGACCAGTAGCTGTCCAACTACAATATAACATTCCATTTCCAATAAAATGTGAAGTCCTTAGTTTTAATGACCATACACGCATAAGTTGAAATGGTGTCCAACACAGACAAAAGCACAAACAGAAATGTGGATCATGACTTACAGATAACACCTTGATGATTGTTTATAAGCAGGAATAACATCATCATACTCTCATAACTACAAAGGAATGGCCAATAAAAGGTAAAGCCAAAAATCACATTTTCTTTGATTTATATAAAGAATTTTAATAATTTGTAGATTTTATATGCATTATTTAGTAATTATTTTATGCAAGAATATTAACAATAACTTTTAAATGTTGAATTATGTTTTTGGAATTACATTGTGTGTACAGAGGTGGAAATTGATTTATGAAATTACAGTATTTTTAGAAAAATTACAGAAGTGTGCATTCAAATTGGTCAAAATTTCACATGCTGCATATTTTCACATATATTCATAAAAAAGAATTTTCTGTTCATGGGGGCAGCCAGGATTTTTTGCAAAGGTGGGCAAAATTTAAGAGTGAGACAAACTTGTGTGCATTACACACACATGCATTATAGTATATTTGTACACATATATGTACATACATAAAATATTTATATTTAAATATATATATACATTTTACCGCCCCCTTCTCAAAATTACAATCAATTAAAGGCCTCTTCAAAAAATACAATCGATAAAACAACTCGTCATTGGCACTTTACCTTATATTTTAATTTGTTTTGTAAATTATTTAAAGGAAAAAAGTAATGTAAAGTGGTGAGAAAATTCACAAAAACAGATGTTGAAATTCACAAAAATAAACAGTTTTCAGTAATACGTGACTAAAGACATGTCAGTAGTACTGTGTTCCAACCTCGCCAAAGTTCACTGCTAGCAATAGGCATCATAGCAAAGTACTCCTCATACATAGAGTCTGTAGCCAACACTCTGCAGTCTGTTGACAACTGCTTGCTTCCTGTGAGAGAGCATGTCGATAACTTAAATGGCACGAAACACAAAATTTTATTGAAAGTCAATGAACAATCTGGTATATACACAAGTCACAGGAATCAATAAGCAATACCGTGCTTTATAGCAGCCAACTTAACACAGAAGCTTTCTCAGATGTTATATTTTTCACATGCAAAAAATTTTTTCCATGGGATAAAATTCAGTGGGAATTCTCGAGGGGAAATTATATCAGTTGTTCCTCGGGATTCAACAATAAAGAAAGTCAAGAGATTTCAAAAGTAAACTTCTCAAAACAAGCGATAGATTGCTTACAAAAGCACACATTCACAGCCTTATGCTCTCTTTAGATTCAACGTCTGCTCGCAACAGCTGATTGAACTACACTGAACTCTGGAACAATCCTACTCTTTTATACCTTACGCTGACGTTACATTGAACATTACAGAAATTCCATCGCTAGAGAAATCTCAATCAATCATGAACTTTGATTATGCAATACAAATGGAATTGAGTAATTTATAATCCTAATGCAGGGAAGCAAACATTACAGGTCCCATTAATAAAAATGCTCCAAATGTCACCAAGATTGCTAAAAAATCATCCAATTATGTAGGTGCCAAAAATAAGTTTTCAAAACGGAACTTAACTGAGCAATAGTGCCAATATTTCTCAAGAATTTGAGAAAACCCTATGTTAAACTCTCTATTTCGTGTTCTAGTTAACCGATTTTCATACAACAAAATGCAAATTTTAATTATTTGATGCGTAGGATGTGAATTTTAGACTACTTTAATCCCCAGAAGAGCAGGTCGCACATACAACATATATGTGAAAGTGACCGGCCCATCAGGAAACTTCCCGGCTTCCAGGTGGGCGTATCCGAGCCTGCTCTTTTTATCTGCTAAAGAAATAGCAGAAGCTCATGATATTCAACTGAGGTGTCCTCGTACAGTTAGTCAGCAAGTCTGCAGATTTAATCCAGAAGTTAAAACAGAAACAGAAGAGTGCTTTAGAATATCAATTATTTGGATGGATTAATGGCGTCGCTTGGAAATTTAAAACCTGTTTCCAAGCGGCAGCAAAATTTGATACAAAACAGTCGGTCAATTTATTAAACCATCATACTAAGTTTTTCCCTACAGTGGCTAAAGGCTTGCAAATAGCTCGAACCTTTGCAGCTACTATACCTGCACATTAGAAAGATTTTTCAGTACTCTAGTAGAGTTCATACTCAGTTTTGAAAAAGAAATTGAAGGAGTATTTAAGGACCCCAAAAATTTTTTTAAGGAGTCCACTTTCTTCTGGAGTACCAATGCAATCTTAGGTTAGCAGGAGAGTGTACATAACTATCATTGAGCATTACAAATATGTTTTAACAAAAATTTTAATCCAAACTGAATATGGAAAAATATAGTTTTTCAAGGCATGTCCCAAAAAATCTTAAAATGAAAGACAAAAATTAAAATTTACACCATTTTTATTCTGTTATTACAGAGTTTTGCATCTTTTGAAATTACATCTTTTGAAAGGAAACATGAATTAAAAATTAAAAAAATACATTTAATGGAATATAAATTTAAATTTTAAAATAGTTTTGTACCTTTCATGATTTTGTTAACTTAGTCAAAGTGTCTGCAATGAAAATAACAAAAAAAGAAACAGCTATAAATTCCTTGGTGGACCAATCATGATAAAGAATGAACAGGGGTGCATTCTTTGGCATTTCTACCAGCACTACGTAAAACTAGTAATTCTTTACAAATTGTGAATTAAAAATTAATAAAGAACATGTAATGCCTCATAAATTTAAATTTTAAAATAAATTTGTACATTTTATGATTACAGTAGTTTAGTTAGAGAGTCAGCTGTCAAAACAACTTACAAAAACTCTTATAAATTGGTTGACGAACAATGCTAAAGAATGTACAAGATGCGTTATTCAGCGTTTCTACCTGCACTAAAGAAAATTAGCTCTTCTTTACAAATTAAATGCCTTTAGATGGATATTAATACACAGTTCATACTCATATTTCAAAAAGAAATTTATGGAGTTTTTGAGGACCCCCCAAAAATTTTAAGGAGTCCACTTTTTTTCTGGACTACCAATGCAATCTTAGGTTAGCAGGAGACTTTATACATAACTATCATTGAGCATTATGAATATTTTTTAAGAAAAATTATAATCCAAACTGAATATGAAAAAAATATAGATTTTTAAAGGCATGTGCCAAAAAAATCTTAAAATGAAAGACAAAAATTACAATTCACACTATTTTTATTCTGTTATTACAGTTTTCTATAAGTAACAAACTCGAAATTAGTTAAAGAAATATAAATTCTTCTTCCATCACCAGGTCATGATCACCAATATCTGGAAGGTTGCAGAGGCTGCGCAATTCATTAATCGCGGTTGTCACTGTAAATGCAAAATTACAGAGTTTCTAAGGAATCACACATAAATTTAAGGAGTTTTAGGGGCCCTAAATTTTGTAAAATGAATTTTAAAGAGTTTTTAAGGAGTGTAGAACCCTGTAATAGAGTTAAGCCCTGCATAAGATTAATAATGGCTCACCAGAGATTATCAGGACTTAACCATGTTTAATGTTCATGTAGAGAAAGTTAATGGTAATTTGGGACACTTCATACAAAAGATTTTAGATGAGTATGTGGTAGACTGTAACCACACATAGGCTACAGTTCTTATTCAGTTAGTTATATATCACTTTTTCTATTCTATTTTTTGAAATTTCTTTTTCAAAGATATTCTTCAAAAAGTTATTTTAAGATCAACAATTTTGTACATTTTTCCTAAGAAATATTTAAGTCAAAATAATGATTTGCTTAGCCTCATATTACAAAAAAGACCAAATTTCAGACTTTTTATACCTATTTATGATGTTGTGCGATTTCCTTATGCAAGGGTGGGCATTTGCCCACCCTTGTCCATAGCTGGCAGCACCCATGTTTCTGTTGTTGTTTTTCTACCTGAATAACAAGAAAATTGAATTATGAAAATGTGGTTGTTTTTGCTTATTAGTTATATTAATAACACATTTAAAAGAATTAGCCTGTGTACAATGCACAGAAGTTGTACAAAATGTTATTTGGTCGAAAGAAAGCAGTTTAAATCCCATTTGTCATGATGGATAAAAGACCAATGTTGTCTGGGATTGAAAGGGGCAAAATTGATGCTTATCTAAAATGTGGTAAATCTGTTCCTGAAATTAGTAAATTACTTAAAAGATCAGTGGATGTAATATACAATTATAAGAGAGACCCAGTGAATCACAGCAAAAACTTGCTAAAGAATGTACAAGATGCATTCTTCAGCGTTTAAAAAGGGCAATTCAGGCTTGCCAGAAAATAAAGCCTGAAGGGCAATCAGGCTTAAAAAAGGGCAAATCAGGCATGCCAGAAAGAGATAAAGGAGGGATTCTTCAAAGAGTACCACAAAATGGCTACAGTTCATTAAAAGTGCAATTCAGGCTTGCCAGAAAGAGATAAAAGAAGGATCCTTCAAAGAGTACCACAAATGGCTACAGTTCAAAGCAGATTTGTACTGATTTATGCCTTTCCATCATCACTTTAACTTCAAGCTCTTGAACACACTTGAGACAGTCAAAGATGAAAGCTGCTCCAAAGCTGACATATTGTCACAAGCAACTGCTTTGGCAATATAGTGATAAATATACGGAAATGGGTCAGAAATGGAAGGTTGTAATATTTTCTGATCAGAAAAAAATGAATTTAGATGTTCCCGATGGAGAAATCCCGAACTTCAGGAGAAATTTTGGTGGTGGAGATTTGATGATTTGGGCAGCAACTGCTTATAATGGAAGAAGTGAAATTGTCTTTGTAGAAGGTCGTAAGAACTCATTCAAGTACAGTTTAACTGTAGAAAATTATATTCTACCATTTACGTTGCAAAATGATGGCTTCGATTACATCTTATGTAGTATAATGCACACATTGATACTTTAAAATAGATTAACAAACTGTTGCTCTTTTAAATCATCCTCCTATCAGTCCAGATCTAAACCCCATGGAAAATGCTTGGGTAGAACTTGTTTGAATGGTTTAGAAAAATTGACCACAATACATTGATTACAGAACTGAGAACATCACTAAGTCAGTAGACATTAATTGATCAAAAATATATTCAAAACCCTATTTTATCCATGAAGGATAGAACTGAAGAAATTCTGATGAAGAAAAGTGCCAATACAAAATTTTAGTTATATTTTATTTATAGATTTCATAAATCAAATTCTATATATAAAATTCAAAATGTTGAATATTTGTTTTTACTTATTAATGTGAATGATTTCTTGTTTAAATTATTGGTTATGCATAGCATGCATAACATTTGAAATATGAATCAACTTCAATAAATAAAGTTATTCTGAAAAATTATGAAATCATAAATCAATTTCCACCACTGTATGTAAAACTATATCCAACTAAATTCACCTTGACAGATAAATGGTACTTGCTGTCTAACTGGTATAGTAGAATGAGTTCATCGGTAGAAAAAGGTTGAGGACTAATATGTTAGAGTGTGTTTACAAAATGAGCTTTTAAATTAATCTATGAATGATGAAATGTTACTGTAATGATAATTCACAGTATTCTGATAATTTCTCAGTCTTAATAGACTTCATTTTAGATTAAAACTATTTAAACATTTTCCATCTAAAACAATAATTTCATTATAACAATTACAACAACATTACAACAAACAGTTATTAACACTTGTTTCTTGATTAATGATGATGTTGGACAGAAAAAGTAAAGCAGTCTGAAATGCACAATTGTGCAACAGAGTTTAAATATTATTTTGATTCATTTTTTTTAAAACATCTTAATGAAAAATCTTAAAATTAAAAATTTAATTTATAGCTAATAAGCATCTTAGATAAAATGTTGGTTGAAAATTTCAAGCTGCTTACTTACACCTTTTAATAAGACAAATCCTGCACAGATTTTTTATGACAAATCTATTTACTATTTATAACAGTTTACAGTGTCTTAAGAATTTTAAAGTAATACTTAACATTTAATAATTTTTCTATTCAATTTTAAATTTATAAACTTTGTTAAAATTTTTTACAAGTTAAAACAATCATGTTTCAAAACATTAAACAGTTAAAAATGTTTTATATAAACGAATCTTACAAGTTTTTTTATTCAAATGAAAATTATGTTTTAGAAAAACCCCTAAACCATTAATAAACTATTATGCCCTAACAAAGCCTGTTTGTAAATCTCACACTTTTCGAAGATATAGCAAATCATAAAATTCACAATGAGGTTTCCCTGTGTTATTGATGCCATAAATTTATAACATTTAAAAGTAAATAAATGCTCCTAGAAGGGAATTTGATAAATACTTATCAAAATCACAGACATTTAATTCATTCTAAAGTTTACATATGATGGTTGCTTCAACAGTTAAACAAGTAAAATATCTTTATTAATTATCAGAATATCTTCATAAATAGTTTCTTTTGCTTCAGATCATAAAATTGTAGCTGAAAAAAGAAAAAAAAAAGTTTAAATTGCAAATAAAAACAGCATGTTAAAATGAATTTATTTATAAAAAAAATAATTAACAAAACTAGGGTGGTCTCCAAACTATCATTTTCAAATTTCCTGATATTCCCAGTCATTCCAGGACAGAATTGATAAAATAAGTAAAAATGTTCTTAAGCTTGGAGAGAACTTTTTGTAATCAGCGTAACCATAATTAACTAAATGTTACAAGCAAACCCTATACTACTATATCACAACTTAAAGAGCCACAGTTTACTAACTACTATCCAAAACAACAGTTTGATCTAAACTTAAAAAAAATTATTTTAAGTATGGCATGAATAACAACAATAATAAAGGGACTACAGAAAACATAAAAATATGAGTCACATTTTCACTTTTGTTGATTTCATATACATTAAGGTGACCACTTAAATTGAAAATGTGAATTTTGACTAGTTCTTTGAAAATTGTTAATTCATATAATTCAGACTTATATTTCAAAAACCATTTTCATTTTTCTTTTATGTGAAGCAGAAAAAGTTACAGCTGTCATAAAACATCTGGTTACTTCAAAGACATGAAATGGAATTAAGTGAAACACTTTTAAAATATATACTGGTGCTTTTAGAAGAAACTAATACCAAAGTATTAATTAAGGGCCCGATTCAAACGAAACGTGATCGGTCGCCTCCAAAACGATCGTTTTCTCTCTGGAAGTTCGATCACTTTTACAAGCGATCGCAAAAGTGTATTCAAAGTGAAACAAAATAGGCGATCGAACTTACAGGTTTGCTAGATCAAAACTTTATCGCCAAGAGAGTGAAAACGCAACTTCCGGTGATGTAGAAAGTTGCTGTTAACCAATAAAAAAATCGCATCTTTCTCTGTAAAAAATTTTTAACTTAATGGCGACGACTAACTGTTTATTTATTTATGTTTGAGCTGCAACGGACAACAGGCTGTGTCTTAATTTTTTTCCCCAACAGTATTGTAGGTTAATGTTTTAAAATTTTAACTGGTTTAGGTTAATATTTTTTGTATGTTTATAATCATGGAAACGCATTTTTAATTTATGAAGATTTTTTTAAAGAAAATTATTAATAATAGTATTGTTTGTCATAATTATGTCGAATTGTTCGAATTATCGAATAATAATTGCTCTTTAGTTTGCCTACTACATTTTATTTTTCTGTAGCAGAGAAGCTGTTTATAATTATAATGGAGGGGTAGAATTACTATATATTTCATTTTCTGATATATAATTAACAATCAAAGACATCCTTAATATAATGATATGAATATTTGTATTTGTTTAGGAGGGTTGCTAGGATGCTTATTTTAGCGAGAAATTATTGGTTATTCATGCATTTTTTCGCGCTGTTTCAAATATCAAATTTATCGAGCAATAAACGATTTAAAATAAGGACTATAGATGGTGCCTGCATCGTAATGTCTGCTAGAGTGGAACTCAAAGGCCGACAGAAAATAAACCCTACAGAAATTCTGTTCTGCGAGAAAATTCAGCTTTCCGCAGGCCTAAATCTTTTTCAGAATTCCCTGTCTGATAATTCAAACGGATTGCTTCGTAATTTTAAATAACGAGTCTTCATTGTTGTTGTAATCTTCTCATCAACCATCCGCCGATCGATCCGCCATGTTCGAGAAAACGATCGCTTTTGGAAAAACGATAGCAAAACACCAATCGCAGTGTCACGTGATCCAAAAGCGATAGACAGGTTTCACTTGAATAGGAAACATAGGAATCAGTCAAAAATTTCCGCGATCGCAACGGAAAACGATAGAACTCTGTTTCGTTTGAATCCGGCCCTAAAAGAGGGGGGGGGGGGAAATGCATTCTAGTATATATATATTTCACACTGTACTTTTTTGGATTTAAAAATTTCATAGATTTTGGTTCATTCTGAAAATTAACACAATTTATAACTCAAGTTTTGAACAAAACTGAATACTGCAACATTATTATCATTAAGTAGAGTGTAAACCATTATGATATACAGTATGCCCACTAAAGTCCCTTGTTACCCTATTAATTTCGGAACAGCTGCTGCTATTTTTATAAACGTGGCCTCTAGGTATAGTAAATTGGATATGCACTACTGAATGAGACTGCTCACAGCACCACCTGGTGGAAAACTGTGGAGTTAGCTTTCGTATCTCGAAAACAGTACGAGATATGGAAAAAAGTGAATTGCAAAGTTGTTGAGCGTTATGAATTTAGTACGAAAAGACACCTCATTGACGTGGATGTGAAAAACAAAACAGTTGAAATGCACATTTGTATTTGTGATTTTTTACACCGTGCCATGACAAGATGTGAACAGAAGGAGAAAATATTATCTTTTGGTATAAACACACGACGGCTCAATCTAACACAGTGGTATCGCTTACGATTCCTAGTCCAAAGGAGTGATACAAGCCCCGAGAGTTGTATCCTTATACTGATCTCAACATCAACTCAATGTAACCTGAACTTAAGGTTAAAAATTTTTGCAGTATGCAAATATGTAAGAAACGTCACACCTGTTTACTTGAGACTACTAGTATAAAAGAGACATCTTGTTGGGTTATGTTGAAGGTTATGGCCATGGAGCGATTTTCCAAAGCTGAGTATTGAGAGATGGTTTTACTGTATGGTGAATGTGGATGCAAGGCACGATCAGCAGGAAGGTTGTACCGGGAACATTTCCCTGCAGGCCCGCATCCTTCTTATCAAACCATCCATCTGTTGTAAAACATTTAAGGGAGACAGGCTGCATGACTAGTCAAGTTCGATGTGGCAGACCAGCTAAGTTAGAATGGCAATTTCAACCAGATCAGGAACTAGCATATGCCCTTGCATACCTGAAATGCAGTACAAAACTGATCAGTGAACACTGTGGACTCTCAAAAAGTCAGGTTTGGAAAATCCTACAAGAATCAGGCGCTTATCCATACCGACCCTGTTAACTCCTGAAAATTGCAAATTTTTTATACTAACTGCTCATACAAGCAGTAGCTTGCAAAACAGAATCATTTGAAGGATTTTGAACAAAAAAATTAAAAACTAATGTCTTAAAATCCGCAAAAATGTGCGAACTATATATTTTCGCAGATTCACACTTCATTCTACCTTTGGCAATGCTGTCAGATTAGGTGCGATTCTACTATAGGCACAAATGGGCTGGGAATAGAATCTGTCTCTTACAAACGTAACCTTTTCGCTGTTTTATTTCCTAGTCCCATATTATACACGGGTTGATGCATCAATGAATTTTGGTACAAAATCATGCAAATGCAAATTGTTTCTTGATGTTACATGTGTTCTAATTAACACTAGATTCCAGCTCTAGCTGATTTTTTAAAAGTTTCTAATGGCAGATTATGAAGACAACTGTAGATAGAAAGAGAAGCAGAAAAAGCAACGAGAGTAAGAATTAAAAACAGTGAACAGTAAAATGTCTATAGAATAGTCAATAAATTCATTATGTTTCTCCTCTCCCAGAGCAAATCAACAATGAGTCCATGGCAACTACTCAGATGTTGGACACCCATTTTTAACTAAATTACACACATTACAAATTGGGCTTGGGACAATATTTACTTAAATGCAAATGTTTTAGCAAACAGTTACAGCCAGTAACAAAGGCTAGCAACTGATTTCTTTCTTGGATATATCAGAATGTTCAAATCATCATTAATGTATATTTTTTGGTTAAGTCTTTTCAAAAAACTTTATAATATTTTACTAATTGTTCCATGGTATGGACTTATTTAAAGAATATTTGCCAATGTTTATGGACATATTAATATATACTTTCCCTTTTTACAGGCAGTAAGCATTTTTGCCAGTGGGTTTAAATGATTAACACTCAAAATGTGTCTGAAGAAAAAAAAAGATATATTTAATAGCATACTTTCTTCACACGCAATTTGATGTCATATCCAGTAGAATCTCTAAAAAATTCTTGATAGTGAATAAACTTTCTTCTCAATCTTGGTATTATAGACTTAAATCTGGAAAAAAAAAAAAAATTAAAAGGGGGGAAAAAATCATAGGATTTTTTATCAAGCACACAGACACAATGCAAATTTATAACTACAACTATGCTGCCTTAAACTCTTTATCTCCCAGCTCCAAGAAAATCTCATAGCTGTTGGTTCCATGGGAAATACAGGTATGCTAACTTTCTAAAATCAAAATGCCTGAGATTTTTTATGCATTTATTTTCAGCATAAAATGGATATATAATCAATACAGACACAGTTTCTTTTCTTAAATGCCATGAGCGTCTGCATAAACTTAAGTAATAGGATAGTGCTATGTTGTATAATATAAATAAATTCAAGTTCAAATGTTTGCCAAAGAAATATTGGAAAATACAAAACATGAATCAAAATACATAGGGATAAACTATTCATACCTAAAAATTATAGAAAGATAACTTATAACACTAAAATTTGAAATGATATCTAATATTATATTAAAAATGCTTTTTTTAAATCTCATACAGCTTTGAAATTTTAGTATATTTATACATAAATAATGAGCTTAACATAATGAAAATTCATTTATGTAATTTTATTAGAACAACTTCATATGCATTATTTCAGATGAAATGCCCTCAGGTTGTTGAGCCTTATGCAGCAACATGAAATGATTTTGTGAACCTGATGAAGAAAATTGGGGAAAGCTTTACTTTTTTGATAAACCCTTAAAAATCCTGGGGCCCAAAACACTATCAAAAAGCCTGAGACTCAGGCCAAAATCCTGAGACTGTGCATGTCTGGAAATAGCCAAAATAATGCCTTCCTCCATCTAAAGACAGCAGGCTCATTTATCACTGATTTTTGACAATCTGGAACCCCTCTTCTTGAAGCAATGAGAGGCTTCCTAATCCGAAGAATGTCTAATGTAACTGCTTTTGACAACCCACTACACACTGGAAAGTAACTTGCAGCTCGCTTTCTAGGTATGAACATTTAAGAAAATAAATGCAATCTGTCTTGAAATGCGAAAATTTAGAGAAATACATACTTACATAATATATATATTAGGGTGGGTCATTTTTCACTTTAAAAAAAAAAAATATATATTAATCGCCTGTAATGGGAAAAGTTGTATATTGACATCAAATGTCCATTAAAAAAAATAAATAATAATAAAATATATAAAGACCCCCCTGCCAGGCCCAAAGTTACACCAAATATGTAAAATTCAATGTTTTTCATTTACTTAAGTTTTTTACGTATTAAATTTTTTAACTGCCTGTAGTGGAAATAGTTGATAATAAGACCCTTCGTTTGTGGGGAAAAAAAAAAATAAATAAAATAAAATATGCCATATCATATTTAAAGCCCCCGCCAGGTTTTTGAAATTTATAAAATTTGCTATTTTTTAATAAAGCGACTCTTTCTGTACCATTTTCTCTATACGATTTTGTTCAGTTTAGTTTTGAATATTACTGATTGATATTGCAATATTCTTTCCAGGCCTTTAAAAAGAAGGGCACACGGCCCAGCTGATTTTACTGACCTCCCAGTTAAAAAAAAAAAAAAAAAAGAGATCCCTCTAAATACTTTAGTTAGCTTACAATCAACACCAGTCAAGGTCAAACAAAAATCCCGATTTCACTTGCCCATTTGCCCTGGATGCACAAACTGAGTACTGAATCGTGCAAAAGTAAACTCTAAACTGCTGTTTCTTTAAGATTGGAAATAGAGTGTAATGTAAAAGTAACAAAAAAATGATAATGAAGACAGACTATTATGAATATCGATAAATATAATAAAATAGACAGTCAAAGTCTCCTGGACTTGCAAAATAGTTTAGCAAAGACTAAGATAGCTTTGCAGGCAAAGTATTTAGATGGAGAGACGTTTGAACCTTAGCAATTGTTAAAGAGGGGGGCGTTTCACACAGAAGAATCAAAGGGAAAGGATATATATTGTTATTGCAAGGGTCCCCCCGTTGTAACCAATTCCTCAAATTCTGCACCCAGTATACGTTATCTTATTTCCTCACATATGATCATTTGTCTTTGATCATGGCAATCAGTAGGTTTTCTGGGTGACTATAAAAACCATTCCTTTGAATTACAGGATCCAGAATTAATTTCAGGTCTTCACTCAGATATCTTGAGTAATGTATAATTTACCAAAGATGCTGTGTACTGGCTGTGCATAAAGGCTATGTTTTAATGAGAACCCAAACTTTCGATTACATTTTTAGAATATATTTCAGAATAGTTTCTATTTCAAATGATGGCTTTTTTGTACCAATGTACGGACAAAGTGCTCTATTTGCTGTTGTAAGCCACCTGGCATACCTTTCCAGTTGATTTGGTGGATAATGTTTCTGGACAGGACAATTGCCAGATGATATCACTTGACAGGTTTGATACAAATATTTTTGATCAATACTAAGTCCATCTACATCTTCTGTAGACAGATAAACAGATTTTTCTAAACTTCACAATCGGTAGCTTATTTCAATTTCACATGAGTCCAGAATTTTCCCTGTAGGACCACAATATGTAAAAAGGCCTGCAGTATTTCCATCTAGATACTGAACTAAATAAAGTAAAGGTTGCTAATACACAACGAAACATATGAGCAGTGTCATATTTAGAGGTGTGGAGGCCCTGGGACAACAAAGGAGTATTGTCGCATTATTTCTTAAGCAAGTTAACAATTTTTTTGACAACCAGTGTGTCATTTCTTGAATATACAATAGTGTGATGATTTACTTTGTGATTGTTTCTCGCAAATATACACATGATTTATCAGATTGAAGATTAATATAAACCATTTTGACCAGGAATCTTTCGACATTTAGTTGAGAGCTATATGTGCTCGTCCACTGGTGGGGCATAATTAATTTTTGTTGAATTTTTGCAATTTATAAAATTCATTTTCATGTTATGTTTCCCATCCGTTATTTTCAAACTTTTCTAAAACTGACTAAAAGTTCATATTTTTAGTGCATTTAGAAAATCTGTGTCTTCATCTCCCCCCCCCCCTAAAAACATACTTTTTACATCTTGGTAAATATGAAAAAGTGTGATTGTGAGACACTATCTTCAGCAACTTCTAAGAGATCCTAACAATCAAGATTTTATTTCCCCTTTTGATGAAATTTTATTCTGGAAGAACATTTAGGAAAGACTGAATTAATTCTAAACATAGTTCAATGTCAGCTGCTGTTTCTGTCACTTCAAGTGTACATGAGTATTTTATCAAATTATCTAGAACTCCAGGAATTACTTATTTGGAAATAATTAATTTTATAAAAAAAAATACTTATTAATTTTACTAATATACGTTAAAAGTTTTAGTTAGTAGTTATTAGCTTTTGTGAATATACTGCTTTGCACCCTGCCCTTTTTCTTACCTAGAATGAGCTCTGGAATTAAAGCATGTTATCGCCTTTTTGGGACCCTGTGCAGAGTTGCCAACCTGGCAAAAGCATAATTCAGGAGATTTTATTTTAAAAATCAGGAGACTTGTTTTCAACGTCATAAAAATAAAATGGAATAATTGCGGACATACCAGCTGTAACTACATTTTGGAGAGAAAAAAAGCATGTTTGATGCAATTTGGCATCAGAAAAAGATATTTTTGGGGCATAAAAAAATTAACATGAAATGGCTTCAAGCCATTACATAACTGTACAACTAGGTTGCTTAATCCACTGAAGTTTTTTTAGTTAAAAACGGTCCACTGGTTGCCTAGTTTACATAGCTGTACAACTGGGTTACTTAATCCGCTGTAGTTTTTTTAGTTAAAAACGGTCCACTGTTTGCTCATTTTAAATTGCCTGTTACTGAATTTGCAGACGTTCTTTTGGTTAAATATGGACGTTGCATTTTGTTTTAATGTTTTTGTTAGTGTAATAATGTGCAAGTTTAATGTGTTAAAATACTTTGCTGATCATGCAAAATGGTTAGCGACCGCCAAGCTCCAACGATTGTCGCCGTGTTTACATGGGGTGTGCACCATCTTGTATGATTTTACCAAAAGCCCTTTTTAAAATCCGTTAAAAAAAGTTATAACAACACAATATACCAAGTATTTACAGTTGAGTGCTTTTGGCTGCTTTGCCCACAGTCATCCTCACCCAACTGGCAAAGATTTCCTCCTTCTCTCCAGCCTTCATGAATTTGCGCATGCATCATGTCGTTGGCTGTGCTTTCTTGCATTGAGATCTCTATCGCCTCACGTTTTAGACTATAGTTATGGTTATTATAATTTGCTATTTTTTTAATTTCCAAATTTTCTTTTAAGGCTAAACAAGATAGGGCAGTACTATGTCTATTGTATTTAATATCATTAATGTGTTCTTTGATTCTGTCTTTCATTTTTTGTTTTGTTACACCTATGTAATGGCCGAATAAGTTAGAATCTTTATAAACAAAATTAATTTTATAAATTCAAGCGGTTTCCAAAGGATTGATCTTTTCTTTATCTATCTATACTTTTCATGATTATGTTAGCTAAATTACAGTTTCAGCCATGAAACTAAATTAAAATGAAATCCATTTCATAAGTAGAGTTTTAAAGGATAATGCTATAGTTCGGCAGTTATAATGATGACATTTAAATTGTGCACCCAAAGTCTATTTCATGCTTTCATAGAAATGTAGGTACGGATAATATGGTTAGACAAAGATGTTGAGAGATATTTTTTTCTTTTTTTTTTAAAGGCATATACAGGATTGCCACCAGTCGAGGACTGGTGAACTTGTAAAACTTGGAACAGTCAGGAAATTTTATTTTAATAGAAAAAGTCAGGGAAAATTGCAATTTTTGCTAAAAACCAAGAAAGTCTCGAAATGTGATTTGGAAAATTATCAGAAGTCTGCATATATAAGTCATTTTTCATTTGCTGTATGCCTGAAATGCTCTACAGTGACAGAAAAAAAAAAAGTTGGCATTCCATGTAAGAATAATAATATTAACAGTTAAATTGTGAGTGAAATAAAGTACTGGAAGTTTTTATGGAAATGTAGGTGTAGATAATGAATATTTGATTAATTCAAGATGCTCACAAATTTTTTTTGTGCTTACCATTGATCAAGGAAAACCTGAAACAGTCAGGCTATTCAGGGGTGATTCCATATAAAACCAACCAATAAATTTTTTATTTATGTTGGCATTTCAGATTTTAATGATTTTTTTTTGTCTGTTTGTTGTAATTAGCTATGAGATGAAAATAGTGAAGTTTCAATTTTTTTGGCAACTTGTTCAAAAGTTATGAATTTTTGAGATTTTTTAATGATATACCATTCTTTAAATGGTTGTAACTCAAGACCTATTTGACCTAGAGAGTTGAAATTTATGACATTTTGTTCAGCTTTTAGTGGCATTTCATAAAATGTATAGCATGACAATGTTAATCAAAAAAATTTTTTGAAAATTTAATTTTCTTATAATTTAAAATCGGAATTTTGAATTTTAAAAAAATATATATGTTATTTAACTCACTTTTATCAACATTTATGCCAAATTTCAAGATGGAGTTTCTATGGCATCATGGTGAAAAAATTATTCTCTTTATGAACATTTGTGTAACTGCTGCATTCAGTTTGTTTTTAACTGTCAATTTTTTTTTTTTAAATGGGAATTTAAATTTTTTTTGAAATTCTATTTAACTCTTTTATAGAGTTTTAGGCCAAATTTAATAATGGTGTACCTGTAGTATAGCAAGAAGGGCGACACACATTATGGTACATTTGCTATTTACACTAAAATGTTATTTGCAAAGATTCAATTTACAGTGGCTAGAAGTAAATTGTTTAATTACGAAAGAAATGATACATGGGCGCACCCACGGAGGGGGCTATGGGGGCTAAAGCCCCCCCTAAACCTGGAGTGTTAGATGTGAAAAGCTTTGAAAATTGTCACTAATGAATTATAATATTTTACCTTAAAAAATTGCCTTAAAATGATTTCTAATTTTTTTGTGGGGGATTAATTAAAAGTGAGGGAATGTTGGTTTTTAAATAAATACTTACAGTTAGTTCATAAATTACTAACTCTTAAAGTTAGAACTGAAAAGATTAGATATTGGTTGATAAAACGACTATGAAAAGATTGGGCTTGTGTTCTATGGGCAAGTGGTAATGAATATTTTGAAGTTATAATGGAGTTATAGCTATAATCGAGGTTACTTATAACCGAGTTTTGCAGTATTTGTAACCCTAGCCCCCCCCTAAACCAAAATCCTGAGTGTGCCACTGTACACATATACACAATAATTTCTTAGGATTTGCCTTCAGAAATTTAAATGCAAGCTGAAGTAGATATGTAATTATTTACATTCTATTAAATGGGTTAATCCTTTACTAAAAAAGGAGCACATTTCGCTCCCTCCCTATTTTAGCTTTCAAACAAATTCCCTTATAGATGAAAGTTACAAAAATTTGCATCAAACAGTTTTACATTGCATTTCACATAAGTTTAATATCAAGCATTGTTATTTATGATTTAATATATACATTACTTACAAAACAGATAAGGAAAAACTGATTATTTTTTGGAGGGGTGAAATTAATTTGTAAAAAATGGTCAATTTTAACATAAGTATTTTAAGTATGGGCGTTTTTTTTAAATGCTAACTATGCAATGAAATAAATTTAAATCTTGAAATAATGAAACTTTTCACAATTTAGTACAGGTATTTAGTCTTACTAAGCAGAATTTGGGTGGCTTTCGTCATTTCTTCTTTTGGGACTTGATGAGTTCTGCCTGTTGCAGTAACTGGGCGTAATTTACACAAAACAAAGATTTTGGGGATTGTTAAAATGTCAGCTTTTCTTGGATAAGTAAATGACATTGATGATCCACTTGGATGAAGAAAAGAAACCTCTATTTCTTCTTCAATCTGGTCTTTTGAAAGAACATAAGCCATCCACCACTCCTTTTCATAAGCACAGGCAACATAACCTACAATTTCTTCGAAAAGAATGTCTTCAGCCAGTGATCGCGATAACGCCTCTAGATGCATATTTCATGCCTTAGAAATTTAGAATACACCTTAAGAATTTTGGAATGCATGTTTTTACGCATTGCTTTTCCATATAAAATTCCGTTTTAAGATCTGTGATTACGGCGAGATTTCCCCTTGAAAATGATTTTTATTTTGAGTCAACTCTCTGAAATCTGCGATAACTTTTAATGTAAACAGTGAAATTTACAGTTAACATTAACAATGTACCTAGACTGTGTAATCAGTTATTATATATGATATATGTGTTAAATGCAATTTAATTAGGCATTTGAAAATGTAGCTTAATTGTTCTTTGCTTTAATTACTCCTGCGGATAGGAAAATACTCCTTCTAGAATGGTTAAGGAGCATTTTTATTCTTCTGAAAAAAATCATAGATCGATCACTGTCTTCAGCATTAGAGCTAACCAGAATTTTGTGAATTGCTACATCATTTGAAAAAGGGTATATTTCTGATTCAATTTGTTTTTCATTGAGGGGGATAAAAGCATGAAACTTTTGTGTCCCAACAATAGCCACAGCTTTCTCGAATCTTGATTTTAAAGCTCTCTCTTCAACAATGTATTCATCATTATTTACATAAAAGAATGTTATAGTTGACAAGTTTTTGACTCCCCATTCAAACAGTGAAAAAGGTGTTAAAATTTGGTTGTCTGTTGAACTTTGGGGGTTGGCTTTAGCAGCAAGCCTTTTAATCTTTTAATTGTGCCTCCTACTCCATCGCATACGCCTTTACCAGTGCAATGGCATAAAAGTGCCACTCAGCTTCAATACCACAAAATCTTCTTTATGCCAGCAAAGATTAACAAAATTTGTACGGTTTTTTTAATCTTTGCTGCTGAACCATCTGAAAACTACTCAAAATCTCTAATAACCTTCTCAACATGAACAAGTTCTGTGGTATGCGATTAGCACTCTGCGATAAATATAAAACTCCTATGAACTAAAAGCTGGTTTCCACTTCCTTAGTCTATGTCTTATAGGTAAATGACGAATGGGTGTACAGTAGTTATAGAGTTGTTCCAATGGAACCCTTGTGCTGCTTCTTGCAAAACAAATGAGTAATTCCTGCAAAATCACATATTAATACAGCTTCATTTTCTTTCAAATTTGCTTTCTTCTCAGAAAAAAAATTGAGATTGTTGTTTAACTACAAAATCATGTCTCTTTAGACGTATTAATTACAAAATTTCTGAACAAAATCTTCGAATGGCTTGCTTATGATCTCAAAAGTGCAACAATCAACAGTAATGCATTGTTTGTATGTTATAGTCTCAATCATTTTTTCTTCACGGCATAGCATCAAAGCTTCTTTAAACTTATCAATTTTGGGGCAGTAATCGCGTTCATTTAAAAAGCTTGACTCAGCTGATGGATTACACATAATCTTGGCCATGCATTGTTGGTAACTCCTAAGAGGATTGTCAGATTCATGTAGGATAATTTTATGCAAGTTACCTCCAGCAATCATCAATTTAATATTCTGATGCGATGTGCACACACAGAATGACACAGTTTTTAGGCCTCAACTCGGCAAACTTCGAAAAGCCAATTTTTAAATATGGTCATTTGGATTTGAAATATCTATAAATTTCACGTAAATTTCCTAAAATCGACCTTGTTTGATTATGAATTGGCTTGCCATCAATATCCTTACTCATTGAAACATAGTCTTTTTTTCCCCCTGGCATTAGCCTGCTAACTTCATCATTATTATAAAATTCTTTTACAGAATTAACTGTTTGAACAGTTAATGTTTTACGAGGTTTAGGGTCCGGAGTTGATAAAACACCCCTTTCTTTAAAAAGTTTTTTAGCTTTTCTAGCTATGTAATTGCTTACATGAAATTCCCTTTCTATTCTGGCACACGACCAACTTTTCGGTAAAATAGTTAAGATTTGAAATTTTTCCGATTTTGTTGTTGTCAGAAACTTGTCTTTCAGCTGTTCAATCATTTCAGTTTGTGAATCATCATACATGGGCACAGAATCAACATCAGAGAGTTTTTGAAAGAAGGAATCATTTAACTTACACTTAACTTTTTCTATTTTCTGCTTGCAGTATCTTTTATTGCTTTTGCATTTACTCTTAATAATAGGTGACTTTCCAATAGACGTTAATGATGCATCCAAATATTCAAAACCATAGGAAATATCTAGCTAAATTCTTTCAATTACATGTTTTTTTTAACAGAATTTACAACGACCATTTTTTATAGTTATTACTCGTGATATATTTTAATACACATAAGTTTTTAACAACAGAAACTTCATTAATTTAAATAATGTTTTGCTAAGAATGTAGTTAGCAAAGAATTTCCAGCAAAATGGATAAAAAAGATTGAAATACAGTAAAAACTTAGAAGATAGCAGTTATGCTGGAATATATTTAAACCAGCAGAAATAAGTAAATCTCTCTAAAAATAGTCTATATGGGTTTTATATCAAATTAATATTTACACTTCATAGCATACACACATAATTTATGTTTATGTTGTTGACATGCATGTATATCGGATTTGTGTGCTTGGATATAAATACGCTTATAAATCCTCGTCAGACGGACAGCACAAGGGGTGCCCTCTATGGGGCCTTTCTAAGGGGTCTTAACACGTATTTACACTAAGTTTCAGAGAAAACGACGGAAAACTCCGAATGGTTTGGTCGACGGACGCGCGATGGGACCTAAACCCAGAACCTAGTTTACCATTTCCAGTCAAATCACACTCCAGAAAAAGTATTCGAGCAAGAGCTAAATTTCCTACGTTGGTTTCGTATATTAAAAATTATTTATCATAGAATATGACTTTCCATATTTCTATCAAGTTGTTCGTTTTTCAAAAACTCAATTAACATTCGCAAATCTAAAATAGGAAATTTATCTCTTACTCAAATACTTATTTTGGAGGGTCGTTTCTTTACTCCATGGGTTTTCACTTTACAATCGAAAGTTTCGGTTTCGGAAGTTTTGTGGTTGTATATTTCATGAAGGTATATTTGTTTGCCAACGATACTTGTAGGCAGCGGGTTATTTATATTTTGATCAGCGAACATGTCACTCAAAATATTAAAATGTACAGTTTTACGCTTCAGGTTTACTAAAATGGGTATCTTGTTCCCTAATCAAAGTGCTTTCAACAATACGTTTAGTAGAACTGTAAATTCAAGAGTTCATGGGAACTGTAAAAATTACTTACGTAAGTTTGTGTACGTAATCGGTAGTGCAGGAATTATGTTTTTCAGTTTTTCTGATTTTGAAAATAAGCTATTAAATACAAAACTCATCGAAAGTATTAAAAAAAATTATAGCTTTTGTGCAGCTTCGCTTCCTGCAGATGAAGCGAAACAAACGTCCCCCAGAGCTGCGTTTAATTTTTTAGCCGATGTTGTTGAAAAAACTCAAAAGTCTGTAGTATATATTGAGGTCAATGCAAGGTAAGTTGTATTAATAGTCTCATTATAAAATGTATTGTTTGAGTTAGCATGTAAATAAGTTTATTTTGATACGTTGTTGTTACTAATGCCCGCTAGCAACCGCGGAGCGGTGTGAGATTCTATCGGCGGCTCGTAACTGCAGTTATTGGGTGTGCTGCTTAAAAAAATAACCTATTGTATCATAATGTCGTGTAAAATATGGGTAAAATGTTATACAGCGAAACCTCTCCGAGCGATCACCCCTCTAAACGGTCAATTTTTCATGGCAAGGATTTTTCGGCTCGTAGAGTTAATGTTAAAATAACCTCTATCAGCGGCCACCCGACCCCCTCTCAACGACCACCGAGTGGGATTGTCCATCTCATTTTTCGGGAAATTCTACTCACTGCATGCTTTAATTTTGAGAGGAGAAACTCAAGGTCAGGATTATGATCGAATATAAGACCCAGGAATAGTTGGAATTGAATCTGTTATCTCTTTTGTGTTCTCCCCACATCTTTAAGATGGGGAATGCTAATTGCACCACCTATGGAAACGGAAGGAGGTACAGGACAATTAGGCATTGAAGGTGTCCTACAAGTGAATTTTGTCCCTTTCAGGCGTAAATTCCATCCCCAACGAGGAATTTCCCGATGTTTGCAATGGCGAACAAGCTAAACTTTAACACAAGCGACTTTAGGGAAAATCGATGAAAATTCTGAAGCGGTTACAAACAAATCACTTAGAGATCTGCTTTTAAAAGTAAAAAACGAACTTGAAAAAAATGGTTGTTTCGGAGAAAAGTAAAAACTTAAAACAGACACAAATTGTATCCTTTTTTCAAAAAGAAATGTAAGAAAGCAAAATAAAGTACTGTTTTCTCTTTAGAAAAGTTTTAAATTTCATTTTAAATAAGGGATATGTGTCAGATTTTTTTATATTATGCATTATAACAATTTTCTTATCACAGTGAATAATGTTGGGTCCGTGGATGGAATTTCAAGTACGGCATGAAAATGACCCACAGGTTGAATTGTACCACTGGAGGTGAAGGCTTTAAAATTGACGACACCTTATATTTTCTTTACTTAACTTTTATTTAAATATTGCACAAAAAGAACACTTACAAAAATTTTAAAAACAATTTCAGAATTGAAGAAAAATCAGGCCATCTGCAATAAGTTAAATGGAAAAATTTACAGTTCCAATACATTCCTTTTATAAAATATCTGGCAGAAATACATCATGCCCTTCCCATGACTAGGGCAACCTTTTAGCTGTCTATCAGCAGCCTGGCCTGTGTGCTTTTTTTCAGCAAGCAGAAACTTTATATAATATATAAAACAGGTTAATTTTACAGTTACATAATAAAAAGTATGCAATATTTTCACAAAATGAAAGGTTCAATAAATTTGCATATTGCAAACAACCTCAGAAAATTGCCTTTCACTTCAGGCTTTTTACTCTTCACCCCATGGTTTAAACATAAAAGTCCTACCCTAACCAGAACTAATTCCCTTACCCCATGATTCTTTAAAGAACTTAAGCATCTATTTGTCAAAAGGAAGACCCTTATTTTTCAGGATTCATGACATCATTAAACAACTGGGCCATAGTTCAGAGGCTATTTCCATCCAGCAGCAGTAGTTAACAACTAAATGCAACTTTATTAAATATTGAGCTTAGGTTTTTAAACTTTACTTTGAAGTTGCCTTGGGTCTTCACAATGAGTTAAAAGTATATTATTTAAATTTATTTTATTTTATTTTTCTTCAATAAGAATTAGGGTTTTATTTTTGTTTACATTTTTAACTTATTAGAGCTACTACTACTTAGGGTTATGAAGAAGTTTACAACAATTTGAATTTTATTTTTAAACTGATATTAATTAATTTTAGTTGAACTTTAATACAATTAAGATAGGTTTAACTCATGGGTGAATAGCATAAATATAACTTAAGCCTAATTGGCACATGAAAAAAAAACTTTATGAAATAGATGGCTGATGCAAGGCCAGGGGAAAACAATTGGGCAAAATAAATTTTTAGTATCTTAAGTTTGACTTCAATTAAAATATATTTAGTTTCATAAAAATTATTTAGCTCTGACAATCTCTATAGTCCATATGCACGAGCCGCTACTGCCAGATCTTCTCGAAAGGACAGCATGGGCGAATGGGAGTGGCTTCCCATTCATTGCCAGTGGGAGGAAGAACAACTTAGCTCGTAATTTTGAACAAATTCCAGATGAGAGACCAAGCACCTTAAATCTTCACCCTCAGATGTATTATTTGGACATGGAGGACATTGAAGCCACAATGGATTTTGCATGCACCATCTTCCATTAGCATACATGAACCCTCAGCAGTCCAGCCTAGAGAGGAGTTCACCCTTCCAAGCACTGGAAAAGCTGGTGCTATTTCATTTTCTGTGTTCTTATGGGAACGGAGATTAGTGCCTGACTGTACCCAGGGTGCGAATTGAACATTTTCTCCAGGGGGGGGGGGGGGACATTTGAGAGAAAAAGTTCTCCAGCAGGGGACATTTCTGGGGGGGGAAAAAAAAAACAAAGAAAGAAAAAGGAGGCAGGTGTAAATGCTCTTCTCACGCAATATATTTGGTAGGGTCAGGTGGGGTAAAATGGCCATAAATTTAGCTATTTTCAACTTTACTAAGCTACACATCTAAAATGATACAACATATTTAAAATTTTTTGACAAATATTTCACATTGGACTATCAGACAGTAACTACAAATTTTTGTTTTTTTTCTTTTAGAAACATTAAAACTGTTTGATCATTAATTCTTTTTGGCTTGTTATTATGATCATTTTACCCCATGGTGTGGGGTAAAATGATTATACATGAAAAAAATGAAACACTCATAGAAAATGATATATGAATAAGATCATCTGGAAAATAGATAACAAATATTTTATTAAACAGTTTTACATGGAATTTTAATTTATCTATCAGAATTTATAA
The DNA here is from genome assembly GCA_038373885.1 of Cheiracanthium punctorium. NCBI lineage: Eukaryota > Metazoa > Arthropoda > Arachnida > Araneae > Cheiracanthiidae > Cheiracanthium > Cheiracanthium punctorium. The sequence continues at coordinate 439,473 of JAWZYV010013430.1, forward strand.
TGTCCTCTACAATCCAAATTTGGCTCATCCAGTATTTAAATTATCTGTTCAGTTTGAACTTCCTCGACATCGTCATTTTCTGGCAATGTACATTTTTTCAAATAAAGATTTTGCAAAGTATTAAATTGCAAATAGCTCCTTTTCTGCAGACAAGATCTGTCCAAAAATGATTAATAAAACTTTTATCACAGCACTTAAGAGCCAGCAGATATTTTGTCCGAAAGAGGCATTACGGTATGCCATTTTGAACTCTTCTTTAAACTCTTTTTAAATAAGAATTGGGATTTTTCTTCACAAAATTTCAAGAATAGCATACTTTCTTTACTTCATGGTCTTCAATTGCATGCTTTTCTTCAAAATGTGCAGCAAACACATCCTCTGTTAGCATTTATTTATAAATTTATGATTCCAGTATCGTAATTTTGGGTTATTTTTCTTATTTCCAGGTAAAAATAAAAGTAGAATAACGGAATCTATTTATTTATTCACGTTATTACTATTAATACCTTATAAAATATATTACAGACGAAAAAAAGAAATCTAAAATGATACATGTGTTCTTTAAGTGCAAGCCTAGCAGTATGATCGTTTTACCCCACTTTCTTTGAACTACTCCAAAATAAAAAATAATACAAATTATCTTGATACAGAAATGTATTCCTCAAGAATGACAGTAAGCTTTGTATCATTGAAATTTCAAGAACTTTAAATCACAAAAATGCTACAGCAAAGTAAATTTTAACCTTGTATAGATAGAGCCAAACATGAAACTCTAAGTGCTGCCATTACATATTAAAAGAATATTAATAAATCAAATAAATCAGTTTAAAAATATTGCTTGTAATATGAATGAGCTAAACAAAAATCAGTATGCCAATAAACCAATGCATTTGACATTTATTGTCTGCTTTTTGTAGACTGTTCATTTTACCCCACCTAACCCTATTACATGACAAATGCAGTCGCCAACATGTCTAAAAAGTCTTACATTCAAACAAAAGTCGATCCCTGATTTTCTATGCACATATTCCTCCCTATGTCGATTTTCCGTCTACCCTGAAATTCGGCGGGTGGCAGAGCAGTGTTTGTTCGTTCATTTCACAGTCTTCCTTTGAAACCTGAGCTCAGTTATGGAGTGAGAAGTGGCATCAGGCATGTGTATATCTATTTCAAAGGAATGCTTGTAACTTGCTCCTTTGACTAGTAAACAAACGAAAAATTTCTATTCTCAATAGTTAAAATCGTTAGGTACTGTTGAACTTGTAGGGTGGGACACAGATTAATTTAACATTTCTCCAGCAGGGGATAAATAGTATCCCTGTCAGGGATCAATTAATATTTCTCTAGCCAGGGATATTACTTTCTTCAGCCGGGGACAATCCCTGGCATCCCCCGCCCCCGTCAATTCGCACCCTGATTGTACCTCAAGTTAGCAATGTTTCTTTAACTTTGAATTTTTTAACAAGTTCATGATGATACAGTGAAACCTCGATATCTCGAATAAATATGGTTTTCTACAGACTGATCCCCATTCATTTCACCTTGTTATCTCGAAAATTTGATCTCTTGAATTTTTCAGGTTTCTCTTCAACTTTGAAAAATCGAGGTTATACTTTATTAATGCATTCCTACATCAAAATTGAAACAAGAATTAAATGGAAAACAGAATTTTTTTTTTTTTTTGGAAATGTTGTGGAGGGGAATGCTGCAATGTGGAAACTTTTAATTTACTATCATTATTGTTCTTCTGTTTAATAAACTACAGCAATAAAAATACTTGTAAATTAAAACATTATTACAGTATAACTTCAAAGTCGAAGGGAGACCTAAAAATTCACGATATCAAGTTTTCAAGATAACGAGGTGAAATAAATGGGGATCAGTCTGTGACGAAAAACACATTCATTCAAGATATCGAGATTTCACTGTATTTGGCTTTATCAACATAAAATATTATATCTGAATTTTTAAAAATTCTTTTTGAAAGTATAATTTAGAAATTAACTATCATCTTGCAGAGGGGGCATTTTCAAATATACTTAAAATTAGATATTTATTAATTATTAAATATTATTTTGCTATTGGCTACACTTATAATTAAATATGAATGAATAACTTTAATTTACATTTTCCAAAAACTGCTGTGTACCCCCTTTTCAAGGTTTTCCAAACTATTTTGCAATATAATTCCAGGCTGCTAATGATTTGTTATAACCAGGGTTGCCAGATTTGCTATCTCATAGTTCCCCATTTTCCCCACCTGGGCGGGTTCTTTATCTTAAAAATCCCCATGGGTTTTTTGGGTAAAATAAACTAAAAGAGTTCTATTTCAATTTAAGATTATCATTAATGAAACTATAAATCCTAATTCCATTCTGTTGTTTTTATGAAAAATAGGAATTTTTGTTTTCTGCCAGTCATAATAGTGTTTGAAAGTTACTTTAGTAATTTTTGATACTTGAAATTTATGTCATAAAATTTTCTATGACCGAAAAAACACTATTGTATAAAGTAGAAGCTGTTTAAAGATAATAAATAATCATAATTATACTATGAATTACAAAGAGCTGTGTGCCCGTTCAAGTAACTCTTATGGTGTTATTTTGCAAATTTATTATTTTATACTATGAATTACAAAGGATATAAAGCTATACAAATGCATCAGTTATTTATATTCAGGGATGAAAATTCTTCGGACTTTTGTCTGATTTTCAAAATTTTTAATGTGTAATAAAGATTCAAATTTTTCTGAATTTTTTAATTGTATATAAGTAGGATATATTAGTAACACTTACGATATTAGGTAAAATTGACGAATCATTGTAAGTTAAAGCTAATTTGTGTTAAATGTGATCTTGAAGTCATTATGTAAATCAAGCAAATGCATACATGTATTTGTTGATATTTTTTATTATAATAAATTTGTTTCACAGAAATACATGCAATAAATGAACACACAAATATATATGCGCAATGTATTTATCATAAAGCTACATGCATTATAACTGGAAGTGTTCCAAATATAATTTGTTATAATTTAGAATTATATTTTATACTGTGTAGTTGTTTTAGTATATAAGTGGAAGGAGGGTAAAAAAAAAGAAATTAATAATGTAATTTTTTAAATTACAAAATAAGAAGATAAGCCTTCATTAAAGACTATTATAATTACTGTATGCTTTGTTATACTACGTCCACTCAAAAAAGTATTCAAGTAAAAGCCAAATTTCTCACTTCAGTTTAGTGAGTAACTAGTTAGTTTTTAAAATGTATCCAACTCGAAATTATTATTATTATATGTTGCATCATGAACTTTTACAAATGAAACCAACGTAAAAAATTCGACACACCCAAATACTTTTTTAGGAGAGTGTGCATTTCTGTTTATACATTTTCATACACTAGCTTTATTTATTTTTCTTCGGTAGTCTGATATTATTTTAATTAAAATTATTACACATACTACCTTTTTTTATGGGGAGAGGGTAGGGGTAAACAATGGATAATGTACTTTTTCTATGTAAAAAAAATAACTTTTCCCCCCCAAGACAATAAATGTATCTGTATGTTTTGCTTTTTCTACATTACTGTTTGCACAGTTATGTGCATTAGATTATATATTCAACTCATTTTAAATTATAACAACTTTATATTAAAAATATATTTTGCTTGATATATTTTAATGGTATGTCACATTTAAATTTCTGTTGCTTATAATTTGCTAAGTTAATAATTATTTATTCAAAAGAAAATGAAGTAAACATTTTTAGAAGCTAATTTATTGATTCATTTATTTTTATTTATTTATTTTTGGCGGGCAGTGCTAAGTTCCATTTGTGATTTAGGGTTTACCTAATTTTAAGTTTGCATTCCTATTGCACAAATTTTCAAGTTCAAGTACCAAATATTTCTATTTTACCCATTTTGCCACCAAAACCAATTTTTTTTTTAACCCTAAACTTCGGGTTTTTTAATTAAACCTGTCCGGGTTGAGTCTTTTTTTTTTTGCCAAAAAAAAACAGTTTTTTTTTTTTACCACTCTGATTATGAGGTAGTTAGTGACAATCAAGTTAACACATATACATAAGTCTTATTAGATATCAATTTAAGATTGACTGGTATTTAATAACTAGTGAGCTTTGATCCAGATTTTTTAAACTAGACAAATTTTGGTAAAATCATACAAGCTGGTGTGCAACCCATGTAAACATGGCGACAGTCGCTGGGGCTTGGCGGTTGCCAAGCCCAGTGACTGTCGCCAACCATTTCACACGATCAGCAAAGTATTTTAACACATTAAAATTGCACATATATTCCAGTAACAAAAACATCAAAACAAAATACACCATCCATATTTAATCTAAAAAAGTCAGCAAATTCAGTAACAGGCAATTTAAAATGAGCAAACAATGGACCGTTTTTAACTAAAAAAAACTATAGTAGATTAAGCAACCTAGTTGTACAGCTAATGTAAACTGGGCAAACACTGGCCCGTTTTCAACTAAAAAAAACATCGGTGGATTAAACCTAGTTGTACACCTCATATAAAGTCAGTATGATTAGAATAGCACTTACGACAGCATAAAAACATCAAATATCAATTTAAAATTAACATTAAAAACCTTAAACATTGCAAAGATTCGTTTTAAAAAAAGCATTTTTTTTTTTTTTTTTTTTTTTAAAATTAACCACTCAGAAATGCCCTAACACCCACCGGCTTTATAATTTAAAACCAGCATGCTTTCTTTTATTTACTTTTATATTGACCCTGCATTTCTAAAAAACACACACAGCAGCCGATAACGTAAAACCAACATGCTTTCTTTTAATTTAGCTTTATATTCACACCATATTTCTAACAAACCAGAGCGCGATCAAGACAACTATGGGCCCTGGGCAGAAGAAAAAAACGGGGCCCCTTGAAATAACACCCCCCCCCCCCTAAACAAAACAGATAATGATTGGTTTATACTGAAAGTTATATATCTTGCCCCTTCCAAACACAAATTTTGTTTTAAGTATTCTGAAATAAACGAATATAATTCCATGATGTCAAAGAAACCGATAGTTAAACGTTACATCGAAATGCTATATCACAGTTGCTAAGATGTACGGAATACAAACACTTTTTGTAAACAGACATTTTTGTAAATATTTCCTAAAGTAACAAATTATTCAAAAATTTTGCTATTTCTTAACATTAAAAAGGCTCTTTACGAAATGTGGTTAGTTATTTTCCTAGAAATTGGTATGTTATATCGACTATGGAGCATTTCGAAGAATTAAAAATAAGTGTAAAATAATTTATACAAATGTAAATTTGTATAAATTATTTATACTATTATTTATAATACTACAATTATTTATAATAATATAGAGTTATATTCATTATTTATACTTTGTAATTAAAAAATCATTTAACTTTCGATTTTTTTTTATCCTTTGTAATTTGATTGTAAAATTATAAAAGTGTAAGATGTAAGATTTTTGGACCCTAAAATCTGTGGGCCCTGGGCAGTTGTCCCATTTGCCCTGCTGATAATATGGCACTGTAACAAACACACCCACACTTTTCATACGATAACATAACATATTTTATTCCCTTCCATCCATAACATGAAACAATTTCAAATTCCCAAACGGACTTTACACGTCTTTTTATGGTTTCCAGTCAAAAATACCACCGGCTGGTTACTTGACTCCCACTGTACATTGTCCACCCTGGCGCCAGAACGATTACAAATGAAACGTAAACACAAACATTGATATGTAAACAAGCACTGGATACGGAATATAGTCCCAAATTTCATATAAGTAAAATAAACAGAATAAAAAACATAAAAATAAACAAAAGTACTTGCTTAATTAAATCATTAAGTGTGTGCCAGAAATAGTGTTGTTTTTCACATGTTTGCAACAATCAATGAACAATTTTTTTTAACTAACATGCAAAAAAGGTTATTTAAAGAAAAATAAAAATAAATAGGTATTTCCATTTATAGTCTTTTTAAAATGTTGTACTGAAATAAAATTTGTAAAAATTTAGTAGTAGATCTCTTATTATTAATTAATTATTTACTACAAAAATTAAAAAATCATATAAGAATTACTCTGGACAGATTTCTGCTTTAATCAGAGTACTTTGTACTAATTTTTCAATAATATTAAAATATAAAATATTCTACCTTTTTAAATCTTGAGAAATAGTATACTACAATCTTCATCAGCTATTGCCAGTAAATGTTTCACAAACATGTGTAGATCTACGTAAACTTTACTTTAAAAATCAAAATTCAACGTGGCAAAAATTTATAAGTGATTAACTATCATAAATATGTGAAAAATTATTTAAACATAAAAATAAAGGTCAACTTATAATCCTATGCCATTGAAAATATGAATAATGCAATGTTTAAGAGAAAATAATCATTCACAAGAAGATGGGAAAAAATTGAAATTTAAATGCTTGAGCACAATTTTCAAGGCAATTTTCCGTTTTGTTTGGGAAAAAAAAAAAAAGGAATTTCAGTTATCATTGTACTAAAAATACCCGGAATTCTGAATATATTTGGACCAAAAACTCCCATTCTGATAATTTTCCAGGTTTTGGACCAAAATTTGCAATTTTCCCTGACTTTTCCAGTTCTCCCTGGCCAGTGACAACCCTGTCTAAAAACTAAAATAACTAAATGTTTGATTATGATATTTTTTGCCTTCAAATTGTCAGGGCCCATAGGATGAAGCCTATTCAGCTTAATGAATAATCCAGCCCTGACAATATATTATAGAAATTAAATAGCCAAAATGTTACTTAAGATTCAGTGTATATCATGCTGTGAATTATAAAACTAAAACATAACATAAAAATAATAATCTAATAACTTAGCATCTTCCCTGTCTTAAATAATTTTTTTTCAGGCACCCATTTAATGGCCAGCATATCCCCATTTCAAATGGATCTGGTTTCATTGTGAAAGAAGATGGTTTGATTCTTACTAATGCACATGTTGTGAATCATTATGGTCAAGTAATAGTGAAATTGTATAATGGCAAACAATATTATGGTGCAGTTGAAGATATTGACAAAGAGAGTGATCTTGCAACTGTCAGAATTGATGCAGTAAGTATACTGATTAGAATATATGTTCCTGCAATTTTTAAGTGGTATTTCAACTTAAACTTCCTGCCATAAGCATTAGAATCAGGGAGCTATGTACTCTCCCAATTTTGTTTAAAAAAACATTCATTTCAAAACCTGGAGAAACCTTGTGATTTTCAGTCTTAAATATATTATGTGTCCACCAAAATTTTTAATCAGGGTATGCTTATGCTTTCTGCTATACATGTAAGCTTCTATATTATATTTGTAATAGCAGGTTTTTTTTATGAGCTTTCTTAACTGATAAGTTCTTTTGAAAATTAAAGGATAGGCCAGTAACATCATTATCTATGATGGGAAAATATCCAGCTGTTTTTATTTTTTTTAAAATCTATTTTAATTTAATATTCTAATTCATTACATTCATAATCCAGGAATTGATTAATTCTTAAAAGAAAAAAATGTTGAAAAAGTGCTTAGTCCTTTTTATTTTATAAACACCATTTTATAAAGTATCAGTTTAAAACGAATCAATGCAGTATCAAACTAGCATTCTCTATACCTTTACAAACATGCTTAACCAGGACCCAAAATTAACAGAGGTCCTTTGGTTTGAGACCATGAAAATGTTTAACCAACCAGTAGAATACAAGTTTCGATGGTTAGTTAGATCAGTAATGTTTTATTTACATTTTCCTCTTGCAATCTTTACTTATTTAGTTCCACAATCTTTGCATCACACTTTCTTTAGAGTTGCAATTTGATGTGCGGTGTTCTAAGTTGTGTAGGGATTTTTGTTTTTAAGAATCCCTATATAAGGGAAAAATAAAGTTTTTTGTTTCTAAAAACCCAGGAAAAAATACGGATTTCTTGAAAATTACAGAACTATTCATATGCATTTATTTATTCACCTTATAAGCTTAAAATCCTTGTTCAGCCAAAAATAGGAGTTTTTCTGAAAATTACCTAATTACTCATTTGCACATGTTCATATGGCTTATACATCTCCAGTGACAGACTAAGGGAATAGAGGGAGCTCTGGCTGATAATGGGCCTACAAAAAGAATTGGAAATTTTAATTTGCAGTTTTAAATTTCTGTTTAAGGGAATGTTCAAGATTAAATCAGAAATCAAGAAGAGAAGTCCAAGGAAGAGTGTCTCTTTCTCTAACCCCCCCCCCCCCCCCCCACACACACACACACACACAAAATTTGGTCTCTCATTCGACCTAAATATGGGTTTTGTACAAAGCGAAAAGCTACTTTAAGTCATGTATATGGACTTTTGTTGTACAAAAATTTTATGACTTATGATTTGGAGGGGAGGCCCAAAAAGGGCCAGGCACCGCGGCCATGGGTATATTGTACCATCCCCAAGCAATATGGAAAAGTCCTGAGAAGACCCTATGAAAAAGAGTCCAGTAGCAGATGCGAACATCAGCATAGACCTAATAGACATTTTATGGAGTTCCCAGGGCTCAATGATATGGCGCCCAAGATGCTCGAACATGTAAGCAGAGAAATACTCACGCTCACAGAGGATGTGTAGAGCAGTTTCCTCCTTAAGAAGACAACCCCGACAAGTGGGATCATCGACAACCCTCATTATGTTAAGATGCCTTTTAAGGCAACAGTGCCCAGTTAACAGACCAATAGCCCTATGGAGACTAGACCTATTAAGACACAGTAGTTCCTTGCATCTATCACCAGGAAAGCCAAGATTGATCTCTTTGGCCTGCCTCTGCCCATAACACTTAAGCCAGCTAGAATACTGAAGCTTTCTGAAGTGGCTAAAAACCCCTGTAACATTTACACCAAATGCCGAGAACCGGCTCAGGTCCAATAAAAGAGGAACCAGAGCCCGACCTGGCAAGAGAATCCACCATCTCCTTACCAGGAACGCTAGAATAGCCAGGAATGCAATACAGAGTAACCTTATTGAGACAAGAGAGTTCGCAAAGCCTCAAGTAGCAATCCCAAACCAGGAAGGAGGAGATAGCAGTGCATTGCAAAGCCACCAGAGCAGATAAAAATATGCTTCCTCCAGTAACCAGCGTTTAAGCAAAAAACACTGCACATAAGGATAGCATAAACCTCCGCCTGAAAGACAGAAGCATACCGGTGCAGAGGATAAGAAAGCTTAATAACTTTGTCCAGACAACAAACCCCAGCTCCAGTACGATTACCAAGCTTGGAGCCATCAGTGTACCACACAATACACCTGTTCTTACTATAATTAGGAGGCTTATCCCAGTCATCTCTAGAGGGGAAATGAACAGAGAAAGATCCACCAAAAACATGCCTGACAAGCATATTGTCAGAAGGCATGTTAGAAAAAGGATGAGCAGGATGAGCATGGCTAGAAGGATCAAGATCACCCCAAGAAGGGTACTGAGAATAACCCTTCCAGGAGCCCAGGTCCATAAGCCTTTTTCTACAGACCAGGGCTTCAGCCTCAATATAAGAATGCAGAGGCAAGAGGTTTAAAAGCAATTCAGTGATTGCAGTAGAATTTGAATGGAGGCAACCTGTAATAACCAGACATGCCATACTTTGGATGCAGGTAAGATCCTTCCTAGAAGAGACAAAAGAAGATCTAGACCACCAAACGATGCACCCATACGAGATGATCGGAGGAACAATCATGGTATAGATCCAATATACAGGACACTCCCTCTAATCTGCACAGGTTGGGACTAAGGGTTGTGTGGATTATAGAATTTTGCAATTATAGGTCATTTGATTAACACGGGTGGGAAGATGTGTGTTTTACTAAAAAATATTGGCAACATTACACATATAATTAGACAGAACTGAAACCAAACTGGTTGTAATAGTTATTTTGTAATACTAAATGAAAAATATAAAACATTTGAAATTTCACTTGACAATTTCGTCTAGTAGCTTATCAATAGGTATTCTTTTGTGCATGGAGATACTAGTTTATTTATTTATGTGTGTTTATTAAAAGTATTTAATTGTACTTACTAGTTTGTTTCTGCCCATAACAGATACAGTCAACTCTGGATACAGTGAACCTTCAGCTATAGTGAACGTGAAACATTAGTCCTGTTTCACATACAATATCTCTGTTCATCATGAGGACACTTTGGTTTTAGTGAACTTCGGATATAGTGGGCGAAATTTGATGGTCCCCAGAGGTTCACTATAACCGGAGTTGACTGTATTTCTCTACAGTAATGCAAAATTATACTGAATGAAAATCTAATCCCACCCTTTTAAATGTATCAGTACAAATAGTGAATTTCCACAAATAATTTTTCTAGTTACTCATGTAAATAGGCTAATGTTTCAGTGGACTTCCTTTTTCTGGTCTTTATATTTTCATGAAAGTGAAAGTTTCATCAGTCTTTCAAGAATCCCTGTAGAAAAACTGAAATGTAAAATTATTTGTTTAGATGTAAAATGTATGGCGGATTATAGGCATTTGCAGATTATAGGGTTGCGGATTAGAGGGAGTGTGTTGTATAGACTGAGGACTCAAACCCAAAGTCCTGCCAATAGCACTCCTACAAGCCCAGAAGACTCGCTTAGCCGTAGCAAGACAGTAATCAAGGTGATACATCCACCCCAAATGGGAGTCAAAGTACACCCCAAAAACTTCACAGAAGAGGAGCAAGCAATAGGCTGTCCAAAGAAATCTCAGAAGACTTGAAATGCTTTGCACTAGGAAAAGCAACAAGACATCTTCAGGGGATTGACAGAGAGCCCAGTAATACAATACCAGCTCTCCACCGCCTTCGAGACCGAGTTAATGAAACCAGTGACCACAGGACCAAACTTGCCCCTGGCCACAATGGCAATATCATCAGCATAACCAATACAATGGACCCCAATGCTAGATAGCTTTACCAAAAGGAGTTCACCACAATACACCGTAACAAAGGTGAAAGAACCCCACCCTGGGCAGTACCGGCAGAAAGACGTGCCACTAAGGTGTCCCCCAGAAGTGAAGCAGTGGTAAGCCTGTACGAAAGTAGATTACCAATCCACTGACAGACAGTTTTTATCAACACCCTTGGAAACAACAGCAGACAGAATCGTGTAAAAGGGAACCCTGTCAAAGGCTCCCTCAATGTCAAGAAAGACAGCAAGTGCCAAGTCCTTGCAGCAGACACTCTTCTCGACAGTAAAAGCAAGATCGTAAAGAGCAGTAACAGTAGATCAGCCAGGCTGATAGGCATGCTGGTTCACAGACAAAGGGGAACGAACAAACAACGTATCCCTAATATGCCTATCAATAAGCTTCTCAAGAGCCTTTAAAAGAAAAGAGGAAAGACTAATCAGTCTAAAAGACTTAGCATCAAAATACTTGTCTTTCCCAGACTTGGGAATAAAGACGACACGAGTGTGCCTCCACAATATGGGGACATACCTTAAGGCAATGCATGCTCTAAAGATCCTACATAAAAAAGGAGCAAGCAAGGCAATGCCTTCCATAAGAAGGATAGGAATAATCAGGGATGAGATTGACAAAAAAGGAAAAAGTCTGAAAAACATGTGCGAACAACATTTGAGCAATAATACTTATGGATTTAAAGTTCAATAAATATTGTAATTGCTACTGGTATCAAATCTATCCTGCTTATATACAATTGTGCCTTAATAAAAAATTAAGAAATTTGAAAATTTAAAAGAAATTTTTTTTTTTGAAACATTGAAAAAGTCTGAAAATCAGACCAAAGTCTGAAGAATCTCATCCCTGAATAATACCATCCATATCAGGAGTTTTATAAGGTCCAAAAGACGTAATAGCCCAGACGACCCTATCATGAGTGACAATCTTACATGCAACATCACAATCTTCCTTATCACTGACAGGAGCAGGAACAGGAGAGGGGATACACTCATTGTCAAGAAAGACACAGTTCGGGAAATGAATCCTGAACATCTCAGACAAAGTCTCACTGCCCGACTCAGAGAAGTGACCATTAATAATCTTAACACAGTTAAGATTAGTCGATTTGTTTTTAGCCAAAAGTTTAACAACTTTAGCAGAGGCAGACAAGTCATTAATGTTGCTGCAGTAATCCTGCCAAGATCTCTTGGCACTCCTAATAGTTTTTTTAAAGCTAGTGAGAGAAGCTTTATAAGCTTGCCACTCACCCGTTTTGTTGGCAAGCCTCCTCCAGTTTTTATGCAAGTGAGTGAGCTCAGTCGTCCACCAAGGAACGCGCCTCCGGGCAACAAAAAATTTATATAACATCAATTGTAGTGTCATAATTGAATCAGCATTCCACTGCCATGCCACACGTCTATGATTCAATCCTCAGGCTGGACAAGGTTGACTAAGCCTTTCATACCTTGAGTGGGCCGATAAAATAATATAATACGAGACAAAAGTATGGTGAGATCTACTGCATGCATGTGCTAATGTTACAGAAATAGGCAAATTTGCATATGGGTTAAAATCTAGAAAAATCAGAAAATTTTATTTCAGAAATAAAAAATGTCTACTCTGTTTACAAATTGCATATTTTTATTATTACAATTTTATTTCAAATTTTCTAAAATACTATGAAATGTTTCAGAAAAATCTGCCAAAACTACCCCTAGGCAAATCTGCTGAAGTTAGACCTGGCGAATTTGTTATAGCTATGGGTAATCCATTAACTTTGAGTCATACAATAACTGCTGGTGTAATCAGTTCCACTAGTCGAAAGGGTAATGAACTAGGGCTTCACAAAAAGTCTGATTATATTCAGACTGATGCTGCTATCAATTTTGGTAATTCTGGTGGACCATTGGTTAATTTGGTAAGTAAAAACATTACTTTTTTGTTATGAAATAAACACGTAGTAATTTCTGAATAATTGAAGAACATGAATTCTATGGAAATTGTCATGAATGATAACTACAATAAAACCTTTTTCTAACTCAGAAAAAGACAAGAAAAGCTGCCTTCCAAAATTTTACATTTTAAGTAAATGTCTAATGATAAATCTGGGCTTGCTGTTAGCTATTTAATGCAGATTTTCAGTTTGTGTTCCATTTATGATGTGTAAGATCATCCATCAATTGGACAAAGCATTTTGAGGGTACAATTATTTTAAATTCTTAAAATGGGAAAAACTTCTACTGTAGGAAAACTTAAATACAGTGGTCGCCGCTTATTCTGGTCACATCCGGACGATTCAGATTGACCAGGATAACTGAAATCCGACATAAATGGCAGGACCAAAGTAAAAGAGAGAAAACTTAAGAAAAGAAGCAATAAATTAAGTCAAAATATATAAACTGTTTTAGTAAATATTTTAATGTATGCACATGTTTATTTAAGAATGAAGAACAAGTAAAAAAATACATATGTACATTTATATCTATAAAAAAAGAAAACAATTTTTTTTGAGGGGGGGGGGGATCCAAAATTAAAGACTGTTTTAGGGGCATAGTGCCATGTAGCGCAAATTGAATTTCACTTAATGTTGAAAAGAGGTGATAATTTATGTTTTTCTCCTCAAATGCTCTAAGTAAAGGTCTATAGCTTTCAGCAAATCTACTCTTCTGACACATACCCGGTTTGGGTGTACATTGTTCTCGTCATCTTGTGTCTCATTTGTTCTGGGTGTTGGATTAATTATTTTTATTAAAATTCTGTCAAGTGTATTAACATTTGTTTTGATTGAATTACTGTAACACCTCTACCCAAATAGTATAGTCATCTTAGATGGGCTTTTACTTTTCCCTAAAAGATAATTACATTGAAATTTTACCTAATCTCCAAAGATTACTTAACCGGATAAAGCGGCACTCGCTACTAAGGTAACCATCTGAAAACCAGTGCAGTTTGGCCATTTTGTTCTGTTCATACTGATTTTTACCAGAATAAGCAGCTCACTAGATAAACCAATGACCGAAATAAGCGGCAACTATCGTACATGATTTTCCTGGACAATCAAAAAGTAGGACTCACTTAACTGTTTTTTTACACTTTAACACTAAAATTAATGTGTATATAGCTGTTTTCTTGAATTCTCTGCTTGTTCAGTTTATTAAACCATTTGTTTTATATATATATATATATATGCATGCATATATATATGCATGGGCGCCGGCAGCATAGGGCAAGGGGCAGGGTGAGAAATTGGGAGCAATAATCTAGGCGTCAATGGCACCTAACTTTTTTTTCCCGGTTGCCAAACTGTCTCGTTCAGGTGCAGTTTCGAAAACCTTTGTTTTGTTTATATGCATAAACTATAAACAGGTAGGCTAGATGATTATGTACAGTAATAATAAAGAAGATCAGAACTATCAAAATTAAGATAGTAAGTAAATAGTAAGTAAATATAAAATCAATTTTTATGGCTTTCCACCCATACATCCAGAATAAAATATTATGATACATTTTACAAGAACATGGTCTTTAGTTTTAGTTTAGAAGTATTTTATAAATTGTTGCTATATAACTACATTGCCTATGGTAGATAAACTTATGCAGTATACGCGTACTAGCTTCAAAATGTCACCTGATCAACCACCACTGTAAGCAAACAGGTAGTACATGTTAAAATTGTGGAAATATGTATTTGTATTCTCAGTGGGTTGAACTGAAGTTGGGAGAGGGTCTATGAAAGCTTTCTATGTCACCAAGAAGGATTTATTTTACATAGCTATTTTATCTTACTAAAAATTATTTTTAATTAAATTACTTAAAACATATTTTATTACAAACTGAACTTTATCTTAATTATTAAAATTTTTATATTTAAATAAAAAGCTTTTTTTTATATTTTCAAATAAATAATTCAATTCATGTTTTTTTTAATTTACATTATCTCATAAAGCAGTTTTATTTTAAAAAGATAAATTTTATTAAGTTTAAACTATCAAATAACATTTTTATTCAAATAATATTTTTTATTTGAATTATCGTAATTTAGGCCAGAAGTCCGAAATTTAGATTTTCCCCAAATCCAGACGTTTTGCTAATGTCACACCCCCCCCCCCCCCCCCCCCGCACAAACACAAATAAATAAATCTTCTTTCGTTTTTTCACGAAATTGCATCAATTAATTGCAGTAAATCCATGTATTGTTTTTAGTCATGAACTGCTGCACTTAGCCAGCCATTATTGCGGTGCTGCAATGCGCCTCAGCAAAAAATTCCAAGATGGCATCCGGCCCATAAACCTGTACTCTCCTGCGGTAAATAATTATATTTAATTAATGAATATTAACTACTAATCCAATTAACTTTTACACTGCCTTATTTAAAAGGAACTCGTGCATTCATCAATAATGATATCAAATATTATCATCTTATCTTCCCACACCGCCGTGCCATACGAGCCGAGCTACCGCTAAAACACTCATTTGCAGAAAGAATCCAATATGGCAGCGCGAGCTCGTAGTTTCCTCCAATCAACTTCATTAATATACATGGAGTTAAAAAATTATGGCTACATTTCTTTAAGTTCCTCTATTTGTTTACATTAAAAAAGGTGCGATTTAAATGATTACACATCCGCGGAAGACAAGAAAGTGGTCTTCCGCACGTTTTTTAACCACACTGTTTTTTTAAGACTGTCTGCAGAGGATTGTTCTCTTTCTGCCACGGAGCAGTGCTTACGAAAGCAAAAGTTGTTTTCACGGAAATTTACATTTATATTTTTTCTGCACATTTTGTAAAATAGTCGTCTAGACAATAAAAAAGTCCCCAGAATTCGTAAAATATTCGTTTTTCGCGGTATTTTTGTTTAAAAAGTCGCCGGAGTCGGCTGATGCCAAAATAGTCGCTTTTTAGTCGCCTGTCTCAGGCAAAATGTTAGGTGTAAAAAATGACGACTGGTTCTTAAATCTCGGTCGTCAAAACAAAAATTACAGCTGCAAAATACAACTAACGACCGCTAATTTCGCGCCCTGGCAAGGGGGCTCAATGCCCCCCCTGGATTTTTGTTTGCCTGTGTTTTCCCTTGCTTTTTTGCTCTTTCCAACATGGTAACCATACGTTAAAGTAGTCTTTGCCTCCCCCTGGAGTAGTCTTTGCCCCCCCCGACATATTCTGCCGGCACCCATGTATGTATGTATGTATAAAAAAAAGACAATCTTTATGCTTTTCATTGACATTGGATTGCTGGACTATAAATGCATTCAGCCTTTTATTCACTGGTATGATCAGTGGGATGTAAAATGTTTCTCTGTTATGACAAATGTGTTAGCAGTTTTGGAATATGTAAATATTAAGTCTTAGTTTGAATGGACTAAGTTGTAATAAGCACAAGTTTCTAAAATCTTCACACACATGGACACAAATTATCAGGCTGTAACGAAAGTTTTCCGCCAAACCTTCTTGAATCAATTCATGCGGCGGCGCCCAGCGATTGAACTTGCACGTCAAGTTGTCAAGTTTATGGGATGCATAGCACGACTGGTGGGCATGAAACAAACGTGTAACTCCTTAGCTTGCTCTCGAGTGGTTGAATACTGATCTTCTTCCACAAGTTCTCGCAGGCGACCCTCCCTCATCAACATCAGTAGTCCGGTCAGAGCGCTCTACTTCTTGGATGTCACAGTCCTTGCTTTTAAACTTTCAGTATCGAAATTTCACACTGTCATATGATTCAACAGTGATACCTAAAGCTGTACATTTAACTCACTGATATTCTGTAACTGACTTTTTGCAAGAGAACTGGAAGTAAATGATGGTTCTAATTTGTTAGCGTGATAGTTTCATTTCAGACTCATTGTACTTAATGATAACGGTATTTTTTTACCTTTCACAACACAGAGCTCTAAAGCAATTCTCTTTCTTTCAAGAGTTCAAAAATAGTTTCACAAAATATGAGCAAACATGCAAACGCGAACTGTTTGCGTAGACCATATTTGCAGTGGCGGGAAACTTTCGTTATAACCTAATAATAAAATAACTGATAATCATTGAATGCTGCTATTTTTAATGACTGATTACTTTAACAATAAACTTAAAATCACGTTTTCAACTTTACAGTTATGTAGTTATTATAAGATTGTACTGCTCATTTTTGTTGTGACTAATGCAATATTTTTGATGTAATTAACATAACATTATAATAATCACAGCTCTCAAATAATTGAAATTAAAATACTTGATTAAGTAACAAAATATAAACTATTATTTCATTATCTATGATCTTGTGCATGCTGTAAAGAATGAAAAAAAAAATTCCATTTTTAAATAATTAGTACTCAAAACATTTTCCACTTGACTTTTTTTTTTGGCATAGAATGATTCAAATCTGTCGATTAAAATCAGTTAATCTTCAGTAATTTTCTTAAGAAAATTAGCTTTGCAGCAAAATAAGTATTGGTTAAATTGCAGACTTCAAAATTTAAGATTAGTATGTTTCTTTACTAAAATATAATTCCTTATTGATGTTTCTCCCAGTGAAGAGTTAGCTAATTTCCATTTCAGATAACATGTTATAACTTATGGATTTATTTTTTAACTGCTATTATATGAGATTCTTAATTTTAGATTAATAAAAACTTAGTTTTCTGAAATCTATTCTTTATTTCTGTGAGCAAGTGTCCATGAATATTTAAAATTTTGTCAATTTATGTTCAAAATATTTTCTTTAGGATGGTCAAGCAATAGGAATAAATACCATGAAAGTTACTGAAGGTATTTCATTCGCTATTCCTTCTGATAGGGCTATTGAATTCTTACGGCAAACAGAAGAAAATAAAAAAACAAGTTCGTATAAAAGTATCATTCAATTATTATTGAAAGTATTAAACTTCTTTTAATATGCTGACATTTTAATTTCTTTTACAGCTACAAGCTTTATTGATAAGATGTATAAAAAGCATTAAATTTGTTAACTTCTACACCGTGGTTGAAATCTATATAAATAAAGCAATGTGTAAACTGTCCGTTAGTTTGTCTGTCTGTCTGTCTGTCTGTCTGCCTGTCTGTGTCTCGCGTAGCTCCGAAACGGGTGATCGTAGACCTACCAAATTTTGTACGGAAATTCTCCAAGATGGGTCTCGACACACCTCGAAGCAATTTTTTCGAAATTCGAATTAGAAAATGTTTTATTTTATGTTTTGTCCGATTTTTAGCGATTTTTCTTGCATAATACATAATAATGATTATGACCAACAGGGACACCGGGCATTGATGAATTTGGGGGCCTCCATCTATGAAATTTGTTTTATTTTTCATAAAATTTTGTTATAAAAAAGAACATTTCCAATTGGGGGCCATTTCGAGACTGGGGCACTGGGCAAAGTCGCGATTTGCCCATGAGATAATAGGGCCCTGGTGCTAAGTGCACCAATCTGACAAGAATTATGCATACAAATGTATGGAGAGCAGTTTTAGTGCCAACCAT
This sequence comes from Cheiracanthium punctorium, assembly GCA_038373885.1. NCBI lineage: Eukaryota > Metazoa > Arthropoda > Arachnida > Araneae > Cheiracanthiidae > Cheiracanthium > Cheiracanthium punctorium. Next base: position 457,903 of record JAWZYV010013430.1, read on the forward strand.
AAAGGGAAATGATTATCGTTTATACTAATGCGTAAATTATCACCAAAGAATAAAAGACTACATTTGTGGCAAATATCTAAGCCGTTTCTTTAAATTAAACATTAACGATTGAAAAATGAAAATATATTGTATTGGTATCAGTAAAAGATAGTATAAGTAATAGTTAGTAGATATGCTAGGGCAATATTGATCAAAGCACAATATACCGCATTAATAAATATTTCGTGAAACTAAGTGTTCTATTGCTTTTTCAACAACCATCTTAGATCACAGCTAACTAAAACTTAAATAATTCTACATCGCGTTAATATATCCCGTGGTAGTTTCAACAGAAAAGACTGTAACAAAACTTTTTTGTTTCTTGGAGATTCTGTTTTGTCACAAGTAGTTATGATCACATTTTGGGAAAATGTTCTCTTCTTCCCTTGCGAAGAGCGGGTACACAACTATTTAACTATAAAATAAAATGGTTCTCCACATCATGTAGTATCTAAGGTGGTATAACTTAAATCTAAAAAAGAGTATGATGTAGAAATGAGATATTTTGAAAGTTAGGAATTCTCGCTGCAAACCGTCACGCTTTTCTTTTTCTGATCGCGAATGACGCCGACATAGTTTTTGTGTCATATTAACAATGGTCTCAGGTCAGTACTTATACAAACTTTACGAATAACTAATGAATAACTTTACGCCAAGAGTCAAATCATTTTGCTTATTTTTAGATTCCAAATCACTGGAATCAATTCGAATTATAGATGTAAGAAAAAGTTTCGTTCCCTACCATATGGAGAACAGGTACGCAGCTAGTTAGGTATAAAAAAATCATTAACCTCTCTTTTCATGTCAGATAATCCACTTTCCTGATAAAATGTTAAAATTCAGTATCATATTAAAAGAAATTTTTAAATAAATGTTTTAAGAGAGGAATAAATAACCTAAGGAGCTATGCTATCAGATGTAATATAAAGAGTTAACACTCATTCATGTTCAAAATAATATGAACTTTTGTTAAAATGCCAACAATTTTTGCAAAATTAACAAGAGTTCATAAACCTGTAGTCTTACATGATAATATTACATTGATGTACTATATATATGTATACATCATAATTCTTTGATGTATATATATATATATATATATATATAGTATCGACAAAGTATTTTCATAATACTTTGTCGATTCAACTGAATTCTTTGAATTGAACAAATTATTTTTTTTCTGAGAATATGAAAGAAAAGTGTTTTTTAAAAAAATTGAAACTCATTACGTACATTATAATTATAGTTAGGATTTTTGCATGCAAATTTTTGTATAATTGCGGGCAAAATTTCTTGCATATTTCATGCAAATTTTAATCTTTAGTTTATCAATATTTTAATATTCTCAATCTTTTAATTTAATAAAAATAAACAACTTAACAATTATTTCTTTGCTATTTATTCAATTTCATTCCATTTAAAGTAATTTTGTTGTACAACACACACTTTTTCAGTGTTCATAAAAGCCAAATTTTTCGTTCATTTGTTTTTGAATTTCATTTGTTTTTGAAATTTATAAAGCTTTGTGGGAAAAATTTTGTTGCATTGGGAACAATTTTGTTAGGAATGATCAGTGCTGTAACTTGGGTTTACGAGGCCCAGGGGCGAAAGTGAATCTGGGGGCCCTTTTAATCTTACATTTGGTAAAAATGTAAATAAGTTAGCACATACACATACATTTGTATGTATGCAAGGCAGAATTAAACACTTTTACATAATAATAGATATCATATAATGTAAGTTTTTATACCATACAAAAAAAAAAAAAATCAGACCTCTATTTTAAATAAATAAGTTTTCTTTTTCTGAAAATTTCACTTTAAGAACACAATTTCTAAAAGGCAGCATACAACACTAAATAGAATTCAGTGACATACCTCTAAGACATAGCAGGAAAGGCGTGTGTCGTGTGTGACACTTGAAAGGGGTGCAGATTTCTATTGCCAGATTGATGCTATAAAAAAAAGCATTTAACAAGTATGATCCCATCGTTACAAAGACATGACGACAGCTATTCTCTTTTCTGTACCCATCGTTGCTTCCTATGTGGGTACTTGAATGCCTATCATGTAGCCCAATGCAAACGCTTGCTTGAAACAAAAGCATTGAAACAACCAGTTCTGGAAGCAATGATGGGAACCGGAGAGAAAATTGCTAATCAGAGAAGTGCTTAGGTGGTGGCAAACTGGGCAACTGCTTAGGGCCACTAAAATTTAGGGTCCCTATCTGTTGAATTCATGGATACCAGGTAGTCAACTAAACTTCCTCGCCTACAGCTAAAAACTCCACATGAGTTGCACAGCCAAGAAAAAAGGCAGGATATCTCACATAGAGGCTTTCATTAATGGTTTGTTAACAAAAATCTAATTTTCGGGTTTGAAGCTTTTAAATGTGGCTTAAATTAATGTTTTTGAATGTGCAGAATTTGTAATTTCGTGTATACATTTGTTTTTGTTTTCAAATTGACAGCATGTTAAGTAGTAGATGTAGCTTTTACATTATGAAAATGTATTGCATTAAAATCTTAACTAATGAGAGTCAGTAGCAGCAGCAGTTTTTAGTGGGGGGAAGGACATGTCAAGATCCATAATTTAGTAAGTAAAGACATGTAAAAGGCCTGTAATTGTTTTTTGAAAGAATGGTCATCTACAAATGAAGAGATCAGTGTCGTTCTTACTAAGAAAAAAAAATTGTTGCCTGCCATACTGTACTTGGATATGCCATTGGGAGAAATAAGAAATATAATGGTTATGTATATTTACTAAAATCTACTGGGGAAAAAAAAACAACAGAAAACACCAAGTAATATTCTTAGTATATATGAATAAGTAATATACCTTACAAATTATTCTTTATTGTAATGTATTTTAATGTAATTTAAACTACTAAAAATTACAGCAGCAACACCAAAAAATTATTTATTTGTCCTAAATTTCCATAAAAATAACTAAGAATATTGATTAGATTTACAAATTTTCAATAGAAGTAATTTATTATACTACGTTTGAGTGTAGACACACACACATACACAAAGAAAAGTTAAGAGAATCCTCATGCGTATTGGAATTGCATTTTGTAATTATTTTCAAAACTATTTCTATATAATACTTCGGACTCTTCATAGTCAAGTGGAAAGAACAGCTAAAAGGCGAATGGCTTAGAAATCTTGTCCCAGTTTTTAAAGTATAAATCTTATTTACCAATTTTTCAACTTATGTACATGCTGTGAAAAAGAGTAATTTATTATTTCATTCACAAAAAAAAAAAGCAGAAATAAGTATGTAAAGAATATCATTTTGTGACATTTTAAGCAATAATACAGCATTGTAATTAAATAAATAAATAAGATAAAGGGTCTTAGTTTTACTTTAATTAGATTACAGGGTGTCCCATACAGGGGTCCTATACAGGGTGTCTCATAAATACCGTGTAAACTCAGCAGAACCAGATTACTCTTTGGGAGTACATAAAAAATGACCAAAGAGCTGTACCTATACGATCCATAGTTTTCGAGAAAAATAGGAAAAATAAAATATGGCGTCGCATCCGCTGCGAAGAAAAACAACTAGAAACATTAAATTGGACACTGGATCACATATGCTGGACTCAGTGTTAAGGCCGCTATAACCTGTTAAGGCTGGCACCTATGGATTTCTTTCAATGAAAACGTTTGAAAGAATTGATTTATCGAGTTCTGATTACAACAAATAGTGATTCAGTCCCTCCCCTTCATGCTGTGCATAGTTATGTGGGTACCAGATTGATGCAATGTATGCAATTGGTCATTTCACTGCGCATACATGCAAGTCTCGATATGCATGGTGGACATTTTGAGCATCATTTTATGAAGGCATATGCAAAAAAACTATGTTCAGGGTTCCAATAAAGGCACTTTTTTGGCACGTATGTGCACAAAATCAAAGTACCATCAGTTTCAAATCCCTCATTTTGAAAGTACTTTGAAACTTAAAACTTTTTGAGTTTATTCGTTCTTATTTGGGATCTATTTGCTTCTAAAGAAATTATAAATTAAGCCTTTTGCATACATTAGTCGAGGATTGTGGGCTGCGTGTATATTATTGCAGGGATATAGCAAGCGAGAGTGAAGCTATTGGGAATGTGTGAATTGAACTGTACACGTTGGACTGCACCTATTTGCTGTGGTTAAACACACCTTAAGGAAGTGACCCTAGGGTTTATGGTTAAAATCCCTCCATGGAATGATTGTGAGATAGAACTATTGCAGCATACTCAAGTTTGCTTGCGCTCCTTCTCTTCTTATACCTCTATACTTCACTAATTTCATTGCAGGGGAGAAAGATACTAGAAATGTTAGCAAACATACAAAATTTCACTTAAAAAAAGTACATTTTCTATCCACTTTGGATGCAAGTATTGTGTTTATGTGCAATATTCAAAGATTGTGTTCAGGTAGGGCTTTTGCGTGCTACAGAGTGCACATGTGGGATGTTAAAATAACTTGATTTTGCATGTTTAGAAAAAGATTTGTTACCTACATAAGTGCTTGCATAAAATTTTGCCCTGTGTGCTGAATGCAAAATTCCTATCTATAATTATAATGTTTATTGTGAAATAATCAGTTTTAAAACAAAAAAAATATTTGCTCCTTAACAAATGAACCATATAAAGGAGCCTCCATATGAACCTCCATTTAAAGGAGTGTCTATTAAAGATGAGATGGGTGCAGCCCAAACTGGGCTATGTAACTCACAATTATGGTTCGATCTCATAAAAAATTTCTCATTTATTGGAAATATTCATTGTAAACAGATTTTGAAAAGTTACTCGTGAAAGAAATAAGATTTCTGATATTCATTAATAAAGTAATTGAATTTCATTTTTACGATGTTTGGAGTGTTTAGGTTGAATACCAACAAATGTAAAAAATTCCAGAGTTGGAAATGAAACCCAGGACTACTGCTTTAATGTGTGGGTGCTCTATCACAGAACTACTCTGGGGCAATTCCCAGATGAAATTTCTTGCATAAGAAACATTGCCACTTATCTGTGGCGGCACGAGATCATCTCCGCGCACACAATACCCGGCAATTGAAGGCCGGTCGAATAGGTACCTTTTGGCCGAGCCGGATTGCGCCTCATTCTATGACCCATAAGTCCCTGGGTTCAAACCCAACTCTCGCCGCACGCTCTCCCTTCATATCTTCTGTAAACACGAACTGAACAGATGAAACATTATTTTGCAACAATTCCAATAGACTGCAAAAATGAAACATATTTTTTAGAAAGTGATAAACCTCACAATTTTAAACAACCCTTAATTAAATTTACGATGTTTGGAGAGTTTAGGTTGAACATTATACCAACTAAAAATTCCAGAGCAGGGTATCAAACTCAGGATTTAGCTGAAATTATGGACTTAGGTTCTGATTTAAATAATAACACTTGGGCTGCTCAGATTACAAGTCTTCAGGCTGAATTGGGCTTGTGCTTTAAAAAATGAGCCTAAACTCATCTCTAAGTCTTGGGTGTCTATTATTACACCCAATTTCTAGGCCTTAAGATAATATGCTCAATATATCAGAATTCAACTGATGAGGGAATGAACTTTTGTTGGTACCAGTGACCTCCTGTGGACAAGACATGGCTTAAATTTGAATTTTGTATCTTTTCATATTTAACTTAATTTTAATATTTGAAACAAAATATTAAAACTAAATGCTAACATGTATATGAGGGCCGGTGGTTAAGGTACTGGACTGGCAATTAGAAAGTTGGGAATTTGATTCTGACATACCACTGTACATCTGGTTTATGTGTGCATTAAATCTGGGATTCCAAAAGTCCCCTTTGGCAATTGCTAGCAGTTTATAAGAGATTCCAACATTCAGAAGTCCCTCCATTTGATAATGAGGCTCCAAATTGTAGTGGCAAATTCCAGGAGGATGCATGTAGTTTTAAATGACATATTTGATGATATGCGCTATCCTCTCCTGGCAAACAAATATATGAGTTTAGAAAATGTTTATATGGAAGTTATTTGGAGTGTATTAATATCAATTTACGTAATGTTCTACAAAAAGTTTGTTGAAGGGAGCAAGAGAGATACAAACATCTGTACCTTAGATCACAAAACATGCAATTCGGTTCCTGTACAAGTGCAGTTATCACTAACATATTCAAATATTACATTCTTTAAATTTTTTCAACTCACAGATGTTTCTAATGCACTCTTTAAACTGTATTTTTTGGGGGGAAGAAACAAAAAAACCTATAGACTCTTGGATTTACATAAAGTGCTTCAGCAAAATTTAAAGACCCTCAAAATGTTCCACAAGAGAAAAAGTTTGAGGAATCCTACAGTGAAACCATTATCGCATTAGTTAAATAAAAAGAAACAGCATTTAAAAAAACTTTAAATTTCAATGTTTGTAGTATAAAATTTTAATAATTTTGAGTTTACATTATTTAGGCATTGAAGTAGAGTGTGCTAATGTTTATACAGAATATTAAAATAATGCTGTTTAGTTCAGAAGAAACTTTAAAAGTTTTTCACTTATTGATTAAAAAAAAAAGTGTGACTCACATAATTTATAAAAGCTTCGGGCTTTAATACTTCTTTTCATTTTGTACATACTGTATTTACGTGTGTATAACGCGCACCCTATAATATCAAGAAAAAATCGAGAAATTTTGTGATCTCGTATATAACGCGCACCTTAAATTTGACAAAAGACTTTGTAATTCTTAACCTAAGCACTCCATTCAAAATTGTTAGTCCAGCTCTCCAAATACCTGGTTGGTTGTGTGTGATTATGGCAATGCTACACTAGGGCGATCTGCCTAGGAGAGGGTTGCCTTGGTAGGAGGACTTTCTAAGGGGTTCTAATGCGTATTCATGTTACATCTGGAGAAAACCTATCAAAACTCCAGATCGTTAGATCGACAGCCGCGCGATGGGACCCGAACCCGGAACCTTCACGGCCATCTACCATTTTCAGTGGCATAACCACTGTGCCATGGTGAGGCCCTCCAAATACCTGAACTACCAGCATTTCCTTTCTCCTTTTCTCAGTTTTGGACTGGGCATTACACTCGAAAGTTAGCTCAAAGAAAAAGATAAAGAAGAATGATTCTGGATTTTCTTCCCCCATTCAAAAGTGGACCAACCCTACGCAGTCTCCCTGGGTCAAGAAACAAATCACACATAGTGGTTGGTGGGTCACATGTTGGTTGCAAAATGACATCACCCAAATATCGTCCATTCCTTCATTATTTGTGAGAGAAGACAGTCTTTTGACAACGTGGGAGTAAGAGGGAAAAGCGAACAAGTTATACTGCCGCATTTAAGTTGAAATTAGTTCAGGATGCAAAAAAGAAAATGGTAACCGCGCTTCAAGTCGAAAATTCGGTGTAGGCGAGTCATGTTAGGAAAATTAACTGTAAACCTCACCTTAAAGGTTCCATGACATGTGGTTGTGGTTTTCTTTATTATAACAGAACACTGTACAACTTAACTTTAATTATTTGCCTTAAATCTAAAGGCATTTATAGCTTTTATTTTTCTTAATTAAGTTCGTACTTAACACTATTTTAATATTGACGCTTCAAACAAGCACCTAAGTGCTAGCAAAACGTTTTGCATAATGTGTTTCTGTGTTTAGCCGCTAGAGGCGCTGTATTCCCAGCGACTTGCCGCGGAGCTATTTTCTTTTTTCTTTTCACGTCACAGATCCGCAGTAATTAGTGACGTCGTTGCCTGGCCGACAGTATAAAAGTCCGCTGTTCGCCGCGATCGAGAGAGGAGAGGCGAAAAGATTGTGTGATGAGATAAGATGTGTGTGGAAGGAAGCTCGTAGCTGGCCGTGTGAGATGTTTGGAGCTGAGACAAGTGGTTAACCTGGAGCCTTCCCGCCGCTGTTTCCAATAAAGCCTTTTGATCCTGCCCCTGCAAATTATTTCAAGACGACGCTGTCGACCTGGTACCATAGTCTGGATTATAATCCGGAACGTCCAACGACACATGGATACTGTATTACATCAAATATTTGTTTTTCCTGTTCTTCCTCATCATTTCCTGAGCTTCACATCTCATTACTTAAAATAAAAGAAGTATCAAGGTAAACATTCTTTTGTCATCCTTTACCTGGCAAGCCCTCAATTCATTTTTTTTTTTACTAGCTTTCACTGCTTTAAAAGCTCTGAAGTATAAAAACTCTAACTCTGCTAAACCTAGACATTTAGGTTATGGGCCTCTGCCATTGAAAATTATGTGAAGATTATGTTATTGAGTATGTGCATGTATGCTTTGATTTTAACTGTTTACAAAAAGATTTTAATGAGCATTAAGAGGGCGGGCCCTGATTAAAAGCTTTTTAATTATGTGTTTAAAATCTGTCTGAAAAACAAAATGGAAATCATATCGATCCAAGTTGATAAATTGGGCTCTGATAACTATGAGACATGGAAAGAAGATATAAAAGTCTTGTTAATAGATAGGAATTGCTGGGATATTGTAACCGGCGAAGAAATTAGACCAAAAGAAACAGAAGTTAAAGAGTTGAGGGACTATAAAATAAGATACGGTAAAGCATATAGTACCATATATTTAAATATATCTAGTGAATACAAGCCCCTCCGCGGCAGGACATATGATCCCAAGGAAGTTTGGGAAAAGCTAAAGAAACACTTTTAGCCCGAATCGAGAGCTCGTTCTATCGCTTTGACCGATGAGTTCTTTTCATGCAAAATTAACAACAATGAGGAAGTAGGATTATTTGGTGCTCGTTTAAAATCGATTGCAACGCAGTTGCGTGAAGCCGGTACACCATTAGCAGATTGGTACCAATCTTTTCAATTAATTAGGTATTTACCCCCTGAGTACGCAGGGATTGTGCAAGCCATCTACAGGTGGGATGACGATGGATTTAAATTCAATAAAGTTCTAGCTGAATTGTTAGCTGAGGAAGCCAGGTTGAAACAAAGCTTGAGTGACCGTGCCGCTATTGCTAATCCAGTCAAGCCAAACATGAAAAACGTACCCCTCCTAAAGGAAACTTTAAACGTGAGACGATATGCTGCTATAGATGTGGGAGAACTGGGCATTTAAAAATCAACTGCAGACACCCTCCTCCCAAAAAGCAAAAGGGATCTTATCGCCCTAAAAATTTTATTATTGAAGCTTACTCTAACCAAGTAATTGAAAATGATCATTCATGGGTTTTTTGACACTGCCCCGAGTAATCATTTTTGTAATGAAAAAGAGCTACTTAAATATTTTACATCCATTAAGGGTAAGTCAATGTCTATCGCCATAAATGGTATTGAATGTCCTGTCGAGGAGAAGGGAACCGTAGTTCTGAGTTTCCAGAACGGAAAGATAAAACGTCTTCTGAGAAATGTTTTATACTCCCCTAAACTAAGACGCAATTTACTATCCGGTTCCATCCTCGATTCAGAAGGTCTTACCTTTAGAGGTGGTCAGGGTAAAGTTCATGCATTTCTGAAAAATAATCGAAAATTATTCACCGCCTATAAGAAGCAAGGACTGTATTTTTTGTATCCCAAGTATGATAAATTGAAGCGAAATTTTAAAAATACTCACGAAAAGAAACCAGAAGCAAATGTCTCCTCTCCCCCTAAATCGGAAGATTTAGAACTTTGGCACCAAAAGTTCTGTCATATTAATTATAAGTCCATAATTCAAACCAGTAAATCGAACTGTGTCTTTGGCCTTCCTACTTTAAAAGCAAACCCTGAAATTTCATGCCATAATTGTAAAATAGCTAAAACGAGACGTAAAAGATTTAAAAGCACCCCTTCAATCCGCTCAACTAAACCCCTACAACTTTTACATATGGATGTCTGTGGTCCATTCCCCCACCAATCAATAGTTGGTCATCATTTCTTTTTAACAATAACAGACGACTACTCCAGGAAGACTACTGTATATCCTATGAGAAAGAAAACCGAGGTGTTTGAGTGTTTTAAGAAATTTCATAAAAGGGCAGAAAGATTTTTAAACACTAAAATTATTAACATTAGAACCGATAATGGGATGGAATTTTGTCATAACGAACTTAAAAAGTTTTTGGACGAAGAAGGGATTCACGCTGAAAGAACAAACGACTATACTCCCGAACAGAATGGAGTCAGCGAGAGGTACAATTACACTGCATTAGATGCTGTAAAAGCTATGCTGAGTTCAAGCGGATTGAGTAACAGCTTTTGGTCAGAAGCACTACTTTGTTTTACCTACGTATGGAATCAAACTTGCCACGCTAATCAAGTAAGAACGCCTTTTGAACTTTTTAGTGGCCGTAAACCTTCCATTAAACATTTAAGAATTTTTGGTTCGAAAGTTTACGTGGGAGTACCTCGTCAATTAAGAAATAAAATTGACATGAGAGCAAAACAGGGTACTATGGTTGGTTATGCGATGCAAAGTTGTGGATATAGAATTTGGATCCCTGGCGATAGGAAAGTAATTGAGACTTCTAACGTTAGATTTGAAGAGGAAATACAAAAACATGAAAGCAATGGAGTCGTACTGGACCCTGTAAATTCAACCAACGAGGATTCGGGAGATAGTGAATGTGAAGATGAAACACAGGAAAAGGATTTTATTTTTGATAAAAAGGAAGAAATGTGTTTCAATAAGCCGAGTACATCTGAGGAAGGGGAAAGTGACAAATCCAAAGGGGAGAGGGAATCCTATAGAAACGTAAAAACGCAGCTTAAAACAGTAAACTGGGTTAGAAGAGCAGTCCCAAGAAAAGACAAGTCCCGAACCAATATCTATTATGGAATTGAGGGCAGTAATGTCAGCTTAAGATCTCATAATGATGTAAAAAGCTACTGCAATAAACACGGGATTAAATATGAGCCAGAAATGTTTTGTTGTAAAGGTAAAAATACATACTCCGGCATTGTACAAGATGAAGCTAATATTTCAGATTCCTGACTAGAAGTAATTCAAATACCAAAAAATTTTTTCCCACATGAAAGAAAAGTGTGGGACTTAGTTCCGAAACCTGAAAATGCGAAAATCATCGGAAACCAATGGGTGTATACAGTAAAAAGAGACGCTACTAGAAAAATTGTACGGTTTAAATCAAGACTTGTCGCCCAGGGTTTTGGGCAAAGAAGAGGGGAAACTTACGATCAAGTCTTTAGTCCTGTTGTTAATTTTACTGTAATTCATTTCTTTTTCTCATTACTAGTAGGTCATTATAAATTGAACCACTCTCAAGCTGACGTAACCTCTGCTTACCTCTACGCTCCGATTGAAGAGGAAATTTACATGTTCCAACCTCAAGGTTTCAAAGAAGAAGGTAAGAAAGTTTTTGTATGTAAATTAAATAAAGCCCTATATGGTTTGAAACAGTGTCAGAGAATGGTTTAACGAGTTTTACAGAATTTTAACTGAATTACATTTTTTCAAGCTTGAGTGGACTAACTGCGTTTTTGTTTACAACAATCTAGTAGTATTACTCCTATACGTAGATGACATTGTACTCCTAGCCAAAACAGAAAAAGAAATAAACCATGTATTCAATTTATTAGAAGGAAAAATCAATCTTAAGAAGTTGGGGAAAACAAGAAAACTATTAGGCGTTCAGTTTGAAGAAAATGAAAATGGCTTATTTATACATCAAGAGGAAATACATAAACAAAATTTACAACCGCTTTAAAAGTTTTAATATACCCATTTCATCTCTTCCAATCGCTCCTGGCATCGTAATGTCAAAAATGGACTGTCCAACTAACGCCGCAGAAGTTAACAAAATGGAAAAATTTCCCTATCTCAACATCTTAGGATGTTTGTCGTTCCTTGCAAGCAGAACCCGTCCAGATATTTCTTACGTAGTAAATGTTTTATCACTGTTTCAATCTAATCCCGGATATAATCATTTCAATCAATTGATAAAATTACTTGGCTACGTAAAATCTACCTCACACCTCAAATTAAAATTATCCAATATAAATAAGGTGACCATATTTCTAAACGGTAATTTGGGAACAAATCAAGCATTGTCCTTGAATCTAAACAAAATTTGGGGACATTAGAAAATATTTTCGAGGACATAACATATTACCATGTACACCCTCCAAAAAAAGTATTCGAGGGCAAGAAAATTTTCGTACGTCAATTTCATAGTTAAAGCATGGTTCTTCATGAAAGGTGATTAATCATTAACAAAACTGAAAGGGGAAATTTGGCTCATAGTCGGATACTTTATTGAATGTCTGTACACGCTACACACACAATGACAACAAATGTTTTCGAAGATCAAATTTCATTGTTTCTCTGAGTACATGGCATTTTTAGTTGGTTTATTTTTCTTATTTCTTCAGTTTTTTCTGAAAGAAATAAACTAAACGGCAACTTTCAGGGGAAAAAAGTACAAATCTTTAAATTTGGGGACAAAGTATTTTTGAGGACAAAATGAAAAAAAAATCTAAATTTGGGGACTGTCTTCGAATTTCGAGGACGTATGGTCACCTTAAATATAAATCAAATTTCCATAAATTGCTACTCAGATGCTGATTTTGCTTCAAACAGAGATGACCAAGTGTCAATGGGAGGATATATTTTAATGCTGGATCAAACACCCATATCATGGCGTACGTAAAAACAGAAGTGTGTTGCTCTATCTTTGATGGAGTCGGAATTTATCGCTCTGACAGAAGCCTCTAAAGAGTTGCTGTGGATACAAAGAATTTATAATGAGCTAATAATAATGTGTTTGGCCACTAGAGGCGCTGTATTCCCGGCGACTTGCCGCAGAGCTATTTTCTTTTTTCTTTTCACGTCACAGGTCCGCAGTAATTAGTAACGTCGTTGCCTGGCCGACAGTATAAATGTCCGCTGTTTGCCGCGATCGAGAGAGGAGAGGCGAAAAGATTGGGTGATGAGATACGATGTGTGTGAAAGGAAGCTCGTAGCTGGCCGTGTGAAATGCTCGGAGCTGAGACAAGTGGTTAACCTGGAGCCTTCCCGCCGCCGTTTCCAATAAAGCCTTTTGATCCCGCCCCTGTAAATTATTTCAAGACGATGCTGTCGACCTGGTACCATAGGCTGGATTATAATCCGGAACGTCCAACGACACATGAATACTGTATTACATCAAATATCTGTTCATCCTCATCTGTATAAAAGCTTCACATTTCATTACTTAAAATTAAAGAAGTATCAAGGTAAACGTTCTTTTGTCATCCTTTACTTGGCAAGCCCTCAATTCATTTTTTTTTACTGGCTTTCACTGCTTTAAAAGTTCTGAAGTATAAAAACTCTAACTCTGCTAAACCCAGACAAGTCAAGCGTGCGAGAGTGGCAGCATATGGAAGAAAAACTGAAGAAAGCACCATCCAAAAAATGTGCTTTTCGGGGGAAGTCGTGTAAATATCCGCAAGTGGAGCAGCAGCTTTTGAATTATGTAATGGATCTGTGGCGTTTGGTATACTCAGTCTCGACGGAAATGTTGATGTTCGAGCCCTGTAAAATAGCTAAGAATATGAATACAGTGGAACCCCGATCTATCGTTCCCGCATTCATCGTTTTCCCATATTGATCGTTTTATTTTTATGGTCCCTGCACAAACTGTATTCAAATAAGTTAACAAAACCCGCATGTATCATTTGTCAAAAATTCGCTTTCCCGTGTTCATCGTTGTAAAATGTTTCTTCTGACCGAAATGAAATTGAAGATCAATTAACATGGCTTACAAATCTAATTACTTCCCGGTATGATATCTTGTGTTGATGATGGTATAGGTGAAGAGTTCTTTCATCTAGTAGGGATGAGTATGGTGTGAAATGTAGTGATTATATTTCCATGGATTTTGAAGTAGCAACGTGAGGTATCCTAAGAATGGAAGAAATGTGACGCAAAAAATGAAAATAATTGCGAAGAAGCTGAGAATAATATTCATGCCGATGAGACTGAGTCAATACTAGTGCCTAGTGTATCCTACGCAATAACGGTATTTGAAATTGTATGACTTTTATATACAAACATGAACACACATAAAAAGACAAAAAAAAATTGTAAATCTTGAAAATTTTGTTTGATTAAAATGTTAATGAAAAACACAGTGTAAAATTACTGATTTAAAAAAAAATAAGTATCACTTAATTTTTACACAACTTCAATTTGTTTCTTTTACAGTTTGGTAACAAATTTAGTATTTTCGGTATACTGTATACATTGTGTGTATTCATAAATACTATTTTCTTCGTATTTTGACTTTAACCCGCATTCGTCGTTTTCCCGCATGCATCGTTTTTTACTACGCACCCCTTGAAAAACGATAGATCGAGGTTCTACTGTATTCCAAGAGAAGACTTCAAGGGGAGCAATGGCTGGGTGCAACGCTTTATGATAAGTAACAGTCTCTCGATCAGGAGAAGAATGATGCTGTCGGAAGAATACGAAGAACAACGTACCAAATTCTTCCAGTATATTATAAGGCTGCGAAAGCAATAAGGATATCAGATGTCACAAATTGGCTATGCAGATCAGACTCCATTGTGGTTTGACATGCCAGAAGCTACAACTGTTCATCCTGTTGGAGACAGAAGCGTTCAAGTGTGCACAGCAGGAGCAGACAAGCAACGATGCACCGTTATGCTGGCCATTACGATTGACAGCCGCAAGCTCACACCGTATGTGATTTTAAAAAGAAAAACTATCCCTAAGGAATCTTTTCCAGTCGAGATAATTGTAAGAGTCCAGGAAAAGGGGTGGATGACGGAGGAGCTCATGAAAGACTGGATTAAAGTTGTGTGGGAACGTCGGGTCGTTGCTTTATGTCAGCCATCGATGCTGATTCTGGACAGCTTCCGTGGACATACGACCTGTGAAGTAAAAGTGCAAATTTGTCGCTCAAGTGATTTAGTCGTGATACCTGGTGGGATGACGAAAGTGCTGCAGCCCTTAGATGTTGGATGTTTCATGTATTTTAAATGTGTCTTTTTAAAATAAACTTAACTCTGCTTAAATTAAATCTTAAATCGTAATTATTAAATTTCATAAGTATTTTAAAAATAGTTCCATTTTTGTAAAAATCAAACTTTTCCCTTCACCTAAAACTACTTAAACTTAAGTATAATAGCTTTAGTTTTAAAATATAACTCAAAACACTCAGCTTAATTTTAATTGTATAACCTGGAAACATCCCGGTTTCTTCCTCTCTCCCTGAATGCGTACTTGCATGGTATTGTTTACAAAATGACTTGATGTGTCGCGTAAAACTCAAAGTTGAGGTGTTCCTCGTTTGCCTGTAATTTGGCATTCAGTAGTTTTTTTTTGCTCGTTCGCACTTGCGAACAATTACGATATTTTGCGTATGCAAATTTTGCTTGAGCTAGAATTAAATGTCCGTCAACGTATGCAAAACTTTTGACGCATTTTGCGTGTCGTGTTTGGATTGGCTGCTAGGTATGTAGCTTAGTATATAAGCTCGGGAAGTTTCGTATCTCCTCACTTCTTCTTGTTTTTCAATTCAGATCGGGATGGTCTGTGACTAGCAGCTCTCCTGCAAGGATTTGTAGGTGTTATGGCAAGTTGCCATGGTTAATTGTTAAGTATCAATTTTTTCCCTAAAGGCAAGGGGTCTTAAAAATTAAAATGAATTATATTATGAATTAATTAATTTGAATGAAAAATTAAAATGAATTAATTGAATTCAAAGTTTTTAAAGAAATTTTGATCATGTATCCCTAAATCTAAATATCGCAAAGTTTGATAGCTACCTTTTGGCATCCAGCTCATTTAGTTACAAGTATAACACATATTCTGTAAGTGTAATTTGGAAATGTTGTATTTTCAGTCAAATGTTTAGAAAAATAAAGTAAATGTTTTTATCAAATCTTGTCTTTAATTCGGTTGAACAGACAGCAACCCTTCATTAGATATTGTCATCAACCAACCATTTAAATTTGCATTTCGGCATGCCTACAATCAGTGGATGACAACAACAAAACACAAATTCACACCTAGCGGAGAATGAAGCTTGCTTCTCTCGTAACCGTATGTAAATGGATAGGTGAAGCTTGGAATTCCATCTCAGCCGATATGATAAGAAAGATCTTCAAAGTTACTGGAATTTCCAATCGGATGGATGGAACTGAAGACGATATGATATAAGAGGACATTGACTGTGCCAGTGATGACGAGGACTGTGACGAGAGCAGCAGTAGCGCCAATGAGGATTGCTAATTATATTAATAAATATAATGTTTCTAGCACTGTTGTATGAAAGAAGTGTTAGATGGGGATATATACGTAGCAAAAAATGACTTCGATTAAGTAAGATTTTTCCAGTTTTATTTTCTTCTTTGAGTACTTTTCTTGATATCGAGTGATTATATGCAGCAGTGAAAAATTATTCCGAGTATAACGCGCACCCAGAGTTTTTGCCTTAAATTTTTGAAAAAAAAAGTGCACGTTATAGCAAGGTGCTTCATTTATTGGTAATAACCTAGGTACCTTTGTCAAGTGCCTCAGGCTTTGATGATTTACATATCATTTTCGATTAAAAAGTAACATTTAATAAATTTTCTAAGTACTTCCACCACTGATCGATTAGCTAGGATAGGCGATGACTTAGGTCATTTTTAGTTGTATTTTACTTAGTATTTTTAATTGTTTTTGTATCATATTGTATTTGTTCCTGCCTTGTCATTTTAAATAAAACCTACTTGTACATTAATTTACATAGCTTATTTCTATTCTTATAGGTCAGTGGAACTTTTTTAAAAAATCTGAAGAGACAAAACAAAAGCGTAAATTTTTGGGCATAACAATGCTCACACTTTCTCCTGAAGTTATTAAAGATCTAAAAGAACGCCATCCGGATTTTCCAGCAGTAGATCATGGTGTATTAGTGTGGAGGGCCATGGTTGGCTCCCCATCCTATGAGTAAGTGCATGGATCAGCAGTGAGTTCTACAAAATTTACTATGATGTTAATATACAAAAACAGTAAAACCTGGATTATCCGACATAATTGGGACCAAACTTATATTGAAAATCATAATTTACGGATAATAGAGAAATTTTCAATAATCATCTTGTTTACTATGTAACATCGGTATTGAACTGCTATTATGAATATTTAAACTGCCAAATAAATATATAAATTCAAAATACAAATAAAAGTTTATTTTGAAACAAGAGACTTACACTGATTAAGATGGAAGCTTCATCTGGTGTAAATTGGTCATTTCTTGTAGTGTACCTCTGCCATGAAGTTTTCTTAAAAGCTTTAATGTGGAGGAATCTTGCTATTCTTTTTCCAATCAAGCAAGGCCTTTTGAAATAGGGAGTGTTTATAGCTCATTCCAATAAAAGTGTAAGAAAGGAGAACCAAAGTGTTTATCTGCATTCAGAATGAATGCTTTGCATACACAATGAATGTAAAAGTGAAAGAAAAAAAAATCAGGAAACTAGCATCAGTTAGCAAGAGTCGGATAAGTCAGGTTCTATTGTAGTATAATACTTAAAAGAATTGTTTTTGTTTAACATTCCATTTCAGTGGTGGATATAAATATAAACTCAAAAATATCTTAAGAGATGGTTTCTTTCAATAAATTATTTTACGACTAGCTGTTTAAATTATGTTGCCTTCTGTTAAATTCTCTGTTAATTATTTATTTTTAAAGGCAGTCTTAAAAATATCACAAAGTAGAAATTTTCATTCATTGAAAGCTGCCACTTTTCACTCATGTTTTGCAGACAATTTTATAAAATTATTTACAATATTTAAAGCTTTTGAAAACTTATTCCCAAACCCAGATACCTTTTGTACTAATAAATGACATGTGAATTACAAATTACAGATCATTTATATGTAGGCTGGGTGACCAAAACTATAAAAATCAATAATTTAACAATTAATAAAGATAGAAAGACATTGTTTGCTCTGATTAGATGTGAATGAAGCAGAATTTAAAAAAAAAAAGCCAATAATAGCATAACAATATACAGGATATCCAGTGCTAACAGTGCCCACTGGCTATTTCCTAAACCGTTGTCAAAGACACATAGTTCCAATTGCAAAAATCCTTTAAATTGCATAATCTATTATATCAGAAACAATTGAAGTCAATAAATGAATTCCTATAAAAATTAAATTTTTTTACGGTCCCTCGGTCCTATCAGTTATATTTAGAAAATTTTTCTTTATGCAATTTGATGATCAATAAAAAAATTCATCCTTTTACGAGAAAAATTTACCAAGTTATAAAGCCTCAGATATTATGACTTAAGTCACTTTTCCACGTTCAAAAAAGTCCCATTACGGTAAACCGTTAAGAGACCATATAACTATTGAAATTTTAAATTTCAGGTTTTAATTTCATTTTCTGGCACAGGAGCAAAACTAATTTTAGAATACTAATTCTTAAGGTTATAGTCAGGCTCTATAAAAATCTATCTGGGGTCAGACTTACTAAATCGTATATGTTTAGCATGCAAATGTGTAACAGAGAGTAATCTACACTAAGTAAAGGAAAAGTTTTCTATACACGGCTGCATATTTGTGTTGCAGACAAAGGAAATTACTTTTGAGCAAATTTTAAGCTAACGGAATTTGTAATATTATTTCAAGTTTCTAAAATGCATATATTCATATTTTAAAAGGTTTCATTTTCTAATTTAATGTTCAAAGTGTTGTATTTCCTTAATTTTTTGTTATTTAACACCAGTTCATTTAAAAAACTCTTTAAAAATTTCTATTTTCAGTATGAGCTATATTGTTATGTTAATTTATTGGATACACATAGTTAAAGGTAAATCTTCTTTATTGCAATCCACATTCATAAAATAGTTAATGAAATTGCTAATAAATATTTTTAATACATATCACAAGGCTCAAAACTATGTATATTAATTTTTCTCAAATTCATTTTGTATACAACCCCTATTTTGCTGCTTGAAAAGTGCTGAACTTTAAGCAGCGGTAACTCAGTGAACTTTGGTCGTAGAAGGACAATTTCAATTTTTTTTTTTTTTTTTTTTTTTTTTTTGTGTGTGTGTGTGTGCATAGAATTTTATAAAGAAAATGTTTCTAAATATAAACTGGTCGGACCGGGGCGCCGTAAAAAATTTAAATTTCACACTTTTTATAAGAATTGATTTATTGACTTCGATTGTTTCTGGTATAATAGATTATATAATTTTTGCAATTGGAACTATGTGTCTCTGACAAATGTGCTAGGAAATAGCCATTGGGCACCATTAGCACTGGACACCCTGTATACAGTGTGGTTCAAAAAGTTGGTAACACTTTAAATTCTTTATCCATAAGAGGTACCAGGTTGTCCCAAAAATGACTGATGGATTTTGAAAATCAATAAAAAAAAAAAGACGCAATGTGATAGATATGTATTGTTTGTGGCCTTATGCTTAGGAAATCAGGGAAATTTATCCCACCAAATTTCAAATTTAGTTAACATTTCTACCAAGATATGGTGCTGTAGGCGATCTGTAACAGGTATAGTTAAAACAAAGTATTTCAGCTCGCAATTCTGTAGTTCACCGTCAAGCTGATAGCGCTGCTGTTGAGATTGCAAGTCTGCTCTACCAAAAAGTTTTTTTCCATTGAACAGCGGGTGTTTATTGTGTTAAGAGTTCTACCGCCTGGAACACAGTTTTGTTCAAACGAGGGGCAGTTTCTAAAGAAAATTTCATATGAGAAACGGACCGTCAGACAATGCGGTAAGGACTCTATTTCAGAAATTCAGATGAAAGGGGAGCATGAATGATGACCGTATTGGAAATGTCGGTCGGCCACGCCTTTCATTTACAGAGTCTAATGCTGAAGCCATACAGCAGGTTATCCAACAGCGGCCCTGAATTTCCATACGCCATGTTGCATCTTGTACTGGACTCCAAAGAATGAACACTCACCGTCTCATGCACCTTAGCCTTCACATGTTCCCCCTACAAAATCCAGACTCACCAACCCCTCAGTCCAAATGCCATTAATGCACACTATAATTTCGCGAACGCCATGCTGCAACTTGTGGATGACGGTGAACTTGATGTTGGCAACATATGGTTTTCAGACGAAGCGTATTTTCACCTCAATGGCTATGTCAACAAGCAGAACTCACGAATTTGGGGAATCGAAAATCCTCATATTGCTGAACCTTCATCCCTGCATTCACTAAAAATAATGGTATGGGCTGCGGTTTCCTCCAAAGGAATAATAGGGCCATTTTTTCAAGAGCAACCGATAAATACTGTACAATATCTTGGGATTCTGGAAGAATTTGTGGGGATTCATACTGTGTTAGAGGACTGTTCGAATGCCTCCTGGTTCATGCAAAATGGTGCTCGTCTACATCGAACGTCTGCAGTATTTGATTTCTTGAACGAACATTTCAGCGAGCAGGTAATTACCTTGGATTACGACATGCATATAGGGAGTGGCATGGCATGGCTTTCTTATTTGTCACACTTGACCCCCGTGACTTTTTTCTTTGGGGTACCTGAAAGATTGGGTATACCCCCTAACTCCACAAACAATTGCGGAGCTGAAGCAGCACATCTGTACTGCATGTGAGACAATTTCAAGTGACATGTTTGAACGGATGTCTGAAAATTTTTGCCTCAGACTGTGCCGCGTTGTTGCAGCAAATGGGGTTACATTGAAAATGTCATTGTTTAGTTTTTTGCAACAGTCCTTGCAAAATTTTCATACCGGTTTTTAATTTTTCATAGTTTTCAGCACCACCTGTGGGTGAAAATGTTAACTAAATTTAAAATTCGGTGGGATAAAATTCCCCGATTTCCTAAGCATAAGGCCACAAACAATACATATCTATCGCATTCAGTCTTTCTTTTTTTTTATTGATTTTCAAAATCCATCAGTCATTTTTGGGACACCCGATAAGTAAGCAATGTAAATCGAAAAAAAGTTTTGGTAACACACTTTAATTCTTTATCCATTAGAGCAGCGGTTCTCAACCTTTTTAACGTTGCCCCCCCCCCCTCAAAATTTTCAGCATACATTCAGTTTTTTAATCTTTAACAATGAACATTGAGTCGAATTTTCTGCGAAGTAATGTTATCAGTAATGTTTTAATGAACATTTTAAGCAAAAATGGATATGTTTTTGAGTAAAAATGAGAATGAATAAGATGATTTTTTAAAAACATGCATCACTACTTGCTCTTTGGTTTTTCACATGCCCCCCCTCCCACTGCAAACACTTTGTGCCCCCCTTGAGCAGCAGGTCTACCTGCTGCTCAACCTGTGAGGCACGCCCCACAGTTTGAGAAACACTGCATTAGAGGTAGGTAAGCAATGTAAATTGAAAAAATGTTCAAAATAAGGCAGGAAAGACGACAAAAGGAAAAAATTTTGTTTATTTTCAAAAAGTTGCACTTTTTAAATTTGTGTACAACCATTTAAAAAAAAAATGAATTGGTGAAATGTGCCCCATACACTGATAAGGTGATTCACAACATTTAAGAATTGTATCCTAAAAGCGTCAGAGATATAAAGATAAACAAATGCTGACAAAGGCCACTTTTCAATGGCTGTTAAAGGAAAAAAAAATATGATGGATGATCATATTTCATGGAGGACACTATCTCTGAGATATTTTATGATGAAAGGCTGAAATTTTGTACATCACCTCATTAGTGTATGAAGCACATTGTGTCCCAAAAGTAGCGCCTTAGCTCTGCACAGCCAGATTCCTCGTTGTAAGTGCATAAAAATTGCCCGAAGAACTGTACCTGTACAATCCATAGTTTACAAGAAAAATACGAAAAACAAAGCATAACGTCACGTCCGCTGCAAGCAAAAACACTTTATTTGCTGTTGAACTCGTATTTAAAAGGCGGCATCTGTCAGCTACCGGTATTCTTCACATGGTGATTATGTATTCCGTTCGTGAATATTGCAACATGTATTAGATGTACGGCGAATGTAAGAGGAATGCCTTATGAACAGCTAGGGAGTATGCCCATCGATATCCGTCAAGCCGTTCTCCTGATGCCAAATTAATCTGCAGGCTAGATGACAGACTGCGGAATATGGGAATCGTCTGCCCGAGAGACAGTCGTCACGATGTTGGATGACCGCAGAGCGCCCTGACGGTCACGATGTTGGATGACTGCAGAGCGCCCTGACGGTAACACAGGTGGATGCAATACTGCAGCAGGTAGACGATACGCAGAGGTCAGTATGTGCACACTAGCCAGGCAGCTGCAGTAAAAGTAGAGTGCACAGGCTCTTATGGTTAGAGGGGCTACATCCATTTCGGTACACATCCATGCAAGGTCTCCAACCAGATGACTTTCAGAAACGCATGGACTTTTGTGAATGGCTGTTGCAGCAACAGAACACAGATAATTGTTTCATTGTACATATCCTGTGGACCGATGATACATGTTTCACTCGTGATGGGGTATTAACCACCATAACAGCCATATGTAGTCCCACTGCAATCCGGCCGAAGGCACATCAGCAATGCTAGTCTGTAAATGTGTGGGCTGGCATACTCAGGGATTGTCTGCTTGGTCCATATCTGTTGCCTGAACGACTCTCGGAACAGTCCTACTTGGTATTTCTCAATTATGTCTTAACTGAGTTCCTCAAAGACATACTCTTAGTGGCAATATGTAGCCTTTGGTTCCAGCATGATAGGGCTCCGGCATATTTCTCTCCTGTACGTGATTGCCTGGATATGGCATACCCAGGCTGCTGGATCGGACATGGAGGGTCCTGTTTTATGGCCGCCCCGATCGCCAGATCTTACACCATTGGATTTTTTCCTTTGGGGTCATTTCAAGGAATGGGTCTATCATGCCGTAGTGACTACACAGACGGACTTTTTGTTGCTCGTCTGCATGCTGCTTGTACTTCAATGGATACTGTAATGCTGCGACGTGTGCAGGCATCCATTCTGCAGCATGCTCAAGCCATGCCTTGATATGCATGGCGGACACTTTGAACATCTGCCTTAAATATTTTCAAATGCTGTTGTTGTTTGTGTCAAATAAAGTGTTTTTTTCTTGCCCTGGACATGACGTCATGCTTTGTTTTCCATACTTTTCTCATAAACTATGGATTGTACAGGTAGTTCTTTGTGCAATTTTTATATACTTCCAATGAGAAATCTAGCTGTGCACAGTTGGGCGCTATTTTTGGGACACCCTATATATAATTTTTTCTTTGTACAGGGTCATATACAAATTTCAGAAGTGTAACTCTTTGGAAATTAAGAAGAGAATTTTTTTCTCATTTAGTGTAATCTTTTTTTTTTTTACTTTATTTTGAACAGTTTTTCCAACTTGCATTGCCCACTTATCTCTAATGGATAATGAATTGCCGCATGCTACCATCTTCATGGCACACCCTGAATATATACATTAAGTAACAGTTGGAATTGGATAGCAAATTATACAGATTAGCAGGCTGTATAAAAATATCATCTTTAAATGATTAGGCCATGCAAATAATGATGAGCTGTTCAGCAACATACAATATCACAGAGCCTGTCCAGCAGGAATATTTAGTTCAAAACATGACCCAACTGTCATTCTGCATCACTGGTGGATTAATGCAAGTTTGTCGGGGGGGGGGGGCAGTTAGTTAGAAGATTGACATATACATCCATTTTATGGATGTAAAATGGGATCTTTTACATTAACCCTTTGGGTACGGATTTATTTGAGAAAATATTTGCATGTGGAACGGATATAATTTTAGTTGCTTGGAGTAGTATGTAAAAGCAGTACATTTTACATAAGAATTTATTTATTTCTAAAAGATGGGTGACATATGTAGATGTCTTCAAGTCCTCAATTAAGATGTCTTCAAGTAATTAGAATTGCAAAACAAAAATTAATAACAACAAAATAAAACTAAATGAAATAAATGCAAGCTATAACTAAAAACCAATTACTAATAATTATGCAGAGTGTGATATTTTTGAAAACAAGTTTGGTACCAAGCATGGTCATCCGCTCCTAAGGAAAACAAGTGAATGATGTCTCTCAGACGTCAAATGTACCCAAAAGGTTAGTATCTTTTCTCTCGGGGGAGGGGAGGCGGTCACCCCTTCCGCACCCCCCTTTAATCCACCCTTGTTCTGCATTTGTGAAAGCAAAGATTTTCTACCCACTTGCTAGTCTCTGAACAAGCTAATTGTTTTGGTACCATCCTGGCCTTTTTCACAATGTTCTTTCCCACTCTCAAAAAGAAAAAGGAATAAGTGACAGCGGGAAAAAAAAATTCTTTTTTCATTTGAAAACAGCAATTTGTCTGTTTGTGGCAACAGCTTTAAGGAAGACTTAGCGGGCCACACGTTAACCCTTCACAAGCCAAGTATGGGTTGTGGGCCATAGTTTGTACCTCTAGTCCAAAGTGATTAAATTTTAATCTTTTGTGTTATTTTATAGGGCTGGTATTAGACCTGGTGATGTTATTAGCTCATGTAATGGAGATAAAGTTCTTAATGCAGAAATTATCCAGAAGTACTTGGAAGAAAAAACAGTCCTTAAATTAACAGTGAAACGGGGACAAAATACATTTGAAGTAACTGTTCCTTTAGTGGAGCCACTTATGCCATAAACATTTTGTGTGCCTTAAATGATTGTGAGAGACTGCTAGTCTACAATTTCTTTTATATGTAAACAAATTTATATATTTTGCCATTGTAAACTAATTAAGTGGCATATTTTTATATGCTGTAACATAAACTTGTTTTTAGATACTTTATTGTCTATTAATTTATTTTGTTTTGTTATAAACTAATTTGTTGAAAAATGACTGTAAATGTAAGTTTATGGCAGACATAAATTTAAAGTAAATTTTATTGTTAGTTAAAGGATGTTCTCATAATTTTTACTTATTGACCAATAATAATACTTACAGCATAAAAGTTAGAAGTGATAAATTTTTGTAAAGCATTAATGAGGTCTCTATACACAAACAAGTCAAGACATAGCTAGAAACAAAATAGCTCTTAAGTTAAAGAAATTAAACTATCTGCAATAAATCTCAAACACTTAACCTAGTTAACTCAGTTGTTGAAAAAAATGGAACAGAATTTTAAAATCATATCAAATAAACTTGCAATGTGTTTTTAAGTTATGCTGGTGACCCTTTACAATGTTTTGTTAAGAGAATACACAAGTTTTATAAAACTCCTCTTTTGACTTATTCGAGCACCTATCTATCCATGTATATCCTATTTTATCTCTATCAATCAGACTAGGTTAGTAATTCTGAATGTTTCGCAATTTTTTACAAAATATCCAAATTAGACCATATTTATTCTTTTAGGACTTTGCCTAAGCATCTTCACCTAAAAGTATTTTATTACTTTCCAATCATTTCTTCATATTTTCTTGATATAGAATATGTTCAATTTATGATTATTAAAATTTATTTTGAAATAACTATTTATCATTCTTAACAAAAATACACTAATAAGTTAACCCAGGATAATTACTCATTATTTATTTTAATGAAAATTTGGAAGCATTTGTAGAATCTTTTGTCTTGCTGCACTAATTAAAAGCAAATAGTTCAAAATATATGTATACATATGTATATATATTTTCATGGGAACTGAAAAATAAAGGATTACTTAACAAGTTAACAGGTATTGCCTTCTATTCTCACAGTAAATACTATGTTTATACCAGTTTCATTATAAATGAATTATAGCTATAAATAGTGCATTTTAAAATAGATAAAATCAAATTTACTTATTAAAAAAATATATTAAACTACCTTGATATTAAGGTAATTAGAAATACTAATAATGAATGACAACTATATATTGGAAACCTACAAGCAACAAAATGGTAAAGTTTAATTTTAACACCCACTATAATTAATTATAACAAAGTTGGAATCAGATCACTCAAACTTGCACAATAGATATATGTCCAAGTAAAATCCTGTTAAATAAAAAAATAAACCTCATTAAAGCTTAAGGTAAACATGCATATTATCCTACAAACATAGCAAATAAACTTTATCAAGTAAGGTTTTAAAAAAATGTAAAAAAGCTTAACATAATAACTAATGGTCAAAAAACGAAATTAGAATGCACTCATGCGATACTGTAAAATAGAAGAATGGCCATTGAAATATCAAACACTGTAACAAAATAAGGAATAAGAAAACCAGTTCTAAACTATTTAAAAGAATTTTCTCTGATAAAGATTCCTATCAAGAAACTACCGGTAATAATAAAATTAATTTGATTTTCAATGACACTAACCAGAAAAGCTGTTGTATTAGCATAACAAAGAGACAAATAGAATAAAGGAAAATGATGAACATAGACATTTAGAAAAATATCTACAGGACTAGCAAAAACAGCACAAGAACAAGTAACAATATATTTTAACAAAATCAGAAAAATAGCTGATTAAAAAAATGCTTAATGACTAGAATTGCACGAAATATTAACAATAGAGGGCGCCATTAACTACACAACATGTGTACATTAATCAAGGATGGAACAATCTGCTCAACAGGAGGTGAACAGTGTAAATAACAACAAAATATAGCTATGGGAATATGGTTCAAACATTTTGCATTCAGTTTTTAAAATGGTAATTAAGTAATACTATTAAATATCAGGGATGTTAATTTTGCGCCGAGCTGCTCCAAAACGCAAATCTTGCACCGAACTGCGCTTTTAGCCGATTTTTGCGCCGAGCTGCGCCGAATACGTCATTTTGACTCTTTTTTTAATTTTTTGCCACGCTTGCAAACTTTGCTTTTCTTATCTGCATTTATTGTAAGTGTTGACTCTAGATTGATTTTGCAGGGCGCAGCGCCCGGCAGCCCTTTTATCGTCTTTTTAGCAACCTCCTGCTTTTACATTTTTATTATTATTGGTCAGCAATCACCACTTTTTATTTCTTACATACCATTTGCGTCCCATCACGAAAATATGTTAATTAAAACGGCTCCTTCAGAGAAATACGATTGAGTACAATAACTCCATTATAAAAATAGGTTCGACTGAAAGCGGCCCTTTCACGAAATGAAATCGGATCTTTCCCACAAATGCCTTTTTCAGATATTCTATTCTTTCAGATCGAAATACTGTTACTGCCTTTTTCATTGTCTTTGCATTTGCGCGAGCCGAGTAACCCGAAAAGGGTGCCTCTCTAGTATGTTTTGGTATGTATGCCATCTATCTGTACATTCTTGTGGAACCCCAGAGTGCCCTTTTTGAGAACAGGGTGTCCTTTTTTAAATTTCCCCCCAGGCTGCCCTTTTTTCTAGCGTCAACACAAAATCTTCAATTTTATGCTCCAAAATCATGTTAATTCTCATCCCAAATCTTAGTTTTCCTCGCGGAAGCTAAATTTTTTGTGTGCTCCCAAATGGAATTTTTCTGCTCCCGAGGTGCTCCCAAATGAAATTTTTTCTGCTCCCGGGGTGCTCCTAAATCAAATGTTGGAGTTAACATCCCTGTAAATATGTACTTTATAATAAGTTAGTAATACTGTTAAATATATACTTTATAATAAGTTTCCACACATAAATTTTTCCCTTTATCATCAGAGCATTTATAAAAAATGTGTTTTGTGTTGGTGATGATATACATTTTAAGAAACGTCTCCATATATGTTTCTGATAATCATTTTCTTTTCAACTCCCTGACTATTGCAACTATCAAAATATCGTAAATGAAATTACTTTAATAATTTCATTAAACAAATCTATAAGTTAATTAACAAGAAAAAGTGAAAATGGAACTAATTTCTTTGTAGAAATGTATAGTCATTTCAACATTGGAAGGGGTGGGGTGTAGTTTTTGAGCAGAAAATCAAGGTTTGGGAGTAAGATAAATTTGATTTTGGAGCAGCAAATCAAGGTTTGGGTGCAGGATAAATGTGTTTGGAAGCAAAAAATCAAATATTTAGAAACAGGATAAATGCTATTTCAGGTACAAGATGCACCACTTCAGGACAAATTTTAAATTATTGGAGAACATTTGTTAGATTTTTGTTCATAGGTAGTGCGCCATCTTAATCTGTTTTTTAATTGCGCATCTTGAGTCTCACTGTGATGTGCGAGCAATTCACATGAAAATTAGAAAGTTCAACCATCTAAAAAAATATCGTTTGTTAATAAAAGTTAGTACCAGGTTACCGAGCCATGCTCAGAATCTAAAGGCTCCTTAAGTGTAAAATAATGAGTACGTAAATGCCTTGGCACGTATCAATAATCTTCATGGTTGCCAAAGATTTTCATCGCTGTCAGATCACTCATACATTATCAGGTAAGCTTTGGTCGGCATTCAATGTTACAATGGCATATACTTTGTTTTGAAGAGGGATGCTAAATATTCGATGGTCGGTGCCATCAGAGTTGAGCAAAAAGTAGTTTAACGTAAGGTGCCTCCTTTCCTTCTGTAGCAGATCAGCGAAGATCTTGGGCGATGCATTCACTAACAGCGTCTTCATTACTTCAGAAATATATCTGTCCATATTGAGGACGTTCAAATTCAGCATCAAGAATTTGAGTTGGTTGAACTGTCAGATGAATGAATTTATAAAAAAAATTCATCAAGTCTGTTATACACTGTTCGCAACGTAGCAGTACACATCAAAATTGTTAATAGTTTCACTCGTCATATACTGTGAACAAAGCCATTGTAAAGTATGCTTTCAAATTTCGATTTCTTTTATGAAATTCTATGAAATATGGGTGACATCGAAGAAACAACCACACCAATTCATTAGGAAATTCGGAATGTCCTACATCAATCTTACAATCCCAAAATGGTTTCGGTTAATTTTTGTTTTTACAATTCAGAAAAATGCAAAGCTCCACGGTGAATGCAATCCATGTTAAAAGGTTTTCAACTATGATAGTAAGTATCCACATTTGTGGCAGCTTTTTAGATACTTAGACTGTTTACCCGAAGTATTTGTTGATGTCTAGCTGTTCTATGTCGTTCTCCTTCCAAATACTAATCATCTGTTTCATCTGCTTGTGTTTGAACTGCATGTTCACACATTTGAACTAAGTGCTGCTGCCGGTGATCAAATGTTTCCACAGCTTGTTTTTGAGCTACACTTTCATGCATTTACGTCTTTATAATACATCTATGATGATAATTCTTTACGATTGAAATTGTAAATTTCTCTATAGCGCTTCAATTCAAACACAAAATACTTATTTTTTTCTAATTCAAAGAAAATACATCTTGCATAAACAAATTCTACAAACGTAAATTCAATCTTATAGATACATAAATATAGATGCCATAAAAGTATAATCTTACATAAATATGCTTTAAACATACTTTTATTTTATAAACTCATGTTTAAGAAAAGAAAAAGTGTAATGCAATTTAAATTATTAGTACAAAAGGACAGTTCGAAATCATGAAATTAAAAACAGAATAGATCAAAAATATTCTTTTATAATAACCCTAACAACTACTTAAACGTTGGCAATAATAGAACAAATGGATGGACTGAAGAAAATGGACTTCTAACCTCGAATAAATCAAAAATACATCGTTCCTATATAGCTACGCTGATCCCTGACAATTCCAGTTCAACCACTCAAAATAAAACTTTTATATCATTAATCCAAATAGATTAAAAATGTATTGTCTAATAAATTAAAATTTACATGGTTCGTTGGTGCGATCAGCCTGAAAATTATCATAATTATCTTTAAAAAAAAAAAAAAAGAAAGAAAAAGAAAAAATCTGATAATCCACCCGTTCCTTGATTTTTAAGCTTTTTTTGGTATTTTCAGCTCTATTTCATTTAAGAGAATAAAAAAAGCTAATCATTTGAGTGTCAGAATTATTTAGCAAGAGACATTGACGTTACATAGAAGTCACGGTTATCAGGCTTTGGAGGGAAAATTAAGATTCGAATTCGCTTAAGATAGCTTTTCTAAATTACTACTCAGTTTAACTTTTTTTTTCAAAAATAAAATGGTTTACTATGCATTAAGCATGGATATAGGAGAGGATGTTGATACCAAACAAAATGTTTCGAATACGAAATGTTTCTGCAGATTATACAATTCGAATTTCGACATATAATAAAAATTGAATATGAAGTTATTTAATTTTAAGTGGGTAAATATTAAATATTCTGAGTGTAGACATTCTATCACCCGCTGTAATTGTCTCCACAAAGGCCTTTATCCTTTAGTTTAATGATAATACACAACACAGTCTAATCCACGTCTAAATAAGAATTGAAAATTTATTAGAAAAAATCTTAGTAACCAGATTTCAGCCTCCCAATTTACTGCTTCCACAAATGGGCAACTTCCAGCCTGCGGCCAGATGGGGCCCGCCATGGCTTTTGGACCAGCACGCAGAACAAGTCAAAACCCTGTATAAAACCTACATAAAACATTCAAACTTCCAGATAAATCCGAATTATACGGCCCGCGACTTCGCTAACATCCTGAAGTCAGTCCCAGGTGTTCGCTAATATCGTAAAGTTCTGCCCGCAACTTTTCAAAGGTTGTCCATACGATGTTAAAATAAATGAGTTGAAATCATCAACTGCAGTGAATGAAAACTAAACTGATGGCTGATCACCTGCAAAATTAATTTGAATATTGGCTGCGAGCCCAATTTAGGAATCGATTGTATCACTATAAATTTTTTCATCGGAGTTTCAAAGACCGTTTCATTATAAACGGTTGTCACATTTAAAAAAATTATCAGGGTAACTACATTTAAATATTTATCGTCAACATGACGGAATAAGGCAGTAAAAGTAGAATTCAACCTAGTGCCGTTATTTAAAAAAAGAAAAGAAATGGAATTTTCATGTTACGTCACAGGATCTCTTTTCTTACTGTGAATGACTGAAAAAGGTGTCATTTTCATTTAAATTATTCGGCTAAGCTGAAACTTTTATGCACTTTTGAAATTTGCTATCATATGGATCAATAAAATACATGAAAAATCTTTATTGTTTTAGTATATACGCGAAAATATATTTAGCTTTACGCTAGTTACAAAAGGATAATTGTAATAAATGCAGGCAATTTTTCACATAAGATTTACGAATAGTTTTGTATTAATTGTTAGGAAAAAAAAAAAACGCTATTTCTTTACTTACCTTTTATTTCCATGACATTTTATCTCTAAATTTGCTAAAGTGAAAAAACGAAACTTTTGTAAACTCCTTTAAAAGTTTTCTAAGTGAAAAACGTAACTTTGTTAGCATTTGAAAATGGTGGTGTAAACATCGTCATGTCTTTAACGCCGTAATAAAAAGTTTACATTTCTCGCCGATAGATGGCGCTGTTCCTAATTTGCATAAAATAAGAACTCTTTTTTCCCCCTATGCAAATATCCATGGTAGTCCCGCACTAACTGGCAGATATAAAAAGGGCATCACAAGTTAACCTTTCAGTCAGACAGTGAGAGTTCTCGGTCTGCTGTGTTGTGTGTGTAATCAACCGACGTGATTCAAATAGAGCCGGATCAGGGATCCGTGCTGCGGTACCCAGATGATTCAATGTGATGTGATGTGTTTTGTGAATCTGAATAGATCGCCGCTGGCGACTTGTCTTCCAGAAAGCTTGTTTTTATTTGTGCTACTAAGCGGATGTTGCTTAATGTATTGTGTCTTCACCATGTGCACTGTGTAAACCTACCATAGTCATCTTGTTTCAATAAACTACAGAAAAGGTACCTACTTTGTCTTTCTTACTTAAACGCATATTCAAAACCAAAGATTTCTACTGTGCAACTCAAGTTAAATGAGTTTCAACTCTGCCTAGAATCTACAAAAATTTATTTTACAGATAAAATCCAGTGACTATTCAATTTCAGCCAAAGACTTTCAATTTGTAATTTAATTTGTTTGTTGAATAGCTTAATTTATAATACAATATAATTAGTTAATCCTTTTCATTAATAACTATGAATTAAAAATAATTAAATTATTTACGTATATTCCATCAAGGTGCTTGCGGGGATGGCAACGAAGATTCTTTTCTTTTTCTTTCGCTGGTTGCCAGGACGATATTTTGAAATAAAAATAACTTTTTAATTCTAAAAAAATTTATGTAGCTGAAAGGTGTAATATATCTAGTTACTAAAATATTTATTTGTCTGTGTACTGGATATCAAGTTCCATTTATTTTGTTTCTTTGGAAATTAATTTTTACTATTATATATCGATGATGTGTATTTTTTAATCCGCCCCACACTTATTTGAGCGTCCCTTTTAGGAAGATTGCATCAAGTGTGTTTTTCAAACGCTCAATAGATGGCGCTACCATCCAAAAATTTTAAGCGTTTTAGATATTTTTCAATCATGTGACCTTGCTCAATCGTTTCAGGGGCCCAAGAGAACCCCAGGTACTAAATTAAAAAAGAAACCTTAGAGCAGTTTTCGAGATCGCTAGGACATACACACACACCCACACACAAACATTCCTCGTTTAATATAAGAGCGGATTTACTCAAGATAATACGAGGAGCAGAGGCATTCTTAAAATTTTTCATGGTGCCAAAAGTTCCGTGAGCAGGGATCTTTTAGATAAGTATTAAAATCTGTTCAAAGTAAGCCATGATTTTTTGTTTATATTGACTGTAAACAGAAGAATGGCTGAGAACGTAGATGCTTTAAAAAAGAAAAGTGTTTTAAGAGCACTTACAACAAAGCTGATTAACAATATAGAGAATAATATTGATGAAATTAATGATATTGTTGAAATAGAAATATTTTATGACAGTTTAATTAAAAAATTGGTCGAGTTGAAAAATATCGATACAGAAATTGAGACGCTTATAAAGGTTGGGGAAATCAAAAATGAAGTTATTGCATGTGATGAATACAATTCAAAAATAATTACCTGAAAAAAAAATTACAAAATAAATTAAACAGTTTGAGTGTTAAAGAAAGTCCGCCTAAAGTTAGGGAGTCAAACATTGAGGTTGCTAATAAAGAAATCTTAAAAACTCAATCAATTTCAGTAGTAGATAATGAAAGCTGAAGTGCCGGGCTGTCCGCAGCGGAACATTTAAGGAATGCCACTCGTTCCGAAACTCACGCAATTGTAAAGTTACCAAAACTAACAATAAATAAATTCTTCGGAGATGTAAGCCTATGGCTAGAATTTTGGAACCAATTTGACAGGGCTATACATAGCAATGAAAATTTGTCAAAAATTGATAAGTTCAACTATCTGAAATCCTTTTTAGGGGGAACTGCACTAAACTCTGTTTCTGGATTTTCATTAACAAACAAAAACTATGACTCTGCTGTAAAACTTTTGGAACTGCGATTCAGAAGGAAGGACATTGTGATAAATTGTTTAATGAACAAATTATTAAATTTAGATCCTTTGAAAAATTCTTCAAACATACAAGAATTTAGAAGGTTTTACGATGAAGTAGAACTACAGATTAGGAGTTTGCAATCTTTAGGAGTTACTTCTGGTTCAAATGGTCACTTGTTTACCCAATTTTATTAAAAATTATCCCAAATGATATAATTCTAGAATTTAATAGATGACGAACAAATCAGGAAGAAATAGATATTACTGAGCTTATAGAATTTTGGGAAATGGAATTACAGTTCTGCGAAAATTCTATTTGATTCAAGAGCAAAGGAAAGACAAATATTCTAACACGTTTAATTCTTGTAAACAACATAAGTCTGGCAGTGGTTATACTTCTTATCCTGTTCAGAGTACATTTCCTTTACTACAACCCTCTCGAAACCATATTGCATATTCTGCTCATGCATCAAAAGGTTGTTTCTAGTGAGGAAAAATTGAATAAATTAAAATCAGGAAAAAGATGTTACTCCTGTTTCAGACGTTTTCGCAGAAGTTCTCAATGCAAAAAAAGGGTGAATCCATGTAAAAAGTGTAATTCTACATTGCATTCAGAAATAATTTTCAATATTAAAATGTGGAACCCCCCTAAAGAAAATTAGACTGTCTTAACTGTTTCCCAATGCCAGTCTTCTAATTTAACTTAAAATGCCCTTTTGCAGACCTGTACTGCATTAGTTTGTTCAAATTCCTGTTCTAAATAAGTAAGAATATTACTTGATTGTGGATCACAAAGATCATTTATTACTGAAAGTTTAGCAAACAAATTTAACCTAAAAATAATAAGAAAGGAAAAACTTTTCGTTTATTCTTTCGGAATCCGAAACACAGTAGAAAAACTTACGATGTGGTGTCTGTAGGAATAAAAAATAAAAATAACAAGGAGTGCAAAATTGTGATGGAGGCATTAGTCACCCCAACTATTTCAGCTGCTTAACGCAGCTGAATGCGCATTATGACTCCGAGTGAGGAAATTCAAAAGGCAATAAAATTAAAGGGATGGGAGATAGTTGACAGCTACACTTCTGATGGAACGATAGGTTTTCTTATCGGTGGAGATTTGTATTGGGACATAGTAAAGCATGATGGAGTGCATAAATTGTCTCCCTCTGTTTATGCTGTAGAAACACTGTTTGGAATTACAGTAGTTGGGTGCCAAATGTACGAGAAATTGTTTACCTTCAATATTGGTGTATCTGAAACAATTGTTCTGCAGGAAAGCATAGAAAGGTTTGGGCATGGGGATTTATAAAAATGATGTAAAACACTCTAATGAAGATAAAGAAATAATCACAGCTTTTGAGAAGCAAATAACTTTCAAGAATGGGAAGTAGAAAACAAATGTATTATGGAAAATTGATGATTCAGTTGAATTAGGGAATAATTTTGAGAATTCTAAATGCAGATTTATAAGCTTGACCAAATTGGGTTTTGGAAAATAACAATAACATAGTTAATGATCAGTTATCAAATGGAGTTGTAGAAGAATGCTCGAATACAATAATGGATTCAAAAATGTACTATATGCCTTATAGACCAGTTGTTAGGAAAGATAAATTATCTACACAGATTCGACTAGTATTTGACGCTTTGGCAAAAGAAAAATTTAAGTCGTTAAATGATTGTCTAATTTCAGAACCTAATTTAAACCCTAATGTTTTAGATGTAGTTTTGAAATTCCGTGCCCATAAAGTAGCTTTCAGTGCAGACATAGAA
Source organism: Cheiracanthium punctorium (assembly GCA_038373885.1). Taxonomy (NCBI): domain Eukaryota; kingdom Metazoa; phylum Arthropoda; class Arachnida; order Araneae; family Cheiracanthiidae; genus Cheiracanthium; species Cheiracanthium punctorium. The sequence goes on from JAWZYV010013430.1 coordinate 492,976, forward strand.
AAAGCTTTCCTGCAGATAGGAATTTCAGAATCTGACAGAGATTATTTGCGAGTTATCTGGTTCAGTGATGATAATGTTATAGATTCATTTAAGAGCCTAAGGATGGCTAGATTACCTTTTGGCATGACAAGTCCTTTCATATTGAGTGCTACTATAAAATATCATATTAAGCAATGTGAAAACAATAAAGCTTTCGAAATGCTAAATTCATTGTATATTGATGACCTTTATTATGGTTAAAACACTGTTAAAGAAGCTTTTGATTTATCTGTAGATGCTAGAGAAATTCTAAAACATGCAGGTATGAATCTAAGGAATTTTTAGGAACTGAAAGTCAGGCCCGGACTGGGAGGGAGGGGCCCGCTTGTCTCAAGAGAAGGGGGGGGGGCGGGTTATTGTGCAACCGATAAATAATAGGATGTGTTAACTTTCAGGGTATGGGGGAGGTATGATGTTATTATTAATTATGATTGATAATTAATGCATTAATAAAATATTGACCTATTAATTAATATGCGTCATTCATATTAATTAATCCCTTGTTTATTCGGGAACCCTCACTCAAAAATTTTGAGAACTACGCTTAAAATGAAGTGTTTTGGTGCCTTCTGGGGTGCAATTGCAGCTGCAAAAAATTTTTTATGTGTCCAACTTCATTCAAGTGCTATCAGTATACCACTTTTTTTTTATTTTATTTTATTTTTTCTGTTTGGGGGCCTGCCCTCAGCAGGGAGGGCGGGGGCCCACAGACAGTCGGACACCCTGGCCAGTCCGGGCCTGCTGAAAGTGTTGTGGGATGAAACTAAATTAGTAGAGATAAATAAGTGTAATAGTAAGCCGCCAAAGATATTACGCATATCATTCCAATGCCACTGTTTTTTCAATGCACTGATCAACTTTTGCAGTTAAAAAAAAGGGGGGGGGGTTGCCATTGGAAATTTTTTCACTGTTATTGGAATTATGAGAAACCTATTATTTTAAACAATCTCAATATTGAGCACATACCTTTAAATTACTGTATTTGAGATCTCATTTTGACAGGTTCGAATGGAGTCTAGAGGTCCATATGTCTGAAAAGTTTTTTTAGGACCATCTTGTATTTATACATATATATAAATATATATTACCAAACCTCGCATTAAAAGAAAAAATGCATTAAAAATTGTTAATAACTTGTTCATATCTGTTTACAGTTAATTATATTGTATGGTGTTATAGTAAAAGAAAAGCAGCAGCAGTAAGCATTTATATTTGTTTTCTTAAAATCTATTTTACATGGTATTAATTTTGAAATGATTTACAACACATTAAGAATATGCAGATGCAGCATATTTATTTTTATCAAGGCAATTTCTAAAATATTGTTAGAAAAATACATATATAAATCATGGAGAAGGCCCATAAGCTGGAATACCTGAATTGAAATAGAGCTGTAACTAGACACCTTTTATTATTTTGTAGGAGCATAGTACCTCCCAATACATTTTTTTATATGGGCATCGTTACTATTATGTAACATGTTTTTAAAAGGTGGTATATAAATAATGCACAATCAGTTGTACATTTTCATAAGATTTTATTATAAAAATTCACAAAACAAAGGTTTTACAGTGAAATATCCATTTTTAAAAATTCAATAAATGCAGTATAAATATTTTTACTGATTATATAACAACACAATTTCAGAATATAAAAAGATAAGTATACAGTAGAACCAGCTTGACATGTTTTTGCCATTTAAAAATGTTTCATATTTCTCTAACTCTGATTCATTATTTTATATTGAAATATAAATGTTTGATTGTATTTTTTTAATATGTCAAAAAAAGAGTTAACGTGAAAGTTTTCTTGCTAAAAGAGCTTCGATCACTGGTTCCTTAATAAACCAAGTACTACAGTATTTATTAGTAAAAAATAAAAATAAAGGTTTATAAATGTTTTTTAACAGAACCAATTATAGATATAGCATGGCAGTATGGCCAGTCTTTAATATTAAAAAACTATTACCAGAAAAAGTAAAAATTTACACAAAAATAATTATTTACCACATGACTGCAGACTAATGACAAAGATGAGCTAGTTATGACAAATCAGTGAATGATAGTGTGCTAATCTACTGCACTTTCAGATATTACTGCACCATATTTCACTTGTCCCATGTTTTCCTTAAAAAAAAAGAACCTTCAGAAAGCCAAGCTGAGTTCCTTTATTTCTTCCTCCTTGATGGAATGACAGGTAACTCTGTTTAGCTTTCTCTTTTTCTGCAATCAAACCACAGCCAATTCTAGTTATAGTGAACATCTGGCTGTTAAATTTTATTTACAGTAATTAGTTTCTCAGCTTAATCAACTGAAATGAAATAATGAGCAAGGATGTAGCATCATTAACTACCCATCAGTGCAAAATGACATTTTTCAGTTCCTGGAATTTGTACAACATGCTAAGGCCACCCCTCCACCCAAATTTTTTGAATTGCTATGCATCTGGATAAATTAAAATAAGTATGTATCTGAAAAACAGTATTTTATGCTTTCTAAATATTTATTCAATAATGTAACTGTGATGCAGTTAATCACATATTTATAATTAATTTTCATTCAGTTAATTCACACATTTATAATTACTACTGTTTTCCCTTTACCTATTCTAAATTTAATACTCTTTGCCATTTTTAAATGTCCAATCTCTCTATAATGCTATTTAACTGTTTCTTAAATTATTTTGGTTTTAGCATTTGCAATACAGTTTGTTGGTGCCTTTAGTCTGAGAATTCATGTAGTTTTCTTCGTTCCCACGGGGGTTTTAATAATTTTGCATAGGTTACATTTTATCTCTATTGATCCCCCCTGTGGCGTCTCACATTTAAATTTTAGCATACACATATAAAGCGCAACGTTTCTTTTCATTTTTACAATCTGGCGATTTATTTGGTGACAGTTCCTTTTAGTGCTTAGCTCCATCTCCAGGTTGGCTTTCGGTTCTCAGACCTTTTTCACACACACTTCACGCTTTGGTCTCTGCTCTGTAAGGTCACATTTCATGTCGCTATTTTGCTAGCCACTGCACTAACCGTATGTTGTTTGTAATTATTGATAATGTCAATAAAATATAGTACAACTCTCTATCGGCATGGAGTTCCGGGTTATTGTTTACTTCCACTATACTACAGAATAGAATAAATTATGACTTTCTCGAGTGTAAAATGTTTCCCATCGGAATTTACACCACAGTTACAATTAACTGTATTTATGAAATTAAAAGTACCTATGCTCAAGAAATGAAATAATAATTAGGATATTCTTTTAAGGCCTTTGAAAGTTACTTTGACAACTAGTATTGTGAGAAAACTTTATTTATGCATTTTTGATTCTTTCTAATTTTTAAAATTCTGAAAAAATCCACCCTTGATTTATGAGTAGTGATGGTACTGATTAACAAGTTTCATTTCTGCAAAATTTTTAAATTATGAAAAATACACAATACATCCACGGATAATCTGAGCAGAGTGACATTTTAAATAAAGTAATAACATTATGCATTTGCAGCAGATTTTAAATAGCTTTGTTACAACTGCTTTAAAAATTTAATCATACAGTAGGTTGCCAAATTATAAGGGACAGTACACATCACCTAATTAACAGATGGGACAAATGATATTAACTTTTCATATGGCCGTGGTAAGAATACTTACCACCTACAGTCTATTAAATACAGAAATCGATTATCTTTAGTGAATTTTCTGATTTTTGTTCAGTTCTGATTTTGTTGTTATCAGTATATTTTTTCCATACATCCAGATTCTAAATTATATTTGGTTTATGAACTTTTCTTTCATTCGTAATTTTAAACAAAGCTTGAATAATTGCTCGAGCATAAGAATCATCGCCTTTAATTATATGTTTTTGAGTTTTCAAAAACATAATTAAAGGCGATGATTCATATAATTATGCCTTTAAGCCTTTAGGTGATTTTATTATGCCTTTAGGCGATTAAATATAATAATTATGCCTTTAATTATATGTTTATATAAGCAAAGAATCATTGCTTTTAATTATATATTTTTGCATTTAATTCTGTGTACAAGCAGCAGGAAGTTTTCTGACTTTGATTTTGTGAATAATTAAAGTATTCTGCAAAATTTCTATGCTTGTTTAATGCTTGTTTCGCCAATTTTCATGTGGGATATTACAGTAGAGGGAAAATATATGAATTAATCCTAAAAAATGGGCCAGAAAAATCCCAAGTACTTTCGACTCTCTGCACATGAACTCGCCTTATAGAGTTAATTGGGAACTTTTTTGTTTCATCTTTTTCAACTAGCTCAAAATCTAACAAAAATTGCAAGTTGCCAAAAGCCATAAAAATTCTGGAAGAGTGCAGACTGGACATTGTGCCAACAACAATTTTTATAGATTATTCATAACATAATAGTGGCAAGTTTTATGTCTAATTATCTTGAAATATGAATAGAATGTAATTCAATCACAGTCTTAAAAACATGTTTGATAGAAATCAATTTCTTCAATATGGGCTGACATAAAAAAAGACAATTTCGATGACTGCTTGATTAATGAATACTTAATTAATGATTAATGATTACTTAATTTAAAATTTTGAATAAGTTATTGAGGTATGGTTTTTAAAATAAGGATAATTATAATGATTAAAAGAAGTGGATAATGAAATTAGGTTTTTGCTGATGAATTTACAATTAAGACACATGGGAAACAACAAATTCTTACTCAGTACGTAAGTTCTAACAATGACTGACAAATTGACATGTCCACATTCCTCTTGGAGTGAAAACTAAAAACTTTTATGACAATGACATGCTAATAAAAAGCAAATATGGATTAAGATCTGTGACATACAATCAATAGTAATAAATTTCCTTAGTTAACTTTTATGCAGATGAATATATTTTTTTTACTAAGACCAGCAGTTCAAAATTTAGAAAGAATTATGAAGTACATCTGCAATATACATCATATTGGCAAAAATGATAACTTTCAACATATAAAACATTTGGATAAAAATGCCAGTTTATAATAACAATTCCATCAAAATTCAAGGTATAAAAATGAGATTCCAAATGTGGTAAATGGAGGCATACTTTCAAAACTTCAAACAGCTTTTTTTTTAGAATTATTATACTATGCTCATTTATTTACTTAAAATACCCCATATATATTCATAATTTACAAACTGGATGATCTTTGCAGAGTTCTACGAAGCTCTTCAGAGGAACATGCTGAAATGCAATAAAATTTTTATAAATGTCAAGAATAGATGCAAGAAAAGAAGTTAGAATTTTTAAGGTCTTACCTGGTGGAAGTTCCGGAAAATATGGATGACTTAAGCACTGCTCTGCAGTAAGCCTGCAAATAAATAATAATATTATTATTAATACTTTATCTTTTTGATTAAAAAAAAAGATTTGTAACAAGTTGTTCAATGTTATATTGAAAAAATAAAATAATGCATTATTAAGTAACATCTAACAGACACAATGATTGTAAAATCATTCAAGAATGCTGTATCAGCAATGCAATGGATGGTAGTAAGGACGATGCAGTTTTTGATGATGACAGGCAGATTTCAGAGGTCGAGGAAGACGATGAGATTTAGCTGGGCATGCCGATGACTGAGACGGAATTCCATGAATTATTTGGACGAATCGGACTTCGATGGTTTCTGAGTGCTGATTTTTCATTGATATTTGTTATCAGGTGCGCACACAGGATTTTTGGCTGGGGGGGGGGGGGTCCAACTTTTACAGTTTTGGGGGGTCTAACTTTTAGGGATGTTCCAGATTGACAAAAATCAGTGATGAAAGAACTCAATTTCATTAGATGGAATTCATCAAAACTCGTCCCATCCAGTTCCCTAAGAATACACTACACAATACAATAGGAAGCAAAATAATAGTTGTACAGTTTTGAGAACAAGGTGGTGCTTTATGTTCGCTTTCAGTTCGTTTTTGAAAAGTTCAGGAAAACGAGAAAAAAATTTCTTTTTTTATTTATTAGAACTGAAACTATTGCTACCTTTTTTGGAATCATTTTATTTACTATAGATATGGGGTAATAATCAATCAAAAAAAATCAAAGCCGATGAGGGGGGGGGGGGTCCAGACCCTCCCCCTTGTGTGCACCACTGTTTGTTATTTATTTTACCAACCCGAGTATAAGCCAATCCCTCTACTTTTTAATCAAAATTTTAACCAAATTTTCTCGGCCTATACGGTAGTAGAAAATACAATTAGATAATGCACATCCTTAAATTACACTTAACATATATTTCTAAATAGAAAATAATTAATTAACCCTTTCAGACCCTGCATTCACAATTGGCAACACAAAAATTACACTATCATACAGGATGGATGTCTTAATTTGTACATGAAAAGAAAAACTAATTTTCGAGAAAATTTAGTACGGAGTTTTTTTATTGTATTCTTTAAGTACAAATTGAATCCATATTATTAAAAGAAATGTTATTTAATTCGAAGAGAAATTATTTAATCAAGTCTGAAATGGTTAAATTTAATAACTTTCATTTAATTAAAGAAAATGCTAGACATGAAATTCATGTAATTTAAAATATGTTAGGGGGGGGGGAGCAGTTCTATAACCCATGTTTTGTAAAATCATACCTAAAAAAGCCCTTTTACTTTTTTTAAAGCAAAAACATGCCAAGTATATTCTTTGTTTGCTTTTATAAACATTTTTTATTTCACTGTCATTATGATTATTATTATTTTGTATCATTTTCATTCAACCCTCTTCAATGAAATTCTTATTTACGATTACATTTAAAAAAAGTAAGAAAAAAATTAAATTTGAAACAAGAATAATTTTTACTTTAAGGTATTGAAGGTTCAAATGAAAAAATACTAAAAGAAAAATATTCTCTCTCAAGACGGATGCAAAAAGACTGAAATTGGGTTGCTGGAACATACTTAACGAAATTTTTTATACCAAGAATTTTAATGAACAAGCAGCCAAGTTAAAGGGGGGAGCAGAAATCGGGTAATCTTAAAGTAAACACAACTGTAGAAATGAATGACAAATTTTAAGAGATTACTTATTATAACAAAATATGGGACGCAATTTCACATAACATATTTTAATTGTCAAATTTTATTTTAAAATGTTATTAAAAAGCGTAAAAAACAGGGCTTTCTATAAAAATCATTAACGGTGTTATTCGAAAAGATTATGTGATTTTGGTACATAATTACAAATAAACTAATTATGCCGGGCACTTCAAAATTTTGAAACAGTCTCTTTACAAGCTGTATTACAAACTATGAAGACAAGCCAATCTGTATCGGTTTCAAAACTTTTAGAAAACATTCTTAAAAATCGGAAATTTTCGCAAAGCGCGTCACTCTTCGAAAAATCTTGCAGCTCAGATCCATGTTTAAGAATTTTTTCTGAAAATTTCACAAAAGCCACAGCGTTTTCGTTTATCGCAGTGTGTAAAGCAACTTATGAAGAACCATCTGGAATTTTTTGGAGACCATGGTGCTATCAGTTTATTTCAATTTGTGTACCAAGACTAAAAACAGAGTTCTTTTTTTCGAAGAACAGCCTTAAGTAAGTTTTATACCAAAAGTGTAAAAGTTGGTAAGCATTCAACTGACATTTTTGCAGCATCAATTGAATTCCAAAGGCTTTTTTTTCTACATTTGAACAAAATTCATTCTGATTTTTTGTTTATAATGCTGACAATTCTTTCATGAATTGCAATGCTCTGAAGAAATAGCATTATAATATACAAGCAAACTCTCCTGGGAGAAAAAATTATGAAGATTTTAAAGTAAAATCCTGATAAATTCACTACAATATAAAATTAGCTATGTTATTTAAATACTAGTTTTATTTTAGGCTTAGAAAATATACTTCTTTCATTAAGACTTATAAAATTTCTTTCAATAAGAATATCTCCAAACATTAAACTTATAAAATATTAATTCAGTAGAGCACATTATTTTGGACTTTTGGGTTAAATGTGAAAAGGCTATACACAGTTTGTTGAATTTCAGATGATTCAGTTATTTGTTCTTCTTTTTATTTTCTACTTTGTCATTCCTTTGTAACTGTGGAGATGATGAAGCCAATGTGACTAAAGTGAGGCTGAAATATATTATAATGGATTTTTGGGGGACATGACACACAACTGGATGACGTACGAAGCACCTTCCTCACTCGAAGAAGTGGAGATGATGAAGCCAGTATGACTGAAAACAGCCCTTTGCAAGGCTGAAATATATTTTAGTGGACATTTTAGGTATACGTTAATTGATTTCACTATGGATTTTAAACAGTATTTTTTAATCATTTTAAAATTTTCAGATATATTTTTTTAATTGTTGCAAATAAAACCTCATTTAAATTTGTTTATTTTTACACATTTTATTTTAGTAATCAATTAATGTAAAAAAATACCAGTATACCATAACAGTTCTTAACATGATAGCAATAAATTTTGATAGATTTTAGATATTACAGTAATTAATTTTAGGAATGGGCACTGCTTAATCTGTAAACTTCTTGTGTTAAATAAACCACACAATTATAAAAAAAAAAAAAAAAATGAAAACACTGGAGAACTATCATAAAATATTTTACAAAATTTGATACACATTAGAACAGCTTTTCCCAACCAGTTTGGTGTGCCTCCCCCCCCCCCCCCCGGGGGGCACACAGCGTTTGCAGGCAGGGGTGTGAGAAAAACAGGCAAGAGCAAGTGATAATGCATGTTTTTAAAAATTATCTTATTTATTTTTATTTTTACTCAAAACATATCTATCTATACTTAAAATGTTTATTCAAACTTTACTGATAACATTGTTTTGTAGACAAGGCAACTCAATGTTCATTGTTGAAGAATAAAAACTAAATGTATGCTAATAATGTGTCTGTGTGTGAGGGGGGCAACATTATAAGGTTGGGAACTGCTGCATTAGAAGACCCAAATACAAAAAAGTGTCAATAACAAATAAGTCTTAATAATTAAATTTTATTTGATTTCATTTCACATTAGAGTAAGTCACATATGCATATGAATCACTATAAAAACAAACCTGCTGGGTGGATTGTATGCAAGTAGCTTCTGCAGCATGGAAACAATGTTCGCCGACTCTCTTCCAAAATGAGATCTTATTCTGTTATACCTATGTATATTCAAGAAAAGCTATAAATCAGTTTGTACATGCTGAAATAAATTCAGAAACATAAGTTTCTAATTATTTTTTAATTTAATAAAATGTTGAAGCTTTTATTAAAAGATAAAAAGTTTTAAATTCCTTTTTTAAAAATCAAATAGTAAAAACTTAAAGGTGGGAAAGAGCCCTGGAAAAAAAAAAAAAAAATCAAGATTATAGATGAAACCAACTCATAACAAAGTGTATTTTACATTTAAAAGGAAAAAAAAAATGGTCAAATATACAAACTTGAAATAAAAGTTATCAATGCTAAAAGCATTTACAGGTAAAAAACACATAATGCTAAACTCTACTAATATAAAAAATTCTTTACTTACACATAAGCCATGTTAAAGCTTCTAATTTGAAAAAAAAACATTTTTAAAAGTTACATTGAAGTTATATTTGCAATAAATAAAATCAGATTGCATATGGACATTGAAATAATTAACATTGTCGAGATTGCACCTTTCCTTCCTTGAAAAAGAACCTTACTTTCTCTTTAACACTCTGGCAATTTCAAAAGAAAGATTACTGGGTCCCTGGTTTAACTGTAAAACCAGACATCCTGATGCCAGAAGGTGGCCATTTATGTGGAGAAAGGAATTTTGGTCTTCTTTTCTGTGCAGTCACTTGAAAAGGGCTGAAAATTACATGGTCCGCTCTATTCTCATCGATATTATGAAGGCAGGTGCATAGGTGTGCATACACCAAGACCTTTCAAAACTGTCTGCTAAATTGTTGAAGTACAATGTCATTAGGTGAAACTAGTAAAGAATTGTTACTGGTCAATAAGGAGAGTTTTTAGCATGAACAATAATGTGCATACTTTTGTCCTAGTTTGAATGACCAAACATACTCATCATTCATTAAATAAGTAAAGAATGACGCAATGCTGTCGTCAAATGCACCCAAGGAGTTAAAGCATGCAATGAAATACATTCAATATTTTAAGAGTGACAGCTTAAAGTTTAGCATCTCTTTAACATGAGAGAGGTAATTTTTAACAGCCTGCAAGCAACACTATCTCAGGGTGTCCACCATTGTCAGGAGACAAAATTAGTAGCACTAGTAGACCTAAAAACAAAAAAAGTTACCAAAAAAGGCATGCTTTTTCTTAATTTTAGCAGCCAAAATAATAGCACTTGCTTAAAAGTTTAGTTCAAAATATATTCTTGACATCGTAACTATAAAAATAAATAAATAAATATCACAATATGAAATAATGAAAAATTTTCTATTTACTCACTCATATTTTCTTGCTGTCTCTTACATATATAATTACACTTTTCATATATAATATGTGGATTAAATATGGGTAACCAGGTGCATAGCCAGGAAAATTTTTCGGGGGAGGGGGGGGGGGATATGAACTTATATGTATAATAGACGGAATTTCTGCACAGCATTAATCTTGTGATCACTAATCCGAATACACCCCCCCCCTCCTCTTATTGATACCGCGCCGCTGAAGTCCCAATTTCAACCAAAGATTGGAATAGTTATTCATTCAGTGATAAATAAATAAAAAAAGTATGAGAACTGAATTCTCTCTCAATCAGAGGTCTGCGCCGCTGTGCATTTGTACCACACCAGCACGCTGACAAGAACGGCGATTGTATGCCTCAGCGTACAATCAGCTTAAAACATTTTTTTAAAAAAATTGTACTTAACTTTCAACTGCTTATTTTGTTCTGGATTCTTCTTAACCTTTTACTGGCCAATGTTTCCAATTGAGAACATCAAATTAAAAAATTTTTGAAAAATTAAATTTTATCAATATTGACTTGAAAAAAACGGCAGATAAAATTAAAAGATGAGTTGATTGTTTGAAACGCAAGTTGCATTTCTATCATTAATGGGAAACTGGGAAAAAACATAAAAATAGCCATTTTCATAAATTTTTACAGAGCTATCTTGATCCCCCCCCCAAACTTAATTCATATCTTTATTTAAATTTAAAAATAAATCGTTCATTAATTCTTAATATTTCACTTATTATTTAAGCCATTGGTTCACGGACCGGTCCCGGTCCTCGGATCAAATAGTACTGGGCCGCCAAGGAACATTAAATTCTTTGGATTTTATTTACTATGGTGTATTTCTCTCGGGTTTTTACGACTTTGTCGTGTTTGTGTTGATTTATACCTTTGTAAAAGAAGAAATACTGTAATTCTTTTATCATTTCTCTTTTCTTTTTGTTGTTTATTAAAGATTTAGAGATCATGAATTAAAATTGCAGTCATAAAATAGAGAATAAATGTTCTTTCCTTAAAACTATTCCAGACAACAACTCTGCCGGTTAGAATGCAACATCACTTTATATTGATTTTTTTTTTTTTGTGTAACTGCATTTTACTTGGAGGCATGTTTAAATACAATTAAATTAAAGTTATTGAATCAAACCAATCTAAATTAGAAACATTCAATGCCCTCGCCCTCCCACTCTCAGCAGGCCGCGGTAGAATTATCAAACATTGACCGGTTCGTGACGATAAAAATGTTGGAGAGCACAGATTTAAGCTACCCATCACTATAACATAGCTGCCAACCGTTCTGATTTTATCGGAACATTTTCCACCACTATTTTTGAACAATTTTATTTTAAATTAAAAATACAGACTTGTTTTAAGCCCGAATAGCCAAGAAAAAATTAGTGGTGAGCAGGGGTCGAAATTTGCAGTTGCCCGCGATCAGATTTTTAAATGGGTAAGTAAAACCACTTCTTCCTAGGAATACTGCCTCTCATCTTTGGAAGAATGCAATGGCAGAGGTGGAGCCATTTACGTTGCCTATCTATCCAAAGTTATGAACGATTTAAATTAATATATTTCATAACAAGAACTCTTAAAAAATGCTGGTGTTGGAACGTAAAATTGACAAAAACTTTGTATAATAACACACACATATAATAGCATATTTAAAACGAAAAACCAAATCTACTAAATTTAGAACTCATGATAAAGGTGCATGAAAAACTTAAAATGATTTCTTTTTAAATAAAATATATTGGAAATGTTAATGTCTATATTTTTATGGTAAGAGTATAAAATAATCTGATGTATTCTTAATCAGCTGATAATTTATAATGAATTTTAGCTAAATTTAGTAGCTTTGTTTTCTGCAAATGAATCTTTTAACCTTTTAAACTATTTTTAAAATACAGTCATTAGTTGTTTTAGATTTTTTAAAACGATCTAGAGGAAGAAAACTTATGAAACATCCATAAATGGTATTTATCAACAATGTGTGTTATAATACAGTTTTTATCAATTTTACATTCTAACACCAGTACTAGTTAAGAGTTCTTGTTATAAGAAATATTAATTTAAATCGCCAATATCTTGAGATAGGTAGGCAATGTCAGTAACGCCACTTATCGTTTCACCTCTCTCATTGTATTCTTCCAAAGATGACGGGCAGGGTTTCTAGAAGGTGGTGGTAAAACAAAAAACTCAGTTGCCCTTCGGTCAACTAAGAAAAACAACTATTCCCATTTTTATTCCTTAGCTTGAAAATGCAGTTTCATATTCCTATTTTAATTCTGTACTTCTTTCTATTTCTATTTTCATTTCCGAATAGTAATGGCAATTTTATGAATAAATGTTTGTCAACTTATTTTCATTGTAACGGCCGCATGTACTTAAGAAATTTTGTGTAGCGAAAATTTTATGGGCAAAAAACTTCATTTGCGGGCAAACAAAATAATTTCAGTGATTGCCCAATGGACAACTGAAAAAAATCACAAGATTCTACCTCTGGTGGTGGGAAATGTTCCAATAAAAATGGAATGGTTGGTAGCTATGCTAATTCCATTTTTGAAACTAATGTAAAAGTTTGTCAGAAGTCATTAGTCAGAAATGACCAATGCTCACAACTGCAAACACAGGGAATATTGTATGTAATTTTCCCCTGTTTAATTTACTAATATCCTTTAATTAATGCATTAGAAGGCAAAATATGCAGAAAACGAAATCAAAATATGGCTGGATCTGAATTCAGTCTGTTAAAGGTTAACACTAGCATAGTCAGATAAAAAAAAAAAAGTATCTGCGCACACAATCTCAAAGTATCTGCAAAATTAAATTGCGTAATTAAAAAACGGTAAAATTTGCAATATTAAACAATTTGCAATAGTTTTCGTTGTAAATGTAAACTATAAATTCGCCCGTCGCAACAAGATCAAACGAATTGAATTGTATTATTGTAATCTCAACACCACATGTATTCCTTATCGTTACTGCCGACATGCTTCGAAAACAAGACGCATGCGCCGCAGGAACGGTGCGAGCAGACCATGGAGACAACTGGAGAGAGCATTTTTTCGTAATGCACCGGAGTGAGGACGAAATGTGTTCCTTCGCGCCGCATCACAAATAGGTTGAACGCGTAATAGGAACACACACGTGACCGAAACACAATGCTGCACACTGAGCGCAGGCGATTACCTGCGAAGCTTCTCAGATTTTCTACGGAGAAGACGTAGTCAGTAAAATATGTATAAGCAATGAGCATATCTATACATACGTACACACCTACATATATCGCGTTTGCGCTAAAGTTGCTTAGAAAATATTTTCTCTAGGTAATTGTTATTGGGTCAGTGTGATAAAAATCAGTTTCTAATAAAATTGTTCTAAAGATTAAAACATAAATAAATTTTAAAAAGTAAATGGTTGCCTGCCCAGTGTTTTTCCCAGGCTTTGTGTCATCCAACAAATAAAGGCCAGCTGAGGCCTTACTTATTTTTTGAAAACTTTGTAATATCCAAAGTTTTTATTTTATTTAAGTGAAAAAAAAAAAGCAGAGCTGTCTAAAAGTAGTAAAGTTTCTTAAAATTTAAATGTACCTTTAGCTTTGGTGTAAACATCATAAATTAAATCTACCTCTTAAACTAGATTTTTCCTTCTTAAACATAAGGTAGAGTTGAGTTGTTTCATAGTTCAGCTTCTGATTAAATACCAGAGATTGACAGGCAAATTGCATAAACCTATAGGCAAACTGCTGACCTTGATTGTAGACTTGAAAATTAAATAACTACAGGTAAATTTCTGACCTTTAATTGTGCAAACCTATAGATAATTTTCTGACCTTATTTTATTTTGCTTTAAGACTATAAGCTATAATTCCTGGTAATGCCTTTCATTCATGTTCTTAGTGTCAGGTAAATTTCAGACCTTGTTTTCTTTATGCAAATTATTTTAAGTAGCTCTGCATGCATAATTTGCAGTAACTGTTAAATTAACCCTTTCTGTTTAATATATAATAGAATCGTTTCAGTGTGCTGATATATAGATATGTGCTTCATAGATGGAAGGCTGTCTTCCACCCTTTGTTAGATGTTTGCTGCTGTTGTTATCAGAATTGTTACTAATGGTTTATGGAAGACAGTCATTTTATTATACATTTTTAAAAGTTTTTAATCCATTTAACCAATTGTTCATAAAGATGTGTTTATACTAATAAGGAAAAGTTAGTTGCATTTTTGAAGTCCTTTATTGAGCAGCAAAAGTTATCCATTATGCACATCTTCTGACAATTGTTGCTCCATTATTTAAAAAAACGGAAAAACTATCCGCAAGACCTCGAAATTCTTCGCGAATGTATCCGCGCACGGCGTGCGTCTATATTATCTAGCTATGAACACTAGTAACTTATAAAGATACCATTTAAATTTTTTGAGTCAATGGCATAATTTGATTGCTTTAAAAACTGCTTAAGCATTGCTTTATACTTCAAAAGAACATTATAGGTTTAGAATGGTTCATGAGAAGGTTGTGGAGAAAAAAAGAAATCCTGCTTAAAAGCAAATGTATCAATTGTACACTGACAGCTAAATGTATCGTGAATGTGCTGTAAGAGCAATATAAACCTATCCGATTTTGATAAAATCTATTGTTTTAGTTCTGCAGTAGAAATGTTTTAAATGTGCACCAAAACAGCAGACTCATCCCTACCCCCACACAACTCAGCCCCACCAATGGCCGAGCGTGCATACTGCTCTGAACTGGGAGACGGAAGGTACCTGGTTCAAACCCAGGTTGCGTTTGTCTACCTATCCGTTCGGAGTTTTCCGTCATTTCCTCCGAAATGCTCGCTAGGACCCCTTAGAAAGACCCCTATGGAAAGCACTCTACACCTTGGCCTAGAGGAGATATGTAGCTAACTGGCTGTAATTCCACAACAACAGAAAATCATACTCAAGACTAGTTTTCATAGTCTTAAAATAACTTTTAACATCAATTTATACATAGGTGTGTACACGTGTGTTTATACGCATACGCCTATTTTCATTATGCTCTTTTTTCAAAAATTTTTCCACGCCGCCGCGAATTTCCATGCAGTGCAGACTTCTAACCTCAATTTTGTATGAATTCATCATAATGCAATCAATCAATTCAATGTATATCAAATGTGTTCTGTCACATAGAGCTCTGTACTTTAAAGTGCTTTTTAAGTTTTCAAATTTTTAGTGTCTCCATCTTTTCTTACAGTTGAGTGCAACATAGATTTTTCTTAATGAGGCCATCCATAAATGATGTCACACTTTTATTGCCGTTCTTGGTGTTGCTCTCAGTAACTTATATACTGCTATTTAGCTACGCCAACAGACTTGCAAAAAGTAACTGTATGTCATTAGAAAACTTTTTATGACTGGAAGCTATAGTGCTAAAGTCAACAGTTTAAAAAGTGCTACAATGACTAAAAAATTTAGAACTCTTTTTGTGTGTGGGTATGCATGTATTTGTATATAAAGTAACAGGACGGTCAAAAAAATTTCCCTACACATGAAATCCTAGTAGTCTATCTGCTCAACCAATGGAACTGAAATTTTAGGCATGGTTGTTTGAAGGTATGCGCAGAGATTGTGATTTTAAATAACATTTCAAATAGTAGACCAATCTCATTATCCAAAAGTCATTATTTCAAATAGTAACATCAATTATGTTAAAATTAATATACAATATAGAAAA
The DNA here is from genome assembly GCA_038373885.1 of Cheiracanthium punctorium. NCBI lineage: Eukaryota > Metazoa > Arthropoda > Arachnida > Araneae > Cheiracanthiidae > Cheiracanthium > Cheiracanthium punctorium. The sequence continues at coordinate 509,161 of JAWZYV010013430.1, forward strand.
AATCAATAAACATGTTCTGTCACATTCTCCCCTCCCCCTAAAAAAGCTATTTTGTGCTCATTTAAGCTTTTGCTCTTCTCTATCATTTCTTTTCTTTTAAAGTAAGGAACCCTTTCTTTAATATCTCATTCATTTTTTTATATTAAAATTAAAAGAAAAAAATTGATATGTTAAAATAACTATGAAAGCGAAGTACGTTAGTGAACAAAACTATTCAGAAAAAAAGAGCCCAAGAAAAGATCTTCACTTTCAGTATTTTCTGTTTTGCTCTTATTTACAAACATATTAGATTAATTAAATTCATGGTAAATTAAAATTTACCTTAAATTTAATGAATATAACACCACTGGGTGCTATATCAGAGCTGTTAAAAAAAAAAAAAAAGATTTAAATTAGAAAAACATGGTAAAACAGAACAGTTTTATGACATATTGCCCAACAAACCCCATCTCAACAGTCTTCAATAATACTGGAAATTAGAAAATTATATAAAAAGAGAAATAATAGCTACTATTACAAAGCATTGGAAATTCAAGAAGCGGGAAAACACAGCGACATTGTGCATGTTTCGATAGATGAAGGATAGAGTTATCCTACTTCAGCATAAGCAGAGGAAAGTCATATACAGTGGAACCTGCCTAATGTGACCACCCTCGGGAACGACAAAACTGGTTACCTTACAAAGGTAGAACTTTAATAAATTTGTTTATGCTTAAAATTCAAATAACACTTGCACAAACACTCTATAGTTTATTTATAACAAGATCTCAAAATCAATAAATATCCATGAACAAAAAAGAGGAATGTAGGGAGTAAAATACTGAAACATTAAAATGCACATTGCATACAAAGTGTGTGACTTCCTTATACTTACGTTTCAATGTATTTTAATACTTCTTGGTCACAATGAATAATAAAAAATATGAATAAAAAATATAAATTTCCATTTTGCAGCTTGACATATTACTAAAGTACAGTTTGAATGTTTGGGCTATTTTCATGTTTGTACATATATAGTTCATGATAAAATTTTCACTAGTGTACATCAAGAATGCATTGCTGTTACAGCACAGTGTGTTATCTAAAACAAAGTTCTAAAAGGGCCGGTCGCCAAATCAATTGCCAGGTTGAAAAAACGAAAAATGTTAATCTTTATACATGTTTGGCAAAATTTAAATGTGACTCGCCACAGGGGGGATCAGAGTATAGTTTTTGTAGCCTAGATAAAATTATTGTAATCCTGTGGGAAAGGAAGAAAATTAAACATATTCACAGACTACAGGCGTCAACAAAATGCATTACAAAGGCTAAAACCAAAGTAAATTAAGAACTAAATAGCATTATTGACAGATGGGAGATTTAAAATGGCAAGAGTATTACATTTAGAATAGGTAAAGGGAAATCAGAAGTACTCATAAATGTGTGATTAATTTCATCAAAAGTAATTGTAAATATGTGATTAACTCCATCCCACACACCTCTTACCGGAAACCACGCTGAATAAATTTTAGCATCAATAGAAATATAAAAGAATCTAGACTAAAACAAGTTTTCCTTTTTAATTAATTTATCTAATTTTTTTTTTAAATTCATCTATTGAGAACAAGTGTTACAGAAGAGAGAATCAGTGTTGAGATCAAATCTTGTGTTAAACAGCTGAAAAGGGATATAGCATTCTATATTATCTGAATGTGTTTTATATTTAAGAGGCAGTTTATAGTGGAAACTGGTGACATTTGACAGGTTAAGAAACATAAATTTGGCAGATTATCTGGTCACTATACAGTTTTCACAAGTGGTCACTTTACAGGATATTTTCCCCATACATTTTTTATGAGTTACACTGACATTTCATAAAAGTGTTCACTTTAGACAGGTGGTCACTTTAGCAGGTTCCACTGTATTATAAACTTAATTAAATTTTGGAAATATGTGATATTTATACTTAGAGATGAGTTTATTTTATCATCTTAAATTAAATTTGGAACACAACGGTAAAATTCATACAAAACAATATTTGAATAAACAAAGAAAAACTTACTTAAATATTGCATATATTTTGCATTTGGCCTATTTTATATTTATATAATCTTAAGTCTCTTCACCCATAGAGAGATGTGGCATTTAAAATGTGACTATAAAACTACTCCATACTTATTTCACTTTAGCTTTGCAGACTTTCTAGTATTCTTTCTACAATATGAGCTACTATCTTCTATTTTTTTCTAATAGTCAGTCAAGAGATTTACAAATCAATAATTAAAATAATTATGATATTTTATATATTGCTATACAAAACATTTTAAATCATAAAGCTTGTATGCAATAATTGTTCTGTCAATATCTTGTAAATAATATACCTAGTAAGTAAGTTTTTTTTACAGGATAAATGTTTACTTTTATGGTATTGAAAGTTTAAACATAAGAACAATAAGGAAAAATACTCTCTCAAGAAAGGTGAGAAAAGACTGGAATCAGGATGCTGGGCCATTATACTTATCAGAATTTTTCTAGCCAAAAAGTAATAAAGAACAAAATTTATTAGACTGCAAAACAAAAAAGTAGAATTCTGCTTATCAACAAAACTACAGGAAAACGCTCATGCCTGATAAATACAAATAAACTAATTTTCAGGATTTGAAAATGTTCATTGTCTCCTAACAAGCTATACTATACACTGTGCTAAATGATAAACCTTAAAACTATTATGAAACTTTCAGAAAAAATTCTTTAAAATTGAAAAAACTTTTCTAAATGTGTCACTCAGTGAAAATTTTGCTGTACAATTCCATGTTTAAGAATTCTTTCTTAAAGTCCCAAAAATCACAGTTTCTTTATTTATTACAATGCACAGTGCAGCATATGAAAATCGTCTTAATTTTTTTAAGTTCCAGTTTTTAGTAAGTATACTAAAGCCTTGAATCAGATTTTGCTTCATCAAAATAAAACCTTAAAAGAAGTGATTGCTTATGCAATTGAATCAAAAGTCAAAACAGAATTTTAAATGTTAACTAAATGTATGATATACGTCAATCTACATATTTATAGTGAGCATGGTTTTAAATAATTTTGTATCACAATAATAATGTTTAAAAAGTAACATAATAATAATAATAATATTTAAAAGGTAACATACGGCTGGCTCTTCAGATAATAGTGCCTTGGAACTGGAAGAACAGAATATCCCTGGAAAAGAAATATACAATATCAGAATTAAGAAAATAAAATAACAGCTGATACAAACCCATTGAAGGGAAAAAAAGCACACTCTTTAATGCAAGAATGAGGAATCACATTGAAAAAATGTGGCTTAACGAAAGTTTTGAGCTTTAAAATGTAACATTCATATTTTCCGCTACCTTCTAGTAATAGTCTTTTTAGGGTGCACAGCTGGGAAAAAATAACCCACTGATTGTTCTACATGCACAACATACTAAAATTTTGTAGTATATTGTATAAAACAGGGTTAAGATTGGTCAGCACCCTAAAACCCTGGAACTTTTTTGCAAGTAGGGATTTGGATAAAAAAATATGCAAAATTTGCCTAGCATAGCAATCAAAAAACCAAACCAAATACCAATTTTCCCATACTAATTACACCAAATGATAACCTTTTATAGTCTTAAAGGTGTGTGTGTATACTCATATACAAAATGCTCCAAAAGATGGTAACATGCTTCTTTATCCATTAATAATAGGAGGTATGTAAACTGAAAAATGTACAAAATAAGGTAGGAAAAAAGACTACAATAAGAAAACAATTCCTCTGGTTAATTTTCATATAGTGACACTTTTTAAAGTTTTATATACCCCCATACAAAAAATTTCCCAATTAGTAAAATACCCATGCATTAATGGGTTCATGTACAAAATTTCAGCCTTTCATCATAAAACATTTCGGAGACATCTTTAAAGAAAGACTGCCAAAGACTATACATGAATTTGAATGTAAATACTTATTGCAAGAGTGCAAAAAATTTTCTTCCATAATTTCTAGATGACCCCTGAAACATGATCATCCAATGTCATTTTTTTTCCTTCTGACAACCAATGAAAAATCGCACAATTCAGCATATATTTATTTTCATATGCCTGACGCTTTTTAGAATAATTCTCAAATTTGACACATCTCATTAGTGTATGGGACACATTAAAATGTGGGGTAATAAAATACTAACTGGAAATTTTTTGTACGGGGGGGGGGGGGAGATACAAATTTAAAAATTGCCACTGTTTGAAAATTAATGAGAGGAATTTTTTTCTTAACATACTCTTTTTTTTTTACAATATTTTGTACATTTTTTCAGTTTACATTGCCCACTTATCTCTAATGGATAAAGAATTAAAGTGTGTTACCATCATTTTCAGGACACCCTGTATATATATATATATATATGTAAGGAATGGGCCTTACGCCATCCCTTGTTGGAATGATCGACGCAAATCCATTGGGGTTCTAGGTTAAATAGTTTATTTCAAAGTTCAGGCAGAGGGCAGGAGTTGGGCCGGCGACCTTATTCGTTCCGTGGCTATCTTCTTACATCGCAGTCTAAAGGCTCGAAGCTAAGCTTTACGTTCCAAACTCCTAAAAAGCTAAGCGCGAAGTTAAGACGAAGCTCTCGAAATTTCCGCGCTCTTGCTTAAATACTCCTTAGTTACTACACCTGCTGGCAGGGTGCAGCACGATCACGAAGGCGTTACTCTCAAATGTAATTAGTTAACTAGATTGTCAATCAAGAAATGAGAAACACCTGCTTACCCAGGAGTTCTAAATGCGCGTCGTAATGAAAACCACAGAAAACCGAAGATCCTGCTGAATAAACAATTTTCTACTTATGGAACTTCAAAAAACGTCTCCGAGCGTAATATTTGTATGGCCAAGAAACAAACTTTACAGTAAGAGTAAAAGATTAAAGAAGGATTTTTCAAATAACATTAAATTAAATTAGGTTAAATTAGCAAAGTTTATTTTATTATTACATATATATATATAAAATACTACCTAGATCATCCAAAGATACTTTTTAAAAGAAAAATCGGAGTTTTCGAGATTGATTTAGTACAAAAAGACACCTCATTCACATGGATGGGAAAAACAGAACGGTTAAAATGTGCATTTGTATTTTCGCGATTCCCTACTCTGCGAAAGTGAAAAAACAATCAAAGAAAGAAGAAATCAGTTATTTATAACAGCATGCCTTTATTTAAGATGTTCAAACTTTGCACTCTGTCAGCAGCAATGCACATTTGGATCCTCATTTGAATTTCACATTGCACTTGTTGGAGTATAGAAGGTGACCAGGCGTGCACACAGGATTTTTGGCTTGGGGGGGGGGTCCTACTTTTACAGTTTGGGGGGTCCAACTTTTAGGTTTGGGGGGGGGGGGGGGGTCCAACTTTTAGGGATGTTCCAGATTGACAAAAATCAGTGATGAAAGAACTCGTTTGCATTAGATGGAATTCATCAAAACTCGTCCCATCCAGTTCCCTAAGAATACACTACACTGTACAATAGGAAGCAAAGTAATAGTTGTACAGTTTTGAGAACAAGATGGTGTTTTACGTTAGCTTTCAGTTCGTTTTTGAAAAGTTGAGGAAAACGAGAAAAAAATTTCTTTTTTTATTTATTAGAACTGAAACTATTGCTACCTTTTTTTAGAATTATTTTATTTACTACTAGCTGCGTACCCGTTCTCCGCACGGTAGGGAACGAAACTTTTTCTTACATCTATAATTCGAATTGATTCCAGTGATTTGGAATCTAAAAATAAGCAAAATGTTTTGACTCTTGGCGTAAAGTTATTCATTAGTTATTCGTAAAGTTTGTATAAGTACTGACCTGAGACCATTGTTAATATTATGACACAAAAACTATGTCGGTGTCATTCGCGATCAGAAAAAGAAAAGCGTGACGGTTTGCAGCGAAAATTCCTAACTTTCAAAATATCTCATTTCTACATCATACTCTTTTTTAGATTTAAGTTATACCACCTTAGATACTACATGATGATACTACATGATGTGATACGACATGATTGACCTATTTAGCACCAGGGCCCTATTATCTCACTGGCAAATCGGGACTTTGCCCAGTGCCTCCGGCTCGAAATGGCCCCCAATTTCAAATGTTGTTCTGAAATATTCTTTTTTATAAACATATTTTATGAAAAATAAAACAAATTTCATAGATGGAGGCCCCAAAATTCATCAATGCCCAGGGTCCCTGTTTGCCATAATCAGGCCCTGTTTAGCACCGCAAAATATTTCTTGCGATTCAAAAATGTGTCCCGTTTAAAATCTCAATTGAAAATAATGCTGGATAATTCACTGGTGAAAAAACAGCATTCAATTCTTTTTCTGGAAACGTAAAATAAAATATGGAATTATTTCATGCGTGGTGTATGTTTTGCTTGTGAGTCCGTTATTCTGATTGAGTTTCGAAAGGGGTTTTAAACTCGTGACGTCATTTCACATGTGAAAACTTTGTTATTTTAAAGTAATTTTATTTATTTTTTTCAGCTGGTAATTTTAATCATTGTTACTGTTTCCAAGACAACCAAACCGCAAAATATCATACCGAAATTTTTAAGAATTTAAGCAGCTGCGATTGAAATGAAAATCCTTCTTTACTTAAAAATTCGTAAAAATTCTAATTTCTATTTTTCCTCCGTTATTCTTTAAAAAGTGGGCGAATTGTGTGCTCTGTCTTTCGCCGAAATATAAAAAAGTTATGACAGATAGAATTCAAGATGCAGCAGTTTTAAAAATATTTTACGAAACTCAGTGTCAAATTTAATTTTATTTGAAAAATTCCCAAAAATCTTCACATTATGCTACACAGTCCGAACAAACAGTTTTTAAAAGAAAATTTTCTCCTCTATACGATGATGTAAATAACGTTTTCTTGCGAGTGCAATTACCGGCGTTATTCTGTATTACGCAAGAAAAATCGCTAAAAATCGGACAAAACGTAAAATAAAACATTTTCGAATTCGAAAAAATCACTTTGAGGTGTGTCGAGACCTATCTTGGAGAATTTCCGTACAAAATTTGGTAGGTCTACGATCACCCGTTTTGGAGCTACGCGAGACACAGACAGACAAACTAACGGACAGTTTACACATTGCTTTATTTATATAGATAGATATAAGATAAGTGGATGGAGTCAGATCAGGCAAATGTGGAGGCCATTATTCGAAACCCCCATACCCAATTATTTGGTACCCGAATTCCGTGATGGGGTACTGCTTCACTGGAGATGTCTTGTGAGCAGGTGCTTCATCATGTTGAAACCACACATTCTTGATTGAATAACGGCAGGCTTTCCACAAAATCGAGCATTACATTCTGCAGCAGTTGTAAAACTGTGCACCTGTTAAGGTACCATTGTAAAATATTGGACCGATCAAGTTGTTACTGTAAATTGCACACCAAACGTTAATACCAAATGGCACCTGATGTTGAATATCGGTAAAACATCTAGGATTTTCCAGCGCCCAGTAATGGGTGTGTTGCCTATTGTACATGCCATTCTATGAAAAGCATGCCTCCTATGTCCACACTACATCTGCCAAGAATGTTGGTTGGACCTGTATCTGATTCATAACGAAGTTACACCATGAATAGCATCGCTCGGCATCCCCATCCAGTACAACCTGCTGAGGCATTGGTCGGTATGGATAAGTGTCTGATTATAGTAAGATTTTCCAAACCTGGCTTTTTGAGAGGCGACAGTGTTCACTGATCAGTCTTGTACTGCATTTCGGGTATGCAAGGGCGTATGCTAGTACCTCATCTGGTTGAACTTGCCATCCTATCTTAGCTGGTCTGGCAGATCAAACTCGACTACTCACGCAGCCTGTCTCCCTTAAACGTTTTACAACAAATAGGATGGTTTGATAAGAAGGATACAGGCCTGCAGGGAAACGTCCCTGGTACAGCCTTGCTGCTGATCGTGCCTTGCGCCCACATTCACCGTACAGTAAAACCATCTCACAACACTCAACTTTGGAAAATCACTCAATGGCCATGACCTTCAACATGGTAGAAACCCAACAAGATGCCTTTTATACTAGTGGTCTCAAGTGAACAGGTGTGATGTTTCTTACGTATTACTGCAAAAATTTCAAACATTAAGTGCAAGTTGCGTTGAGTTCATGTTGAGATCCGTACAAGGATGCAACTCTTGAGGCTTGAACCAGAGTCCTTTGGACTAGGAATCGCAAGCGATACCACTGTGCTACATTGCAGCATCCTATTTAGCCCGAAAGATAATATTTTTTCCTTCTGTTCACATTTCGTGATGTCACAATGTAGGAAATCACGAAAATACAAATGTACATTTTAACTGTTTTGTTTTACACATCCATGTCAATGAGGTGTCTTCGTACTAAATCGATAATGCCCTACAACTTTGCAATTCACTTTTTTCCCATATCTCATACCCAGAGATCATCCTAGGATGAAAAAGGGGCAGGGTGCTAGTCCTTAAAAAAGGGCAATTTAAGCTTTCAAGGGCACGCCAGAATATAAAGAGGCACTATATGAATATATATATATATATATATATATACTCAAGAACGTATTTAGGGGGGTCCAGGACCCCCCCCCCCCCCCGAAATTTTCATTTTTGTTACTAAAATGAAAATGATAGTCTTTTTGTGAAAAATTCAACCTTTTTTACCGTTTGGAAACCCCCCCCCCCCTCCAAACTGTTTTCTGGATACGTGCCTGTATATACTAAGCAAATATTGCCATTTACTTTTTTAGAAAAAAGGTCAGCCAACAATACAATGCTTTTTCATATTAAATCTGCATTTATCGTATCTAAAGTTTTTTTTTTTTTTTTTTTTTGAGGGGGGGGGGGGATTGAGGAGTCTACATATAAAATAATTGGCACTTACAATTTTTCATGTATAGCTATATAGGCATAAAAAAATGGTTAACTTACAAGAGGAGGTGATTAGAATAGTGTTGACTCTCAGAAAAAAAGGGTCGACAGGGGGGAAATTTCAAAAAGGGCACCCTGTTCTTTAAAAAGGCACTTTGGGGTTCCACGAGAATGTACAGGTAGCTAACATATATAGACACTGGTTTGAAACTATCTGATCCCCTAAACTTTAACATGTAGAGTTGTAATATGTGTTCTGACTACAATGCATAGTTAGATTTTTTCCAATTTGTCTTAGTTTTTTCCCCTGATCTTTTGGAGAAAATATCCTGTAGAAGTAAGTGTAAGCGAAATAGGAAAAAGGATTTGTTGATAATATTTTGCTCTAAGCATGACATAAATATGTGAATTAAATCTGTAGATAACTAGAAGTTTCTGATTTTAAAAAAAAAGAAGTTTTAATAAAAGTAATTTTGAATTTTCTGCTTAATTTTTTTTTTCTCGAAATTACATAACTTACATGTTTATTATTTATAAGAATTTGTTGAAGTAGGTTTCAGAAATTTTTAGCCAGACATGATTTGTTAGGCAGTAGGGAAAGGCAGAGGGACTGCTAATTTATGTTCTTCAATTTTATCACACTATCACTACTGGACCACAATTACTGGATCACATTCATATAGGATGTAGTGTTTCATCACATTGTTGTCATCACATTCATATAGGTAAACTATATTGGTACAAACTTTTAAACAGAAAAGGACTGTCAGTGTAAGTGGATTAGGATAGATGTGTTCAGCATATAATAAAAATAATAAAATTTAATAATATAAATCAGAATTTAAATTCTTTTGTTCACAATAATTATTGAATGAGTACCAAGTAAAGATTTTCGAAGTTACCATTATTACTATTAGACATTTAAAATTGGATCAAACAATTTAACTCATCCATCAATTGATAACTATAGAAATTGGGAAAATTGAATTCTGAACACAGAAGATTGCTAGAATAAATGACATTCATGCAAATTTTGTATTGCATCCAATGGTTGGAATGTACACCATATGAAATCAAATTACTGAAATATATTTGTTCTTCTCTTTCACTTCTAATTTAATGTTTGCTCATTCATAAAAAGTGAATATAAGTTTTTTTAAAAGCACTATTCTTTAACCCTCTGAGCGTCTTGAAAATGGGCAAATAATGTAAAGTTGTTTTCACGGTAAAATTTTCATGCAGCTTTAAAATTAATTAAAAAATAAAATTTTCATAGGAAGCTTTGTAATTATTAAACTTAACTCCGAAAATACCTCTTAGCTTGAATATCGAAATATATTTTATGATAACTTGATGTTATAAGTAATTTAAATTATAGATGCATTGCAGTGAAAACTGGAATGAAGTGAACGGGATTTTACGTCTCAGCCGCTTGGAGGGTTAAAATAAATAAAAATAATTACTACATGTAAGTTTTTTTGCAGGTATAAAATAAATATTTTTTTAACTCACAGAATTGTCCAAATGTGTGAAATAAAGTTTATATTTTAAATAATTTATTTTTCATAGCTTTATTTTTAATTTTTTGTAGCATACTTAAAAAGTTCTCTTTAAAAACACTAAATTTTCGTTCTTTAACCTTGCTTTAATACTTTTAAAATAAAAAAAAGTATTAAATATTTTGACTATCAAATGTTTTTAATCAGCTTAAAATAATAAAAATAATTAACATCCTGTTGTCAAAAGTACTCAAACAAATTACATATTAAAAAGACTTCCAGAATCATTTCGAATTTTTTTATTTTTTAGTTTTTAAAAACTGAAAATAAGCTTAAATTGATGACAGTTAGTTTTATGAATAACTTAAGACACAATTTGTTTTCTTAAGACATTCTTTCCCAGAACTAGCTTTCTATTGCTTTTATTTATTTATTTATTTATTTTGCTTCATTCATTAAAATGTTGAGAACTTTTTAAAAATCGGAAGATACATAATATGAATAGTTAGAATACCAAATCTTGTCAATAGTCTGATTTACTAAATTCTGCAGTTACTCCACTTTAGTACAATTAAAACTGTTGCGTAATAAAGGGGAGGGGGGGGGGTCCGCCCGGGCGGCAAGGTAAAAACAAAGATGGTGGCCGGCAGGACACCTAAAAATAATATGGTGGAGAACTAAAAGGCCGAAATGGGGGGCAGAATGCTGAAACTTAAAAAAGAATGGGCCGGCAAACTGAAGGACCGCACCGGAGCCAAAAACCCTGGCGCTACACTGCAATAGCAAACGATCATTATTATGCTCTTAATTTGGCAAAAGCATAATGTTTTTCAATTGCTGTATTCGCAAATCGCTCGATTTTCAGACCGATTTGAGTGGATAAAGCCACTGAACATAGTTGATGGCTGAAGTGTTGAAGTTCCCACGTTCGGGCCCCGGCCGCGCGACTGTCGGTCTGGAGTTTTGGTCGGTTTCATCCAGATGTAAAGTCAATACAAGTTAGAACTCCTTAAAAAGTCATCCAACCAAGCACCCCCCCCCACCCCGGGAGATATCCCTTGTCTAGGCTTGCCATAACAAACAAACAAATCCCGCAGAATTTTCGAATCGCAAAACGTCGTTTTGCTAAGGCATACTTTCTGTATCATCTGTAATAATATATGATTAGTAAATAACTGTTATACATTAAGAATAATATGTACTAAGAAAGCCGATTAAAAAGAGGAAATCGTTTAGGGGAGGAAATAAAAAATAAACTTGTTAGTGTGCAAAACTATTAAAAACATAGAGAAGAACAACAGCTGGCGACGAACACTGGAATAATGATTGTTTGATAACTCGCAACTACATATTTGTCAAACGTAGCTACCGATATTTGAGGATTGACAGATGGAATCAGAAATATTTAGATAACTTTATAAAATTTTGAATTTCCCAACCGTATTTTCTTCCCCCAACTCCCAACTGAAATGCCCACGTAGACGTAGTTCTGCCCTGCGATCGGGCTTCTCACTTGAGTCAGCAAAAACAAAACACACTAGGGGCCTTTTCGGGTTACTCGCTCGCGCAAATGAAAACAGACAATGAAAAAGGCATTAACAGTATTTCGATCTGAAAGAATAGAATATTTGAAAAAGGCATTTTAATAAATTACACTTGTGGGAAAGATCCGATTTCATAGACTGTTTCTGTGAAAGGGCCGCTTTTATTCGAACCTATTTTTATGATAGGGTTATTGTACTCAATCGTATTTCTGTGAAGGGGCCGTTTTATTTAACGTATTTTCGTGATGGGCCGCAAATGGTATGTAAGAAAAAAAAAGTAGTGATTGTTGACTAAGAATAATAAACATTTAAAAGGAGGGGGGCAGAAAGAAGAGAAATTGGGCAGCTGGGCACTAAAAAGACGATAAAAGGGCCGCCGGGCGCTGCGCCCTGCCAAATCAATCTAGACTAAACACTAGAATCTGTGAAGGTGCTAACTAATGTCAACAATGAGGAAAGAGATGCCGCAACGCAATAAATGTAAACAGAGGGGAGAGGATGGCGCCATGAATGAAATCAGGGCTAGAAGAGCGGTAGGCAGGGCGCTGTTTTTGGGTGGCAAAAGGGCGGCGATTTTTTTTTAAAGGGCAAGTAGGGCGGGATTTTTTGCTTTAAAGGGCGGGCAGGGCGCAGCGCCCTTCGAAAAACGCCTAGGATGAACACTGCTCATACCGTTTTAGAGATATGAAAGCTAACTCTGCAGTTTTCTACCAGGTGGTGCTGTGAGCAGTCTCATTCGGCAGTGCATATCCAATTTACTATACCTAGACACCACGCTTATAAAAATAGCAGCAGCCATTCCGAAATTAAGAGGGTGACAAGGGACTTTAGTGGGCATACTGTATATTCACATTGTTTCAAAAAAATATATGCATCCAGAAAAGAATTGAGAGCCATGACTACAAAATTTCACATGGAAAATATGGTTTGACAGATTAAGTAAATGATAAAAAATGTAACACAAAAAAGTATTGTAGAGGTGTGCAATGCCAGTAAAATTTAAAATGGTCAATATACTCTGAAATGGGCATTTAAAACCAAATTGAGAGTTCTAAATCATGACTTTACACAAAATATGCCTTAAATGTACCTGATGGCATTACAAGCAATTATTCAGTGTTAACAGAGATCAATTAAAGGCTTCAGACAAACCTGGTTGTCTAACAGACACACCAATCTGCGTATTGGACAAAAAAATATAGTAATTTCAAGTGTTGGAACCACTCACTAGGCATAGTTAACCATGATAGTAGTTTTGGTTATCAATAGGCCACTAATGCTTAACAGAACTGCACATTAAGGAAGGCAGCAATGTTCATGCAAACAACTCATTAATAATTTGGTACCATTAGTCAACTTGTAAGGATCCATTAAGAAATGATTACTTAAGGCTAAGCTCAGAGGTCAAAGATCATTATTGTGACTGCCCAACATAAAAATTAAGGTGATATCACCTGGAATAAGGCTGCTTAAGATCAAACTGAACAATACCTGATTAAAGGAGCATCACTTTAGCAATGAATCCTGCTGGTGACCTTCGAATATGTGTGCAGAGACAATGGTAAAATTGAATCCAAAAAGCAGACATCCACATGCACCTGAAGGGATAGTCTGTGGAACAATCTCTTAAAATGGGCAGTCACTTTTAGTCACACTACAGGATACTTACACTTAAAATGTATCAATCACAATTTATAGCCAGTGGTATTGCCCATATCTTCCTGACCAGGTTCTGATTTTCAGCAAGACAATGCTCAACTATCAGAACAATATCTCCGAGTGTTAATGACTTCCAAGAGGCTTAGCAGATCTACACTCATTTGGAAATCGAATATGTTTGAGACATGATGGGTAAACAACTTCAGTTGTACTGAAAGATTTTGAAATTTAGAAATTACTTATTTATGACAAAATCTATCATAGTAGGTCAACAGCTACTTACTTCATTTCATGTCTTGCTAAGTATCTTTTGTGTATTGCCACCAGGGATATCTGTACAACTTACTGAAGAACACACTCTTTGTATTCCTACACACCATTAAAAAGTAGTGCTTTTTTCCTGCTGATTTAATCATTAGTTTATCTATCTGACAGCTATACACTTGACAAATTTCATAGATGTAGCTAACTTCTTTTATTGTTTGCAACTGATTACTAGTAGTAGTAGCTTACAGGTGTTGGGATGAGTATTTTTTTATTAAAACACTAATAATTATGAGTGTTGTAAATTAAATACAGTAGAATCTCGCTACAACGATATCCTCTAAAACGATAATTTGCTCTATTACGATATTTTTTCATAGTCCTGGCTGAATTCCCTTTAGATTAATGTAAAACAGTTCTCTGTATTACGATATCCTTTAAAACGATAATTCTCTCTACAACTATGGTAATAATTATCCCTTACATCACAATAATTCTCTCTACTACGATATAATTTTTTTCTACGATGCATCAGAAGCCCAACTCATGCACAGACATTGAAAGCTACACAAAGAAAGTCGAGGTAAAATGCGGTTGGAACGGGTTGGACCACGCCTCTGCCAAAGAATGTCTTCTAAGTTTCGTTTTGCTGATGTAACACTATGGTAATGAGAAAGTGCATTTCTCGTAAGGTGAAAGGGCAGTTGGCATTTCCTGGATGACACATCTTTGATTCCTATCCCCCTCTTTAAAAAATGGTCAAGAATTCCTTTCACCAGAACTGATATAGAAAACGATACGTTCTTTTGTCTGAACTTTTGAGTAAGAATTTTAATCTCCGATAAATCCTATCGAGGTCGATTATTACGCGAGGATATTTTAAATTATTTATGAGTTTTGTTTACTTTGAAGTTTGTTTAGTGAAAATCGAAATCAAATGGCTAAAAGAAAACAAATATCTATCGAAGTGAAATTCAACATCATAAAAGATTTTGATAAAGGCATGAAGCAAAATAAATAAGAATAAATTAATGGGTATGTATTTTCAATTAATATCTAATACATTTTAAAAAACGCTTTTGCGGCATTCAGGTATTATTTATTTAGACATTATATATATGTTATTCAAATATGCTATAAATATTTATAAGCTATATCTCTGCTAGAATCCCTGGCGAGGCGGCAAGGGTAATTAACTAAAATTTGTGAGTGTTGTGAAAATTACTGAAAACTATAAACACGTTTTTCTCCTTTTATTTATTATATATTACTTGCAAGGGTGTGCTGAATGAAAACAGAACACTTTCTTTTGACACCGCAGGATATTGGGTTATATGAAGAACAAAAATCAAAAATCTTTTCGTTCCAATATCGATTCTCTCTATAAGGATAATTCTCTTTACAACGATATATTATTTTGACCCCCAAAATATCGTTATAGAAGGATTTCACTGTAGTGGCAACTTAACCTAGAAACTCACAGAAGAGTGGGCATGTGCAAATAGGATATGAGAGTGGTGAGATGGCGCTGTTGTTGATGTGTAGACTGGAAATAACAGTCGATCTAGTTAGAAGGGTAATTGCTGTGTGGAGTTGTTTCCATCGCTCTAAAACATGTTTTCAAAAGGTGATCAAAGGTCAAGGCTTAAAATAGAGGTTGCTCGTGGCAAAAATGCAAAATGTTATCGAGGATTACTGTAAACCTGTGTCAAAAGTGCGTTACCATTACCGTGTGTTACAGGAAATTTGGATGATGGATTGTGCAGAATGTGTGATTCTTACGCATGCTAAATCTGCAGGACAAACTGTCGACGCAAACTGCTATTGCCGATTTCTACAGCACTATCTGCATCTGGCTATGCGGCATAAACGTCCACTTTGTTGCAAGACAATCTCCCTTCCCTACTCACCTGACATGAGTCTTGTTGACTTCTGTTTCTGAAGTTGAAGGAGTCCCTCTGAGGCTGTCGACTTCATGATGTTGCATCTGTACTCCGTGCAGTAGGGTGCTCCGTCGCTGACATCCACAATCAACACCTTGAGAGTGGTCTCCAATGCCTTCCGACATTTGGCAAAAGGTTATAAACTTTGCTGGTGATTACATAGAAGGATTGTAATCTAACTCTGTACTTGTAAGTTCATTAAAAATTTATTTATACCTATGTTGCCATTACTTAATCTATAGCCCTTGTATTTACACTATGTGTCATTTGTGCTACTTGCACCCAACAAACAGAAAAATGGAAGTGTGATGAGCTGTGATCCCTACTTCAGTAAAAAAACCCCTGCCTTTTGTCCAGAAGCATAAGAAAAAGGTTCCTTCCTTATTTGGAAATTGTTGTGGAAACAGGCTGTATTGTATGTACTGTGAGTCAGTAAAAAAAAGAGATTTTCTTTCCCTGCAGATAAGCATGGAGCCACAAAACAAGAAAGGGACATATAATTTTGTTCCATTATATATATTTGCAACAGAGTGTATAGGTCACAAAAACATACTAAATATTACAACAAAGGTTGAATTTCAACCACTTAAATGCAATTTCCTAAATGTTATTAAAATTCAGGAAAAAAAAACATTTTTTTAAAGATATTAATGCAAATACACTTACTGGCCATAACCTCTCAGTGGGTGATCCAATTAAATCGATAATTAATTTTATAACATCACCATCAGAATCACCACGGAATAAAACTTTTTGTCGAAGCATTTCACCAAAAATACAGCCAGCTGCCCTACAGACATGAAAAATTAGAACTATTACTAACAAGAAGTAACAATGGCAGGGTCAGAAGCAAAAATTTTGGAAAAAAAGGAGAGAAAAAGAAAAAAAAAAGGAGCTTTTTACTGTTCTTTGGGAGATCAATCTATCTATAAATACGTGCAAAACAAACTACATAATTAAAAATTTTAACTGTGAATCTTTTCTAAAAAAATTTTAAGAACATGCATTCATAAGTTAGAAATACTGGGTACTCTTTATTAATAAGAATGTAACCATTTGTACTATTATTGTCAAGTTCAAGAGACTTGACAATAATAGTACGAAAGACTTACTTTTTCATTCAAGAGACTTTTTGTTTTATTATTGAAAAGAAACTATTAAGAACAAACTTTCTGTCAGTTATTTTTCTTTAATTGCTAATAATAAATAAATAAGTTTACATCTATTGCTATTTAGTTATGTTTTTCCAAGACACTCAGGAATTAAAAAATGAAGCTCTTGTTAAATTAATTAGAGAATTTTTAATGAATATTTAAATTCCACTAACTTGTATCTTTTTTAACATAAAATCACAAATAGTAATTGATACAGTTGTCACAAGTAAAGTCTCGTCTACAAGATTTTTCTATCAGCTTCAGCTTCTTTTGTAATACTTTTAACTTTTTGTGTTGCTATTTCAATTGCTGTAGTAGCTAGCGATCTTCATGTTCGGAATATTTTTTACTTAATTGAATCCTGTAATTTTGTATTGCTTTCTTTAAGGCATGTTTGGACTGCTTGGAGATCTTCCTGCAGACCTTTTACTCTCTCATCAATTTTCTGTTTTTTTTTTTCCCCATTCTTTTCTTTTCTCCTTTTTAGTTTGCTGGATTCTTTTTCTTTTCATGTCTTCAGTTGCTTTATTTATCGCTTTTTCTTGCGAATAAACAGCATATGCTTTAGTCACAGCATTAAATAGCTGTTTTGTAATTGCAATATTACTAATGGTACCATTTCTCCTAATGGTATCTTTAACTTGTCGAATTCCAATAATCGCAGCCTCTGAGAGATTATGTCATTCATAAGACAGAATGCTGTGATTTACAGAAAAACATCTTTCAACATCAGAATTGGCATGTGACAGAGAAAGGCAATTTTTGATTATAATCAATAAATTTGAATACTTTTCTTTTCCGTTCATCTTATCAACAAGACTGAAAACATCTTTCCAATACCCATCAATTGGCTGTCTGTCATCATAACGTTCATTAAAGCTTTTTACAATTAGATCAACTTCGTCATCTAATCTGTAAGCTTGGTATTCCAAAACTGTTTTGTCTATAATTTCATTAAACAAATTTCACGGTGCTAAACAAACACATAAGCATTGAATGGCTCTGTCATTCTGAGAGGATCTGAGAGGCGGATGCAGCTGCTCCAGATCTTTCAAAAATGAATGATTTATAGGCAAAGATTGTTTCAGTAATTTGCAAAATATTTACTAAAAATGCCCATTCGTGCTTCCCTTGCATCATTTTCCCCAATCTGTGACAGCGATTCTCATTACAAAATAATAATGAAAGCAACCCTTGCTCCAAGTTAAAATCCCCCCCAAAAGTGTTAATTCAAACAACTGGATTTGGATTAAACCAATATTCAATATTATTTCATCAATTGTTTCCTGAATTTATATTTAAAACAAGCAGAGATTCCCATAGCAAAATAATAATTAAAATAAATTAAGTTTCATAAATAAATTTTTTCCCAAAAGTGTAAACTTTAACAATGGTCAAACTTAATTACACCAATATTGTTTTGCCGATCGTTACCCGATTTTATAATTGGAAACATAGTCAGATAAAAGAAAAAACTATCTGCCCACATAATCCAAAACTATCTGCAGACTCATAATAGTTCATGATAACTAAATACATAATGCGTATATAAACATGTGTATATGCATATGCGCACACATCTGTGCAACGTGCTTGGGCTCAGAGCTCATTCTAAGTAGAAAAAAAGGGCAGGGTGCAATTTAAAAGGGCTCTTATTTAAAAGGGCAGTACATATCCTGATTCTAATTTGCAAAAATCCCCTAAAAAATTGAGTAAACCAATGTTGTATTGATTAATAATAATTAATTAGTAATTATTAATAAATTTATTACTAGTCTTTATTAAAAATTTGATAAAATTAATTAAGTTGATAAAGCTAAGTAATGTAAAAGAATTACATTTTAAGTAACTTCGTTAATTAACTTATTAAAATAAATTATAAATAGTTAAGTTAATAAGAATATTTCTTTAAAAGATTTTAAAGGTTTTTTTTCTTTTTATAATAGAAATAATCACTCAAGTATACCTAATAGACAAGAAAATGCTTAATTAAGTAGGCATTTTGCATAAGAAGCACATTTTAATAAACTATTTATTTGATTACCTTGTTAAGAATCATCAATAAAAGTTTAACTAAATTAAGAAACACTTAATAAAGTTAAGTTGTTCTAAACCTAAATTTTCATTTTTATTAATTTTTTTCAGTTTTCAAGTTATTACATTTCTAAAAATAATTCATTCAATTTTTCATCATTCACTTGTCTTTGTAAGAATTAATCCAATAGTACAAACAATTAAAATATAGTTAATGCATGAAATTAGTAATAACACTTCTGTTCAAAATTAACATATAATGGTATAATATCTATTCCAGTTATTCAATACATATTCCACTACAAATTCCAGTAATTTATTAATTTTTTTGAAAATGGACAACAATAGCTAAAATTTTTTTCAGGATTATCTGCAGCCATTATAAGTGTTCTTCTGTTGATTTTAACAATCAGC
Organism: Cheiracanthium punctorium; assembly: GCA_038373885.1. Classification (NCBI taxonomy): domain Eukaryota; kingdom Metazoa; phylum Arthropoda; class Arachnida; order Araneae; family Cheiracanthiidae; genus Cheiracanthium; species Cheiracanthium punctorium. Next base: position 528,562 of record JAWZYV010013430.1, read on the forward strand.
TGGTCACCTATATAAGTGGCAGTTTTGAAACAGCCTGAAAGGAGATAAGAACCTCAACCTCATCTTTCTCCCCCAGTCTAGATCCGAAAGAAAACCACAAAAGGAAAAAAAAAAAAAATTTCCAACAATAAATTTCTAACTTTTGTTCAAATTAAGATGTCTTTTTAAAATTTGGACACTGAATCAATTTTTGCATTTAAAAGTAATTCCCAAAATTTCAAACAAATCGGTCTATTAATAAAAAAAATTGTAGATGAATGAATTTTTACACAGTTGATTTCCATCCCCCCTTTTCACCACAGAGACGACGGGCATGCATTTGCATTGGCACGGCTTACTGGTACAGTGGGGAGGGGAGTTCTATTAGCATAAAAATTGTGTAAATTCTTCCCCACCAAATAAGAGAACAAATATAAGGGATAATGAAGCTTCTGTAGATATTAAAAAAATACAAAAAACTTCGCGGGCAAAAGAGGATGTCTAATTTTTAATCATCGGCGGCGGTCCGCTGACCCCGCCTAGAATGAGCTCTGCTTGGGTTATAGTGACTTAAAAAAGATTTTAGGTAACTATCCATTTAAAAAAACAACAACTTGGAATTACTGGAAAACTATCTGCAAGACCTTTGAATGTATCCGCGTCCGGCGTGCGTCTACATTATCTGACTATGATTGGAAGAATTTTAAACAGCGTTTCTTCCTTAAAGGAGGGGGGGGGGAGGAAATAACTCCCAGCTAACTCAAATAGTTTCGGATCTGCATTTGAGCCCTGTAAAGCTGTTTTTTTCACAACCACGGTTTCCGCCAATGCCGCGTTTCTGCTCTTACATTATCCCTATGGAAGCTGGACTTCTTCACGCGAGTGATATTTATGATTGGCCATACTATCGGCGCCGTCATTCCGAAAGAAAGAAAAAAAAAAAAATCAAAGAAAGAGAACTGTGGGAAAGCGAGAGGGGAAAAGGAAGAAAAGGCTGAAAATAGGAGGGGAAACTGTATTTAAGGAAAAAAATAGGAAAAAAGGAGCCAATTGAAAAAAAAAGGAAAAACAGGAAAAAAAGGAGCACTGCGGTCCCTGCAATGGTTTTCAGTTTGAACAGTGTCTGAGCTTTTCAACTGAGGATGAGAATTAAGTATAACATTCCATTTAAAGAAGAAAAAAAAAATTTTTTTCCTTTCCTTTTCTCTCTAGCACAAACGCAGATGAAATGAGGATGAATAAAACCATAAAGTATATACATATTTACACTAAGGATGTCATGCTTAATCTGATAATATGCCTGTAAGACTGTTAAATGAAAAATAATTAAAAGCAAGGATGCAAATAGAATCCAAGTATTTAGTGGCAAGAAAAATTTGGTAGTATCTAACTTTTCTTATCTTTCAAAATCGCAGAAACAAATGTACTTTTTAGTCGCATACACCGATTTTTTGGTCACACCGTGCAACACCTTATTTGTATACCTGACCAAAAGAAACTTAAGGTACATGAAATTTTTTTTTAATTAACTAGTTTTATTAATACATGTATATACACATATATACCATACTAGCAGAGTTGCCCAAGCAATGGAAGAGAAATGTCCATTGACCTTAAATATAGGTTGTAAAGGGAAGGAATGTGAATCCTGCCACTGCAATGATAAAAAAAGGATGTGGAACTTCCCGCTGTAACAGTAAAAAAATTAGCATGGCACATGATAATGTACAGAGGCTATCAGGAATTGAACGTAGATAGGCTTCTCCCTTTCTACCTGCCTAAGTTCTAACAGTCATTTATTGCCAATACCTACACAACTACTAAAAACAAAGAGTCCAGTTATCAGTATAATCATAGAACTTTTAATTCCTTGGGTATAATAACCACCCTAGTAGCAATCTTTGCTTGGGCTTTACCAGGCCTATGATCAGTGCATCGGCTATTCATCGCCTGATTATTACTGATTATCCTTAATTTTTCATAAGTTCATTTTTTTACGATGATCAAATCTTTACACTGACAGGTGCTTTCAAGTTTGCGAATGTTAAAACGAGCAAACAGGTTTATATCTTTCTATCAAGTTGCTGAATGGCTCAATATCTCCATTCCTTCATTAATGTGCAAAGAACATCATATGCACACCGTGTGTGTGTTTTAAGGTTGCTGATTGGTTAAACTATTAAGCAGGAAGACAGGCGATTGAAAAGCTGAATCATATTGTCCTCTTCCTGCTCTTAGCTTTGTCATGTTATATGCAGTTTTCATGCATACTAAAAAGTACATATTCTTTCTTGTCAAAAACTTTGCACAAAAATTGTATACTTTTCAAAGTATTGAAACTACTCACTTTTTATGCACATTTTTTGCACAAAAAGAGCAAACATTTTCTAGCTGGAATTTAACTAGTTTGAAACAATTTTAGCAAAATCTCAAAATTTAATCAAAATTTTAAGAAACTCTAGGGCATAGTTTTTAAGTTGTATGACCACCTATCGTGTCACTAAATTCCGTTTCATTCCCATAAGTTGTACGTGATGCGCAAAAAAAATGTACGCAGTTTGAAACGATTTTCAGAAAAATCTCAAAATCTAATGATTATTTTGACACTTATAGTTTAAGTTGAGTGACCACCTATCCATGCCACCAAATTTTATTTCATTTGCTTCTGTCAGTTTTACGTGATATGCAAATTTAAAAAAAAGCATCAAGGACAAAAAATGACAGAACGACAGACAGACAAATTTTTTTTTTTAATGACTGTACTCGGAACCCAAATGCTTAAAATGGATAGAAATCGCAAAATTTTTTAATTTCGAGTAGTGTACAGGCAAAGTCTAATTTTATTTATTTAGATACATAAATGTTCCAATTCTGAACTTGAAACAACAATCATTTCAAACTTTAGTCACGTCATTTCGAGTCAGACCCATCTGGTGGTTAGAATGCCTGCCTACAACGCATTGGTTCCCCAGTTCGATTCCAAGTCTCAGAAGCTTGAAAAATGCAGTAAGTTCTTATGTCTGATAACACAGATGGCAGCACTAAAATTCAAAGAAAGGAGGATAAAAGTTGAGAGATGATGTAGCTCGGATTTTGTTCAGTATTTTTTTGTACTATCTTTTAAAAACTTTTTCTAGCTGGGATATGCCCCTATTTTTATTGATTGCTCAGTTTAAAAGTTTCACTAAAGGTCATAGGCATCACATCCTTAATTGCAAGGTGTTTGCTCTTCCGAGATGAATATAAGCCCAATTGTATTGGCTCTTCAATGGCTCTATGCCCAATTTTCCCCCTTGTCGATGATCCAGCCCTACTATTCAGAAGTGGACATGCCTAAGCAAAATCAGAAAAAAGAGCCTCCGACGCAATGAAGAGCCTTGCATGGCACGCGCTGCACTTTCTTCCTGACCGATCATCGCCATTTCAGGAACTGATGACCATTTGCTACTAGGGCAGTCTTTCTGGCATGGCCCGAACACAGAAGGGAAGGAGCCTTTCCACTTCCCATCTCTCTCTCTTTCACCCTGCCTGACGTCAATTGCCTTGGTAATGCTTCAGCCAGTGTACTTTCCTTGCTTTCAGCCAATAGGGGTGAAACCAAAGCATTGCATCTGGCTACCTTCTGGAATAGAGAGAGTCCGAAGAGATTTTTAACTAGTGATCTTTAAAAAAAAAAAAAATCATACATTTCTGCAACACTCAGTTCAAAACTGCAGTTAAAAATTTAAATGACGGTGAAATAAATGTTTTATCAACGGTAAAAAGATGGAAAATTTTTGCCAGTTAGATTTTTCAATGCGACAGTTTCAATTTCAAATTGCGAAAATTACCTGAAAAGTGATCGTCCTTTTAAGAACTTAAAAATCTGCAAATTTAAGTACGATTTTGTAACAAAGTTTATTTGAAAAAGAAAACTGTAGTTTCTGATGATATAAGAAATATAGTTTTCGGACGTAAATTTACAAAATGTGTGATAAATGGCCAAAACATAAAATAACTAAAAAAATATAAATCCGAAAAATTTTATTTTTTCAACATTAGCTTTCTCTTGTCCTATTTAGTCAGTGTGCCAAATTTGGTCCAGATCCAATGAATGGTCTAGATGCCTATAGCAAAATGGAGAAACAGACAAGATTCCTCTTTTAAGTATATAGTATATATAGATATGTGTACATACATAGTACAGTACAAAGCCGAAAATCCGGAATGGACGGGACTACGGCAATTCCGGATTCTCGGATTTTCCAGAATATTGGTCATTTAAAAAAAAGAAAAAAAAAAAAAAGTAGCGGCTACGTCATGGATTACGGGGTCTCGCCGTGAACTATGTATTTTTATAACGTTTTTCGAAATCGCCGCGATCCGTAGGCTGTACTGTAGAAATTGTTCAATTGAATTCACTTTAAAAAAAAAAGAAGAAAAGAAAAGAAAAAAAAAAAAAGGCGCCCTACTAATTGCTGCGTATATATTGCTTGCCCAATAACGTGAACGTAGTCACAACTTAAAATAAAAAAAAATCTTCCAGTATCAAAGGATAAAAAGATATAACAGCAATTTTTATCGCCATCCCATGTACTAAAACACTGATTGTGGGTGCGCAGACGTTCCCCCTTTCACCGGAGTGACTGGAGCCGGTTTGTCTGTGACTGGAGCTTTCGCTTTCCAAACAAGTTGTTACATTCTTGTCTTCGTTGCACGTGCTTACTGATATTTTTATTTATGCGTTTTTTTAAACAAGGCTTCCAATGGTATTTACGCTAATGTATGTTTTTACTGCAGACTTGAATGATGTTATAAAGAGTTTAATTAATTTCTTTGCCTCCTCAGAAAGAATAACATTAAATTAAAAATAATATCTCTACCGATTATTAAAGCTTAAATGCTTTACACTAACAGGAAGTGTCTCCACCCCCCTTTTTGCATTTCTGTTTAGAAATAACAGTTAAATCTTTAGAATGCAAAGAAGGAAAGTTAGGCCACGAGTCAGATTTTACCCTTAGGTTTTGGATATATATATATATATACTATACTATATATATATGTTTGTGTGTGTGTGTGTGTGTATATATATAGATATATATATATATTGACGCTATTGTTATGATAACAAACTAGTCTAATGCTTGAGCATCCTGTAGTTTATTTATTTATTTATCTATTTTTTTTTTTTTTTAGGGAAGGGAAAAAACTGAAATCCAAAAAATGTCCGGTTTTTTTGTCTTTCCGGTTTTTAGGCGTCCGGATTTTCGGCGCTCTACTGTATATACCAGTATAAGGTGTTTCAAACTATTTGATCAGTGCAGCAATTTTTAAACTACTAATTTTAGCACAATACAGTAAAACCTCAATAAGTCGTCACTCCGTTTAAGTCGTCATTTTCCTTTTATCCAGACAAAGTCTCATAGAGAACAATATAAAATCACTTTCCTTTACTCGTCACAATCAGAAATGGCTAAAAGCACCTTTGTTCTCCATGTTGCATGCCATTGTGGTATCTTTTCAGCTCCACGCCTTCACTTTAAGAAAGCCAATTGTTGCTAATCATTCAAAGCACACTTATCGTTGCGACTCTGTCGAGAGTAGGGATGTAATGGATATCTGACAAGTATCTGGTATCTGGCTGATTTTTTCAGATCCGAGGTACCGTCGGATATCCAAATCATATCTACCGGATATCCGGCTATATACTACTAAAGTTCTATCTATAATATACATGGGACAGGATGGAAAATTATATTGAAACATTCTTGATAAAGTCATACACACAACAGAGGGATATATTTTTTAACTGGAAAAAAAAACAACAGCAGATTTAACACTGGAAATGGATCATTCAAAATAAACACACAATTTCAACATTTGTTCAGTAGTTTTTGAGCACATATATAACTAGTTAAGTTCATATTTAGAGCTGATTTCATGCTGCGAAGTGCTACTTAGCAAGCATTTTATTCCTGCTCTGATTTCACGTGCACACGATATTTTAATTTAAAAATAACCTTAAAAAAATCTATAAAAAAATTCTTTATTATTTTATTTTTACTTCGAGTTTGAATCATTTAATAAACTTGCCAAATATGCTTAATTCTCACTTTTTCCACTGCGGGGTTACAATTGCGAAATGGCAGAAAGCAAAAATGAGCCTCTTGCGACACGTTTTTTTTATCAATATCTCCTAAAATAATTCAAATTTTGGAAAAATCGCTTCGAGGTTTGTTGGGACCTGTCCTGGAGAATTTCCATACAAAATTGGTAGGTCTATGATCACTCGTTTCGGAGCTATGCGAGACACAGACAAACTAACTAACTAACGAACCAACCAACTAGCAGACAGTTTACACTCTGTTTTATTTATATAGATGTCATGAGAATATTTTGCAATTCTTATCATATAATAAAACAACCAGTCTGATTAAGCCTTTTCTTGCTTCTTACATCATGTAATACTGTCCAACTTTACTTTCATTTTCTAGGAGGTAATTATTTTGGGTGGAAACTTACTTTGAAAACACTGAATTAGACTAGTCAGTTTCTAACTAGTTTAATGCAAGGTGTTGCAGTAAACAAGAGAGATTACGAGAAGAAATATATTTCAAGAAAAAGGATAATACCAGACATACCGATAATTTCTGACTTTTTTTAAATGAAATTTTCTTTAAAATTCTTTCCCACTGCTTTTGAGCAGAAATTTGCAGAGCAACTGTTGGTTATTCTGCAAGCTCTGCTCGCATTTGACATGAATTTTCATCCAACAATGCTTGCAATTCAGTATCTTGAAAATTTTCTATTGTTCTGGACATTCTTTGTCTTTCACATCAAAATCATCATTTTTAAACCCTTTGCTTCAAGAAGAATACAATATTCTTTAGTAACAAGTTTCTTTACTGGTACATCTGGTATATCAAGGATGAAAGTACTTGCGCTGGAAGAAAGGCTTGAAACAATGTCTGGAAATACTACATTTAACTGAAAAAGTTATCCAACTGTATCAATATAATGCAATTATCCTTTTCCGAACAGATGACGTGCTGTGTCCATGGGGACAATAATGCACTGTGAGAATTATCCTGAATAACAACAGATTTTCAAAGATAAACTAATTCACACGGCGGTCTTTAAAATCCTTCTGTTTTCCATTTAATTATTTTCAGCAAGATATGCATGCATATCGAAAAGGGTTAAAGTAATAGTCTTTCTTAAAATTTACTATTACACATTTAACTTTAATCATTGAATTATTATCTTTCTGAAATTTTAGCAGATAGATAATAAATTATGTTCATAAAAAGCTGTTGAAATGATCTACAAAAATGTTTTTTTTTTATTTATTTATTTACAAACCATAGTGCTTTTTAAAGTGCAAAAAGTATTTCAAATAATATAATCTTAAAATTTTAAAAATTACCACATATCCACAGGAGAATTATACTGAGTTGCACCATATACGACTTCTGGAGCTTTATACCTAAAAGACAAATATCTTGCTAAAATCACTAGTACCTAACATTTATACAAAACTAAAATATAATCATTACTTAAACTTAATTTAGGTGTAAAATTATAACCAATTTCTCATGACCACAAATGGAAGTGACATAATGCTAATGTAAAATCTCACAGCTGTTGCTTATAACTTGTTATTGATAAGAAAGTTTTCATTTAAGGATGTACTTTTGAGAATTGATACAATTTTAAACAGCATTTTAAAAAATCTAGAGATTAACCTTTAGAATGTCTCTTCACAAGCTGTACTAAGGGCATACACAAACTATAAGTTATGAAATATGTGGGAACGACTATTAAACATCAAGTATTTTCCAGTTAACTGTTTATAAAAGTGCAATGAAAGCCAACTCTGTATTTTTTCAAGAGCAAGACAGTACTATATCTGTTTTTTAATCTCTTCAAAAGCACTTTTATAATTGTAGTTTTGGCTACAATGCGGTTTATGTGCAATGTGCTTGCTGAGATTTTTTTAGATGCTAAATTGGCATGCTTTTGTCATATAATTTTTTTAACACACTTGATCTAACAGGCACATGAAAAAAAAGAAACTCAGATGGTCAGATTGTCTGAAGAGAGATCTGTCTAAGGTCATTAAATGGAAATTTAATGTCTAAAGTAAGATAGCATGGAATAAAATTAAAAAATTAATAAATAAAATAAAGGCCCATCATGAGCTGTTAAGATAATGCAGAAGACAATAATATGAAACTGAAAATATGAAAAAAGGAAAATCATCTCCAAGAACTGTAAAGTAACTATAACATTTTGTAGACAGTTACGACTTTCGCCCTATTCAATTAGTATCCCTGTGCACACACACAAAAAGGAGAGACTTTTTTATGTTGAGAGAGAGAGACTGTAAGAGACAGGGGGTGATGTTTGATCAACCAAAGAATAACTAATACAGTAGAACCTCGATCTATCGTTTTTCAAGGGGTGCGTAGTAAAAAGCGATGCATGCGGGAAAACGACGAATGCGGGTTAAAGTCAAATACGAAGAAAACTGTATTTGTGAATACACACAATGTATACAGTATACCAAAAATACTAAATTTGTTACCAAACTGTTAAAGAAACAAAACACAGTTGTGCAGAAATGAAGTGATACTTATTTTAAAAAAATCGGTAATTTTACACTGGGTTTTTCATTAATCTTTTAGTTAAACAAAAATTTTCAAGATTTACAATATTTTTTTTGTCTTTTTATCTGTATTCATGTTCGTATAGTTGTCATGCAATTTCAAATACCGTTGTTGCATAGGATAAACTAGGCACTTGTGTTCGCTCAGTCTCATCGGCATGAATATTATTCTCAGCTTCTTCGCATTTATTTCCATTCTTGGCGTCACATTTCTTCCATTCTTAGGATACCGCCCGTTGCTACTTCTAAATCAATAGAAATATAATCGCCACATTTCACACCATACTCATCCCTGCTAGATGTAAGAACTCTTCACCTATACCATCATCAACCCAAGATATCATACCAAGAAATCATTAGATTTGTATGCCATATTGATCCCCTTGATCTTCATTTTGATCAGAAGAAACATTTTACAACGATGAATGCGGGAAAGTGAATTTTTGACGAACAATACACGCGGGTTTTGTTAACGTTATTTGAATAGAGTTTGTGCTGGGACCATAGAAATAAAACGATCAATACGGGTAAACAATGAATGTGGGAATGATAGATCGGGGTTCCACTGTATAACAAAAAACGAACTTTTCATACATATATTTAATGTAACATGATCCAGATTTTCAGTTTCACTGTGGCAGAAACAGAGATTTGTTTTAGATTCAGAGCAAGTCGTGCTTTTTATAAAGGGATAACAATTTAGTAATGCAATGTTCAAACTATGTTTGCCAGGTATTCTTTTTAAGACTGAAATCATTTACAGAGCAAAGGGAACAATTACACTTATGACACGCTTCTATAACAGTTACATTACTTCTATGACTCCAATGAGCAATGAGCATCAGCTATATGTAAACCCATAGCTAATTCTAGTTAAAAACTAGTTAGTTTTTAAATCTTATATCTGCAGCTGGTAGGTGCGTAATGCCAAAATTTAAGTTAATTTGCAGAAATAATTGCATTGTTTAAGAGTTATATTTTGATAAAATTTTGTTGCAAGGTCACTGCTCAATTTCTGAAAAATCCCTGATATTTTTCCCTATCATAAAAAGTCTTTACCAGGTTTTTTAGACTTCCTGTAATAAAGTTACAGCATCATCATAATTATTTTTTTTAAGATGCAGGTAAGAACAATTTACAACTGTCATATCAGCAGTAATCATCATTAACCATTTACAGATTGGGGTCTTACTTTGAAATCAATTTAAGATTCACTGGTACTTAATTAAATACCAGACACATCTTCAGATTTTTTAAATTACAAATTTTATGTAAGTAAAACTCATGAAATTATAGCAATAAATAAAACTAATATGGAATAAATTAATTAGTGATAGTTATAACACAATATCCTGAAAATGGTAGGTTTAGTACCAGTAATAATTAAAAAAAGAAAATGATCCCTATTTATGTAAATAATCTCCGATTTATGTAAACTCTATTAAAAGGAGCCAGTTTTTAAAAACATGCAGATTTCAATTGGAATGTGACCTTTCTAAATTGAATATAGTCATTTTGCTAGATTAACTTACTACAAAAGAATTGTTTAATAGCTCTAAACAGCAAATGTATTTGTCCTGAAAGTTTACACAATTCTGCTGTTTTGGTCTCTCAAAAGTATAGCAGGAAACATCTATGCAGTAGTGAAAGCAAGAGAGTCACACATTCTCATTCACTATTATGAAAAAATACTCTTGGCTACCAATTCTAGACTTTCATGAGATCAACTTTGCTTCCATCTTCCCAAACTAATGACAAACGGGGGATTGTTAACAAACAAGGGCTGCTGATAATTTTCTAATTTCAAGATCTAGGTTTTGGAACAAAATTTGTGATTTTTCCTGGTTTTTCTTACCAGTGGCAACCTTGTATTGGAATTTGATTCAAAGGATGTGCAGTTTCCTGGGAGTACATACCAAAGTCTTTAAAATAAATTGCTACATACCATCGCATTCCAGGACTAGGGGTTAAGTCTCCAGTTGCCTTCCGTGATAAACCAAAATCAGCTGTTGAAAAAAAAATGCATGTATAATAGATGAGATATGTTTAGTTCGAGCTTGAGTCCATAATTCACAATTATGTTTAGGCTCAGGCTCATGAGACATTTCTCATTTACTTAACAAAACTTTTGCAAACAGATTTTCAAAAACTATTCAGTTTTGGCAGAAATAAGTAACTTAACAAAATATTGAAAATATTGATACTTGACAAAATGTACTGAAAGAGGGGGGACTATATTAGTGTTGACTTGTTGACTCTAGAAAAAAGTGTTGCTGGAGGGAATTAAGAGTATCTGTTCTCAAATGAGGCATTTTTAAGTTCTATGTACAACAATGTACAAAAAATAGGGTTTGATAGCAGGTGGTTACAGAAATTGAAAAAAAAAAAAAAAAAAAAAAAGAATTCCTGATTTTCCCTTGACTCTTATCTCTTATCAAATAGCTTTAAAAATTTTTCATAACTATATATGTATGATATTCTTCCATATATGAATAACCTTTGCTGAACAGGTAAATAAAAGTAAAAATCTCATAATATTTACAAAATAATGGTTTGCAATTTTATAAATTTAAAAACAAAATTTAGTTGAACATTGGTAAGCGAGGTGGGGAAAAAAAGCATGGCTGGCAAGTACTATGTGCTCAGTGGTGTGGGGTGAGTAAATACCCAGTGGGTAGGTAAATATTTTTTGGTATTTACCCTAGACCTGGATAAATACCCTAAGACTGGATATTTTGGTGAGAGGGAGGTAATTGATAGGGTGAATAGAGAAATTTTATAAGGTAGGTTTTCTTTTATTGGGGCTGTACAATCTAAATGCCCAAAAAACTGGTTTGCATGTAATCTTCATATACATATGCTGATACAGAAGGGGTTAATTATGTTACTGGGGATTATCAGTACGAACTATATTCCAAAGAAGGTATTACAAGTTAATTTAAATGCATGCAACTTCTTGCAGTAAAAGACAAAGTTATAAAATTATGATCAAGGATATAAATATTTATTTTATGTTTGTTATTTTTTAAACATTACTATGGTTTGTTATTGAAAAGGAATGAGCATAATTTGCATTTTCGATTAATTTGATGATCACTAAAATTTAAATTACATGAAAATAGGTACAAAAGACTAGTTTTAGGTCAGTAAAAGGCTTTAAAAATATTTTTAGATAGGTTAAAAGTAATAAAATCAAAAAAGATTTTTTATGGAAAAGTTTTTAACTTAATATTTATCTATTTATGTATTTATTTATTGATAAAACCCTTAGCTTTAATATTCTTTCTAAGAACAGTATTTTCACGAATTTGGTTTATTTTTTTTTTCTGATTGTCAAACCTGTCAAACTACAATTTATTTATTTATTTATTTTTTTGCCAGACTTGCCAAGATAGAACTGATACAACAGTTGAGTCATCATTTTAAAACCAAACTCTGTCTCTCTCTATATATTTACAGTGAAACCTCCTGTAAGGGACACCTCCGAGTAAGGGATATCTCTATTTAAGGGACAGTTCTGTTGGTCCCAGTCCCTTTGAATAGTTACTTTAATGTATTTACTTCTGAATAAGGGACACTCTTTTTAAGAGACACTGTAAAAGAGCTTTAAAAATAAAATATAAGTTTCAAAGTAAAGTTTGTGGTAAGGGAAACATAGTTTTGTGACAAGAGAACAATAACTGAAAATTTAAGGATAAACCCAAAGGAAAATTTTCCTACTTACAGTAACAAAAGTGCAGAACATTTTTGTACTAAATAAGTAGCGATGTCAAGTAGAAGTGAATTCACATCTCATTTTCTCTCTAGAGCGGTCACTGTCTGTCATGTGTCATGTGAAGATGTGTGTAACCACGAAAAGCCATTTTAGTTCATTAAAAACAAACCCCAGCCTCAGCTTTCACAAGTTCTCAATGATGGGAAAATACTGGAAAATGAGAACCCTCTTTTCAACATTTGCTAAAGGGATTTATCCTTTAATCTCTTTCTTTTAAAAACTGCTTATCAGCACAGCAGAGAAAAGGGGATCAACACACTGGAAAAAAGCAGCAAATTGTGGTGCAATCAAAAGGTTATAAGATTCAAATAATTCAAAATCCAGTTTTCAGTATTGGGATGAAAACTGTTCGCAAGTTGCGGAGCATTCAATCATTATCAGTTCTTGCTAAGATTGGAGAGTATAAGGGCTATATAGTTTTGTGCTTGAGTCATGGTATTACATCTACTATCCAGCATGGCATCAGCATCAAAGAGAAAAAGGATAACTTTAAAAAAAAAAAAAAAAACGTTGATGTAATCCATTCAGCAGAAGTTGAAAAGCTTAGCTTGTGAGACAAGTCAGAAATTTAGTATAAGCAAAAACCAAGTAAGTCGTGTACTGAAGCAACTTCAAATGTAATGGTAAACCTAGCTTCACTAAAATTACTGAGAGTATGCTACTAATTGATGCAAAATTTCTTTAAAGTACAACCTAGATTTCCATTTAAGTGACATTTTTAAAATATGCACCCTCTGAATAAGGGATACCTCTATTTAAGGGTCAAAATGTCTGGTCCCGTGGATGTCCCTTATTGAGAGGTACTACTGTACAGTAGTAAAACTTTGTTATAACAATCTTCACTTTTATGAATATTTTAGATTAACAAACAAAATATTTCTACTAAAAAATTCATTAGTACGAATTCATCCATAATAAAATTTCACTTTAAATGAAATTTTCAGAATTATGAATTTGATTTTCAGTTCCTTGAAATTTATTGTACTGCGATTTTACTGTATGCATATATTTAGTTTAGTTGAACCTCTCTCTCTCTTTTTTTTAATTGACAAATACATTGCTCCTCATTTACCCAGTTTAAAGGGGTTATATTTAATCAAGCATTTTATGCAACATGCACTATGTAGCTTCCTTCCCTAATTACATTTTTAAAAAGTTTATGAATTTAAAAAGTTGTAAAGGTTTATAAGTTTCTCATTTTACCTTATACTCAATATAAATGTGTGGTAATATCATTACACATGTTAAAATCAAAATCAGTTGTATATTTTTCTGCAAAATTTCCCTAGATGGCTAAAATTTCCTCCAATCGTAGATCGCCAGATAAAACATATTCTGCATCCCTGGCATGATGTATTTTTGATATTAGTTTCGTATTTGTTATGGTCAAGAAAAAGTCAAGAAATCAAGCTTACTTTTTATGGTAGACACCCTGCTGTTTTTAAGTGAAAAATACCTTAACTTAAGAAAATAATAAAATGTTAATGTGTTTAGAACTTTTTGTCTGCTCCTGGAAAAATGATATTCGATCCTAGAAAACTCCTGGAATTCACATCACTAAACAGTGTATGAACCCTGCATTTTTGTTTCGCTTCTCTTTCATTTTACCAAATAAAACTGTGATATATTCTTTTTTCCATAAATGGATTTTTCCAGCAAGATTGCTTGTTTTTTTTGTAAAACATTTTTGCATTTTTCTTACGTGAACATCTATGTTGCAGTCAATACATACATTTTTTGTGCTCACCATCCAAATTTGGTGTTTCTACATTCATTCATTTGCAAATTAGGAGCAAAAAACCAGTTATTCCTTAACTCTAAACCCTTTAATGCACAGTAATCCCACTCTGGGAACACCTAACTCTGAGGTTTTGACTGTTGCCAGTCACGAAGAATAGATTGGATTTCTATAAAAATTGTTGCAGGGGACATAGCTCCACGAGAATCCTTTACTTTTTAGCACGTCATTTCCCTTAAAAAAATTATCACAATTATTTTTAACAGCACTGACATCTGCTGAAAAAGGGAAGAATGCGAGAACAGCTGGAGAGATGGTCCCATGCTGAAAAAATGGGCAGCCGTTGCCATCGCTCGACTTAACGACCAGCAAGATCACGGACGAACGAAACGACCACGGACGAAAGAAAAATTCTTCGAGTTTTTCTTTTCCCTGCCCATTTTTAAAGCGATTTTTTTTCCCACTTTTTCACTAATCAGCCGTTTGCTTTCAGTTAACTTGGACCAATTGCTATTTTAAAAAAAGAAGATTTACCATTGATCGCCGTAAAAAGATTTGCAATGTAGCTTGTACATTGCAAATCTTTTTACATCTATGGTAACACAGAACTTATGGAAGTCTATAATATATCATAAAACTTTGGGGAAATTGAAGTTATTAGCTATGAAACACACACATGGGGATCAGTGATAATTATAATTGGAATCTAAGTTATTGTTTTTAAAAATGAAAATGTAGAAAATAATCAAAACACTGAATTTAACAGGGAATGAAGGGAGAAAAAAAAATTACTCTTAAATCCAACAATTTTAACCTTTTTTTGAGGAGGGAAGGTGGATAACTGATATACTTTTCTCAAGGTTTGAAGATACATACTTGCCAACTTTTGAAATTCCCAAGGTGTAAAACAACACGCTGTTGACATATTGAACTATTGTCAGTTCACTATACAACTATTTGGCAGACATCATTTTTGATGATTTCTGCTAAATAACATGTAAATGACATTTTAAATGAATTTTATAAATAGCAAACGAACAGTATTTTAAAGTTTTCTCATTAAATAAACACGTGAAAAACTGTTGAGTTTGTCTGTTTGTATAGTTTAAATAGTATAAAATAATAAAATTTACATAACACACTTAATATATATTTCTTAAACAAAAAAGAAAAAAAAAGAAGCTACAGCAAACGGCTTTAATCCTCGCCTCAGGTCGGGAGCGAAAAGAGTGGACAATCAGCAGATGCCCCCCTCCACACACACACCATTGATAGGAGGATAAACAAATCAACTTCCTTTCTCTCAGGAAATCACTCGTGAAATCAAAATACAAATTAAGGAAGTTAAGAAAAGATACATAAAATAATTTCTCTGACTGAACTTAGCAGAAAAAATTAGAAACTAAGAATTTGAATGATATGGAAAAAACGTAGTTGAGTCGCAAATCGTGACCCAGTGCTGTATTTCTTGACCTTTTCTTGACTTTCGTGACCTTTGCATGATAGTAGACACCCTGAACAGTGTTTTGACCTGTTTTATTAATTGAAAACCCAAAGATGTTATTCATCACTTAATAAAAATATGTGCATGTAATAATAAACCATGTGTTAGCATAATTTGGCGTATTTTAAAAAATTGACTAGGCCAGTCTCATGCACAATACATTCATAATTTCTTTTTCAATTAATAAGTATTTATTATGAAAAGAGTAATTTAAATTCCTTTAAAAAAATGAAATGAAAAATGTTGATTGCTGGATGAATTAAAATGAAAGTTCATTTTAAAAGTAATAGGTATGACATACTCATCACAAACCTCAGAGAATGAAAATTACGGAGATTTTAAATTAAAAAAAAATAATAATAATATAGAAAGGGGGGTGAAAAAGCACTTGTGAAGATAAAAAAATCACACAAGCATGCATAACATGTATGTGTGAATCAGCACAAAAACCATACACACTTTCACAAAAAATACAAAACAAAATTATAGTATTTAAAAATCACCATCAAAGCATTCAAACTTAAAACTTAGATAAAAGATGAGAGATGAGGGAACTCCCTCTGCTCAACGAGTCGAAGGGCTTGTCTGACGAAGACCAAAAGAATTTTTTGTCAAAATGATCATAACTTCTTATAAGTAACGTTTTATGCGTGTTTTTTTCACAAAGTTTTTATTTATTTTATAAGTCACTAGAATGTAATTGTGGAAATTTTAAACTTCCGGGAATCTGTTCCTTTTCCTTCATGGCCCACTTTTTGTTTTTCTCTCCCAGTGGTCATCTTAGAATTATCATGCATCAAGTCTTTCCCCTTATTTACATGAAAAATCCATTTAAAAAAGAAAAAACAATAATTAATTTCCCCCCCCCCTCAAAAAATAATAAATTTTTACTTGCTTTTCATCCTAATGGATGCAACCTACTTGCAGTTTAACAGGAAGTCAAAATAAAATATATCATCAAAAATATTGGTGAGTTTGTTATGTTTTTCACTGTGTATATATACATATATATAATGTATTTTTCTTGGGGGGGAGGATAAGGTATTTTTAAAAAAGCTTTATCCAGTCCTGCTTACAAAAATTGGGCATTTTGCATTATTACATTAGAATCCCAGAAATCTAAAGTATTTCAATTTTAGTATAATTATCAGTATATTTAAATTTTAGTATAATTAAAGTAAAACATCATTAAAATCTACTCACTTATTTTCAAGACAGCAGATTCCGTAAAGAGAACATTAGATGGTGTGAGGTCTCTATAGGAATATATACAAAATAAAGTCATTAAAAGAAAAGTACAAAGCAAAATTATACTTTCTAACAGCTTAAAATGTATGTTTAGTGATTTATTATATAAATAGTCCAAAATACTATTTTCTCCAAAAGAGTTTATGATGGACAATATAACTCATACAGTTTTCTGAAAGTTGCAGCAATTTCTGAATCTGTGGCTGCATATAATTGCAAGAAAAGTTGGAACAGAATGAAAACAGTTTGCTTGTTAATATAACACAACTGGAATTAATAAAATCAATTTACCTTCAATGATACCAATAAAAAAGGCAGTTAAAAAGGAGGAACGAAGAGCAGAATAAAAAAGAGCATATTAACAATCTTAAATACCAAGAACTCAGTACCACATTTTCATGACTAGCTCAAATTTCTCCTTTAATAGATTCTTAAACATGGACAAAATAACCGATTACAACAATAGACATGATGCTTTTCAGAAGGAATCGCTGGAAGTTTGCTCAACAGAGGGCACCATTAATGAGATGTCGCACTCTTATGCTAATGAGGGGTAGAAGATGATGCTGGAATGCAGATGAGCAAGTAGCCAGTACGACTAAGGTATACGCTCAAAAGACCTTTCACAGAGAGTTTTGGTACTTCATATTTTACTACAGACTACACTCTTTTACATGCTCTAATCAAGAAAATACTAGTTTAAAGATAAATTGAAGGGGACTCTGGCAATTTCATTCCTCACTTTTTCAGATGACAAACAAAACAATATGTTCAATAATTATTGCTTCAAAGTGCATTAGAAATATTGGAGAAACCCCAGTCAGACCAGAAAACTTGACAGTTAAACATGACAAAGTACTTGAATTTATTTAAATTAATTGACACAAGTCATTCTAAAAATATTTTTCAAAATCAAGTGCCTTGTTTTCAATGAAATTGACATTTTTTTGCTTTTCTTATTGATACATTGATAAACATTCATTTACATTCTTAAGACCTAATATCAAGGAGCATTTGTAAAATAAATAGTAACATCATTGTAATTTTTGTGGGACCCTGTTAAAACACTTAAATGCTATTTTTTTTTAAATGACAGTTGTGTAGTGCTTGAAATGGATGAGTGTCTCTAAACTGTTATAGTCTGTAGTGTATTGGAATTCTTTTGAGTGATCTTGTAGAAGAACTATAAATGCTACAGATGATATTGATGAAAAGCATTATTTTAAAATTCTTAAAAACATATCTCAATTTTCTTTTGTTTAAAGAGCTGAATATCTCTAAGACACACTTTAAAGAATGACTGTCCATAAGGGTGGAGTGAAAAACACTTTTTTTCGAAATTCACATTGCCCGAGTCATTAAATGGTGCGAAACTGATAAGAACAAATTGTCTCCAAGTTTCAGCTCAAAATATTGCCATCTTCAGGTTCCACAACTCAAGCGAATATGTTTCTAGCTTATTTTTATTAAAATAATAATGTTTAATTAATTAATTGAATAATTAGTTATGTTCATTATTCAATTGCTTTATTAATACTTTATTGTCACACATCAGTGCTGGAAATGGTAGATTTAGAAGCAAACATCGACTTAGGATCTGATTCAGAAATGGAATATACCTCAAAAAATTATGACTATTTCATTAGTCAGGAAGCCAAATGTCGGGAAAACGACCGACGATGAAGTTCGCAACATCTCTAAGACAGACTAAATGCCCGAACTAGCCGTTGTTCTTTAGAGCAAGTGTATCGGAGTATTAATTATTCAATTTATTAATTAAACGTAATTATTTCAATAGAAATTCTTAAAAGACTAAAAAAGACACTTGGAATATATTCGCTTGAGGTGTGGAACCTGAAGATGGCAATATTTTGAGCTGAAACTAGGTGACAATTTGTTCTTATCAATTTTGCACAATTTAATGACTCAGGCAATATGATTTTTGAAAAAAAGTGTTTTTCGCTCCACCCTACTGTCTATAGAGTGTAATGTATTTGAATTCTTTTGGGTTTTCCCGTAAAAGAGCTATAAATGTTACATAAACCATTTTCAACTGGGTACATGGTACAGTACATAGAAATAAAATATATAAATTTTATAATAATCAATGTATACTTATGGCAGTTAGAGCACAGACAGACAGACATACAAACCAAAATCATAATTACAATGACTTGTCAACCATGACTTTCGTACCACATGATCTAGTTGGTACATACAGCAACCTATACATATAGTGTGAGTTAAGCAAAAGAGTGTAAAAAGCAATTAAACCCCACCTCATAATTAAATCAGCCAGAGAAAACTTGAACGAGACATGTTTCAACTCTCTTCAACTCACATGTTTCAACTCTCTTCAGTAAGAAAAATCCTCTCAATTTTTAAGAAATTAAAAACAAGAAATAAAATGTTTCTATAGACAACAGCTGCACTAGTGCTATTATTTAGATCATTAGTTCACAAGTTTTTTTTTTTTTTTTTTTTTTTTTTTTTAACAAACTAACCAAAATACACTCACATCAAAATATAGGTACTTTTAAAAACTGTTCAAAATTTACTTTTCAAGATTTTTGTGGCATAGGTATCAGAAAAAAACAACTGTGTACCTTGAGTCAAGAAAGCAAACTTATAGGCTTAAGGGTGATGGGAAGAAATTAAATTGTGATATTGTTTTCCGGCTAACAGTTTTTAGAAATCAGGGTTGTTTCTGATCACCTCTATTTCAACTCTCACCAATTTAATAGAGAAAATTTGAGTTGGCGGAAAAATGGAATTGTGCAGAAATTTTCTAAAGAAGCAGACACTGTTAAAAGCTAATTAAAACCAACAACTCTGCAGAAGATTTTCAGCTTTATTAGAGAGGGGGAAATATCATGAATGACAGAACTTTTATGATCCTTAATTAACCTTTAAAATCCAGGAAATAACATTTTCTTAGTGATCAAATGATAAAATTGCATAAAAATTAAGAGAAAATTAACACATTATATCAAATCAGAAGAGTTTGCAAGTCTCAAAGAGTAACATTAACACCTTCTGTATAATGATAGTGTAGACTCAGAAAAAATATTGTTGCAGAGAGATTGAGCTTTTGTGCATTATTTGAGTATTGAAAGTCTTTCCTTATCAAAATAAAGATTAAATATATTTACTGTGCAGTATAAGAAACACTTCAGTCATCAATAGACATGTCTTGTGCATTAATTTTAAAGTCAGATGATGAATTTATTTTATAGAAGCAACGTGCAATGCACATGTGTAATGTAAATATTACTTTCTTTTGATTTGGGGTTTCATTATTGCATTTTGAGAATTATGTATGATAATTCAATACAGTGAAAATTTTTGTAAAACTTTTACAATATACATAAAAGTATTAGAAAAATTTACTTGTTTGAATTTTATTTCTTTATAGCATTACAAAATTTCAAAAAAGTAACTTTTTTCAAATGTCAATGTTTTATGACACACCAACATAGATTAAAGGCTTTTCAGTACATCAAAAATTAAACTTTGAGGAACAAGAGGATATATGTTTGTAAAGGTTAGCTAATATAGCTCTTACCGTCCAGAAATTATTGAATGAAAATAGAATTTAGCAGGTGCACTGTATGTATTATAAATATTGTGCACAATTTAAAATTATTGTTATAAACAGGTATGTGTAAAAAATGAGTAATATTGCAGACAGGCTCAAAATGCATTTATTAAACAGGAATTTCACCAGGACCAAATAAAATATTCTTGGCAGGTTTATCATCGTACACTAGTTTCACTATAGCAAAAATATCGTCAAGGATAATTTTAAAAAAAGGGGAGGAGCACATTTTTCAAATGCAGACTTAAAGGCATTAATTTTTTATTGAACACATTAATGGCATAAAAAAAAACTAACAGATAGCGCAGCATATCAGAATGAAACTAATAAGCAGAAAAATCATACCTGTGAAATACACCTTGTTTATGAATGTAATCCAATCCAGTAAAGAGCTGACCCATGATATTCTTAATCTAGATTGTAATATTTTTGCTTTAGTTTGCATTGGTAATCAAAGAACTACTCATTTAATATAATGCATCATTATCAGCAAAATAACAACAAAAAAGAAGCAATGAAAATGTCGAAAATAGATTGATTATACAAACAACTAATTTCTTTAAAGCAGTCACAATTTAATAATGAGAAATAATTCTAGAAATTCAAACTAAGATTTTATTTTAAAATTAGTTAACTTCTCATTTTTCTACACAATGAAATAACATTTTAATGAACATGTAAACTCTACTAACATAGATAACAACTGTCTTTCAAACTTGTAGAGTTCTCACTAGGTCTATTTAGTTGGGCACATTACCCAGTAAAAAAAAGATAATAGCAAAAACTCTCCTGAATTGTCGGTTTTGTGAGTTTGACAGTCCAGTGTGTGTAGAAAGTTCCAATAATCAGTCCAATGGACTGCACAAAACACAAACTTTATTGGTTCCAGAAATTTGATGAACAATCTGCTATGCACAGTTCGCAGGAATTAACAACTCCATTTTAACAGTCAGCTGATCACCGAGGCTTCCTCAAATACTGTATTTTACATACAATAAAATTCTTCCAGAGCCTAAAAACTTAATGCAATTCTTGAGCAGAACTCTTACTGCACCTCAGCATACAGCAATAGAGAATTCACAGCCTCCAAAAATAGGCTTCTCAAAACAAGAGAGAGAGGCATTGATTATAATACTGCAGTACAAAGCAGAGCTCTATGGCTCTCAGCACAACTAACATGTTCAATGCAAGCCAGACCTCACAACTGGCTAAATGGGTGACCTTTATAGCTTTCATGGGTGAACTGAACTTTCACTTTTCCATTTTGAGAACAATCCCATCAATTGTGTATATTGCATAATACTAATTCAGGAAAGCAAACATTGCTAGAGACATTAATAAAACTGTACCATATGCTGCCAAACTTGATGACTTTTTAGCAAAATATTGCTGAATTTGGTGTAAAAAATTAGTCCTCAAAACTGAACCCAGCTAAATCACAAGGCCAATATTTTGCAAGAAAATGCCAATATTATTCAATAAGAAACTTAAAAGCCCCTATCTTGCATTCTAGAGTTAACAGATTTACATACAACAAAATGCAAAATTTAATTATTTGACACATAGAATACAAATTTTAAACTAAGTTAAACTCCTACTCCAGAAGAGCAGATCACCTTGAAAATTCATAACAATATGATTAATTACTGTTGCTGTTGCTATGCAATTGAAAAAATTTTCTACAGAGATCATTGATATCAATCCAATTTTAAAAACAAACTATTAAAACAGAAAGTGCCACTATTCATGTCATTAGAAAGAAACCTCAATTTGTAGGGTTATTGCCATTAGTTAAGAGTGAAAGTCATCATTAAACCAACATTTTGTTAGTAAAATTATGGTAAGATACCTTTAAATCCATCATATATTTCGGCTACATGCTAGGGCTATTTTCTGTCATACTAGTCTTCCTCAAACAAGCAAATCATTCCATGTGCAGTCAATACAGTGCGCACCAGTTATAACGTACCTAGAAGCTAGGTCCCGATTGAAGTCCTATATTTATAATGTTATTTAACTTCGGTTAAAATGTACTTAACAAAAGTACCTACTTTGGTTATAACATACTTTTTATACCAAAGCCAAAAATAAAATTTTGCTTTTGTTAAGAATTGTATTTCTTTATTTTCTTAATTTATTTCAATACCTTCAAAAACACTCGTTGTCAGTTTTCAGATTCTCTAGCGAGATGAATTGTATATGAATTAGGGAGCGATCTTTTATCTTTTTCGTCTGCTAGGTAGGGCTAAGAACAAGACCATGTTTTTATTTATCATTCATCCATGTAAATGCCTCCTGAAAAGCCCTATCTATAAAGATTATGATGATAGTGAAGAAGAAATGGAAGAGCCTATACCAAGCGTACCTGACGCATTCAATGCTACAAAAACATTATGATTTTTTGAATGCCTCAGTGATGATGCAGAGACTCTATAAAAGTCTATTATGGATATCCAAAATGGTATTTTAAAATCAGCATCTGCCCATTTAAAACAAAAGTAAATTACATATTATTTATCTCAATAAAAATTGTAAGTAATAAAGAATTTTCTGTTTGGTTTAAATTTTATAAAATCAGACCTGTTTAAAACACAAATTACAATGAAATTATGAACCCACTTTCTTTTCTTGTGTAATATTGAATCTTACCGGCGGTACTGCTTATAACGTACTTCGGCTGTAACATACTACTTTTATAGGTCCCGTGAGAGTATGTTATAACCGGTGTCTACTGTATTTGCAAAGTCATGTCCTTTATGCAAGGATGGGTTAAAGGAGAGAAGAGGCAGAGGGGAGCGACTGTCCCTCCCGAGAAAAAATATAAATTAATGTAAAAGATCCTATTTTACTTTCATAAAATGGATGTGTAAGTGAATCTTCCAAATAACAGCCTCTGCCCACACAATTGCATTAATCCGACAGTGCCTTTATGGCACCATCTGTTGAACAAACATCAAGTGATTTTCAAAAAACAGCATATGTATTATTTTTATAATAGGCAAATTTCTTGAAATTGCACAAGTCGTGCTGTAAATGATAGGACTCACACAAGTAGTGACAGCACATATAATGATTTGTTTTGGATGTTGTTGAATGATGTTGTTGTTGGAAGAAGGCAATTTGTTTGCTTGTGGAAGGTGAGAGAGAAGTATAATTGATGATGGCCCAGGCATGCAGTCAAAATATATCTGATGGATTTTAAGGAATTTTACCATAATTTTACAAACAAAATGTTGGTTGAGATGAATTTGGTTCTGGATAATAATATGCATATTTTTAGGTATACTTTAGAAGTTACTGAGCCAGTTCCAGGTAGAGAAATGTAATCCTGATCTTGCAGGAACGGGACTCTGCACAAATATTTGTAGGATTAATCTTGCTGGATTAGGACCGTAATCTTGTAGGATTGAAACTGAGAAATAAATTATTTTTCTTACAATTTTATGCTGCCATCCCAATCATGAACTGAGCAAAAATTTTGTATATTTATATAACTTAGCTAACAATACATGAATCAAAAATTGAAAATTTGATTTCTGGATCAAACATTGTAATCGAAATTTTCCCCTAACTTCCCAAATATTTCCCAATACTAATATATCTTAGCAAACAATCATGAATCAATTATTAAATTTTATTTTATATATATGTATAATTCATGCTTTTAATTACTTTGCTAAAATTAAATCAAGACTGTGAAACAATTTATTGGACTTGTTCCTTTTTATGCTCTTTTTTTCAGCAACTAAGAAATAACAATAAGGATGTTAATGTGTCTCTAATTTTTATATTCCTTTTAATTATTTTCCTTTCCTTACAAAATTAAACTTTAAATGTTCTCGCGGAATCCAGCATTACAGGACCTATGGGATCCATCAATAAATTTCAATACTGAAATCCCATGAAACCAAAAACAGTAATGCATTGCATTCTTTAATCGTCAGCAATCAAAGGATGATGAAGGTGAAGAACAAGAACCAGTTATGTCTTTAAAAGGTGAACTTCAATTAGTCATACAAAAAAACCTTTGGGGTTTCATGTAAGGTCTCCTCCCTAAAACAGAGAGAGCCTTTTCATCAAGTGCTTTTTTATTCTCAACCAAAATTAGATGAAGACTAGGAAGATGATTAATTGGACTCTTTATACTGTCTTTTTTACGTGACATTGGAGTTGATCGGAGTCTATTGGAGTTGATCTGACATAAGTCAGATCAACTCCAATAGACTGTTGACCGACAGAAAATCAATAACTAAAAGGGGAGCAGATGTTAAGTCCTCCTTAGAAAGTCCGACGCAACTCAGTATGTGCTCTGAAGAGGCTGGATGATCACAGCATTTCTTGCAAGTGGGGTGGATTTTCTTAAGTTGTCTTAATTAAGATTAATTATTATTTTTGTTAAACTTTATAGTGTTTAAAATCTCTTACTTTTTCCTACTTTTCTCTGTTGGCAGTTTTAAAGAATTCTAAGCTGGATGAAATGTCAATCCTGTGGGATTGCTGGATCCCCTGGGATCAATAAATCTCAATCCTGAAATCCCGCAAAACAAAGAAATAGTGCAGGAATGAATTCCCTAGTTCCAGGCTTTAAGTTTTAGTGTCTTGTGTAAACAAGTGTGAACAACACACTCTCCTTCAATGCAGTGTGTCATCATCGCAGCTTTCAGAACAGTATCGACCAGTGGCATCTCCTGAGTTCAAAATCAGGGCATTGGAGGAATATTAGGTAGGAGGGGTTATTACACCTAACCAGGCCTGTGAGGATTAATTTGTTCACTCCCATCCTGCCCTGTAGTGTTAACCTGTTCCCTTCCATTTTTGAAAAGACACTAAGGTGAAGATTCCTTCCTGTGCCCTGTGTTGCTCCCAAGCCAGAAACTAATGCCCTTTGGAACCTAGCCTTTCACTTAGTGGGCATTGAAAGACATGCTGCGAAATAAGGCTGGACACAAAAGTAAAATTTTACTGATATGTCTTTGCAATGATGAGACAGATTAAACTGGCTTTAAGATGACTTGCCCTTAAGAAAATTACACATACATTGATAAGTTTAGGGAATTTCAGTAATATAAAAAAATAAAATGTATTAAAATCAGCTATATTTAAGAGACAGTCAATAAAATTTACTCTTCAAAACTTAAACATATATAATATATGGTGGGTATAATCCAGTTTTTAAAAAATGGCATTACAAGAAAAACTGGATGTCAGTGAAAGCAATTTTATGCCTCAAACACTCGTAGTTAATTTTCACATCTTAAGGGAGGGGAAAAATTCTGATGTCATTTTGCCAACAAACTTGTAAAAATACCTTTTACACTAGTTGACATAGACCCCTGAATGTACATAACATAATTTTATACACTCCTGATGATTTAATAGCACTCCTTATATCGCACATTTCCGAGAATTGAATAAATATTGGTGAAAGTCTGTAATGGTTTTCTGATTGAAATGTGATAAATGCTCTTTTGTTCAACTTCTCAAGAACTCCTTGGAAAAAGTAGATGCAAATTAGTAATGCCTTTAGATTTTACAAAAGATTGAAAATTTGAAAGAAAAGTCATAAATATTTAGAGCTTTGATTTTCTGAACAATTTTTCTCCCCCAGTAATATGATTAATAAGCAGAATTCTATCACATCTACATATTTTCACCAATGGTTTCATATTAGATATTTACCCCTAAGAAAAAGACTTAAAAAAAATTATTTATTTACTAATTTTTTTGTCAAAAGACCTTCAGCAACTCAAGTACATTTATGTGCAATGAGATTTATTAATAAATTAACAAAATTGGGCAACCTTTGCCAGTTTAATTTACACAAATAATTTCAATGCTTTTCAGCATGAATTTACAACAAAACTATTATATATATATTGAACAAAATAATTTACCACAGGTTCACGCAGATATGATGAAGGAACTTGATCAATTACTCTTGACAAAGCATAATCACAATAGTCCAAAACAAGATAGGTACTGGAAGAAGAATACATATAAAAATTATCTAACAGAGATACAAAAATTGTTTTAGCACCTCTAACAGAAATTATAAAGATATATAACACATATGGGCAAACACCGGCCCGCGGGCCGGATGTGGCCCGCCACGGCTTTGGATCCGGCCAGTGGGACACATCAAAACCCTGTATAAAACCGATATAAGCCATTCAAAGTCCCATATAAACCCCAATTACACGGCCTGCAAATTCGCTAACATCCTGAAGTTTGGCCCATGACTTTGCTAACTTCCTAAAGTTTGGCCCGCAAATTTTCAAAGGTTGCCCATAGCTGATATATAACATAAAACATTAGACAAAGCACTAAAGTCAACACATTCTGAAACTGAAATAATGATATTGAACACAAATCATAAACAGATTGAACAGGCAAAAACCAAGCATGTAAAGAAAAGCACAAAGAATCTTAATCCCTAAATAAATAAAATAAACCTCATTCATTTAATTTTGAGTCATCATTTGGAACAACAGGGATGTACTTTTAATTTATACAATGTAGCCTTCTGAATAAAAGTACTATGGCTTTGTGTATATCTGATAATAGGGTATTCAATGCTTAACAATTTAGAAAATTTTTAAATTATAAAATGGATAAATAAATAATGTATAAGAAACATTTGAAAAGTTTTATCTGTCTATTACAGGAGGGGTAGATAGATGCATTATAAAAATACCTGTTATTTATTTTTTCCTTGTGAAGGGAGGGGGAGATTCCCCTTTCCTCAAATCAAAATTTTTCAGATGTATATTTTTGAATAAATACAGTAATATCAAAATTATAAAAACAATGTCTATAATTATTTAACAGAATAGAATCAAAATACTAAGATTATAAATTAAAGATATCAGATCATTTCTGAATAAAATTTAAATAAGATGTTTATTAGTTGAACAAAGGAGACCATTCAGCAAATTTTATGACATATCTTTAGAAAATGAGAAAAACATAACTGCAACTTTTTTCTTTTAAATAATAGTATTTCTGACCTACTATGATTTTGTGTGTGCCTGACACAAGCATTGCTAGCTGCTGATTACTAGGGGAGGGGGGGGCAAAGACCAAAATATGCTATTTTTGACCCATCTGTATTAGGAATTAAGGCAAAATACTGTGGGAACACCTCCCTGCATCCCCATAGAGCCTGATATGAAATTCAATGGTTAAAAACTTAGAAAAACTTTAAAAATATACTGAAAGATTCAAAATAGGAGTTATAGTCAGACTCTGTGTAATCATAATCTATAAATTCAGTACTACAGATAATCTAATATAATAATTTTCTTAAAAATTAAATCCCCTTGTAATCGTAATCAGAAAATTTGATTTTCTAGATAATCATACTCTAGTTGTCATCAAGCATCCTGTAATTGTAATTGCTTAAGACAATTACTGGATTACTTTCACTCAGTTTTAGTTTTTTGTTTTGCTCACAGGAAAAACAACTGTCTATGAATAAATCTTTGTTCTACTTTATCATTAAGTGATATGTTTTATTAGGCATCTTAGTAGTTAGTACTGCAATTTTCATTGTGCTTGAAATAATATATATGTATATTATATGTATAATTTAGAAATAAAAACTTTATGTTTTTCAGGAGTAGCCTTAGATTTTTGATGGCCCTATGTCAAATGAAGATAGATTAAACTGTGAGTGAAGTCTAACATTAAATATGCTGAAAAAATCTTGCACCCCAGTTTAACATGTTCATCCACATTGTTACAAAGACGTAAAGCAAAAAAGTTAGCCTTTCTGTGTCTGTGGCCAACGTTGTTTCTTGGCTCTAGTCCTCTCAAGGCCCAGCAAGGCATTATGACATCTATAGGAGGGGAAACAAGCAGAAAATCTCAGCTGTTGTATTATTGCAGGACATTCGTTAAGCAAGTTAAACCTGCATTAAAGGATGAGTTAAACAACATGTCCCTCCCCTCTCCCCTTAGTCGCCAGTGTCAATCTAAAATGGACAGGGTCATGTTTAAATAGAAATTGTGATGCATTTTTAAAAAAAACTTCAGAATACTTATAAAAAGCTGACCTGCTAGGAAGTCACTTATGTTAACTTTATAGTAAAATTGACTCTATTGTTCAATATTTAAAATACATTTTGCAGTGCATTAACTATTATTTGCAGTAGCGTAGCCAGGAATTTTTTTCAGGGGTGGCTGAGAACTCAAAAACTAAAATGCAACATAATTTATAAAAATCAATGTAGCTTTTTTTCTTGGGGGGGGGGGGGAGAAGGGGAGTGCTCCCCTTTATTTTGCCTAAAAGTGTTTGCATAAAAAAATGAATTAAAGAAAAGAAAGGATGAAAAATTTTAAAAATCACACATTAAGTTTGAAATCCTTGTAGATGTAAAAACATATTAGAAAAGATTTTTAATTTGGCTTAGGTCTGTAGCTGAAACTCAATTTCTAAAGGAGAACTTTCAAACGTACAATGGGGATATCAAGAACTTTCAAATTTATCCACTAATACATAATTTCCTTCATATCATACGTTTACTCATTTCAGGGGTGGCTTCAGCCCCATCAGCGACTCCTTGCATTAAACATAAAGTCAAGCATTCTAGGTATTTGAAATTGACATGTGTATCTTATCCTAATAGGTGTTTTCTTGTCAATTACCTTCCCTGACATTTGCTCACTAATAAGTAGTTCTGTGCTCTGTGTAAAAACTATACAGTACAGAGCCAGAAATCCACACAGCTTGGGACCATGGCTAGGGCGGATTTTAGGATTTTGCGGATTTCGGGCCATAAAAGAAAAATCATTGCATTTCTGATTTTTAAAAAGTAGAATGCAATTACAATGAAATAAAAACACAGTCAAAATATAGTTATATTTTCACACTAAATACAAAAGCATAGGAGAAAAAAGAAAAAATTACATAAAGACAAGCAAATGGTTTCAAAATTTCCTTTTTCTAATTTTGAAAGCATGTTCTATGGTGATTTGTTTTAAAGTATTTTTTCTACTTTCAGTTTCTTTCTTTCTTCTCTTTTTCTTTCTTTTATTTATTTATTTTTGCAAATAGTAAATTATCATTAATTCTTGTTTCATTACCAAACTTTGCTGTTCTAAAAATTTAATGTATTCTTCTCCTAACTTTAAACTTTTATTAAATGGATTTTATTATTATTATTATCATATAATTATTATTATTATTATTTTAAGTTTTCATCATCATCAGAATCATATTCTAGATTCAAGGCACTTTTCACCAATTTCATCACTAGTGAATGACTGCAAATTTCATTATTTACATCAGAGAAGGTGTGCAGATTTCGGACGTTTGCAGATTTTAGGTCGGCGGATTTTTGGCACTCGACTGTATATACAATTAAAAAGCTATGAATGTTCACAAAACAAATTTTAGTATAATAGTAGTTTAACCATAATCTTCACCATACATAATCATAATCAAAAGTTTTTGTTGGTTTGATTATTGTAATCTAATTGTAATCGACAAAATTACTATTTGGGATTATTGTAATCCAGGGGTGGATCCAGAGTTCCCTGTCGGAGGGGACAACAGTGAAACACTATGTTGAAAATTTCTTTTCTATTAATCTTCCCGAGATAAGAGCTATAGTATGTTAGTTATAGGTATGACAAATAATCCATACGCATAATAAAACTGTAGTGTTTGTTTAGTTAAGGGGGCTTCAACATATTTACTTATCTCTAAAGGGTATATATAATTATTACCAATTTTGTGTCTTTTACCATTTGTTGCCAGTAATTTTAAAAACTTTGATTACAATTAAACTTATGTCAGTGGAAAATAGAGATGAGTTCGGGCTCATTTTTTGAAGCCCGAGCCCGCCGACTTTTAATCCGAGCCCGGCCGAGCCCGAGCAATATTATTCATGTCGGAGCCCGAGACCGCCCGAGCCCGAAATTTCAGCTAAAGATAAATAAAATCCAATAAATTTTGCCGTTTGTGCAAATTAAAGAAAAATATAGTTGCAAACTCTTAATGCACTTTCTAATTCTTTATATCGATGTTTATCAAATAATAACAATAACGTTTCAATTTTAAATAAAAATTCCATTCAGTACTCACACCAGTGTTAAACATTCGTATGCACTTCAGACATATTAGATACAGAAAAATACAAGTTACAAATCTCATATAGTGACATTAAAAAATGTTATATTTAAAACATGTCCAGAAAAGAGATTTTGCATAATAAATTTAAGAAAGTTACAATTTTTTTATTTGGGAATACCTTATTCCCCCGTACATGATATATATTTCGGTTACACACATAACCATCTTCAGTCGTTTCTGGATCTCTCACTAATTTAGTGAGAGATCCATTGAGTGATTAGTGAGAGATCCAGAAACGACTGAAGATGGTTATGTGTGTAACCGAAATATATATCATGTACGGGGGAATAAAGTATTCCCAAATAAAAAATTGTAACTAATTAATCCGCCGTATTAAATAATGTTTTATAGGTTTTTATTAAATTTAAGAAATTTGCATAAAAGAATTTAGTTGATAGAAACAAAATTACTTAAAAAAAAATATTTTATGATACGATGGGAATGTATACAATGCGAGCAATTAACTAAGAAAGACCAGTAAATAATGAGGCCAAAATTTTGAATTAACAGCATTTTAACACACACACACAAATGAAATAACACATCACACCATTTACTAAATTATGTGAAAAAGCTAGCTTTTTACCCATCAATTACTTTTTTGCAAGTCCTAACATCATATCAGTATGTTTATTTTACCGATGAATCGTGTTTTAAAATCTGTTTCAAGGAGTATGCTCAATAAAGGACACATTTTTCACGAGCCCGAGCCCGAATGCAATCATGAATTACAGGGCCCGAGCCCGGCACGGCCTCGGGCTGAGCCCGTCTCATCTCTAGTAGAAAAGTAATTATGACGAGAAAATAAAGTGACGAATGTACAGGATTTCTATTGATTGACCAGAAGAATAACAATAGACAAATGAATCACTTATGTCCCATTCCATTTTTTACTTTTCTGCTATACCATTAAAATCAATTTCAATGATCCGCTGCTCTAAATAGTAATCGAAACTGTGTGTGGAACTGAAATGTAAATTAAACTTACCTAGTTAGAGATAATTACAAACAGAACATATTTAATTTTGATCTATTACTCAGAAAAGAACAACCAAAATTAAATTTAAGCCATTATACCACAATTGGTTGATTTGTTCCTCAAAATCTCAAAAACTACTGTCCTTCTTTCAAACTGCATGCTTTTGGAAAAATTAATTAGCTATTCACAAAACCGATACATGAAAATTACCTTACACTTTTGGCTATCAAGTGAACGTCTTTAAAATTCATGCACTTAAGGGTTAAAATGTTTTCATTTGGCTTATTCAAATTTAAGTATGATCCATTGATATTTTTAGTAGTACAGAAATAAAGGTTTGACAAAAGATTTGTTCCTCAGCTCAAAAAAACCAGAGTTGGTATTTTCTGGCGGGGCCGCTTGAAAAGACCCACAATTTTGTAAAGTTGTTTTTATTTCAAAATTTACTCTACATTTGTAACTTTTACTACAGACACAAAAAGATTATAATAATGATTAAGATTATAATAATTATTGTCTTTGTGATAAGATTACTCTTAGTCCGAATTTCAATTTATATGTAAAGCCAAAAAACTGACCTAATGATGGCTTATGTTTAAAAAATTCACATGTGTGTACATATATCTCAAGATATCACTGTACATATACAATCAAACCCATTTAAAAAGAATTTTAAAGGACCAGGGAAACAAAACTTCTTGTGTGAAAATGATGTTTCGAATAATAAAAAACTTTGTATACTACAAAGACAGATTTACAATCATGATTCATAAATTTACCTTTCAAGATTCTTTCCAACAGCAATGCTATGCAAATTTACAATATTTAGGTGCCTTAGTTGTTTTAAATGTGCAATCTCTCGCATACTACTTTGTGTCAGTGCTGTAAAATAAAGTAAAAAAAATTAAAGTTTTTAATTTGAAACAATACCACAAAGACAAAACATATACAATTTTTAACCATAAGGAATAAGATGTAGAAAATGATACATCCGCTTGCTGTGTTAAAACCTGCCTAAGTAACAGAGAGGAATCTCCATTTTTCCTTGCCTTAGATCTATTCATGAATAGATAGTTTTGACTAAATTGTCACACCTTTTTTTGGCCACTATGTGATTGATGTATTTAGTAGCTTACTCACTCATTTATTCAGTAATGCATTTTGTTCCAAATGCTACAGTTATAATACTTTTTACTATCAGTTATTGAGTTCATATATATAAATAAACTGTACAATTGCATGTGAGCTAAAATGTTCCTACTGAAAAACATGAACTAAGTTGTTCCTTTTGAATGATGAGATGAAATATGCTTGGCATATTATTCTGAACTTGAAAAAGCTCTGATAAATAAATACTGTGAACATGATATATTTTTTGTTCTTTTTTAAATACTTGCATTATGTTTATCTGAGTGTCATGACTAAAAAAAAATTAATACTTTTAGTGATGGCAACAGTATTTTCACGTGTTTAATGGTTGTATATGCATATTTCATATTTTTTATTTTATTAGCCAAGCAATGTCACAAAACAATTTTAATATTGCAATTTTTTGTTAAATAGGTCAATAATTATTTTAATTAAAAAAATTCTGTTGTTTTTTCCTCTTCTGGTTGTGGAAAGAATACATGAAATATAGTTTCTTTGACTCCTGGTAGGTGGTCAACCTGTAAAGGTAAGTAGAAAAGGATTTTCAAGATTAATATAAAAAGAGTTAACCAAACCAAACCCAGTTAAGTATTGGTTGAAATTTTTTAGATTCAAGTTAGCCAGACCATGCTTTCTTTTCTTTTCCTTTTTTTTCTGTTCAGTAAAAAATGGTAATTCAGATATTTACATATCAGTTAGTCAGATTTAAATAAAATTAGTGACTTTTGTTAATGTAGTGTTGTTAGTAATTACTGAAACAGGCTCTCTGTATATCTCACATAGTAAAATATGACAACCTACATTTTTACAATATATTATAGAGTAAAAAACATAAATCTTACTTTCCAATTCCCCTCCAACTCTGAGCTTTTTTAAAGCAGCTATATCATTGGTTTTATTGTCTTTGACTTTATCTGGAATACATAAAAATGAGCATCAGAAAAGTAAAAAAGTACAAATATTAATTTTTTTAGTTGCTAAATGGTAAATAAAGTGACAACACATACAAAAAGGTTGCGACTTATTTCCATAAGATAACACAGTTAGAAGTTTTATAAAATTAATAATTAATTATAAAATGTTTCAGATAATAATATTATACATGCATTTTTTTAATAAAAAGATGAAAAATAAGATAATATTAACTTGTACTTGACTTTTTAATGCTGAGCTAATAAAAAACAACTTTGAAAAGAAGAAACAGTGTACAGATGTCACACACATTATAGTAAAATTAGCCATAAACTCTGTTGCAGGTTCCATTTTGGCTAGCCTTTAGTATCTCCCACCCTAATTTCCAGCCAAAAAATGCCACCAAGCTTGGCGATAAACTGCTGAATGTTATAACCCTAACTGATGTATAAGTTTTCCATATTGCCACCAGGTCGCACAACCAGTGGGTATTGGCCAATCAGCGAGTGGGGATTACAGCACCGCTGTTTGGCAATAGTTTCTAGATCAAATCAGTTTTGCTTAGAAACTTTATAGTGGTAGGTCATGACTTGTGAGTGGGTTGACGTTTAAGATAATTTTACGTGGTTCAAAATGACTTCTGGTAAAGCAGATGTTAGTGCTGTCATAGAAAAATATTAAGAGTATTTAAAATGGGAGTTTTCAAATAACTGGAAAAGTTTGGGGAAATCAAGAGTTGCAGATAGATATTTTATGTATGAGTTTATGAGGAATTATGTTTAAATATGTTTTTATTGTCGATGATTTTGTGTCTGGCAACAAGATGGCAGCCATTTTGAAAACAGGAGTTGCGTTGAGAATTTAAGAGGTAAGCTTTTTTAACACACCTTTTTGGCTTGAGTGTTCAAATTAGCGTAAAAGTTTGGGAAAGTGAGGAATGCTTACCTCACTTTCCCAACAGAATTACATAGCAGATAGATATTTTATGCATGAGTTTACAAAGAATTATGTTTAAATATGTTATTATTGTCGGAGATTTTCTATCTGGAAACAAGATAGCCACCATTTTGAAACTGGGAGTTGCATCGAGAATTTAAGAGGTAAGCTTACTTGAATACGCCTTTTACGATATAATTGATATATGCAATGAATTTCTTGAGATAAGGGATATCAATTAAGAGAATTTTAATTATAAAGTTTTGGTGGGGGGTTGCATTAACAGGGATTGTTGACATTTTTTGTTCATATTGTTTGATTTATTCGTCTTGTTGTTAAATATGTTACTTTTTGTAAACGTTTTTGTGTCTGGAAACAAGATGGCCACCATTCCGATAAAACTTGCACTGACAATCTGAAAGGTAACCCTATTTCAAAACACGGTACTTGGCACAGGTTAAGCAAAAAAAAAAAAAAAAAAAAACTCCAAAAATGGCAGGTGGGCTATACAAAAGCTGTTCCTACATTTTAAAATGCACATCAAGGCAAAAATAATCATTTTCCTTTTATTCCTTTTCATAAGGTTATCATGTAAATAAAATGTTTTAAATAATCTATATATATTTATTGATTATGGTTAATACCAGCATAAAATACCGTGTAATTTTAACTAGATAAAAGCAAGCCTATAATAAACGAAAATCTATTACAGTGATAATAAAAGCTAGAAAGATAGAGTAAGAGAAGAGTGGTGATAGACAGAGGATACATTAAACTCCTGTAACTGCTAAAGGATTAACAGCACATTGGTTAATAAGAAAATAAGGAAAAAAATTAATTGAATAAGGATTAATTTTAATAAAAACAAGCGGCTATCAAAGCAATTCATTTTCAAATAATATGGAACTATTTATAATATCTTTTAACTAGCTAGCTTGGCATTGCACAGGTGCATGACAGGTTTTAAGGCAAAACTTGCTCCCCCCCCCCCCAAAAAAAAAGTTACTTGTTTATCTGTTATTCTCATTCAGAGTTTTACAAACTGTGGGTCACGACCCCAATTAAATTAAACTCAATTATCGTGAATGTATCTTAATGATCAAAAACTGCAATAGTATATTACAGTACAAGTGAAGAAGCTGACAGTATCACTGACACGTGTATTGAATTTGAGCAATGCTTATGGCGTCCCCACACCAAAAAGCTTGAAAAACCCTGTTCTAGTTCCATTCTTTAAATGAGAATGAGGCTTATTATTACAAGCAGTAATGGATAAAAGAAATGCAAATTTTCAAAAACATTAGTCTGCATATTGTATGCAAGGTTGCATGCAATTTTTCATAGATTGTGACACAGCTTCCAAAAATCAATACTAATAAACTAAATATTGTAACTAAAAAAAAAAAAAAAAAAATTGAATTCAAGAACTTTCATAATTCTAAAATTAAAAAGAGAATAGGGACAGGTGGGGGTAAATGAGGGTATGAAGTTAGATGTTTATTTTTTTCTAAGGAGATGCATTTTAGGAATATAACAAGTATTTCTAATGAAGTTGTAGAATATTTCAACAACATTAATGTGCGTAAAATTTTTTTGTTTTTGCTCTAAATCAGTGGTTCCCAACTGTGGTCTACAAACAAGTTCTAAATGGTCTGCAAAGCAAGTGAGTGTTTAAAAAATAATTGTGTCTTCACAACTTCATGAGGTAAAAAGGCAGAAAGCTTAATTGATTACAGTCGTTTTTAGATAATTAAACAAAAACTTTTGTTTCATAATCCTCTCAAAATTGGGAAGAATCCAAGAGTCTCACACTAGTCAAAGAAGCACGTGTTAATAAATCATATTAAAGCCAGAAAGCCAGAAATAGAATGTGTCACACTTATAAATCAGGTTGTAACGAAAGTTCTCCGCCAAATCTGCTTGAGTCAGCTCATGAGGCACCCAGCGATTGATCTTGTACATGAAGTTTATGTGATGCACAGCCTGTCTAATGGGCATGGCATTAATGTCTAACTCTTTAGCTAGCTCTCAAGTGGTTAAATACTGATCTTCTTCCACAAGTTCTCAAAGTGGCCCTCATCAACATCAGTAGGCTGGCCAGCTAGCTCTGCTCCTTGAATGTCTTAGACCCTGTTTTTTAACTTTCAGTACCAAACCTTCACAGTGCCATATGATACAACATTAGAATATAAATTACACACATAATTCTTTGACATTCTGTAGCACTTTTTGTAACAGAACTGGAAGTAAATGATGGTTCTAATCCAGTAACGTGATAGTTTCATTTCAGGCACCTTGTACTTAATGATAACGATAATTTTTCACAACACAGTGTTCTAAAGTAAGTATCTTTCTTTCAAATGACAAATATTGTTTGACAAAATATGAGCAAACACACCAACATGAACTGTTTACAGGCGATATTTGTGGTGGCGGGAAACTTTCGTAACAACCTAATAATTTATTTTTAAAAGAAACAATGTATACCTTTCTAATTTTATTCAAGAATCTTTTTTGAATTTTTTGTTTTATCATTACATTTTGTGCATCTGTTTTGAATTTCTTAATTTTTCTTTATTTTAGCCTCCCCCCCCCCCACCAAAAAAAAAAAACAAAAAAAAAAACGCAAATTCTTTTAAGTGGTCCGTGGATAAATTGGAAGTGGAAAAGCGGTCCGAGGGTTGAGTTGGGAACCACTGCTCTAAACATATTGCCTATTAATAAGTGATACTGAAAACCTTTCTTCTAGATTTCTCATAATTAGATAAAACATTTATGTTGAACATATTAGCAGAGAGACTTCAGAACTGGATTATATAAAAAAAGGAAAAATAAAATTATCATTTCTATTTAATTTTTTTTTTTCTGAGGTGGGATAAAATGATAGTATGGTTAGACTTAGGAAAGTTCTATATGATACTGACATTTCTTACTATGACATTCAAATGAAGTTGAACTTAAATTCTTCAGTATAAAAGAATAAAGAAAAAATTTGGATATTAACATTAAAATTTTCAATACAAAAATGAAAACTTTAAAATGTGAGGAAAAAATTATTGAATCTTTAAAAAAGGCCTAATTGTTAAATTTGAACACCAATTGAAAAGAGGTTACAAATTTTAGAAAATATAGACTTCAACGAAGAGCACATTTCTCCAACAAAGCAAGAAATCAAAAATTATCATCATGTCTCGAAGAAATTTTGCGAGAGAAAAAAAATCTTAGAGCCATCAGAAGACTTGGTTAAATTTATGAAGCCTTCTATATCAAAATAACTTCAGTTCACGATTTTAAAATACAATTTGAAATACATATGCATTAGTTAAAATTTTTTATTTGGGAATACCTTATTCCCCCGTAAACGATATATATTTCGGTTACACATAAACACATAACCATCATCAGTCGTTTCTGGATCTCACACTAATGGCGGCTTCCTCTTCTATCTCTTCTCTCTTCTTCCGGAATTTTCGATGAATGACGTCATCCCATGATCGGTCGATTGTATGAAGCGCATCGTTGATGCTGCCATCTGTCGTCACTATTTCCAAGCTCTCACGAATGTAGGCATATATACTATTTTTAAAGTTGGCTATTTTTTTAATATTTTTAAAATCAATGGTAATGGGCTCTTCCAAAGCAAAACGGGCCAGAGCGGTACTTTGTTTCTGGAGGTTAATGTCTTGAAAATGTTCGTTTTTTCGCTCTTTAATTTTCCTCTTTGTAACGCCGATGTAGCAATTTTCTTTATTAATATCGTTTGACAAAAAATTAATTTTATAGATCCCTGCGGTTTCGATGGGGTTGATTGGGTCTTTTTCCGATCTAATGCGCTGAAAAATTGTTTTATTAGGTTTAATTGGAATACGGAAGTTCTTTTTACTGGCGATATTAGAAAGTTTATTGGCTATCCCTCAGCTAAAGGGGATAGCGGTAGTAAAACGTGGTTTATCTTTTTGACGGTTGTCTATAATATTTAATTTACGTTGCCTTGCTTTGAAAACTTTATCGAAAATTTCTCGAGGGTAGTTGGCGTCTTGACATTGTTTCCTAATGAAAGCAATTTCTTTTTGAAGGAGGTCAGCGTTAGAACAAACTTTAAATGCGCGGTGTACACTGACTGTGTACATTTTAAAATTACCCCTAAATTCATGAAAATTAAAAATAGTTTCCTTCTTAATGAATTCTTTTATGATATAAAAAATTTTGAGCTATTCTTACTTAAAAAATATATTAGGAACAAATTTAAATATATAGCTAAGTTAACGAAAGAAGAAAAATTTTACAACCACAAACTTCAAACCATGTGCTTGCTCTCCGGATAATTACCGTTTAAAAGTCAATAAAATAAACAATTTTTGCAAGAAAGAAAAAGAGATTTACCACACTAACCACTATAAAAAACTTAACTTTTGGATGAAAAATAATAAATGCTATAAACAAGCTCAAACTAACAAAGAAGATCAATTCATTAATCTATCCTCCATAACCCTTACTCAACAGCAAAATGCCACTCTAAACTTCGGTCCCAAATTCATTCTTGATGACAAAATAGATATTAATGATACCGTTGCAAGCATTGAGGCCGCCATTGTCTCATTACCCCCCTCAGATAAACAAGCAATCCGTATGCATGCCCAACAAGAAATGAATAAAAAACTTAAAACTACTGTTAAAGATCATGAAGACCGTAAATGCCTCAGCAACCTAAAGAAAAATAACAAGATCGTTTGCTTAAGCTCTGACAAGACAGGAAAGATTGTTATTCTGGATAAAAAAGATTACCAAGAAAAAATGGAACAAACCATCAATAGCCTAAACGTTTTACATCTTCCCAAAGACCCCACCACGAAAATCAATAATAAACTAAAAACTTTAATAAAAAATGGTTCCTGGCCGGAACAGAAAGGTCCTAACTATAACAATACCGCTAATTTCGCCCCCCGGATTTTCGCTAAATTTAAAGATCATAAAAATCCCCCCTCCCTTCGCCCAATTGTGAGCAAATGCGAAGGCCCCACCTACACTCTTGAAAAATATATGAAGGATATATTGCAAGAAATTATACCCCCCTCTAACAGCACTCTAACTTCCACCGACGATTTCATTAAAAACATCCGCGATTATAAACTTAATGAAGACGATATTATGGTCAGTTTCGATGTTGTAAATCTATACCCGTCAATAGATATTAAAGAAATGAACCAAATTATTAACAAACAAATTCAAAGTAGTTTTAAAGATATAGACATAATTAACACCCTAACTAGTGCAATAAATCTAATTTTAAATAATTCGTATTTTCAATATAATAATCACTTCTACCAACAAATACAAGGAGTCCCCATGGGCTCCCCCATATCCGGAATAATTGCCGACTGGAAAATGAGAATCCTTGAGGAACAGATTAAACAGACACACAATAGTACCATCAAACTTTGGCTTCGCTATGTCGACGATATCTTCGCTATCCTTACCACCCACAATAATGAAGAAAATAATTTGATCAATCAACTTAATGCCATAGACCCGAACATTAAATTTACCTACGAAAAAGAAATCAATAATAGCCTCAATTACTTAGATGTGAACATAACAAGAAACAATAATCTCATTGAGACCACCATTTTTCAAAAACCTACTTGTAATATTAATATAGTAAATTTTAAATCTAAAACCCCTTTCAACTATAAAATTGCAGCTATTCGTTCTTATATCGACCGCGCATTCAAAGTTTGTTCTAATGCTGACCTCCTTCAAAAAGAAATTGCTTTCATTAGGAAACAATGTCAAGACGCCAACTACCCTCGAGAAATTTTCGATAAAGTTTTCAAAGCAAGGCAACGTAAATTAAATATTATAGACAACCGTCAAAAAGATAAACCACGTTTTACTACCGCTATCCCCTTTAGCCGAGGGATAGCCAATAAACTTTCTAATATCGCCAGTAAAAAGAACTTCCGTATTCCAATTAAACCTAATAAAACAATTTTTCAGCGCATTAGATCGGAAAAAGACCCAATCAACCCCATCGAAACCGCAGGGATCTATAAAATTAATTTTTTGTCAAACGATACTAATAAAGAAAACTGCTACATCGGCGTTACAAAGAGGAAAATTAAAGAGCGAAAAAACGAACATTTTCAAGACATTAACCTCTAGAAACAAAGTACCGCTCTGGCCCGTTTTGCTTTGGAAGAGCCCATTACCATTGATTTTAAAAATATTAAAAAAATAGCCAACTTTAAAAATAGTATATATGCCTACATTCGTGAGAGCTTGGAAATAGTGACGACAGATGGCAGCATCAACGATGCGCTTCATACAATCGACCGATCATGGGATGACGTCATTCATCGAAAATTCCGGAAGAAGAGAGAAGAGATAGAAGAGGAAGCCGCCATTAGTGTGAGATCCAGAAACGACTGATGATGGTTATGTGTTTATGTGTAACCGAAATATATATCGTTTACGGGGGAATCAGGTATTCCCAAATAAAAAATTTTAACTGATTAATCCGCCGTATTAAATAATGTTTTATAAGTTTTTATTACATATGCATTATCTAAGATTTTCATAAACATTTTTCTTTCTAAATTATTGCTTTCTTTAGTTTCTGGGCTCAAATTAAAAATAATTTGTCTGTACATATTTATATGCAAAATAATATCCCTACTTATGCATTTATAACTAGGTCCCACCCAGTGGCGTCGCTAAGCATGGTGTCACCCGGTGGGGGCTCATCCGGTGTCACCCCCCCCCCCCCGTAACACCTCCGTACAATAATTATGAGTCATCTTTGAGATTGGCTTTTTTTCACTTCGCCCTAAATTAAGTCGAAATTTTACCTAATCTCCGTAGATTATCTGACCGGATAAAGCAGCACTAACTACCAAAGTAAGCGGCAGAAAACTAGTGCAATTTGGCCATTTCGTTCTTTCGCCCTGCCAATTTTCACCGACTTAAGAGACTCACTGACCGAAGTAAGTGGCAACCACTATAGTAAGGTTCTTTCAAACGTTATTAGGCTATTATGCAACTTTCCATACCACCTATGCAAGGTAATGTACGAGACGCGGACGCGGAAATGACTTTTTTTTTTTTCACATGGAGTGTTTTTTCCAAGAGGCCTATGAAAACCATGAGCCGTAGAAAAGCCTGTTTATAATACCATTACCATACTAATAAAAATACACTGTCAGACTAATAAAAATACACTGTCAGCTAATACAAATACACTGTCAGCTAATACAAATATGGCATTTAATTCAACTAAACGTTAAATTAGCTACACACTTGAAATTTAATGTCTCATGAGACCTGTTTCATTGAAATCAGTTGTTTCATTCAACACTCACTACAAAACTGCTTTACTTAAGAGTTCTTGTACCTTTTAAAAGAAATGAAAATCGATAAAATTTTGACTGAATATACAGAATATACAGACATCTGAATATACATTACAGATTCTTTTTGACTGAATATAGGGAGTGATTCTAAACTCCCTATACAAACTTTACGGAATATAGGGCACATAATATAATGTCCTATCGCCCCTACAGTTTATAGAGTTTTGAACCGCCTTGCATATTGCTGTGTAAAGTTCCACATTGCTCGTACATTGCACATAAAATTTATTTACTTTTGAATTTGGCCAATTTTAACCAATGGTTTTAAAAAAGCTGATATAAATATTGTAAGTGAATGAGCTGCATTTTGTTAGTTCTATTAATGTTTTATATGCAAGATATCGTTGTAAGAAAGAAATCATTAAGAAAGCGTTTGTAACTGTGCAATAAATCATTAAATTTTGGATTGTGGAAAATTTCTGATTTCTTTGTTATTATTAAAAAAAAAAAAAAAAAAAAAGCAGTACCTCTAGAGGATTTAAATTTCGCGATTACGACGGGGTTCCGGAAATTAATGCCTCGCAAAAATACATAATTTTACTGTATTATTTTTCCATATGTGGTTCATTGCGCGGAGCCGTACATACATAAAAATCTTTTAACAAACTCAAATATTTTATGCATATACTTAAGACAAAATTAAAGTGACATATTGTTAAGTAGAAAATACATACCTATTTTATACACTTAAAATTATTATTATTATTATTATTATTATTATTATTATTTAAGCTTTAACTTATAAAATCTTTTGTAAATTAAAATTTTATACAATACAGAGAATAAAATAATTGAGTTTGTAAAATGATTTTTATGTTCATAATCTGTGCGCAGCGAACTCCATGTGAAAAACAATACCTTTTAATAATTACAATTTTTGAAGTTAGTAATACAAATAAAATAAGATATTATGTAAACATATGAAATTGCTTACTTGTAAACCAATTATTTATGTAAATAGGTGACCATTTATATACATGCAAGTACTCTTCTCAATTTTCATTGCTTTTAAAAGGTATAAGACCTTTAATGAAACGCAAAAATTATAAATAAATTGTTTCAAAATTTAAATTAATACTCTCCTAGACACCTAATCTATTTATTACGTAATTTGAGACTCAAAAATTATAAATAACATAACAAAAGTTTCAATACATTTTGTTTATGGATTAAAAAAAAGAAAACAAAGAAAAGAGAGAGATGGGGGAGTTTTATCTACAAAGTAAGGGCCTTCTTCCAATATATTTACTTAAATACATTCTATACAGGGTTGGAAAAAAACCCGGTTTATTTGAAAAAAACCAAAAAACCGGGTTTATTTGGTTTAAACCGGGTTTTTTTGGTTTAAACGAGGTTTTTTTTTAATCCTTTTATAATTACATGTTACATATTTATAAATAAAATTATTTGTAAAATGTTCAAATAAAAATTAATATTTCTTCTGAAAATAACTAAATCAAAGTAAATAAAAAATTGTTGCTATACTTTATATTGTGGACATTGAAATCATTCAATTTTAATATTTTATTTAGAGATACTATTTTTTTATATTTAGTATCTACTTATATAATACGCCAATGTATGCGGTACCAAAATTGACGATATTTTTATGCTGGGAGCGGCAAGAACTAGATGTAAACATTAGCGTAATAACAATAACACACGTGCAAAAATCCAGATTAACAGTTCAATGACATCAAGTGAAGCAAGCCTATTTGTTACTGGTTACGTGTGTCACGCAGTAGATAGATTAAAAAATAACAATGTATGTGCAAAGAAGCAAAATCTTTCGGATTTTTTTACTTCACGTTTATTGCACATTTAAAAAAAAACTACTTTGCAATGAAGTATATTTTAGCCATTTCGTGTTTCCATACACGAAAAAGCAAATTGT
This sequence comes from Cheiracanthium punctorium, assembly GCA_038373885.1. Lineage (NCBI taxonomy): Eukaryota > Metazoa > Arthropoda > Arachnida > Araneae > Cheiracanthiidae > Cheiracanthium > Cheiracanthium punctorium. Next base: position 572,465 of record JAWZYV010013430.1, read on the forward strand.
TTCTTTTTGATTTGATTAATGGCAACGGTACTCTGAGTGATCTGCCAAGGATAGGAGATGCCTTGGCAGGAGGACTTTCTAAGAGGTTTTAACGTGTATCCACGTTACATCTGGAGAAAACCTAACAAAACTCCAGACCGTTAGATCGACAGCCGCATGATGGGACCCAAATCCGGGACCCTCACACTTCGGCCATCTACCATTTTCAGTGACATTACCACCGTGCCATGATGAGGACCCCAAAATCTTTCGGATCTATTCACATGTCCCATGGTCACCATCAGCTTTTGTCATGATACCCCTAAAATTTGTAGCAACCATAACCTAAATACATTTCATGACAAATACTGTTAAAACCATGAAATATGATTTTCGTTGAAAGGACTCCGATAATTTAGACAAAACTGACTGAGTAAATATGGTAAGATATGGGGGGGGGGGGGAAGCTGGCCACCTTGGCAGCTAGTATAATATAATACAATAGTAATTGTTTACTGCATTTTACATGGAATATTGCTCTTAGATTCATCAGTAATAATGGTGATATTTAGTTCAAAATAATATTTTTAAGGTTTAGATATAAGTTGTTAAAACACAAAACCTCTATTTTGGAAAAGTTCAAGTATCAAGCATTATTCAAGTAAAAAATGCAGCCTATAATTTAAGTTTAATTAATAATTTTTAATAATTATAAAACAATAAGGTATCTAGAGTGATATAATAAACTTATTCTTGATACTTATGAGGATAATTTAAAAATATATTAGAACGTATTCTATCTGTAGTATTTGTAATTTTAAATTATTCTTTTAAAAAAACCAATTGGTTTTTTTGAGAAAAAAACCATTTGGTTTAAACCATGGTTTAAACCAGTCGGTTTAAACCATGCCAACCCTGATTCTATACAGCTAGAAATCCGCCCCTGTAGCCTGCACCCTGCTTCTTACATAGTGTTTCTAAAACTTCCATGGAATTTTCAAAGTTTCAACAACATTCGTGTCACGTCTTGAGATTCTTCGTTACAATGAAAAAATAAATGACATAGGTACGAAATAAATGTAGACTGAAAGGTCCATATATGATACAAGGCACATTGCATTCGGAAAATGAATTCGGGCTCATCACGCAGTCATCGATCTAACTGTCTGGAGTTTTGGGTGGTTTTCTTCGAATGTATCGTGAATAGGCATTAGAACCCCTTAAAAAATCCCCCGAACAAGGTACCCATCCCTATATAGGTAGCCCTCGAGTCGCTTCGCCTTTGTACACAATAAAATATAATACAATTCGGAAAAACCGTCACCCATCTAAAGCTCCGTGAGAACATAGCTGTTTAAGACTATTTAACCGCATGGAAAGGAGAGAGAGAGAGAAAAAAAAAGAATGGCCTCAAAAAGCATTTTCTGATGCGTTTTGCCCCACTTTTAGTTGATTGCCTACATTCGCACACTCCTTGGGCTGGCCCTGCATTGAAAACATAAAATATTTCAATTATGAACTTACCAAAAGAATGATAGCATAAAATGAAAAAGAAATAAATAAGCAGGACTTGCGTTTGAAAAATAGTACTTTTACACAATAAACGAACTAAACTATATGAATGATCGGTCAGCATTCTCAGAATTATGCCAGAATTCTGAGAACATCTTTAGATACCTTCCTGGCATCGTCCTTCGAAACCTTTCATTTTGATACGCGAATCCATCAGTGCATTTATGTTAGTGTGTTTCGTACTTAAAAAAAAAATCATCATCATCATGAGTATGCTTTTCACCCTTTGAAGTGCAAACATTTTCACATCCATATGGATCACCCACTGGATCTGTCCAACGCTCAAGAAGTACAGCCGACGGGCACCCCCCAGTTTAGTCAAGTGCCTCATTCGCACCCCTTGTCCAAGATCTCCCCCCCCCCCCCCAAATAGCAAGAGAAAGTGTTCATAGTTAGCCCCTGGTTAAAAGCGAAACATATAGATGAAATGGCTACACATAAGTTGAGAACAACCTGCCGTATTCTTGTTTTATGGGGGAAATATGGAAAAAAAAAGTTGAGATGAAGGAACACATTTTATTTCTACAGGTACACAGAATATGTTTCTTTCATATATTTGTTCTTAATATTTCTCTCGGATATTTTTTACATCACCAAATCAGGTCTTTTTTCAAATTAATTAAAAAAATAAATAAATAAACCAGCATTTTTTTTTCTTTTTTTTTTTTATGCGGCCTGCATCCTCCGTGCGACGCCACTGGTCCCCCCTATAGCATAAGTTTGGGATGTTACTGTATTCAAGCAAAATGCATGGTATAAAAGCTTTACATGTAAAGCTTACATACCATGCAGTTTGCTTGAATACAGTACCACCTATGTATGTAAGCTTTACATACACAGGCGGCATACATATTTAACACTCCACATTAATATTTTTAACATTTAAAAGTCGGTGAATATCAAAAATGTTAGTTAGAGGAAAATTACAAACAATGCATAGCACTCTTGAATCAAGAAAAAGAGAGAAATTTAATTAGAAATATTATGAATAAGAATGTTTTACCACTATATTAGCATGCCCGATTTTCAGTCTGACAGCGATGCAGCTTAACAGAAAAAAAAATATATATATATATATATATATATGCAAGACAAATATGCAACTTACAAACGGTTCCATTTGTTGATGAGCCAATAGTAGACATTCTGGTAAATTCAGTTACAGGTCGACAATGCCCAAACTACAATAGAAAAATTTTTTTTAGTCAAAGCTTAAAAAAGTCATATTTTTTTTAAAATACAAAGTTTCTACACATTTATACAATCAAAAACAAGCATGTTAAAATATCAGATAAACCATGGCTGCATTAATGATAAATACCGCATTAATAAATAGCTCTTAAAAGCTAGCTACTGTTTAAAAAATATTTAAGGTACGAATACGAAAGAAAATGCTTAATTACATAAGGAAATGGGATTCAGAGATCAAAATCAAAAAGACACATTCAGATCAAAGCATATTTTGAAAAAGTAAGTCTCTTACATTGGTGGCTTTCAGTATAAAAGCCACCATATTTTTTCTTTTTTTTTTTTAATGTAATCTTTAAAAGGAATTTTGTTTATATATTTTGACAAAGAAACTAATTTATAGTGTTTTTTCAGTATATTGGTTCTCCTTGACTCCTCTATGAAATATTATTAAATGACTCATTAACATGGCTGGTTTATTAGAGATTTACTGCTCCAAAACAAAGATTGCATTTTGCAAGAATGATTAGTTAGTCATTTACTTAGGTGCTGTAATATCATCACACTAAAAATTAAGCATGCTTGTAATGTTCTTTATTCTATTGATAATATTGCGTACAACTCTTGAGTTTGGAATTAAAAATACTTGAGGGGTACAGTTGGAGAGTACCCACTATATGTAAACCTATGGTTTGTGAGGGGGGGGGGCAGAAAGATCAATGACACAATTATCATTTCCAGTAGACTTTTGATCTTATTCCATGATACAATCAAAATTGAGGAATTGAAAGAAAAAAATTGAGGCATTGAAATTGAAAAGATTACTTAATTTCAATTCCTCAAACATTATTTTGCAACTCTTAAAATGCATTTCATCATGATGACTATTTTTAAGTCTTTTGAAAACTGCCTTCACATTTTCTGTGTTGACCAACTCAACTTGTATTTAATTTATAATAATAACGTGTAGAAATAATATAGCTGATTTTATAAGTGCCTTACCAGGGTCATTGCTTAGACTTTTTTTAGGTGCGGGGGGGGGGGGGGATATCGATAAATTGCCAACTCAAATATGAGTTTTTACCAACTTCTTACTTTTGCCAACTGTACCAGCAACAGAAACAACTGTACCAACTGTGTAATTTTGCCAAGTGTACCAGACACAGAAAGAAAATTGTAGTTTTTATTATTATTTTTTTTTTAAATTAAGTTTAACAGAATTTTCAAGTGTTGTGTGGGGGAGGCTCCCATCCTAGAGCAAGGACCCTGTGCCTTACTCACTATCCTACTGTACCGCATTCCCTGTCCAAGGGGCACAATGGGACAACTTGAGTACCTGGATCATGCCATGTCAAATCAACAAGGCCCATAACCTGACACCCTCATAATCCAATGAAATTTGGTAAGTTTGTAGCATCTATAGAGAAATGAATAAATGTGAATTTTTAGTCCTTATCGCTATTAGTTTTTGAAATATTTAACTTTAAAATGTGTGAAATTCATCAAATTTTAGGATTTCTTGCACTACAAAATTAGCTCTAGTTTCTGTTCTAATTACAGTAGAGACTTGAGTTAAGTGTCTAGAGAAAGCAGTCAAGTTGTCCTTTCATATGATATGCTAATAGATTATTGAAATTTGAAATTTTAAGGTCAGCATTTAAAATTTTTAAATGTACATCTTCAATTTTTTTTAATAAAATATATGTTATTCTTTTACTTATTGTTGACAATATCTGAAAGTTTCATCCTGGGACTGCCATGGGCTTCTGAGTAATAAATTTAGGAAAATTTCTAACACCTCGATTTGATTATAACACCAAAAGAAAATTTCTGTATTTTGAATTAATATTTCATTTCTATGTTAAAGCAATGTTTCTAGTGAACAAAGAATTTTTATTATGTTTCACAACTCTTTTGTTGGAGGTGTTTTAAAAGATAGTAGAGGAAACCATTTGCCACACCCCCCGAACTGTTATAAAAATTATAATATTTATAATTTTTCTACTAAAAACAATTTGCAGACTTTTAAAAAAAGTTTAGAGATTGAACATTATCAAAGCAAAGAATTTTGATAACATTTTACAATACTTTTATTGGGAGTACTTCAAAGGGAAGCAAAAGCTGGCATTTATCCACTCCATTAAAAATAGGAATTTACAGAATTTTTTACTAAAAAAAAAATTCTTTTTTCCCCTTCCTATTTAAGCATTTTGCAGTTTTTATGAATGTGTATGTGTAACAACTGGTGGTGGGGAAAGGGCATTTCAGAAAAAAATATAGAAAAGTGCATTAACTAGACTGAATACAAGATGAATTTTTATTATTTTTTAATAACTTTTTTCCTACACAGGTTATTTATTTTCCTTTATAGATTCCCTCTTTCCATTTCCATTGCTATGGACCAAAGATGGCGAAACAAAGGCATGCAACACGATATTTTGGACACACCGCTGATCAAAATTGTTTGCATTTTAATTAAAAATAATAAAGTTCACCATGAAATATCATGATCGAAAGGTCACCAAGTCAAAATTATTTGACGGCATGTCTAATTCAACGGCCTCATTAAATATTTCTTTAGAAAAAATGGCACGTTGATCCATAAAGGTTTGCCATCCCTGCTATAGACAGTCTTGAGTTATAATTATTTAGCTACCACACCAGAGAAGCTGTCACGCAAGACTAACAGTGCCTAGTTAGTATTTTCTTGGATAACTTTAACTAATGGGAGTACAGACCTGGTCGAAGAGGGGGGGGAATCGATCTGGTATTTTAAACAGCAATAAGTTACTTAAAAGTCAAAATAAATATTTTAAATTAGCTGTTTTTTCATAAAATTTTAATATTTTTGGAGGGGGCCTGGGTTCCCTCAGCCCCTTCTTAAATACATCCCTGTTAACAGGTAGTGATGCAACGGATATCAATTTGGCTGGGTACTGGATACCGAATATCAGGCCAAACTTTCAGCCAGATATCCGTCAGCAGTATGTTTTCTTCTTTTTAGTTTTATTTTCAAAAATTTTCTTAGATTATTACTTTTTTCTTTTAAATTTTCACTAATTTTCTTTAAAATTTTCTCATTAGTTTCTCATACATTTAGTTTCAAATCAGAAATCCTTTTGGCATTGTTTCCATGAATTTAGTACCAGTTTTACTGCAATTAAAGTCATACAAATAACAATGTCATGGATCTTCTCCCTCAGAAGTTAGATAAATATCTTAAAAGATCAAAGAAAGACATCTCCATTCAACTACTGGAAAATCAATGTAACAAATTTTTTTTTACTTTATCAAAATTAGGGATGGGGACATTTTCTCACCAGCCAGCAGTACTACAGCAAGTACACCATTCTCATAAGCAGGGTCAATTTATGATGGAAAAAAAGGTAACCAAACTCTGGATTTTAAGATTGAAAAACCGTGTTTCTGTACAATAATTTCTTCCAGTAATAATTTACTCCAATCTTAAAAAGAGATAGGAGTGCTTATTTTTTCCCCCCATTTTCTATATATGATAAAAATTCATTCAAAAAAGTATTGAAAACAAGATATTTTCACAAAATGCTATTTTTCATATTTTTATTATTTCAGTTTTTTTTTAATTTATTCATTTATTATGTTTATTTATGTTATTTCTCAGTATATAATTTTAGGCCAGCTGTACTGCCGGATATTTGCAATATCCGGCATATTGGCCAGATGCAATATAAAGAATTCAGAAGAAACTCCTATTAAAAGGAAAAGATTATCAGAAAGTAAGCACCCAAAGAGAAAATTTAACCCTTTCGCGCCGACTGTCACGTATATGTGCCAGCAATAAACGTTTAAATATAATTACAGAACCGTTTAAATACTCACTCTACGGAACATTATTAAACAACACGTTGATATTTCTGTAATTTCATGGATTTAGGGTTAATAGCAAAAAATTTTCCAGCCTTGGACAGAAGTGAAAGAGACTGCCGGTCTCAAAGATAAGTGGGCGTTTGCGCTTCCCCGTCGCGAAGGGGTTAAACGAAAGAGTAAAGCTTTGAAACAAAAAGTTTTAAAGTTTTCTGAAAATAATTCGTCTACAGAAGCAGTTGAACTGGAAATGATTGATCAATTAAAACAGAAATTTAGAAAACTAAGGACCGAGGTGTAAAAGTACAAACTTTAACCATTTTACCTAAAAAATGGCCTGTGATAAGAATTCAAAAGGAATTTAGAGCCAGTAAATACATCATAAGAAAATCCAAAAACCTGGTAAAAGAAAAGGGTATTCAACTGCAAATTTTAAAACCTAGCAACATTCTTATCAGTAATAATTTATTTTAATGAAAAGCTAATAAGAGCACCACAGTATAACTCGAGACTATCTATAGCAATGAATATGGATAGCAACTTGGAAATAGTAAGAGAGAATTCATAAAGGAAAATCAATAACCCATGTAGGTAAAAAAAATTAAAATATAATAAAAATTCATCTATTCAGTCTAGTTAATGCACTTTCTTATAATGCTGTTTCCCATCACCTTTTGTTACACATAAACATTCATAAAAATTGCAAAATGCATATGTAGGAAACTGGAAAAAAAATTAATTTCAAATGTTCTTGAAATTTCAAAAATAAATAAAATTTACTAAAAAATCTGTAAATTCCTAATTTTAATAGGGAGGGACAAATGTCAACCCTTGCTTCCTTTTGAAGTACTCCCAATAAAAGTATTGTAAAACATTGGGGGATTCCATGTCTAATCAACACAGAAAATGGCACTTTGCAACCTGACCCTCTCCAATTTTTTTAAAACTTGGCACAGTTGTTGTACACTGTGACCTGTAGCCAAATATCAAATTTCCACCTTGTTTTTTTCAAAAGTTACAAATTTTTAAACTTTTTAAAAAAGTGAAAAACTTTAAAGACCTCATAAAACAGCCTATAACTTCTGTTCTAATTATGCTATTGAAATGAATGAGGCCTCGTTTTAAAGCTCTTAGTGTGAGCTTTCCAGGGGATATGTAACATGGTGAAGAGACTGGAATACAGACATCTAGGTCATTTTACCTTGAATATCTCAAAACATGTCCCTTTCGTTTTTCTTGATTTTTTTATATTTTAATCACCTATTATTGTTTTATAAGATTACAGGTTTTCAAGCTGTCACTGGCAAAACTTTTTAAGTTATGAATTTTTAAAGAAATAACATTCGTATCCAAGTGCAATGCAGTACTATCTATTTAATATTGTTATTAGTTTTGATTTAAAACAATGACCAAATTTTCATTATTATTTACCTACACAAAAATTACGTAAAGCAGACATTTTGGCACAGCCATTTTGTTATGTATAAATATACATGTTTTTATACTTTTACGCCCGATATGTTTTTCATGCACTGTATAAATTAATTTTGTTTACTATTGATTTTTTTTTTTTTTTTTTCATTGCCAATGTTGTTGATTCAGTGTCTTGTGTTGAAATTGCATATAAGTTCTTCCTGTAACAGTGTTTACATCAACTATGTTGGTTTTTGGTACTGTCAAAATGTCTTCCTTTACAGGATATGCATAAGATGGCGAGGGTCCGTGTGGATGCAGGAACATAATTTTAACTTCTTCAGTTTCTTTAAAGATGTTCAACACACAGACAACCCACCCATTTCCCTCATATATACACGTTACGAATCCCCGAATGTCAGTCAAGGGCAGATTATGTTCACTTGATATATACGCAGTTTTAAGCATTGTGGCTCTTGAATATACTTTTACGGTTAAGCTGTTCTTCTTCAATGGAATGAAGCAATGTAGCTGTTGTGTATTGCAGATAGTTTTAGCAATTTCAAAGCGATGTTGTAATATTTTTTTTTCTGCTTCATGTTGGCATTCGGTGAAAATAGCTAAGTTGCAAATCTCAATATTTTTAGTTGCCCAGTCATACAACTGGTGAGGTGTCATTATCTGTGAACTGTAGGGCTTTTGCAAACTAGCACCAGCTGCTAGTCTCTTGACACTCTCTCCCAAACTATCACAAGGACTTTTGCCATGTGAGGTAGTGTAAAAATGCCACTCTGCTGGTACACCAAAATCTGTTTTGTGATGGCAAAGATTTATGAAATTTTTTTGGTTTTTATAGTGTGCAGCTGCACCATCTGAAAAATAAAAAATGTGCTTAGGTTTACCTGAAATTTTTTTTTCTAGTAGATAAGTAAGTGTTTTTGGAAGAGATGAACTGCTGCAGTATCATGCTGCAGGAATTCTGAGATTGCAATATAGCTGATGTGTTGAATATTTTCGATACCTTTATAATAAATTACGAAAGGATGTATTGTGGCTTGTGCATTATTCCAGTGGAAACCTTGTGCAGCATCTTGAAGCACAAAGGAATAATTTTCAGCAAAGTAGCATATTACTAAAAATTCACCTTCTTGTAATTTTGATTTTATTTCATTTTGGAAAAGTGCGTATTCCTCAGCTATAAAAGAATGCTTACAAAGAATTTTTAGTTTCTGCATGAAAGAGTACACAAAATCATCTGTTGATTTAGTTATCCCCTTTCGTGTAGAGCGATCTATGGATACCCACTGGTTAAATATAATTTCTTCTATACCTTTAGAATTAAACAGCTCAGAAAGATCAGACTGAAGTTTCTCTGTTGCTGGAGAGAACATGCAATCACCAAAGAAACAAGCTGGTAAAGGTGGATTACAAATAATATTTGCTATGCTTTCATTATATGCTGCTAGTATTTGCTATGTTTCATTACACTACCTATGCTCTTACATCCATCCAGCATTAGCTTTACATTATGAGTACAACTTGCACCAGCAAGAACACAGTTTTTGGGTCTTAATTCACAAAATTTTTGAAAAACCAATTTTCAGATCTGGGTGTTTATTTTCAAGCTTAAGTCTATCTGAAGCTTATATTTTCTTAAGAAAATATAAGCTTCTTTCACCTTACTTAAGATTAATCTTTTCTGCAAGTGTGTACGTTGTCCTTGAATAACCACAGAAACAAAATCTTTTTTGCCTGGCATGCAACGCCTGAATTCATCAGACATATAAAACTCTTTTACTGTATTTAAAATGCCTTCATGCAAGATTTTTCCTGGTTTCAGATGTGGGATTGCTAAAATTCCCCTTTCACTAATTGTTTTGCTTTACGCACTATGTAGTTTGAAGCACCAAATTCTTTCTGAATCTTTCTAATCTCCAACTTTTTGGAAGAACTGTCAATATTTGAATTTTTAGACTTCTATCATTCGTTGATTTAAATTTCTCTTTTAACTGTAATATCATTTCCCTCTCTGGATCTGCTGGTATTTCATCTGCACTCTCACAACCAATAATTTTTCTTTCTAATGCAGAGGCAATTCTTTTAATTTTTTTCTTCGGATAACTTTTTTCTTTTATCCTGTTCTTCCTTGAGGGACTTTCCCCTAAACATGGAAGACTATCATTTAGCAAACTCAATGCAGCATCAGGAGCACAAGGGTCATCTGGAAATTCTTCAGACTACTGCAGAAGTTCCTGCTTCTTTTTCAGTTTTTCTTCTGTAATGTTAGGCATTTTACTAAGTTTTGTATGATAATATATACATATTTTGTAGTTTATAGAAATAGTAGAAATTTTTTCTACCATCCAATTTTGAACAGTGCGTAAGTTTGTTTTTATTTTTCTGTGTCCTTTTAAATTAAAAGAATTGCAGCAACATATTGCACTTGAAAAATTATATATTCTCACTTAAGTCAATTTCATTTACATACAGCAATAATTGCACATGTATTATAACTAATCATAATAATAATTAGAACATAAAAGAACCGATCATTCACATTCAAATGTGTGCTGTAAGCTAACTCATTACTCAGAACAACTGCATAGTTTCGATGACATCAATGTCAGCCAATGAGATCTCTGGGAGATCTCACAGGCTAGCAATTTAGCATTTTTAATGCTAGATTTAGCATTTTTTATTGTGATACAATATAAAAAATTTCACTCTATCATTTAATAGGAAAATTAACATTAAAACAAACTTAGTTAGAATTTTTATATGTAAGTTTTTAATATACAATTTCATTTAAAGAGACAACAATAATAATTATAAAATGAAAATTTATTTACTCATAAATGGTTAAAGATGTAAATTTGGGCACAGTTTTTATAAATAAAATTGTTGTTAGATTGTTTTGATAAGTGAAGGGGAAAAGAAAAACAATAGTACGTGATAATGCTCTGCAGACATCTATCATTGTTGTTTCTTTAAAAATTCATAACTTAAAAAGTTATGCCAGTGACAGCTTGAAAACCTGCAATCTTATAAAACAATAATAGGTGATTGAAACAAAAAAATCAAGAAAAACGAAAGGGACAAGTTTTGAGATATTCAAGGTCAAGGGACCTAGATATTTATATTCCAGTTTTGGCATCATGTTACATATCCCTGGAAAGCTCATACCAAGCACTTTAAAATGAGCCCATATTTATTTCAGTAGCATAATTAGAACAGAAGTTATAGACTGTTTTATAAGGTAAAGTATATCATTTTTTGCACCTTTTTAAAAAGTTTAAAAATTTGTAACTTTTGAAAAAACGAGGTAGAAATCTAAAATTTGATATTTTGCTATAGGTCATAGTGTACAACAACTGCGAAATTTTTTTTTTTAAATCGGAGGGGGTTGGGTTGTGAGCTGTGTTGATTTGACATGGAATGGCCCATTATCAAAATTCTTTGTTTTGTTTTGATTTGATAATATTCAATCTCAAAACCTTTTTTTTAAGACTGCAAATTGTTTTTAATAAAAAAATTAATATTTTTATAGTTCGGAGGGTGGAGTGGGGGCGTATAAAACTCCTCAAACGAAAGTGTTATGAAACATTATAAAAATTCTTTGTTCACTCAAAACACTGCTTTAAAATAAAAGTGAAATGTTAATTCAAAATACAGAAATTCTTTTTGGTGCTATAGTTAAATTGAGATGTTAGAAATTTTCTTAAATTTATTACTCAAAAAGCCATGGTGGTCCCAGGCTGGAACTTTCAGATATTCTCAACAACAGGTAGAAGAACAACATAATTTTTTTTTTCAAAACAATTGAAGATGCAGTTTTTGAAATTTTATATTAAAATTTAAAATGGTGACTTTAAATTTTAAAATTTCAATAATTTATTCATGTAGCATATCATATGAAATGACAACTTGTGTAATTTCTCTAGATACTTAAATGAAGTCTCTACTATAATTAGAACAGAAACTAGAGCTAATTTTGTGGTGCAAGAATTCCTAAAATTTGATGAATTTCACACATTTTAAAGTTAAATTAAATATTTCGAAAACTAATAGTGATAAGGACTAAAAATTTCACATTCATTGGTTTTTCTATAGATGCAACAAATGTACCAAATTTTATTGGATTCAGAGGGGGTCGAGTTGAAAATCCCAATATTTTGGTTCATTTGATATGGAATGACCCATCTTTATAAAATTGAGTTTTTTTTCTTCTTTGAAACAAGAATGAAAAAGATAAATTCTGTTAGAAATTACAATGAAAGCTAAAAGTTGTCACAATATTTTTATGTATTTCATTTTAATTTAAAGGGAAAAACTATTTTAAAACTAGCGAAAATTGTCCCACTGCGGCCCTACTTCTTCCCTCTATGCAGAGCCTAAGACATTTGGAGACCCTAGGCCAAGCACTCTTTGGGGGCCCCAGTGGCGGATCCAGAAATTCTCTTTTGGGAGGGGCTAAATTTTGAAAAAAACTTATTTTACCCAAACAAAATATACAATAAAGCAAAATTTTAGTCTAAACCAATGTAAAAACTTTTGGGAGGGGCTAAGTGATTAAAAAAGATCACTTTACATATACAAAGTGCATAATGAAGCAGAATGTTACCCTTTAGTAAATTCTTTTGGGGGGGCTGAAGCCCCTTAGCCCCTCCCCTGAATCCGCTACTGGGGGGCCCCTATACAGTTATACCTTGTTGATACATATTGTCACAGGGTACAAATTTTTGTTGTAAATAAAGAGGGGGGGCCACTTTTGTTCAATAAATTTTTTACTTTTAAGTCCATAAAATTCTAATGCTCAGAAGTTATGCTTCAGATGAGGTCACATCCCTGAATGCTCCATTGTAGAATGCTTTGGACCTTAACACGACATTTCTTCCATCCCTGAATACAGTGTTAAACAAGCACTTTATCACAGTGGAATGCATTGTAAAATTGCATCAATTTATTTATTGTCATTCATGTTTTTGTGCTAATTTTTTTTAAGAGCTCAAAACTATTTAAATCATTTTGGGTCCCTAAAACTTGGGGGCCCTAGGCCAAGGCCTAGTTGGCCTGTGCAGTAATCAGGGCCTGCCTCTACGCTTACAGGGTCCAAGGACCCAGTTATCATTAGAAGGGCTTTGATTGCTTCATATAGATGCACTCCATAGAAAAATTGGCTATAATTTTACTGCGCTCTCATAGAATTCTATACATTTTATAACAGATTTTAGTATGGGTAACTGCTATTTATAAAAGCTGAAAGTTAACCCGGGTCCCCCCCCACACCCAACAAAACCAGATTCAAATTCAGAAGATATTGAATAATAATTACTCTATGAGCACCAGGAACAGTGAAACTTGTCAAGCTAAAGTTTGTTAATTCAATATCTGGAAGATCACTTGTAGCACCGCTGGTGCTGGCAGGGGTGTGTAGCAATCCAGGAATATTCATTTTTAAGATGAAACTGCAACTATCTTTAAAGGAAAAGAAATGCAAGTGAGAAACAAAAATAACTTAGCTAGACATGAAAGAAAATGATCGTTTTCAAAAAAATGTATCTAGTTATAACGTAAAAAATACTTGCACTCCAAAGTCTTGAATCACTCAAAAGCAATATTAGAAGACAAAGAGAATACACAAACCGGAATGACAGCGTCTACCTGCGGTCTATACAGACTTGAAGCATAGGCTAATTATCGACGTATTTTCAAAGAGAGCTAAACGAAATTTATCTGTATGATGACGCTGTGAATCGTAATTACTCGCCTTTACGCAGCGCTACATTGCATGGCCATGTATCGCTATCAGTCGTTAGAGGACGCTTGTGTAGCTAATTTTTAAAACTGGGTGAAGTATTTTATGCGATTTCGCCCATTTATTGCTAGTCGATGATCTTCCTATTGCCTTAAGTCAGAGGACGCCTGTTACTGTTTGTTTTTGTATCAATGTTGTTGCCAACTGCCGTCTACTAAAAGAAAATATTCTTCTAAAAGATAAAGGTCGTGTTCTGTCAAATTTCCATGAATATTTCCTTTGTCTTTGCTAGTAAAAACTGTCATTCTGGGCGCGTTCGATAATTTACCGGTTGTGCACCGGTGCATAACCAGAGCGTTCAAAAAGGAAGAGCGTTGGGAGGAGCTTTAAAAATAAGCCTGTTCTAAAACGTTTCGGTTAGTGTTGTGCTACTCACTCAAGAGGCGGTTCAAAAGACCTATTCAATCGGGCAAAAGAGGGAGTACTTCGTTTTCCCGATTTGAAGTGGTTCAAAAATTCTGAGGAGCCTCAGTGAGGTAGAAGAGGCGATGAGTAATGGAAAGAGGATAAGCGGGTTTGAAGTAGCTCCAAGGACGTACCCAGAAGGGTGGTCCAGGGGGTCCGGACCCCCCCGAAATTTCAGTTTTTGTTAACAAAATAAGAATGATGACGTCTTTTTGTGAAAAATCCTGCTTTTTTCACCGTTTGGACCCCTCCGAAATTTTTTTCTGGGTACGTCCTTGAGTAGCTCGCTCGTAATTTCGTTCGGGTTCAGCTTTGAACGGTAAAAGGGGAGAGGGGAAAAGGCGGGGCATTGGTGACGCGTTAGCGTTTGGAAGAAAGAATGAAGACTGATTTACGATTAGGGGGAGAGAGCTTGCTTTGATGCTTTTTTTATTTTTACTTTGTCCGCTATGCATAAGGTGACCAAACGTCCCCATTTTCCGGGGACTGTCCCCATTTTCAGGACGTTTTCAAAATTGTCCCCAGAATGTAAAAATGGAACTGGGGACAATTTTTAATTAGTACATTGTTTTTCAATTAAATTAGTGTTAATTATTGCATTAATTATAAATGTCCCCAGTTTTGTGCTCAGAATCGGGGACATGTCCCCGATTCGCGATCTCTGGACTTGAATACGCCATCTAGCGGCCTAACTAGAACTACTATGTGGCAGGCTTGCCTGGCTAGCTCAGCTCAGCTTACATACTTACATATTACTGTTTTGAGACGCGCTTATTTTAAACGTGTGTAATTATTGTTTTTTTTTTTTTTTGCCAAAATATATTATGGGTAACGACAAAGTTAATTGCTGTGTTCCTCAGTGTGATTCTAAGGGGAGAGATATTCCTCGACCCAGTTTCCACAGATTTCCGTCAATTAGAAATCAAAACAATTCATCCGAAGCGATCACGCGGAAGCTTAGGAAACAATGGATTAACGCTCTAAAAATTGGCAAAAAAGTATCGGACAGAATGGTTGTTTGTGGAAAACATTTTCTTGAGAGTGATTTTATACCAAGGAGCAGGGCTTAATTTGGGCTGGAGCTCAGCTCCGGTACTTCTTTTTTTTGAGTGAATTTTTACATATTAGGCAAACACAACCACCGGACGCTCATGAATATTGGGCTCCGGAGCCTACCATTACATATTAATTTGTCATTTTTACGCTTTTCACACACATATCGATTTTAACAGGCACACCAAACAGTGGTGTTGCCAGTGGTTAAAATACTAATTCGTTTCGCCTCAAACCAATTCTAGCATCCTGAAACCGATTTCAGTCAGCTTAGGAGAAGCCGATCTATTTGTGACGTACCTTGGTGCCCAACCCGTAGCTTCCTTTTAACCAAAACCAAAACTGCTGCGGAATTTATTCAGATTTTTCGAGTCGTTTAGAATCGCGAAAGTTCTAAAGATCTTTAGTTTTCGTAACTCTGAATACGCAAGGTGATTAAGATGGGCTTGCCAGGCGCTTTTGAGTTTGTAAGCGTCAATAAATAATAAAGGATATAAATACTCAAAATGTTGATTACGGATAATTACTAATTTAGTTAATTAACTAAAATTTTTATTTTTATTATTTCATTTGTTTAGATATTTATTTAATAAATTTGTACACATATGGACAAACTAAAAAGTAATTGTATACTAACGCAATTCCTAAATATAAACAAAAAATACTAATTGTAATTAGCTTAATTAATTTTAGAAGTTTTGGGGGTCTTTTGCAGGGATCATGATATTTTCGAAAATGTCAAAAATATCAGATACTTTGATATACTGTAAAATCACTTATTTTCGCGAGCCGTGATTTTCGCGAAAATGAAGATGTCGGTAATTTCGTGAATTTTATATGAATAGAATCGAAATTTGAACCGAAAATGCTTCACGAGGCTTTAATTTTCGCAATTACGACAGGTTCGCGGAAGTCGAGAAAATTAAAGCCCCAATTGCATACCCATTTCAAGTGCCGAATGTGAACGAGGATTTTCTACCATGAACTTAATTTGTACTTCCCAACGTGCTTCACTTAGCATTGAAACTTTATCAAATTTGATGTTCATTAGATTAGTCGGTCCTCCGATCAACAAATTTGAACCAGAATCATGTGTTCGTTCATGGTTAGCTTATGGTCGTCACAGAACTATTGATACTCAATCAAAAGCCAGGAGAGAAAAAGAGGAAGCTCCTGATTTATTAGCTCTGTGGAATATTTTTAATTAACACACAGGTATGTGTATTTAAAAAGAAACTCAAATTACATCATACCAAATGCCACATTTTTAACAAGCAATTGTTCAACAAATGTTTAACATTTTCTAAGTAATTTGAATTTTCTTGAATTTCCTTGTCTTCATAATTATGGTATATAAATTTCTTTGTTTCTTCAAGTGTTAAAAAGCCTCACCATGGCACAGTGGTTATATCACTGAAAATGGTAGACGGTCGAAGTGTGATGGTCCCGGGTTTGGGTCCCATCGCGCGTTCGTCGATCTAACGGTCTGGAGTTTTGGTAGGTTTTCTCCAGATGTAACGTGAATACGCGTTAGAACCCCTTAGAAAGTCCTCCTACCAAGGCATCCCTCATCTTAGGCAGATACCCCTCGCGCAGGTTTGCCTTAATCACACACACAATCAAGTGTTAAAAATTATGACATTATTTCTTTCACTTGTTTTTATTAAGTATTTCAATCACTTCTACATTACTTAAATTTTTTTTTAACTTTATTTCTTTTACTTAGGAGAAAATAAAATTACTTTACATGTTACGCCGCAAAACGTGCAAAAATCTAAAATCTGCACAAGGTCTGCTCCCAATTTGCAGATTTTGGGTCTTCTAATGTACACCCTCCAAAAAAAGTATTCGAGCAAAAGAGAAATTTCCTATTTTAGATTTGCGAATAATAATTGAGTTTTTGAAAAACGCACAACCTGACTGAAATATTGAAATTCATATTTATACATAGCCTAATTCGTATTCTATGATAAATTATGTTTAATTTGCGAAACCAACGTAGGAAATTTATCTCTTGCTCGAATACTTTTTTTGGAGGGTGTATATTGTTCATATTTCTTCATGTTAATTTCAGATCATTTATTATTAACCGTTTTGTGAAATATTTATTTGTGTGATTATGGCAACGCTACGCTAGGGCGATCTGTCAAGGATGGCGGATGCCTTGGTAGGAGGACTTTCTAAGGGTAAAATAAAATAATAAAAACATTTTGTAAAATAACACCATAAAGATTACTTGATTACTTTCTAAAGGGTTCTAACGCGTATTTACGTTACATCTTGAGAAAACCTACCAAAACTCCAGACCGTTAGATCGACAGCCGACCGTTAGATCGATGGGACCCGAACCCGGGACCTTCACACTTCGGCCGTCTACCATTTTCACTGATATAACAACTGTGCCATGAAATAATAAAAATATGTCAAATACTATTTCACGGGAAAATATTTGAATTATTATTTTAATTGAATGTTCTACCTATCCCTAACTGAAGAATAGCTCGGACTTACATTACGCCGCTGTATTGAGCATAAACTCGAGAATATTAGGGCTTCGGTACTTCTTTTGATAGAAATTAAGCCCTGCCAAGAAGTATGCAATAATATACTTTGCCGTTTTTTCTTTAATGTTTGAAAGATCTAGTCATAAATGCTTGGATTAATTTTATGAACACAATTCCAAATGCATGTCCTAAATGATTTCTATGCTATTTATATTGATTTCTATATTATTTATATGTATACTTTAATATGTACATTTAAAGGTTCTATACTATCCTGTAAATCGACAGGTTTTTGACATGTGGTGTTAAAAAAGTCAAAACCTCCGTGTTAGATTTAACAAAATACCAATCTAATGTTACATATTAAACGTTTTCTAGGATTTATATACTTAATTTGAAGCTAATAGATCAATATATTAATGTTACCTCTAAAAAGAGAAAATAGACATAAAAACGGCCTTGCTTAATGCAGGCACAACTATTGTCGGAACAAGCTACCCGTCACCGAGCACATTTGTTTATATCCTACAGCGCCCCCTTTAGGTCGTTGAGATCGCGAATTCTGACTACAAAAATCTGGTCACCTTAGCTATGCACGGCCTTTTGGCTATCATCATCATCATCGAATTGTTCTTGAAAGGAGCGCCTGTTCCATGACGGTTTAACTCCAGTTGTTTGATGAGTAGTTATACATCGATGGGACATGTAAGAGAAAATGCAGTATCAGAACATACATAATAGAAAAGGTAAATAGTAATATATATTAGAGCAAATCAGTATGAGAATAATGCAAAATGAAAATAAATTATATACAATATATACAAGGGACTCTAGAAGACAATGTCAAGGGTGGGACAAGATCAGGACTCACAAATAGGGAAGTCGTAATTTGGAAGAAAAGGTACTGAGAATTTGTGCTATAATCCTACTCATTAAGCAGGAGGACAGCTTTAGGCCGTGTCCGGTTGTCTGAATCGCGGAAGTCATAATCAGGGATTTCTGCAATTAGTTCATTTGGTAAGTTATAGACTTTGTCATAAAAGTGTTGGGCTTGTTTTTTAATAATTTCGTACATGGAGGGAATCATGAGATCTCTACGTATAACCGTGTTTCTCATGTATCTATGAGCATGTCTAATTTTTCGCAGTATTTTGTTGTGTTGAGTTGTGATTAAGTTTAGATTTGTTTTCGCAGCATAACCCCAAATGGGGCTAGCGTATGTACCTGCAGGGAGGACAATCATGTTGTACAGTTTTCGTTTGTTGGGAATGCTAAGTTTGCTTTGGTATAGTAACTTTGAGATAGATTTTTCGGCCGCAATCATTTTGTTACGGGCGTAGGTGGCCTGTGCCTTCCAAGTCAGTCTGGAATCCAGCATGACTCCCAAATACTTACAGGTCCTGCCCCATTCAACTCTTTGGTCATTAATATATATTGGTTTCGCAATCTTGCGGGATCTAGTGAAGTGAATGGCCTGACACTTAGAGGGATTTACTTTTAATTTCCAAGTGGCAAACCAATCTTCAAGTGTGTCAATGTGGTGCTGAATTTTGTTGACCATAGTGTCAGGGTGTGTGGATCTGGACATTATAGCCGTATCGTCTGCATATACTGCTAAAGATGTGTGAGAATCTCTTGGAATATCATTTATGTAGATGTTGAACAGTGTAGGACCAAGGAGTGATCCTTGTTGTACACCAGCCTCAATAGGAGTGTGATTGGAGTAAGTGTTGTTGATGCGGACGGAGAACTTTCGATTTCTCAGATAAGAGTTAATCAAATGAATCAACGCGTCCGGCGTGTTTATAGTGATTAGTTTGTAAATAAGTGAGTTATGGCAGACGCGGTCAAAAGCTTTGCTAATGTCCAGCATTACTGCTCCGGTGGATTCCTTGAGGTTAAAGCCCTCAGAAAGAAATTCCACTACTCTGAGGAGCTGGTGAGTGGTAGCATGTTTGGGCCTAAAGCCAAATTGCTCAGGAATGATGATGTTGTTATCCCGCAAATGAGAGCTAAGTCTCCTCAGGATAATTTTTTCAGCTACTTTACTGAGACTGCTCAGAAGGCTAATGGGTCTGTAATTTTCTGGGATAGCCAGGTTACCAGACTTAGGAATGGCACAAACAATGGCCGTTTTCCAAACATCAGGAAAAACTTTGAGATCGAGAATTGTGTTTATGATTTGAGTTATAAGATCAAGAATGTTATGTGGGATATTTTTAAGCATAAGATTAGTTATGTTGTCTATGCCGGGGGCTTTTTTATTGTTAAGTTTGCTAATTATTTCGCTTACTTCTAAGTTAGTAGTAAGGGGTAAGGACTGAGTCGGGGGACGACTTAGAAAGTCCTCAATCTGAGCCTTGATATCTCTATCAAAATCAGGGTTAACGAGATCAGAGTGTACAGTGAATTGTTGCTTGTAAGCTTGCGCTAGAGTGTTGGCTTTGTCCTCATCCGTGTAAGCAATACCTGAAGGGCTCTGGAGAGGGGGAAATCGTATTTTTTCCTCCGAAATCTTTTAATTATTTTCCAAACATCGGACTCGTCTTGATTTAGTTCTTCTAGAAAAGACTCCCAGCGCTCTTGACGATGTATGTAGAGAGCCTCTCTAGCTAGGAATTTTTGTCGATAATAATCTTGTTTATGTAGGGGGGACTTAGTGCGTTGGTAAAGACGCCTCGCTCTGTTCCTATCCCTAATCTTTTGTTTGATATCAGCAGGGAGGAGATTGAAGTTGTTATAAGGGCACTCGTAAGAGGCAAGATTTTTGGCAGTGGTTAAGGTATCATTTAAATCTTTAATTGCAGAGTTAAGTGAGGTGGGAGAGTCAAGATGCAAGTTTTCAAACTGAGCATCCAACAAAGACTCGGTGTAAATTCTCCAATTAGTACGAGTGTATGTTTTCTTAATTGGAGGAGAGTGGAAGAGCAAGTCAACACTAATATGAATGGGAAGGTGGTCAGAGTCAAACATGTCTATTGTACGAGCTGCAGTGTTATAATGAAAGTCTTTGGTGAGACAGAAATCAATAAACGAGGGATTACCTTGGGAGTAATGAGTGGGGGTGGTTGTTTTAATTAGCGCGATGTTGTTATCAGTGATAAACTTCAGGAGCTGACGGCCCCTACTACAGGTGCGAACGCAGTTCCAAGCAGTGCTGTGAGCATTAAAATCCCCAGCCATAATGACGTGGGGGTGGGAGTTAATTAGTGTTAATAAGTCTTGAGCGGGTAAGTGTTCGTTAGATCGGATGTAAATGGAGCTAAAGAGGAAGTTATTTTGGTTTATATTAATAATGACATTTGTGCACTCAAGCCGAGTGAAATTTATGTCCAATTGTCTGCTAATGAGGCTCTTTTTTACATAAATAGCTGTGCCGCCACGGCGTCTCTGAGAAGTTTGGGTAGGAGTGTTTTGGTAAAGATTGTAGTTAGCGATGTTGTAATTTTTGTTTGGTCGGAACATTGTCTCTTGTAAGAGGACTATATCGAATGCATTTAGAGCTAGGTAGTCCCTAAGTTCCATTATGCGAGGATCCATGCTGTTCGCATTCCAGCAGAAAATATTGAGATTATTTAGATTTTGACCCATGATTTTCGTTGAAGTTACAATGAATTGTGATTATCTCAAATATTTTTAATGCTTTTTCCATATTGTCATCTTCATCATTATTTAAAACTTGTCGAAGGTCTCTAAAGAAGTTTAGTATGTTTCTGAGGCCTATTGCTTCATTTAGCTCTCGCAGAGTTTGTATAATTTCGAAAAAACTAAGCGTATTAGTTTCATTGTTTTGTTTCTTATATTTTGTGTTTCTCTTTATTTTTCTAGTTTTGTTTACAGGTCGCCGTTTAGTTTTAGTGGTGGCACCACTAGTCCTGTTTTTATTCGTTTGTTTACTAGTTTGGGGTTGGATTTTAGTCGTTTGCTTGGAGTTGTTTGTATTATCAGGTTGAATGTTTACAGCCTTGCTAGCAGTATTTGTGTCTGGTGTTGTTTTGGTGACCGTTTGAGCCTGGGGGGACTTCAGCCGGAGCTTCAGTCTCCTCAAAGGGTTCTGGGTCACTGAAAACAGAACAGTCAGTGTGAGACTCATCGTCCAAAAGTTTGAATCTGTTGTGATGTGCAAAATTTGACTGTTTAGGAAGAGTTTTGGGAGTATGTTTGTTTTGGGTTAGAGTATTTGTTTTCAAAACTGAAGCGTAAGAAACATTGCTATTTACTTTCTTGCTGTTGAAGCTAGGTCAAGAATTTTTGTTATTTTTCGAGTTAGTCAAGTTTTGAGTTCCCCTAGCAAGAGCGGGGGCAATTGACTTTTCCCTCTATTATAGGGATTTTTAGGGCAGCCAGCGTAATTAGCGGGGTGGGGGCCACTGCAGTTAGCACAAGTGGCGTCTCTAGAATCCTTAGGCAGAGTGCAGTTTTTGGCTAAATGAGGGCCGGCACATCTGAGACATTTTGGGCTTAATTTGTAGGTAAGCGAGCTGTGCCCGAAGGCTTGACAATTATAACATTGTTTGAATGGTTTGGATTTTTGAGTCTCAACTTTGACATCAATACCATTAAAATCAGTTATTTTGTATATATCCTCAAAGTGCGGAGAGTTTCTCACAGTCACAACAAAGAGGGGGAGTGGCAGATTAGTTGTTTTGTTTCGTATATATGCTACTTTGAGTGGATGAAAATTCTTTTCCTTTAAAAAGTTTTCAATTTCCTCAATGGGAGTGGAAGTGGGGATACCCTTTAAAACGATCTTTTTCGGTCGCTCGATCCTGGGATCAATTGTGCTGAATTTGATGTTTTTTGTTTCAAGATAGTCCTGCACCTTACGGTAGTGTGCAATGTTTTTTGTTCTGATCCTAAGTAGTTCTTCATGATATGTCGGTTTTTGGGGCTTCGCCCAAGATATCCTTGAGTTCGCGAATCATATCCATCCAGTTGCCGACAATTTCGACATAAAATGTGGAGCCTCTAGTATTTTCTTCGTTTTGGTTCCCTTGTGTACCAGATATGGAAGTGTCCATATTGGCTGAGTTTAAATCTGGGGTTTGGGCGTTCGTAGTGGCACACCCAGGATTTTAGTTTAGGGAGGGCTGGGGCAACAAATACTGATGAACTCGGTTATAGTGACCTGGATTATAGTAATAATTCTCTTATAACGTCAAAATATTTTTTACCACTTCTTCATAGAACACAAGCCCACTATCAACGTAACTCCCCAAGATAACACCAAGACATCGGAAGGACACACAGAAGATGTCATTGATAGGATACACGGATATCCTGTGCAGATCCCAAAATCATCAAAAAATGTCTTTAAGACGTCCGATACAAGTCTAAATGTCACTCCTATACATATCCACAGGACATCCCAAAAAGAACTTAATTGGGCAGCTGGAGGATAAAATTTCCATGAATATTTCCTTTCTCTTTGCTAGTAAAAACTGTCATTCTGGGCACGTTCGATAATTTACCGGTTGTTCACCGGTGCATGACCAGAGCGTTCGAAAAGCCAGAGCGTTGGGAGGAGCTTTAAAAATAAGGGTGTTCTAAAACGTTAAACAGGACACTCAAATCCCTAACATGTCCTGTGGCTATCCTATAGACCAGGGCTTCCCAACCTTTTTAGCTGGCGGACCCCTTTTTCAGGCAAAAATCCACGGCGGACCCCTGTAAGTTAAGCGCACAGTAACTGGTAAAATTCAGCTCGAAGCCCATTGGAATTGAAAACTCCATAATACAAGTGCCATTTTTTTCTATAACCCCACGACGAATCAAGAGTCTGATTTAATGATGAATGGAAATAAATTTAAACTAACTACGTTTCCATTAGCGTAACGTTTCCATCATGCGTAAAAGGTTTCTACGCATCGAGCGCTGTTCAAAGGTGGCCACAGACCCCCTAGAAAGAGCCGGCGGACCCCTAAGGGGTCCGCGGACCACAGGTTGGGAAGCCCTGCTATAGACCATTGTAGGACATTTTTACATCCTTTATTTGTCTTGTGGCCTCCTTTTTTCACCCTCTGGACATCTTTTTGAGCATTACAGGATAGCTACAGGACACTTTTACGTCCTCTGCCCTTTGACCACTACAGTATAATCACAGTATACCTTTTAAATCCTGTACAAAGCCTCTGGCCATCCATTTGACTATTGCAGTATAATAACAAGACACCGAAAGAGAAGCATAGCATACAATTGTGAATTTCCTTTCACTTAAGTATAAAAATATAACAATAAGTAAACGTAATCTTACTTGGTAAAGAATGAATACGATAAAATTCTAATCCTCAGAAACACTAAATTAAAATCAGTATACTGATTAAACAGAACCTTGTGATTTTTTCTTCGTATAAGCGTTCTAGGAATCCATTTTTTAAATAAAGTTTTACATACCCAGATAGCACAAACTTATCCAGAACACTCCTAGAAGACGTCATATAGGCAAACTGACATGTCCATTAAACATCCAGGATTCGTCCGATTCTCGTCCATTTTACGTCAATATGGCACTATAGGACGCCCATATGACGTCTTATAGGCATGCATATGGACGTAATAATGGATGTGTTTGCCTATTTATAGACCTTTTACGGTAAGGTGACCAAACGTCCCCATTTTCCGGGGACAGTCCCCATTTTCTGGGCGTTTTTCAAACGCCGCAGGATACCTGCCAGTGGCAGGTATCTTGCCACTGGCAGGTGATAGATAGATACCGTGAGATGATACCAGATACCGTAGATCCAGATACCGTGATGCAGGTATCTGGATCACGGAGAGTGATCCAGATTCCGAGGATACCTGCCAGTGATTCAGATATCCTCAGATATCCTCGTGAATTGTGCTCTTAATTTTCAGATATCCTCAGAATGTCCTCAGATATCCTCGAGATTCTCCTTCGAATTGAGATACTCGAATTTCGGGATAAGTTTGTGCTCTTAATTTTCAAACTGTCCCCAAAATATAAAACAGGAACTGGGGACATATTTTAATTATTGCATTGTTTTTTAATTATTTGATGTCAGAATCATTGATCATTGTTATTTGATGTCAGAATCGGGGACATGTCCCTGAGTCTGACAACAAAACTGTTCAAAAATCTGGTCACCTTATTTTACGGTCGAATCCTGGGCATAAAAAAACCATTTAATAATTTTAGCTAATTTTATGTAATGATTAATTTAAATTTATCGTTACATCTTAATAAAGAATTTTATAAAAATGTTCGTACCTTTTTTTTAAACCAACTTTTAAGTACTTAACCCGCTTCAGATTCGAACCGTTAATCATGGACTTCACAAAAAGTATTTTAAATTTCAAAAGTTCCCGGACAAAAAAAAAAAAAGCCTCTAGAATTTAAATTTTTTAAAAACATTTTTGGGGTAAAATGTAATATCAATAAAAACATAAAATATAATAAATTCATGCGTCGTAAGTACAGTGCTGGGTAAAATGAAAATCAATGACAAAAAGTAACTTTTCCATATTTTGTCCATTTCTGGAATCATACACACATCCATTTTATGTCATATCACTGACATAGTGTGGATCATCTGGAATACGTCCATAAATGGACTTATTCTGGATATTTTAATTCTAGTTTTGGTCTATTCATGGGTATATTCTGGATTTTCCAGATTATGTCCATAAATTTCTCTTATGGATGTCTATGTATAGACATGGATGTCTTATGGATGAGTTGGATCAGAAATAGACCTAAAAGGGACAAGTGTGTTATCTGGGTATGAACTAGCGTTGCTGTCGCCATTGTTATTTCTTATTATTATAAGGTTATTAAATAAGAATGTCCCAATTATTATAAGATTATAAAATAAGAATGTTTTTCTTTTTTCTAACCTAACGTGTCATACCTCCCCTAGTAGCAATGACTGCTCGTTTTCTGGATGGTAGTTCATCCACTCATCGTTAACTCACCGACTCATCGAATTAAGACATTGGCAAGAGCACTTTTGATTTTCTGCAACAGACGAATTTTTATTCATGCATAGAGGTGATGTAGACTAGCAATTTCGCTGATGCGAAACCGACAATCAATGTTTATCCGAAACTGCAGCTCTATAGTCATCAGGCTTTGCAGGTCTCCCAGTGGTTTACATTTTACCAAAATTCCTATAAATATTTGCGTAATTTAATTTAAATGTGCCTTTGCATAATGTAAGGAAAATTTGAACTTCTTGAATTAATCGCACAATTTACTTTAAATTTCTTATATTGTGGTTGGGATCCCCCTTGTCCCCTCCCACAAAATTTGGATTTGAAAAGAAATATTTAGAAAAAAACCCATGTAAGTGTTTATTATATAAAATCGTTTGTAATATTTAAATAATTATAAAAAAAACTGTGTTGAAAACAAGAAAAGAAAATCTATTTTAGCGTCAGCTGCATTATAAGAATAACGGAAACTTCATTAAAATGAGTAACTCTTTTGAAACCTCATTAATGTAAACAGCAAGAAGAGAAAAGAAAAATCAGTTAATTTTTAAAAGTTATCCAAGAAATATGAAAGTTAAAATCACACTAAAATTCCTATACAGTTTGCAAAATTGTTTTTTAATTATTAATTTTGAATATTGTTGCTGCTTACATATATTGGTAAAAATTGAAATTAATTTCTGACCAATCGAATAATTTGACTATAATTAATAATAGCTGAACATCACTTTGTCAAGATTTCATCCCAAATCCCAATCTGAGACTAAAATAACCGCTACTTCGACCTTTGGCTTATACATGACAAGTCTGGATGGTCTTGGGGTAGAGCGTGCGCTCAGGGTTCGGGTGAAGGAAGAATTTTTTTTTTTCAGAAAAACGGAAAGTTAGCATCCAAAAAACGAAAAAAAAAATAATAAACAGAACGGGCATTTTTTGAAAATTTTGCTGCCAGTCGTTTATTTTTTATTAACAAATACAGTTTATCGTGTTCTCATTGTTTTTTTTCTTTATTTCATCACAGTCATCGGAAAACGATGATCGGCTTGATGGCCCCTCGAGAGGACATTTTGTACCAGTTACCGATGAAGTTTCCCCGTTTTTGGGTGAAAAGCCGAGATCGGCCATTACTCGTTCTCCTCTGATTAAACTCACCCGCCTCTCATCGACCGATGGGTTACTGCTACTAGGGTCGTGTTTCTCGTCACGATGACAATAGAAGAATTTTAAATAAATGCTATATAAATTTAATTTTTATCATTTAAAAACAATCTACAATGCGATTCAAACTAAAAATATATATAATAGTGAGACTTACCTGTATTCTTTGATTAAAATATCTATAAAATATATCCAAACGACCGTGTGGTATAGTCAACGTCGAAGAAAGAAATGGCGGAAGTGGCCGGCTGGCTTATCTTCATTCGGACTCATCAACGAGCAAGGACGTACCCAGGGGGGTGGTCCAAGGGGTCCGGACCCCTCCGAAATTTCAATTTTTGTTAGCAAAATAATAATGATGAAGTCTTTTTGGGGAAAATTCTCCCTTTTTCACCGTTTGCACCCCCTCCGAAATATTTGGACTCTCCCCGAAATTTTCTTCTGGGTACGTCCATGTCAACAAGGGGTGCGCATGCGCTGGAAGTCGTCTTATTTAGGAAGTCCCACGAATGTCTTCAGATATCCTCGAGATTCTCCTTCGAATTGAGATACTCGAATTTCGGGATAAGTTTGTCCGGCGAATGACGACATCTTTTAATATCTTCTGTGGGATATGTCTGTGGTCGGATATGGGGATCATTATAGGATGTCCTGAAGACGTTTGTGGTTATCTGGGTCGTTACTCGTTATAGAATCATAAATACTGATTTTTTCAATGACGCTGTAATAGGGTTTAACTGTATTTAATGCACCAACTGAACTATTTATTTAAAAACTGTCTTTTTTAAAATATATTAAAAATAATTTGAAGACAATTAAAAAAATAAAAATATTTTGCTTCATTAATGACAATTTTCAGTTTTTAAAGCTTTTCAGATCTAACTCTCCAGCTTCGGGGGAGGGGGCTTTAGCCCTCAATAACCCCCTCCGTGGGTGTGCCTATGGTCGCTTTCATAGTAATTTTCATAAACTAACGATTCAAAATAAAATAAAATAAAATAAACCGTTAAAAAGAAACACAAAAAATGGATCTATTCAGATGTACTAAATGAGTATACACATAATACAATAATAAAGGCATTTATTTTTTTAATGCAGTGGCGTATCCAAGGCTGGCACCAGAGAGGGTTGTGGTGGGGGGCACGTGCTCCCCTGTCGGGGAAGATGTGACCTCTCGTCACCCCATGGTATCTAAACATACTCTAGATGTTTTGATGCTTTGTTAAAAAGTGTGTATTAAAAATTCAGTGTTTTGTAATCTTAATTTATTATTTTTAATTAGAATTCTATTCATTGTAATTTCTGTAAATGAAAAACCAGTGTCAAAATCCCTGTTGACGGGCGTTTCTCTTTTTGATAAATGTTTATCAGAGTCCTGGGGAATGCTTGGGAATCCTGGGAAATGAACAAAGACCTTGTTATGCCAGGAGCCGAATTTTTGTTGAAGACATAAGGGGGATAAGGAATTAACGAACACAGGTGAACATTTGATTGAGATGGAAAAGAAGGGCACTGTTTGATTTTTCTCTGCCCAGTTTTCTTAAGAATGAATAGTATGATAGAAAAATATATAAAAAATAAATTGTTTAGAAAAAGAGGCCGCTGTATGTGTGACATTCCGTAAAGGTTGGAGAATCTGTATTTTTATTAAAACTGAGTTGCCAATTGCTCCAGAATAATTAACCACTTTTTGTTCAAACGGTAGTTTTCTGTTTAAAATAAAGCAAAATTTCTTTGTTAAAAGCGTATTCTGGTTATTATATTGCAAAAATATTGAAAGAATTTACGTTTACAAAAAAGTGGTCAATTTTATTCCGTAATACTTGGCACCTATGTACTCATTCGTTACTGAGAGTGAAAATTTTTTTATTGAAGGAAATGGAAGATTTATAGACGTATCTGAAATAAATGGATTTGTAACCTGTGAATATGACAAAAAATGATGGTTATCGGGTATTCTTTCAACATATTTGCAAAAAGAGATAACAGCCACCTTTTTTAACAAATGGCCCATCATTTATCCAGGAAATCAGGATGTTATGAGAATTCGATAAGAACAAATTTTAACTAAAGGTTGAGCCGCGGACTCTGAGGATGGTTAAATTAAACCATATAAAACTAATGATATGGGTTTAAACATTGTTTAAAATGGATGGCGCAACTTTTGATCCTATATACTGTATTATATGTTACGTAGTCAAATTTGCTTTGATAAATGCCACACAAATGGTATATTTTTCCTTTATGATCCTACTGAGATCCAAGTTGAAATTTTGCAGAGAGTTTATAAAAATAGTCGGGAGTTAGTCCAATTTTAAAAATAATTTTACTCATATTAATATTGTTTCAATAAAAGTAAAGAATTTATTTTTTTTAATTAACTAAAAAATTTAAAGTAATGCAGTCATGCAACATATCATTTTAAAGCTTGTTATTACCTAAATAAATTGTTACTTTTATTTTTAATAATACTTTAATTATTTGTTACTTTATAAAGATAAATATGCAGTATAGTACAACTTAAATTAGCAATTTTTGGGGGGATTTTTAAGCTCTTGTCGCACTAGGATAAAAGAGATAAAAAGGAAATAAATATAGATTTGAGACTTCTTTTTAAAATACTTTTGTGTTTTAGGCTTAAAATGATTATATTTGAAAATAGCCTGGTAAAAATCATTGGATCACTTGAAATGGAATGACCCTGAATGAAAATATCCATGAACTTTCTTATTTTCTGTAAATAGCTGAGTGTAATATACGTAGTTGCCAACCTTTACGGAATACCATTAACCACTTTTTGTAAACAATAAATTTTAAAAATATTTTTTCAAGATTTCATTGAGCTCGAACGTTAAATTCAAAAATTTTGCTGAATTCTGCGCTGAAATTTATTGTTTAGAAAAAGTGTATTAATTATATTCCGTAAAAGTTCACAGCTATGATATACTTTTCTTCCAGGAATATAAAGACGCAACATCTTGCTGCTTTTTTTAGCCCTTTTTATCTAAGTGGTAACTCTAAGCTTAAACAACTCGTTGAACAAGCATCAACTAGATGAAATTTTAAGAATAAATAAGAATGTGTATAAATTGATTCACCAGAAAAATATCAGTAACAATATTTTTCTAAGTTCTTTTATGAAATGTAGGTGTCTGTGCACTGAACAAGTTACCATGATAAGGGACAACTATATCGATGAGAAAGCAAATGTGATAAAAATTCTGGCCATTTCCTTTAGAAATCCTAATCGCCAGTATATAGATACATCAAATTATTGAGATTGCACAGCTGCCAATCTTTACGGAATATAATCAACTACCTGACACAAACTGAAAATCTTTTATATTTTTCAAACTAATAATCAGTTATCGCGTTAATCTTAGAAATTTCGCTATATTCAGAGTCGAAAATTGCTATTTAGAAAAATGGTTAGTCATAGTCCGTTAAAGTTGGCAGCTATGGGCTTATGGCTAACGAGATAAACAGGCTACGGTGCTGAAATTCTGGTCAGATCCTTTTGCACTCGGAAAGTCATGTGACCTTGTGAGTGTGACTATCTTACTCTGGTTATCTCGGACCAAGATGGCTGTTCCTAATTAAGTACATGACGCTTTGGGTGCAAAAGGGTGTGTCTAAAATGCTAGAATTGTAGTTTGTACATCTCCTCAGCCACAATTGGACGCCATGCTGCTGGTTTTAATCAATTAACTGATACAAAGTAAACATGAAAAACTTGGACAGTAATTCCCTAGGCGGGTTAAGAGGAAACACGCCGATTGAAAGATTTTAAATGGATTTTGAAAGATTTTGAAATAAAATGAGATTTTAAATGGATGGTACGTTCAAAATAAAACATCCTCCCTCTTCATTCAAGATCAGGCGTGCGACTGGCAATAGTAGGATTGGGCAATAAACTCAGATAAACACATCTTGGTTGTAAAATTAAAATACGTTTCTTTAATTCTTTAATGTGTTCAACCTTTCAGAGAGTTCACGCTATAAATCTGAGTCACTAACCATAACGTTTTAAAATGGACGTATCTAAAATATGAGAACTTGCTTCAAGATTTCCAACAGGATTGTAGAACGAAAATATTTATAGAAATATAAAGTAAATAGGGAAAAATTTATTCTCCGTTCTCTCCAGCACACTTACAAGAAAGTTTCTCAAGAATTTTAATTAGTGTTCATAAAGAACTTATTATTAAAGCTTCTGTTATCAGGAGAAATAACATACTTTCTAAAATAGTCAGGATTTTTATGGTAATACTAGGAAATATAAAAAATGAAGATATAACGGAGCGAACACCTTCCTAGAATGGACTTTCGCACAAAAGAAATAAAAGCATATTAATTGTGAATATACAAAGTTCTAGCAAATAGTCTGTTTGATCAAGGCGAAAAAGAACTTCATTGATTCAAGAAAATCGAAGAATAATACACTCTACACAATTTACGGGAATTAATAAGCAGTAACTTGATTTATAACACTCAGCTAATCACAGAAGGCTTCTCGGATTTTGCATTTCGCACCCAACACAATTCTTCCACATGCTACAACTCAGAGGAAATTCTCTAAGAAAATTCTCAGTTGCTGCTCTGGATTCAACAATAAAGTATTCATGAACAAATATCGAAAATGGGCTTCTCAAAACAAGCAAATGATTGCTTATAAAAGAGCATTAAAAAAATTGCAAATTTACTGTTTGCAAACAGTGGTTAATCATATTCCGTAAAGGCTGGCAGTTATGCATTAATACATCCACGAGGTTCTCCTCAACAACTGTATACGGACATCTTTTGTTTAAGTGGCTGCCTGATAGTCCTTTAACCCGGATACTCTGAAAATATCCGGATACCCCTGTGTATGTTCAGTGAGTGGTTATAATATTACTAAGCCTGTGTTGGCAAGAAAAAGGTACAGGTTTCCTAAAATAGTTGGATTTTTTAGGGTAATACTATGAAATATAGAAAATGAAGATATCTAACAAAGCAGTCACTTTCATAGAACAGAGTTTCATACAAAAGAAAGAAAAGCATGTGACATAAAAGTATAATTAGTGAATTCTCTAGTCAAATAATGCTGAACGACAACATTTGAAATCATTCTGTAGGCACTGGAAAGATAAGATTTCTAAAAAAAAATCGGGTAATTTAATTTTTATAAATGCGGTTAAGTTTATAATTGAATTTTATATATTCCATGTAAACTGAAAGTACGTAAAAATTAGGGTCGCGGTAGTCCAGTTGGGAGAGGCTTCGATCTTGCAGCCGAAAGGAAAATAAGTTGAAAACTGGAACCAACCAAAGATCGCCGTGCTCGCTAATAGCGAATGGGGTACGTTTCAAATACGTCGAGGTCTCAATGTCCTCCACGTTCCCATAAAAAAACGATACGTCTGGGGGTGTCAAAACTAAGTCTTGGAGTCTGTTGTTGAGAACATGTACAGCTGCGGGGAAAAAAAGTCCCACTTGCTATTTTTTTCGCCGTCGTTCATCGTACAGCAAAGTTATATATATCATTCTTTTTCAAATAACGCATACTTTAATTTACTATTAATTTAATTTGCATAAGGACCGTCTTCATATTTAATTCTGCATCAACTTCGTTTTTCTCAATGGCAACACTTTATTTTGATTTTATTAAACAAAAGAAAACCTTCAAATTACCCTAAATATAAATTTTCACTAATTTTGTACGATAATTTCCGGAGATATGGCGAATTATTTTTTGCGTGTTTTTAAGGGACTTTGTACAAATTGAAAAGCGCTAATTGTAGGTTCCGAACTTTTCGCCTTTCATTCATTTCGCTCGCGAGAGTTGAAAGAAACCTTGAAAATAAATATTATTTTCAAGGAAAATATTGTTACATCTCTCTTAAAGTCTTTTGTACTGAGAATATCAAGGGTAGAAAGTAGAATGTTTAGTCAGAGGTCCAAAGACCCGTGAGTTCATAACTTCCATGGCACGTACTCATGGGCGTAACTTGGGCTTCGAAACTGGGGGGACAAATGTCATTCTAAATGAAAGTCCATATATGCGTGCCCGTACACACACACACATATATATAATGTTTATATGTGTATATATATATATATATATATACAGTGGCGGCTCGTCATTAAGGGCCAGAGGGGCCTGGCCCCACCGACTACCAAACCAACTCTAAACCAAAGTATCTTCCTATTATGACAGACAGTTCTTTCAATAATTTACCTTCATTAAAAAAATGCACGCATTTTACTCTATTTTAATACTATCCACTAAAAAACGCATTTAAAAATCCGATAGTTATACGATTTTCCCCCTATGTAAGCCATGCATGAGCTGGCTTGCCCTGAATTTGGCGTCTTTTCTCCGTTCACCGGGTTGACATATTTGGCATTGACCACAAAAGCCATATTGACGCGGAATTAACTTGGCTTCCAAGCGGTTTATTTGGCGCTGTCTTCTGGCCCCAGATCTTCGGGCCCTCGCATGGTTATCTGCACGACTGTACGGGGAAATTTCGGCAATCGGTAGCTATTGGCGAAATTTTCCGCTTAGGAGGAAATCATTTTTTATGTGCGTGATCTATTTTTGCAGTGCAGTCCCTAATATTTAGAATTTAATAGCATCAATGCGGAGAGCTTACGCCATTACATTGCAATCATGGCACGTTTATGTTGGGTTGTTGCCACAAAAAGGATTAGAAAAAGGTTTTTCCACCTATTCATAGAAATTTTAATAGGGCACCGTCCGTATTTTCAATTCGCAAGTGAGGATCGATGAAGTCAGTTGCTTTAAGATACGTAAAAATTACGCCACAATTTTCTCATTTATTCCAGCTCTTTTTTCAACACAGGGAGACGATATTTTGATTAAAATTTACGGTAGAAATAAACTAAGAAATTCACGATTATTATTATTAGAAGTGGTATTTTAATCCGTTGCTTATTTAAAAATTGAAATGTCTTAACACTGCTGAAAATGTTCATTTTAAAAATTACAAAGTTCGTTTTAAAGCACGATATATTAAAATTGTCTATTTACTTTTTTTTTATTTTTGACATTTAATTATGGGGCGGGCGTTGCCTAACATATCATGCATGCTGCGAGTATAGCTTTATTTTAACGTTGAATTACGTTCCTCCATAGTGGTCCTACATAAAGCAAAAATTTAATGATACCGTTTGAAAACTACTATGCAAAATATCGAAATTAACTCCCTCGGCCAACCGGGGTATCCTTTACGGCAGTTAAACAGTGACATCATAAATTTTAAAAAAATGCTTAAGCTCTGCAATTCTAACGACCGTTCACAATTAAAGCGGGAATAAATAGTTGCTCGAGATTACACAGTTTGATGTTTTTCAGGAAACAAGACCATGGAGGATATATAAGATATCGCTATATTGGATACATGGATATTTAAAGTGGCACCCCTTGGATAGTTTCTCCCCACGGTGAGATGAAATTTTTTTTGGTGCTAAATACGCCAATCTTATAAAACTCTGCATAAATTAAATATATATGGAGAGTTTCCTTAATGGCAACGATTATGTGAAATGATTATTATTTATGTTAATGCGTAAATTGCAAAGAATCGCCATAGAATCAAAAGATCCCATCGGTGCCAAATAATCTAACCTGCTTCTTTTAAGCGAGTTTTGGAGAAGCAAAGATAGATAGCATCATGTACGTAATAGGTAGTATTATTAGATTTGTAATGATAATATGAATAAATCACAATATACCACGTTAATAAATATTTCATGAAATTAAAAGTGTTTAACCTTTTTCAACGGTTGTCTTACAACCAACTAAACGAAAAGTAATTCTAACTTACGTTAATATATCCCGCCGTAATTTCAACAGAGGCGATTTCTTGAACTTTTTAAAAAATGAAATTCTGTTTTATCATATGCAGATATGATTTTAGTAAAATATTCGCTTCTTCCCGTATGAAGAGCAAGTACGCAGCTATTTTAAAAACATCTCTTGAAAATACCATAAATGATTTCAGAAGACCTCAAAACGTGTAAATACGCCAAAATCTCAAAGTCGAATTTTTTCATGATTACAATATTTCCTTACATAGTACATGTTCGGAAACAAATAAACGGTTGTCCATTTTATGTAGTGTCTTAGGTAGTTAATGCTACAGCTTGAACCTAAAAAACAGTATGATGTAGAAATAAGACATTTTGAAAGCCAGGAGTTCTCTGCAAACCATTAAGCTTTTCACTTTTTTGATAGTGAATGACACTGACGTAGTTTTTGAGTCATTATACTGCAATGATGCCAGGTTAGTACTCATGACGCAAACTTTACGTCCAGAGTCAAATAATTTTGCTTTTCTTTTTTATTTTTATTTATTTATTTTTTTTAAAGAAGATTCCACACCACGAATAAATTCGAATTACACATCTAAGGAAAATTTTCGTTTCCTACCGTGAGAAGAACGGGCACGCAGCTAGTATATATATATATATATATATATATATATAAACTATAAATCATAAAATATTTATTCTATAACAATGGAAAAAATACTGTACTAAAACAGATGAAATTTGAGAACAGTTATTTTTAACTCTTGAAAACAAAAAGTAAATAGTGCAATAAGTATAATTAATAAAATAGATGAAAAGGGCTTACTTTTTTCCCCTTTTATCAAAACAACTCCACAGCCACTGGTATCTCTGGGGACCGAATCAGCTTTAAGCTGTAGAGTCTGCTCTAAGAGAGAGCTTTAAGCGGTACGTCCAAAACAAAGTTCATTGGAAGGATTGGAAATTGCAATATGTGTTCACTATAAAAAAAAAAAAAAAAAAAAAAAAAAAAAAAAAAAAAAAACCTCCTCCACAGCCACTGGACATGAGCAGGGCTTGACTGTCAAGAAACATTTGACGGTCAAAAACTGAAGCGGGCGACTTTGATTTTCAAACGCTCTTTCCAATAAGTAAGGAGAGGCATCATTTTTAATTTAAACAAAACTACATTTTCCCCCTCAAAGCGCAACTATAATGGACGTCTTCTATCTAAGGAATTCCTGAGAAACAAACCCAGATGATGTTCATCAGTACATTGGAGTCTTTTCTCCAGACTAATAGTTTATCTTTCTTTAAAATTTACCGATTTGACAAGAAAATTACGAAAACTACTTACCTGTACTCATGCACAAAGCAAGTTAATATTTCACTGCAGGATACAGATATTCGGCTGGTAAAATTCATTTAACTTAACCAAACTTGACACACAGGCATCATTTATTTAGATTAGCTCTTTGTAATCCATTCTTTGCAGCTCATTCAACCCTCTTGTACATCTGTGTCCTAACATCGAGTCAATCTGCTTGCGGGAAAAACTGGTCCTATTCTATTTAAGTGAACACAGATGTGACTGATTTTTGCGTTAAGGGGAGATAAAAGGGCCGCGTTCGACATTTACACTCATGTCCATAAATTAAGGATAATGAAGTTCAGGCAAAGAAAGAGAAAGAAGCAAAACAAATTTGACTTATTTGTAAAGTATATTTATTAAAGAAAAAGTAAAGAGCAAAAAAGATGCTATATGTTTGACGTAATTAATAAAAATTGCAAGTTTTACTCCCTTGACCAAATTTAAAAAAAGAACCTATTTACAAAAAACAGTATAACATGGTTAGTAGGATGGTTAATAAGGAGTATGTCTCCCGGACGATGCAATACAGGCCTGACAACGCCTAGGCATGCTGAGTATCAAATGATCAATCTTGGGGAATATTACACCACTCATCAAGCAATGCACTCCGAAGTTCCGGTAGACAGGTGGGAGGGGGTTGACGGGCTGCAATTCGTCGGCCAAGCATATCCCACACATGCTCTATTGGATTCAAGTCCGGTGAGTATGCTGGCCAATGCATACGGGTGATATCCTCCGATTGAAGGCATTCGTCTACAATGTTTGCACGGTGAGGACGGGCGTTGTCATCCATAAACACAAATTCAGCACCCATGGCGCCCCGAAACAAAAGTACATGTTGTTCCAGAATGACATCCCGATAGATGTGGCCTGTCATCGTTACACTCTGAACATGCAGGTCAGTTCTGGAACCAAGAATAATTCCTCCCCGAACGAGCCATCCTGCACCACCGTAACGGTGTCTTTCAATGGTGTTCTCTTGGTGGTAACGGGTACCTGGCGCTCGCCAGATGAATGTCCGGCGAGAATCAGACTCCAAACTAAACCTGGACTCGTCGGAAAACGTCACACAAGACCACTGTTGCGGTGTCCACAATGCATGCTCTCTACTCCAGGTTAATCGCAGGCGACAGTGAGTTGCGGTAACTGGAACACATCTGACAGGCCTACGAGCATATAGACCAATGTGCCCTAAGCGTCTGTACACGGTCTGCCTTGAAACTGTCGTACCGGTAGCTGAAGAGAGCTGACGAGACAGGTCTGATGCTGTACTCCGTCTGTTTCTTTTGGCAGTAACTGCCAAATAGCGGTCCTCATTCGGCGTTGTAACTCGGGGGCGGCCTGTGCTGTAACGTCTACTCACATTACCATCATCTTGGAATCGTTGCCAAAGCCTGGAGATGACACTCTGGGCGATTCCAAGTTCCTCGGATACTTCCAGCTGGGTACGTCCACATTCCAGTCGTCCGATAATTCTGCCACGTAAAACATCATCCAAATGCCTCCTTTGTGCCATAACTATGCGGTTTTTGCACTGAAAGGCTTTCACAGCGCTTGTGAACAATTTTACTTCTTTGCCATCATTCCTTATATACCCCTCTCTTACACTCTCGTCATTGTGACGTACCATCCACGCCATCTGGTGGTTTCCTGTAATTTGCATATTCTTCTTCAAGATGTGTGTGATCATTCCACAGGTGAAATTTTTATTTTAGAGATCAATTTCTGTGTGATTCTGAATTATCCTTAATTTATGGACATGAGTGTAAATCACTCCAATTTTTCACAGAATCTTAATGGTCATTTAGTGATGACATGTTCTTATGTTTTGTTTGTAGGTCCAGAAAAACGATCATTTTATGCCTTGTTAAAAAGCCGCTTTTCTTGCGGGGTTTGAAATACATTACAATGAAACTCATTGCACTGCACATTTTCTATTTTCTGTAACCTCTGTTAATTTTTAAGAGAGTCGAGTACGTTATTTTTATTTATTTATATTTTATTTTATTTTTTATTTATTTATTTTTGAAGGGGGGGGGGAGGTTGATATTGTAAATATTTTTAGAAAAATAATGTGGAATAAGATATTTAATAATTTGAAGAGGTGGAACGACTTTTAGCGTGACTTCATTAATCAAAAGTTTGGCATAAGCGGGGAACAGGCGTCGATACAAACAA
Source organism: Cheiracanthium punctorium (assembly GCA_038373885.1). NCBI lineage: Eukaryota > Metazoa > Arthropoda > Arachnida > Araneae > Cheiracanthiidae > Cheiracanthium > Cheiracanthium punctorium. The sequence goes on from JAWZYV010013430.1 coordinate 610,689, forward strand.
ACATTGGGTTCGGTTTGTGGCCCTATAAGAAAATTACAATCGATTTTAACGGAACCCCTTCACAAAAATACAGTCGATTAAAACTGCCCTTCATTGGCATTTTACCCTACATTTTAATGTGTTTCATCAATTAACAAAAAAAGTGACTTTTATTAAAATTTGGTTTGAAAATTAACAAGAAATTCACAAAATGAAGCATTAAAATTCACAAAAATAGGCAGTTTCTACAAAAATGGGCCCTGGAAAATATTCCTGGATTGACCCCTGATAAATTATGTATGTTATTGAGTTGAAGACGTATTCACTAAAAAAAGGGGGGGGAGGTATATAAATTAGGTGAATGTACATATACTCTATAGAAAACTAATATTCTGAGATATTATCTTAGCTAGACTTATAAACGATTTTTTTGAAATGCTAGAAAATAGAATTATATGCAAACATGGGCGCCCATAAGGGGGGGGGGCAAGGTATGGAACTTGCCCCCCGCCCTAAAGTTTTAGGTTTATGTCTCATGATGTTAGCAATGGCAAAAACAGAACTAAATTTGTTAAAAGTTTGAAATTTGCCCCCCTCTAGAAAATTTTTTTGAAATTTGCCCCCCCTCCCCTAGGAAAATTACTATGGGCGCCCATGTATGCACATCAGCAGATCGTTATAAACAATAGCAGTGAAGGTTCTTCTTCTGTGTCGAACGTTGCTTCTCCGTATTGCTGGGAGCAACGCTGTTAGTAGGAAGTAATGAGGTGATTTGTTGCTATATTTTTCTAATGCATGAAAATCTAAAAGGGTTAAAGGTATCGAAATACTGACTTAGATAGTACTGCAACTAGAGTTTATCTCTCACGACGAACCAACTAGAACGGCCCCCTCCCATGGAACCATAACTTATTTTGGAGCCCCCTACCAAGTCTGGGGCACGTGTCCCTAGGTGCCCCTGGCAGCAGATATAAATCATAAAATCACAGACCGTTTCTTATTCTCTTAAACTGCGTCGCATTTGAATTCGCAATTAGTCGTCTGTCAAGTCAAGTAAGTTGTGCCCGATCATAAAAGTGTGTTGTCTCTCTGCTACTGACCTCCAAACACCAAAATTAGGTTCATTAAAATATAAATGAGAAACTGGCCCCAACCTGTGACAGAGCGGCAAATAAAGGGGGGCAAGCGGGCACGGGACAAGCACCGGGAGACATTCTAAATGGAACGCCAAAATCAGTTATAGCTTCTTGGGATGGGGCGCGGCTCCATGCGAGGGAACACACGACCATGGGCACCCATAAGGGGGGGGCAAGGTAGGGAACTTGCCACCCCTAAAGTTTTAAGTTAATGTCTCATTATGTTAACAAATGGCAAAAACAGAACTAAATTTGTTAAAAGTTTGAAATTTGCCCCCCTCTAGAAACTTTTTTTTAAGTTTGCCCCCCCCCTATGAAAATTACTATGGGCGCCAATGAACTCGACACTAATTATGGTTTGACCCGGATGACATAAACTCTAATTGTGGCATTGCCTGTGAAAATGACCTCTTTTTGCTCACTATTTACAGCAACAGGTCTTTTTTTCTAACGCTGAACAATTGATTTCAGACAAGTTTAAAATCGCTGCCCCTAATTTTTGCTTTCCTGAGAAATTATCTAGCTTGGCCATTTGGTAGAATCTGCCATCGTTCCTGTTGGGTTGAAAAGCTTCTGTGATTCTATTCTTTTGTTGATTTTTGCAGGGGAATTTTTTTTTTTTTTAAATCTGATAGTATATTTGGGTTATAAATGCATGATTTGGGTTCAAAATCATAACTTTGCCCCATGACTTTTTAGACTAGGGGGGCAATTTTTACAACTGCAGGGGCAATTGCCCCCCCCTCCCCCCCCAGATTACGCCTATGCACGTACTCATGACTTAAAGGAAAAATGCAAAACGACTGCTCACGATTTTGAAAATCTTTCTAATTTTGAAATTGTTATTGAACTAGAAGAACGGTTTGAACTAGAAGATTGATTCTAATTTTGAAATTGTTATTGAACTAGAAGAATGGTTTCATGATTGAAAATTTATTTATTTGAATTTCATGTAAAAAACGCAATTACTTTTTTGCTGAGCCAATATTATCACTGTGTTTGTTATTTCACTTTCTTCATTTAATATTATCGTCTGCAATGTGCAATATTCTTATAAGACTTTTGGTGGTATATTAATTTATTGTCAGATGAAAATTTAGACCGAAAAAACGGGATGTTGAATGTTTGATAAAATATGGGGAAGTCCAAAGACCTAATGTTTCCAATATTAAAAAAGGTCAAATTCTTGCCTGGAATGTTGTGGATGTTAGTTTTTCAGAAATAGGATGTTGTATTAGAAGACATATACATCTACTGCATCTAATTCTAATCCTGGAAAATATTTTATTTGGGGGATATGATAGCGGACGCAAGAATAGACGCTTTATAGAATCACCATCAAACTTTAAAAACCTCTATTTTTTTTGCTTCAAAATTTGATTTTTTTAATACCGCTATCTTTTACTGTGCTTTTGCGCAAAAGAAATCTAATTTACGCTTATTTTAAGCAGTTTTCAAAAAATTGTCACCTAATAAATTTATATATATAGTCCCTTAACTCATGAAAATAACACATTTTATTTAATATAAATTAAACTACTGAACGTAAAACTGAAATTTTGCACAGCCATGTAATATTACTTTCTGCATCTATTTCCATCGAAATTTGGCTAGGTCGCTATTCATAATTTTTTGGATATTAATTTAATAATTCATAATTCATATTAATATTTTATTAAAAATCATAATAACATTAAATTATGTTTGGGTCGTTTAGTTCTAATAGTACGAATAAAAATCAGCTTCTTATTATCAATATGAGATATGAATTGAAGTATGAAAAAATATTTTAACATATGGCCGGCGGATTTTGGAAGCTCATAACTCACCCATTTTCAGTTCAAATTTATTGAAAATGGGTATCCGGGGTTAAAATGAGCTAAAATTTTGAAATATGAAGTGAAATCTAGGGGTTGCTATAGAGAAAAAACAAAGTTTGTGCGAATTTTAATATGTAGATGGCTCCTTATGCAATTTTTTATGAATGCCAAATTAAAGTGTACTTCAATCGTAAACGATTGGTATCTGTAACTTGGCTGTACGACGAGCGACGGCCGAAAAAAGTACAAGTGGGACTTTTTTTTTCCGCAGCTGTACATCGGATTTGTGTGGTTGGCTCGAAGCCCGCTTATAAATCCTCGTCAGAAGGACAACACACGGGGAGGTGCCCTGTGTGGGGTTTTTTTAAGGGGGTCCTAACCAGTATTTACGCTAAGTTTAGGAGAAAACCACAGAAAACTCCGAACGGTTAGGTGGACGGACGAGCGATGGGACCCGAACCCGGACCTTCACACTTCGCCAGTCCAGCATTTCTAGTGACAAAACCACTGTGTCATGGCGAGGCGTCTGGGAGTCTTCTGCTAGATACTTCATTCAAAATAAACAAGCCCCGCTTACGATTGGTAGTGCTGCCCTCTATCGGCTCCTGAATGAGGTGCAAAGGCGGTGTGAATGAGGTGCACTGTTCTGGAGTCTGTGGTAGAAATTAACACCCTTGGCAAGTACTGCTGCTATTGATTTAATCTGGATCTGGAGTTGATACAAAATGCTGTAAAGAAGTGCCTAAGCCCTCGTAATCCATCAAAACAAGACAGACAGACAAGTAAAAATTAAGATGCCTTAAATATTTACAGAATAAACACGTAAATTAAAAGTGGAACTATTTGAGCCAATGATATTAAGAAAAATCTGCTAAAGGAAAACTGATTTTACAGACAGTGAAGCAGCTCTAAGTTCATTTATGATCAGTGGCGACTGGTCATTTGGGGCCACAGGGACTTGGCCCCACCGTCTAACCACTATCTAAATCAAAACTTCTTCCTATTATGTAACACAGTTCTATTAATAATTTACCTTTATCAAAAAAATGATCGCATTTTATTATACTTATATAATATTATCTACTAAAAAAAGCAACCAAGAAGCGATAATTACGATTTTTCCTTATCTAACCCATGCGCGGGCCATGGGCTTGTTTGCCCTGAACTTGGCGTCCTTTCTCCGTTTACCGGGTTGCCATTTTGGCATTTAACACAAAAGCCATATTGACACGTCATTAACTTGGCTTTCAAACGGCTTATTTGGCTCTATCTTCGGTGTCCAGATCTCGGGGCCCCTCGCATGGGCCTCTACACGAATGTACCGGGAAATTTAGACAATTCGTAGCTACTGCATAGCTGCCAACTTCTCCGGAATATCATTAACTACTTTTTTTAAACAGTAACTTTGGTTTAAACCATACCAACACAATATGCAGCTGCACGCAATCACTGCTTTTTCCAAAAATTACTGTTTCCAAAAGCGGTTAATGATATTCCGAAGTAGTTGGTAACTCTGGGTATTGGCGAAACTTTACGCTCAGTAGGAAATCATTTTTTAATTGTATGATCGTATTTTTGCAATGCAGCTAGGCATTTTTGTTTTGTTTTCTTGATTTACGAAGTATTTTATATGTTAATATTGATTTTAAAATGCACAAATAATTTAAAAATTATCAACAAGCAGCTCTACAAAGGATATAAATACTAAATAAAAATTGAACGTGACATTTTGATTAGCAATAGAACAAACTTTTCAATACTAATATAATTACGTTTTACACACTTGCATGATTAGGTAAAATACAGCAAAAGTTTCATAGTGATTTTGATAATTATTTTCCGTTTGAAAAATTTTAAATACTTGCACTGAGTGCAGGGTATAGATTGAACGACTATAGGTATTTATATTTTAAGGATTTTAAGTGGCACTATTTTTTTCGGGAACCACCACTGAAACAGGCCACGGGCCACCGCTAATTATGACTAACTATTTTTTCTCTTTTCTCTGTGCTTTGATACCGTATGCATTAAATGGAAAGAGTTAAATATTCCTGAGAAATATCCTCTATAAGGATGTCAACCACCACCACTGCTGGGGTGACCGGAAGGCTGCTAGCTCCATACCGACGTACAAATAAAGACCACTGTGTACATGCGGTGTTTGTGCAAGTTCAATCCCTGGTTCTGAAAGTCCTCTCGGCGGTCACTAGCAGTTTCCGAAGGGTATCAATATTCAAAAGTCCCCCAAATTCTAGCGGGGTCCACTGTGTACAAGCGGTGTACGTGAAACTATACACTTGTCTAGTTCCATTTGCGAGGAGCAAATAACATACCAGTGAAAAAGTTTTTATTATGGATTTGTTTGTCAGGATGTAATTTTCTTCTTCCTATTTAAACACATGTTTCCGTCTGGAGAATATAATGCTCTTCTCAACACGACAAAAGTCACTATGTAAAACTCTACTAATGCTGTTAATTTTATGTCTCCTTAAACGAACTTTTACGTAATCATATTAAAGTCCTATCTAAGTAGCACAAAATCTACAGTGTAGATACATACAAATGAGAAAACTACTACAACACAAAATTTCAAGGATAAGTCAGAGTCATTAAACATAAAATTCTTTTTTATTTACTCAAGTAATCAATACAACTTCATGCGAAAAAGAATAAGTAATACATTTCAAATATTTTTTCTTTTATTCTATAATTTTCACTTAAAGTGAAAAAATACACACATATTTTTGCATTATTTTGCATTTAAGAATGTCTTTTTCTCAATCATGCTCCTTCACTGCCAGCACTACCTTGACTTCCTTGAGATCCACTGCTTCCAGCAACGCCTTGGCCGCCAGGAGACACTCCATTTCCAGCACCGTCTTGAGTTCCAGGAGCAGGTCCACTGTTAGCTTTCTGGGCTTGAGAATTCCTTCGCAGTCTCTGTGATCCCGCTTGACTGCCTGCACTACCTAGATTTCCTTGGGATCCACTGCTTCCAGCACCGCCTTGAGTTCCAGGAGCAGGTCCACTGTTAGCTTTCTGGGCTTGAGTATTCCTTCGAAACCTCTGTGATCCGGCTTGACCACCTGAGCTACTTTGACTTCCTTGGGATCCACTACTTCCAGCACCGCCTTTACCGCTAGGAGACCCTCCACTTCCTACACCGCCTTGAGTTCCATGAGCCGATCCACTGTTAGGGTTCTGGGTATGAGAATTCCTTCTCAGTCTCTGTGATCCGCCTTGACCGCATGCACTACCATGACTTCCATGGGATCCACTGCTTCCAGCACTGCCTTGGCCGCCAGGAGTCTCTCCATTTCCAGCACCACCTCGAGTTCCAGGAGTAGCTCCACTGTTAGCTTTCTGGACTTGAGAATTCCTTCGCAACCTCTGTGATCCGGCTTGACCACCTGCACTACCGTGACTTCCATGGGATCCACTTCTTCCAGCACAGCCTTGGCCGCCAGGCGACCCTCCATTTCCGGCACCGCCTTCAGTTCCAGGAGCAGGTCCACTGTTAGCTTTCTGGGCTTGAGAATTCCTTCGCAACCTCTGTGATTCGGCTTCACCACCTGCACCACTTTGACTTCCTTTGGATCCACTGCTTCCAGCACCGCCTTGGCCGCTAAGAGACCCTTCATTTCCTGCACCGCCTTGAGTTCCATGAGCCGATCCACTGTTAGGGTTCTGGGTCTGAGAATTCCTTCTCACTCTCTGTGATCCGTCTTGACCGCCTGCACTACCATGACTTCCATGGGATCCACTGCTTCCAGCACTGCCTTGGCCGCCAGGAGTCCCTCCATTTCCAGCACCGCCTTGAGTTCCAGGAGCAGGTCCACTGTTAGCTTTCTGGGCTTGAGAATTCCTTCTCAGTCTGTGTGATCCGCCTTGACCGCCTGCACTACCATGACTTCCATGGGATCCACTGCTTCCAGCACTGCCAACGCCGCCAGGAGACCATCCATTTCCGGCACCGCCTTGAGTTCCAGGAGCAGGCCCACTGTTAGCTTTCTGGGCTTGAGAATTCCTTCGCAACCTCTGTGATTCGGTTTGACCACCTGCACCACTTTGACTTCCTTGGGATGCACTGCTTCCAGGACCGCCTTGGCCGCTAGGAGACCCTCCACTTCCTGCACCGCCTTGAGTTGCATGAGCCGATCCACTGTTAAGGTTCTGGGTATGAGAATTCCTTCTCAGTCTCTGTGATCCGCCTTGACCGCCTGCACTACCATGACCTCCATGGGATCCACTGCTTCCAGCACTGCCTTGGCCGCCAGGAGTCCCTCCATTTCCAGCACCGCCTTGAGTTCCAGGAGCATGTCCACTGTTAGCTTTCTGGGCTTGAGAATTCCTTCGCAGTCTGTGTGATCCCGCTTGACCACCTGCACTACCTTGACTTCCTTGGGATCCACTGCTTCCAGCACCGCCTTGGCCGCCAGGCGACCCTCCATTTCCGGCACCGCCTTGAGTTCCAGGAGCAGGTCCACTGTTAGCTTTCTGGGCTTGAGCATTCCTTCGCAACCTCTGTGATCCGGCTTGACCACCTGCACTACCTTGACTTCCTGGGGATCCACTGCTTCCAGCACCGTCTTGAACCCCAGGAGACCCTCCGTTTCCAGCACTCAGTTGATTTTCAGGAGCTGGGCCATTTTCAGTATATTCAGCTTCCCTTTTCAAATTGAATCCAGATGTCAATGACCCTTCTGTAAGAGAGCCTTTTTCTTTTCTTGGAAGCAGTTGTTCCAAGGTTGACATTAATCCACGCTGATAACCATGAAATCCGTTGCTGGTAACGCCCAGGAGAAAAATGTATATCTGAAATAAAATCAGAAAAAGAAGAAGAAATTTTAATGCCCCGAAAGATGATGACAGATAAACATATTGCAATTGGACACTATCCATCTAATTTTGGTTTTGACTTCTATCCGTGGTTTATGTGTCCTAAATAATCATGTAGTGTAAGAGTCCGCGTAATTGGAACACGCATACCTGTGACCTAAGGGGTGTGGCCATCTTAGTTTGAGATAGCCGAAATAAGATGGTCACACTCTCTGGGTCACATGATTCTCTGGGTGCAAATGGGTTTGACTAAAATGTCATTGCCTTATCCTTTATATCTCGTGAACCACGCCTTCGCATGTGTGACGTCATCTTCACATAGCCGCGTCTGACGATATATACCGGCTACGGTTCTGCATTTTCAACACACCTGTTTAAACTCACAAATTTATGGGCCCAAGTGGTGTGACTATCTTAGTTGGAAATGGTCATTTTAAACTGGTCACACCACCTAGCCCCATGACTCTTCGAATCCAAAGGGTTGTGACCAAAATGTCATCGCCGCAGATTTTATATGCTGTCAGCCACCCACAAAGCCTATTACTTTCAGTATTGACGGTAAAATATCCTGACACTGGAGCTGCTAATGCGCACTTGCATTAGACCCGTGCGTTAATCACAGTCCTCAGGTGTGAGAACATTTTAGCCCATTTTTCAAAGATTCCATCCATAACCCTGATCCATGATTTTTAAGAACCAAGGATGAAAGATGTAGGCTGAGGTTGACTGTCTAGTTTACGGATGCTCAGTTTCAAAGTGCAAATGCATAGCTGCCAATTCTCCCGATTTTTGCGGCAGATGTCCCACCACAATGTTTAAACAGTTTAATTTTGCACTGATAATTTGGACTTATTTTAAGCATAAATTGCCAAATATAAATTAGTTGTGGGAAATCCTCCGGAAAAATCTGGAGATTTGTCAGTTATGCAAGTGATTAGAAGTGCCTCATCGTCAAACCACAACCATGTTTCGTGACATAAACAAAGTCCTCGATTTTTCGAAATTTTGCAGTAGGTAAACATGTATGTAAATTAGGGAGACATTGGTCTAAGTATAGAAAATTCAGCTTAATAATGGATGAACAGACGTATCCCCCCCCCGTGGCTAGTCCTGCCGTTGATACATAGACTCAATCACACATTTTCAGACATTATTAACAATTACTATAGTCTCACGCGCACAAACAAAACTATTTTTTTTTAAATAGAATTTTGTGTATTGTATGTATAACTTTAAAATATATTTAGTGATAGTATAAATAAGTAAGTAAGTAAGTAAGATAGTATAAATAAGATATTAAAAAAATTGTGAGCGACCTCTTAAAATTTTTTTTTTTGAGCTGTCCTTTGGAGGGGGCTCTTAAAACATCAAAAACTAACATTTTTTCACACGAGACTAAAAAAAGAAAAATAGTCGTTTTTTTGCGTCTCTCTAATGTAAATGTTTCTGTCAGAGATGTAAAAGGGACTCGCATCGCCGAACAAATTAACAGCCACGGCAACTACACTCATGTCCATAAATTAAGGATAATTCAGAATCACACAGAAATTGATCTCTAAAATAAAAATTTCACCTGTGGAATGATCACACACATCTTGAAGAAGAATATGCAAATTACAGGAAACCACCAGATGGCGTGGATGGTACGTCACAATGACGAGAGTGTAAGAGAGGGGTATATAAGGAATGGTGGCAAAGAAGTAAAATTGTTCACAAGCGCTGTGAAAGCCTTTCAGTGCAAAAACAGCATAGTTATGGCACAAAGGAGGCATTTGGATGATGTTTTACGTGGCAGAATTATCGGACGACTGGAATGTGGACGTACCCAGCTGGAAGTATCCGAGGAACTTGGAATCGCCCAGAGTGTCATCTCCAGGCTTTGGCAACGATTCCAAGATGATGGTAATGTGAGTAGACGTTACAGCACAGGTCGCCCCCGAGTTACAACGCCGAATGAGGACCGCTATTTGGCAGTTACTGCCAAAAGAAACAGACGGAGTACAGCATCAGACCTGTCTCGTCAGCTCTTTTCAGCTACCGGTACGACAGTTTCAAGGCAGACCGTGTACAGACGCTTAGGGCACATTGGTCTATATGCTCGTAGGCCTGTCAGATGTGTTCCACTTACCGCAACTCACTGTCGCCTGCGATTAACCTGGAGTAGAGAGCATGCATTGTGGACACCGCAACAGTGGTCTTGTGTGATGTTTTCCGACGAGTCCAGGTTTAGTTTGGAGTCTGATTCTCGCCGGACATTCATCTGGCGAGCGCCAGGTACCCGTTACCACCAAGAGAACACCATTGAAAGACACCGTTACGGTGGTGCAGGATGGCTCGTTCGGGGAGGAATTATTCTTGGTTCCAGAACTGACCTGCATGTTCAGAGTGTAACGATGACAGGCCACATCTATCGGGATGTCATTCTGGAACAACATGTACTTTTGTTTCGGGGCGCCATGGGTGCTGAATTTGTGTTTATGGATGACAACGCCCGTCCTCACCGTGCAAACATTGTAGACGAATGCCTTCAATCGGAGGATATCACCCGTATGCATTGGCCAGCATACTCACCGGACTTGAATCCAATAGAGCATGTGTGGGATATGCTTGGCCGACGAATTGCAGCCCGTCAACCCCCTCCCACCTGTCTACCGGAACTTCGGAGTGCATTGCTTGATGAGTGGTGTAATATTCCCCAAGATAAGATTGATCATTTGATACTCAGCATGCCTAGGCGTTGTCAGGCCTGTATTGCATCGTCCGGGAGACATACTCCGTATTAACCATCCTACTAACCATGTTGTACTGTTTTTTGTAAATAGGTTCTTTTTTGAAATTTGGTCAAGGGAGTAAAACTTGCAATTTTTATTAATTATGTCAAACATATAGCATCTTTTTTGCTCTTTAATTTTTGTTTAATAAATAGACTTTACAAATAAGTCAAATTTGTTTTGCTTCTTTCTCTTTCTTTGCCTGAACTTCATTATCCTTAATTTATGGACATGAGTGTACGTTTTTGTCATATATAAACATAGACTAATAAATAGGCGTGTGACTTTCCCCGCGATTAAGATTAAAAATACCCGTTCCACATTACTTTCTGAATCAACGAGATCTTATTGGGATACAAACCCTTAAAAACATCCGTTACACTTTTCAAAAAGACCAATTCAATGTTGGAGGTGCCATTGTGTATCATGTACAAACCTTTGATTATGTCAAAAACAGATAGGGTCCGCGTTGAAGAGTAAATTTCGTTACTAGTTTGACGTTTCCCGTTGTTGCTATGAACGTAAGGAATTCACTAGTATTCATATAGTTCTCTATCAGCAAACATTACTTTTCGCTATAGAAGCGCACACCAGCCTCTTCCCCAGCCCCCACTCATTCAAAAAATAATAATAATAAAACTCTCGTTTTTGGGGAAAAGGTCTTTTCAAAATTCGACTAATTATACGAGCAAATACTGCACATCGGAGGATTTTCTATGAAATTCTTTCTGGGTAGGGGAACCTGTAAAGGCTTCTATTGCTTAATTAATGAAACAGTAAACACTGTTGTTGACTCCGTTATATTACGAAGAAGCTCAGATCCTCTCTTCTCGCCAAGAGACTCGATCTTCCGCGAATAATTACTATAATTCTGCCTAATTGTCAAATGTATCCAAGTTGTTAGAACGAATTAAGATTCATTCAGCACAACCGTACGTGTATGTGTGTGCACAGTGAAAGCCGGTTTGATAAATTTTAGTAACACTTTAGTAAAAAAAAACCACTTTCTCAAAATGTATACAATTATATTTTCTTTCTAATCTTCAATTGACCGAACCCTAAAAGCTAATAAAAATGTCTTAAACGAAGGCGGATACCTTAACTCATAGCTGCCAACTACTACGGAATATAACCAATCACTTTTTTAAAACATGAATTTTCAGCTTAAAGTATTGCAAAATTTTTGTAAAAAGCGCGCGAGCTGGTTACTAGTTTGAAAAAATACTTACAAAAAATACCGTTTATAAAAAGTGGTTAGTTATATTTCGTAGTACTTGGCAGTTATGCCTTAACTTATATTCACTTTACTGTTTTTGGACCAGAAATGGTTTAAGAAATAATACTGCATTTTATATTACGAAACAGAATGGAATGAATGATGCCGTAGTATACCACGGTAGTATCGGAAAGATTTCGGTTATAAATAAATCGATAAAAGATAAATCGATCCTTCTCTTCTCATAACGTCACAATCCGAGAAATTTCCGATGTGTGCTAGAACCAAGGTGTCGGAAACGTTCCCATGTCGTATTCACTATCGGAAATAATGCGGTTTTTCCTTACATCAGATTCCTCGGCACGGATAACTGTCAAAAAGCGCACTCCCACCTGCATGAATGTATTCTGACCCCTCGGAAATTCTGAAGACAGTGTCTTCATTTAAGAAAAAGGGGAGAAAGCCGTGTGTTTTGATTGGTTGATCGATCCCAGTGTCGAGATTGGCCTAACATGCTCAAAATTACTCAAGTGTTTTAGACGACTCTGATCGTGCTAGTACCGAAAGGAGAGCCGCTGCTATTTACCCTAGGTATTTGAGTATCGTCACTGATATTCTCCGATACCATCGTGGTAGAGCCCCTGCTCTCAGAAAACGGTTCAGGCAACACCTTCTAGATAAAGAAAGCGTAACAGCTCCTATGTCACCAAGCTGTGGCGTCATCATTAGGCCTATATTTAAAAGTTTATTTTCACAAAATAAAACTAATCAAAATTTCTGGTGAATTTACCCATGAATAACAATAGTTTAATAATTTGAGTTAAAAAATATAATTTTACGACAAATGGCAGTTTTTAACCAGATAATATGATAAGGAAATAGATCAGAATGAATAATTTTGCATGAGGAAGATATATTAATTTTAACGTTTAATTTAAGATATTTTCTAATATTTATAGCTTTCACCGGGATTTTTGATAGTTTTACTTTCTGAAAATAAAATTACGATGACGTCAAAGCTTGAGTTGTGAGGCTTTCTATATGTTGGAGGTGATGGTTCAAGCGACACCTTCTAGATATAGGAGACCTTACAACTCAAGCAATGACGTCATGACACTTTTATCTTCAAAAAGTAAAAGTATTTAAAATTTCTGGTGGATTTTCTCACTCATAAAACTTATAACATTTTTATTGATTTACAATAATAGAAAAATTAATTTTACGACAAATGTAAATTTTTGACCACCACAAATTGTATAATATGATACAAAAGTAAATGAGAATGAATCATTTTTTATCTGAAAGGTAGTTTAATTTTTTTCCTTAATTTTGAATATTTTTTAATATTTGTAGCAATCTTCAGAAATTTTAAGCAGTTTTACTTTTTCAAGATAAAACTGTGATGACGTCATTTAAGAAGATTTAGTGAGGACGTCAAAGCTTCAGTTGTAAGGCCTTCTGTATCTAGAAGGTGCTGGTTCAGGAGGGCTTTTCTTCGCGCGTGCGATCGAGGAAAGACTGCACCGATGTTTATGCTGTAGTAACCTACAATACAGTGCGTTAGCTGTGATAAGCATATCTAATAATAATGGGGGGCGGGAGGGTGCGAAAACCTCACGTTTTAAACTCTCAAAAATTTCAAAGGGTACTTAATATTTTTTAAAATTAATTTGTTAATGTGTTAATTTTGTATTTTTTCCTTTGGGGGGTTCACGTGCTCATGTGCTCAAATAGAGGAGCTGCTACTGGTGTGAGGTATCTTCAAACACAGTCAAGATCTATCAAGATTTTGCTGGCTTTCAAACACAATACGCATCATTAAAATCAGCTCATCCGTTTGCAGGGGTGGCGCCAGCGGGGGATCGGGGGGCCATGCCCCCCCGTCGGGGATAACTGGCCCCCCTGTCGGGGAGTTCCGTCTGGGATTTTTTTAGAGAATTTGTTTGTTTAGAAAAACGACGAAAATTTTGCAACCAGATAAAAAATTCCCTTCAAAGTGTCTGACCCGACCATAGAGGTTTCGTTCACTTCCATTCTCATTCTGATTGGAATTTTATGATATTCATATACTGAATATTGATTATTTGCAGCTGAGTATGTTTCTCGGGATTCGAAGGAACCAGCGAACAGGATCCACATTTCTAGGGTAAGCAGGGTTGCCCGATCTGAAGACAATTGCCTTCGTAATGACCTTTTTAACTACGACTTTGGTGGAAGTCACTGGGCTTTCCTGTTAACCAAGAACAGATAATTAATGACCATCTCATCAGCGGCTTCATACAAAAGGAGGCGGTATTCTCCTCGGTGCCACAGTTGTGCCACAGGTTTTTATGATAGACGCTAGAACTGTAAAAGCTGTGGTCACTGTTTGTCTGTGTGTCACCAGAGAACACATAGCACTGGTTAAAATGCACACAAGTTTGTTCGTTTGTTTTCCATCTTCACTAAGTCCTATTAACATATCGCGCAACTTGTGACTCCAGTAGGTAGTACTTTGTATTCCGTACATCTTTCCTACAGTCATTTAAAGATAATTGATGACTACCCCTCATATTTGAGGTCACGCAATATGAAAGACCAACACTGACCAGTGTTGACCGCTTAAAGACCCACACTGACTTGAGTCCGTTTGCCATACGCTGCAGGGTATGAGGGGAGTTTTTTAATGGTCAATTTGCACGTGCAGGCTTTGTAAAAGGTGAGAAACAGTGCAGGGTAGACAAATTTATAGGCTTTTAATGACAAATTTATAGGTGTGATCAGTCAGGATTCGCCGACAAAGGATAACCCGTGAAACCACAAAAGTACGCCTTACACACAATGTGGACACTTTTCTCCGCAATCCGTCGAGGAGATACTGAAAAATACATTGAAATGCCATTCTAGCGTACGACATCGGACTCGAGTATGCGCTTGCCTTAAAGGCATCTCCAGTAACCAAAAGCTAAAATGAACGAATCTCATAACTTGTTTTGCAAAGTAAAAATCTAAAACAATTTTTTTTTCTATTTCTATTTTTACCCTTAGAGCGTTGGGATTAATAGTAGAAGTGTTCAAACACAGCGAGGTAAACTTCAGTTTCAGTGTCTGATTTATTATGAAGCACAATAGGCCACTACAGGTCAAGGGCGGATTAAAAGGGGAGGGGCGGAGGGGGTGACCGCCCCCCGAGATAAAAGAAACTAATGTAAAAGATCCTATTTTACTTCCATAAAATGGATGTATATGTCAATCTTCTAACTACCCCCCCCCCCCCCCCGACAAACTTGCATTAATCCGCCACTGCTACAGGTTCACGGCAAAAAGCGCACTGTATAGATATTACACTTTCAGAATATTTACTTATGTTGAAATAGGATTATTTCAGACTTTGATAGTTTATGAATGGTTCAAGCAAGGGTTTATCGAAATTGCATTGTTTTCCATTACAACTAAGAATAAATAAACTGAAAAAATAGTTCTTCGATTACATTTGTGAATGACACGTACGTAGGGAACCTGTTTCTCCCGAAATTTGGATTTCTGTTCGTTATAATGAAGACTTTTTGTGCAGAACTCAACCTTTTGCCTACTCCCTGCGTCGATTATTTTGTTCTCTCTGCATGTCTAACATTAACAATAATAAAAAACAAGTTCTTAAGCAGTTCAAAAACACCACTGAAAAAGAAAAAAGACAGCTCAACAACACAATGTTCTTTAGAGAAGGCAAACATTGTAGGATCCATAAGTGAAAGGGCAATCGCCCCTTTCTGAGCACACCTAATCTTAATATCTCTCGAGCACAGGTCTTTGAATGCTCCCCTAAGGCCCATCTTTGTGTAATCACTGGATATTAGCCGGGCTTTGAAGGAGCACATGTTTAACCTGTTCGCTTTTATCAATGAAAAGAGGCAACGGAGAAGTCTTCCCTTCTTCCCCTGACCCGGCCATTAGTGTTGCTTCCTAGCCAAGTTCTATGAATGTTTGTTTCACTTTGGGTCCAGAGGAACATTCAATGAAAGACCCGTGCTGGGAAGCTGGTCTCAGAAAGAGTCTTTTCTGTTGCGTGCGTTTTTTCAGTGATGAGAGCATTCAGGTTAAACATGGATTCAAAGTTGAAAATGAGCAGGGGAAACAGGAATGACCCATTTCTGACAAAACACTTTGTCATAATATATACTTATTGCCCCTCTTTGGAAAGTTATCTGAAACTGCCATTGAGGCATGGAAAGTTTCTATTGGAAATATAAAAAAGGGGAATACGGATGCTCAGAGATAAATTTTACTCTTCAGAAAAGTAAATTTTCTCTATAAATTGATGGTGTGACTTGAGAAGAGAAGGTTTTAAGGTCTCTCTCGACTGAATCTGAAGTGGACCGCGGACACTAAATGCATCTGATGGACGTCAAATTGGTGGTGGCTTTAATCCCTTACCCCAGGGGTTCCCAAACTTTTTTCACCCGTGGCACCCTTGTCAGGCTAAGAACATTTCGGGGCACCCTTGTCAGGCTAAAAATCATTTCGGGGCACGTATCTCTGGCTGAAAACAGTTCGGGGCAGGTTTCCTTTAAAGCAATATGAATAGGAAGGTTAGAATGAAGCAGTTTGGATACATTTTTCATTGTTTCTTTTATGTTTATTGTGCTTACTATTACACTATCTTGGAAAAGGGATATAGAATTTTGCCCCCCCTCCCCATATTTCAGGGTGTTCCTGTAAAATAGAGGCGACTGGTAGGGAATGCAATAACGCACTGCTTTCGTCTTCGCGGGATTGCGGGATTGGGATTTGATGATCCCGCGGGATCCCGCAATCCCGCGGGATTAAAATTTTATTTAACTAAATATTGATTTCAATAGAGAAAAGTAGGAAAAAGTTAAGATTGTAAACTGTATGAGGTTTCACTTAACAATAATACTTTATCTTATTTGATTTGATAATTAATACAATGTCTTACATAAATATGAAAATTCTGTCATGATATTCATAATAATATTCTGTTATTTCGTAGTTGCTAAAAAAGAAGAATGTAAAAAAGACACTTGTCTTCCTAGTCTTCATCTAATTTTTATAGAGAATACAAAAGTGCTTAACAAGACTTTTTTTCTTTGTATGAAACCCTGGGGGAACCATACATGTTTTAGTGGTTAACTGAAGTTCACCTTTTAAAGATATCACTGGCATGGGCGGCCGTTTGGTTGTTTATAGAGGGGGGAGGACAAGTCAACGTTCTGTCCCAGAAAGGTACAATATTTAGTGTTAAAGCCTTCTGCGTTATACCAGTACGTAGTTATAACAATATGGGAGCTGAGGGGACTAAGGTCTACCTGACAAAAGGTATGAGCGTCCAAGATCACTGGTTCTTATTGTTCATCTCATGCAAAAATTTTTGGCCAATTGAAGATCGGGAAAGAGGCGTGAAATTGTAATAAAAAATTTATTTTTCAGTTTCAATCCCGCGGGATTACGGTCTTAATCCCGCGGGACTAGTCCCGCAAATATTTGTGCGGGATCCCGCAGGATCCCGTTCCCGCGGGATCGGGATTGCATTCCCTAGCGACTGGACACCGAACTCTCTCGAACTTGACTACATATTTTTGTTTCGCCTACTTGATCATCGGATTGGCAAACTTTTTTGTGAGATATCGGTTCAGAGGAATTTTTTTGATTATGCTCCCCCAAAACTTAGATTTTTCTTGATTATCTCCACGGCACCCCTGGTAAACGCTCGCGGCACCCCACAGTTTGGGAACCTCTGCCTTACCCCATTGACTTTTTGTATAACCCGGCGGATCAGTTTGATTTTTGAAGCTTTTTCCTTTCTCAGACACGGAACGGACGTTTTTTTTTTTGGGCTTTAACGGCTTTTTATGATTAGGGATATTTTTCCTCCTGCAAATACATGCTTGCGGCGAGAATTCCAGTGGAGTTTTGACTTTGTCACGTTTAATTTTCAAGCATGGGAATCTTCTGCTTTTTTATGGCTTTTTGGTAAGTGCTTTTCTACCTTTAATGTAGTACGTTTTCAAAATGATACCTCTGAGACTGCCAATCCAGGTTCTAGGTCTCTCATTTGAAATGATTCCAAGTTGGGAGACCACTCATAAGGGCAATTTTGGAATGCCCAACATGTGAGCAGTAATGAAATTACCAACATCACCGGATCTTGTAGCGGTCAAGCCTACAGCAGACCGCTGACCCGGCCATTAGAAAGAAAACAAAATTTACTATTACTCTGTTCAAGAGAGCCTCTTAAACTGTATTGGGAACAGGAATTCAAAATTTCTATATCAACATCCTCTCCCATTTTCTCCCTCATTGTACTTTAATGGTGCAACTAAATGTTTTAAATACATTGTTATATGAAATAATGAAATATTTTCTGTACTAAAACCGCTAAGCTATTATATAACCGCACAATATTTATAACTGTAAAAATATTTATACTATCACTAAATATATTTTAAAGTTATACATACAATACACAAAATTCTATTTAAAAAATAGTTTTGTTTGTGCGGGTGAGACTATAGTAATTGTTAATAATGTCTGAAAATGTGTGATTGAGTCTATGTATCAACGGCAGGACTAGCCACGGGGGGGGACCAATGTCCGATCAATCCTTAAACCTTTGATAGCTTCATTTCTTTTTTAAAGCAGCACTGATTAGATTTTAAAAGCTTAGAAAGTTTGTACAGCAATACTTCAAATTCATGTGACACTCTAAATTAGAGAGCAAAATCACCAAAAAGTGACACTTCGCAAAGTAGAAAATTTGCTAAATTTAGTGACTATCTCTCTATTCTAAAAAAAAGTAAAGGCCGCTGGCGCTGTCAAAGCTTATGGACCTATCTCCCTAAACCGTAGGGATTTGAGTTTCGACTAAGGTGCCCACAGATTCAAAAAATTCCGAGGAACCTGCTAAGCTGATTTAAATTTCGAAAATCGAATTAGTTTAGAAGATATTAATAAAAAACTGAAAAAATAAACCGAATGGTTGCCAGATTTGGCATAAAATCATTCATTCCTTTGCAACAAAGCGTTTCCAAGTATCTAGAATCGCGTGAAATTTACAAACATGAGTTAGAATTACGCCCATTTTACGCCAAAATAAAAACTATATGAAATAAGTAACTCAAAATGTGTTACACAAAGTTGAAAATTTTCAAATAGTAAGCTCGCTTAGACAACAGGAGTTTAGAATGAGCGATTATTCGTTTTTCCAAAACAGAATAACTAATATCTTGAAAATGAAAAATAATTAAAATGCAGATTATTTTAAAGCCGGTTCTCATCCATCTGGATTATTGGCTACCAGTAGAAATATTTGGCGGCGTTAACTATGCCATTATAGCAGTTATAGTACACTTTGGATATTTGCTAGCGCGAAGAGATGGTATAATTCGTGGTGTTAAGTGCGCCAATCTGCAAACGATTATGTAAATGAAAATATGGATAACGGTTTTCCGTAACCTTAAATGAACAGTAAATATAGTTTTTGAGCATGTGTAAATCGCCAGATAATGAAAAGTCGCCATGGGTGGCAGGCTATTCTATCTGTTCCGTAGCTTTTATTAACTTTACATGTACGCAAGTCGCCAAATAATGAAAAATCGCCATGGGTGGCAAATTCGCAAGGTGTCCAATAGGTTTTACATTATTAAAAATACAGCTGAAACAGATGTTCTGATTTTATTACGCTTTAGCTCCTAATTAATATATAACTTTTGAATGGCAACATTAAATATCATTGTGTTTCTGAGGAGTGCAAATAATTTTTCCAGCGAATATAAGCGGAGTCCGCACTCCAGGTGAGTATAGCTCAGGACCCGTACAACACGGATTCCCATAACAAAATATCTTCCGTGTTTTGAGGGGGAGGAGGGGGTCTACTGTAGTGTGAAGTTTAAATTTTTATGTACCAATGAAGATGCAAGAACCAAGCAATGTGTAGCTCAGTAACATTCTATCGGATCCAATCTTCGGGTTTTGTCTGTTGAAATAATGTCTTTTTTACGAATAAGCCTGATTAGGGGCCGAATGCCTCATACGAAAAGCGAGCGTAGCGAGTCTGGGGCCTTGGCCCCTAGTTTCTTAAATTGGCAACTCTGGCTGTCTGCTTTTAATATGGTTAAATTATATTAATAGACTTAACGCAGAAAAAGCTATTCAAACATACATTATTTCAGTTAACTCGACTTAAAGTAAATAATTATTGATTCTATTTAAATTGTTCAGAATAAATTTGACATGCGCTTCAAGTCATCCCCCTTTTTCCAATTGTGGGCTTCTTTTTCGAATAGGCTGGCCAGCAAAGTATTTATTTTTTATTTTACTTTTATTTATTTATTTATTTATTAAAGTCACTCTCGTAGGCAGTAGCGGATCCAGGGGAGGGGCTAGGGGGCTTCAGCCCCCCCCAAAAGATATTGCTAGAGGGTAACATTCTGCTTTATTATACACTTTAAGTAGATAAAATGATCTTTTTTTGTAACTAAGCCCCTTCCAAAAAGTTTTACATTACTTTAGACTGAAATTTTGCTTTATTTTCTACATATTGTTTGGATGAAATAAGCTTTTTTCAAAATTTAGCCCCTCCCAAAAAAAATTTCTGGATCCGCTACTGCTCGTAGGATCTCCAACAGTTTCTCACATTTTTTTAGTATTAGTAATGCAGGTTAATTAAATGGAAGATAACAGCCTCACAGGATTAGCATATACATTCAATGCGGTTCACACCCAACCTTACATTATCACGACCATTAAAGTGGTATAGTTGGTGTTCTAGTTCATTATAAATGTTTGCTTCAGAAACTGAAGTCAATTAATTAATTAATTTTTTGCATATATAGTGTGTGAAGTTCCCAAAAATGTTTGCAACTGTGCCACTTCTAACAGAAGGGTCGGGGTTGATTGTTCGGGCAAATGATACGAAGTACGCAATAGTGGAAGATAAAATTAAAGAGATTTAAAATCAGTATAGCATTTTTATACTTTAATTTGGTAGAAAAAATAACGAAATTAGCTTTCATTTTTATATTTAGCATCTTGCTGAAGTAAAATTGTTTTCATAATTTGATGTAATTAAGAATATGCTTATTTAATTAGTTGTACATTCGGTACATATCTCTTTTAAATATTTAGAATGTCGATTAATACAGCCGAATTTTAAAATTTTATGTTGCTTATTTTCAATATCTACAGAGAAAATAATTTTTTTTTTTTTTTTAAAGCATCCATAACGTGAAATTCACAGTAAAGAAATATTTTTGCTTAAAATAGTTCGTGCTATCTAAACTTTCCAAACACAATAAATTTCTATACAGAAACTATTGGGACGCGTCACAGGGCCGTAACCAGAGGGGGGCTATGGGGGCTGAGCCCTACCTAACAGGCTTTCAGCCCCCCCCCGGCTAACGACTTAAAAAAATTGTAAATTTATCGATAAATACTATTGTTTAGAAACAAATGATTTTTAACAATCGTTAAATTTTACATCATTAAAAATAACCATTTTTTTACTGAATTTTTGATCACAATTGCTAGAATTCTACATATACAGTTAATTAGTTTGCTGCTCTTGGTTGCGTGTAGCACAGCATCTTGGATTTTTCTGAGAACATAAAACTGCCGTGCAACGATTTCGAGGGGGAGTAAAAACTTGAAATTTTCAACGTGTTCATGTTTGCATTCAAAATGGCCGCGAACATTTTATTTTCAACATTCGCTGTGAGGACTGATAATTTAAAAAAATGGAATTCAGTTATGTTTTTCAAAAACAAAATTGATCACAGGATTAAGTAATGTGTGTCCCCGTTTCTGTTTTACCTTGCACATAAAGCAGTGGCGGCCCGTGGTCAAAACTGTTGGTGCAGCCGGAAGCATATGAGCTCTCCCCCCCCCCCTTCCTCCCCACAGGAATTGAAAATCTTTGTTACTGAATTCGAAAACTGGCGGATTAAGCCCTCACCGAGGAAAAAGAAATTACATAAAAAATGCAAGAGATCCTATTTTACTTCCATAAAATTTACATAAATTTCAACCAGCCGCTCTTATCCTCAAAATTGCATTAATCCGTGTCTGATTCGAAGTTTCCTTAGAATTTTCTTTTGTAACGATAACTTCAGAAGGAAAGAAAAAAAAAAGAAAACTTACTTATTTACTTTATTATAAGTCAAATCAATCCTCCTTTCTTTTAAACTTGCGAATCGGTCAGTGATGTCCTCATAAAAAGGCGTCGTTTTAATTCAGATATCAATAATTTTAAAAGCTCTTTAAAATTTCCCATGTTTAAAGAATTTTCTCGCTCGCCATGTCCTCTAAATGCCAGTTCTTGCTTACTTAAAAACAATACTGCTTTGATGGGTAATTGTCCATTCATAAGCGTCTATCCAGGCTTACCTTCTTGATAAATTCAGCAATATAAAGTCGAGAGTTTTCCGAACATATATTCTCCGTACCCCTCCCTCACTTCTCGAGCCAATCAGTCAGTCGAATTCACTGCAGCCGTCGTTTGAAAATCTTTCATCAGCTGTACTTAGCTACTAACTCCCTATGCCGGAGAGACTGCTTACAAACTCGTTGCCATGGCAACGGTGCTGCCAATTTCTTGATCGGCTATGAGGGATGTACCGAGGCCTCCGAGAGAGGAGAAAGATTCTTTCTCCTCTCTCGAAGGCCTCGGCTGTACCAAGACTCACAGTTGAATTGCAGGAAGATTAAAGGGCTTTTTTCTGAATGAGCGATCCGGCAGTTACTACAACACGTTGTTTTTTGTTTTTGTTTCAGATTTCTTTGAAAATTTTCATAGAAAATCCATAAGTCTAATCTGAATTTAAGAAAGTTAGTAGAATAAATTATTTTAAAGTATGTGTTGATAATTTCAAGTGCAGCCCGGCTGTACTTGCTGTATCCCACGAGCCGCCACTGACATAAAGTTGTAATAGTCCAGCACCTATTAGCAATTTTGCTCGGGCCATCATCGGCTGGCTACGTAGCCGGTGGTAATCCGAGCAAAATTGCTAGAAAGGACAGTGCTCGAAATCGTCTCCCACACTTTAACAAGGTTCAAACAATTATACTTTAGTTTTGGAATAGTTGCCACATTCGTCAGATATAAGAGTAATAAGAAAAACCAACGGGTACTCTTTTGAATTGATCTCTCTCTATAATATTTATATTTTGCTTTATCATACATATTTAGAATGAAAAATAAATAAAATGCATTTTTTCAGTAAATTTTCATTTGCATGGTTTTTATGCAATTTCAATGAAAAAATTATTAAACATAATGAATGTTAAATATTTTAAAAGTACGGCATTTTGTGAAACAAATACTCTAAAAAAATATGCAAAGTGAAAAATAGTAACTTCCCGCGCCCCTCGATTACTAATACTTATCAGCCCCCCTAACTAGATTCAAAGCCCTACCTAACATTTCATCCTGGTTACGGCCCTGACGCGTCATGTAAAAAGTAATTTACAGAAAGCGTTAGCGAATGTTCGGTTTATGCAATAAGATAAACTGACGGTAACGGTTAGATTTTAACCATTATATTTTGATAGATAATTTTCTGTCAGTAGTTTTTACAAAAGTGGGCAACAGTTCTTAAACATGTAAAATGGTCTTCGTTGTACACTCTCTCAAAAAAGTATTCGAGTTCAAGCTAAATTTCCTATTTTAGATTTGCGAATAATTATTGAGTTTTTTAAAAACGCACAACTTGACAGAAATATGGAAAGTCATATTTATACATAGCCTAATTCATATTCTGTGATAAATAATTTTTAATATACGAAACCAAAGTAGGAAATTTATCTCTTACTCGAATACACTTTTGAGTGGGTATGCAAGTACTGAAACATAAAATTTTGGGGGTTTATCATTTGGCCCCCCTGTCCGGGAAAGTCTGGCGCCATCGCTGTCCGTTTGGCAGGAAGAACATCACAAACAGAGGCTGCAAATTTCTTTCCTCGTGGTTTTAATCTTGTATTAAGTAAAAAGCTGAACAGATTTTCATGAAACATATCTGTGAAATATTCTTATTAAGCCGGACTTCTAATATAATAATATAATATTGTAATGGGTCCTTCAGATATTTTACCAAAATGGCGCACACAAGCACAAAATCCCACCTAGAAGCAAGATTCAAAATTATAGGCTTCCGAGATTTAAAGAGAGGTTAAAAGAAGTAAAAGTAATAATAGAAATAAAGTAAAGTTTTAAATGTTGCTAAGAGCTTCATGCATGTACCTATCTAAGGAAAACTACAAAACAGACACAGATTCACACACGCAGAGAAAGACTTCAAAAGAAAGTAACTCTTACCAATATCTTCATGTTTCTCCAAAAAGCTTTATTCAAAAGTCTTGAAAGAACAAGAGGACCATAATTATGACGGCATCGATTTTTATAGTTCGGCAAACAGGCGGTTTTTCTCTTTACGTAACTTTCGACATTGCCTTCAAAATTCGATTACTTCATCCTACGCATTGTCAATATTGCAAAATTCCAGACATTCATTTCCTTTAAAATAAATTAAATTTTGTGAAATAGTCGTAATAGAATACATCGGGTGTAATATAATTTACATTCACATTTAAAAAAATGATTTATTTCTCTGAACGATTGTGTAATAGGGGATTATAATCTCATCTTGGAATTTACGCAATACAATTTCCCTTAAGAATTGAAAAATAATAATGAAAAATTTGGAGATAATACTTACTTATTTACTATAAACTCTACTTGCATTTGGGAATAATATCAATGAAATATTCTTTTTAATTAAATATGTGGAAACACATATAAATTATATAACCCAAGTACGTCGCTTAAATGACTAATGTAAGTGCGTCATACTCATATGCGTTTTCTATTTCCGACAGACAAAACAATTTCTTAACAAAATGTTATAGGGATCCAAAGGTGACATTTGGCAATACACACATTGAAATAATCTTTTAAATTAGTCCTATTAAGACTGCAGGATCCAAGGGGGGAGGCTCGAGCCCTGAGCTAGATATATTATGGATTAGGGAAGTTAAAAATAATTTTTGTTGTTGTAACTTTCACATGAACTGAAATTTAAAATGTAGCAGTGTATATGCAGTTGACTCTTTGTTTAACGGCGATCTCTTTTTAACCCTTTAACGCGCAGTGATCCCGCTCTGGGATCACCAAACTCTGACGTTCAGACTGGTGCCAGTCACGAAGAATAGATTGGATTTCTATAAAAATAGTTGCGGGTCACATAGCTCCACGAGAATCTTTTACTTTTTAGCACGTCATTTCCCGTGAAAAAATTGTCACGACTATTTTTAACAGCACTGATATCTGCTGAAAAATGGAAGAATGGGAGAACAGCTGGATAGATTGTCCAATGCTGAAAAAAGGGCAGCCGTTGCCATCGCTCGACTTAACTACCAGCAAGATGGCGGACGATCGAAACGTTCATCGCGTGCCACAGATCTAGAGACCCTTTTTTGACGACAGCTGGCTGTGCGCGAGCACAGCCAGCTGTCGTCAAAAAAGGGTCTCTAGATCTGTGGCACGCGATGAACGTTTCGATCGTCCGCCATCTTGCTGGTAGTTAAGTCGAGCGGTGGCAACGGCTGCCCTTTTTTCAGCATTGGAAAAGGGTTGCGCCTGAAAGGGTTAAAGACGATATTTCAAAGTGAAAAATCACTCAAAATACTGGTGTTAAACGATAAAGTAATTAAAAAACTTTGTAAAAAACACACATAAGAAGTAATAGGTAAGAGGATACGCACGTTTCGTTCAAAAATTGTTTTGAACTTCATCAGTCCAAGCCCTTCGTCGTAAAGAACACAGGGAACTCAGTTCCCCACACAGGGAACTGAGTACCCTGTGTAAAGAACACACACAGGGAACTGAGTACCCTGTGTAAAGAACACACACAGGGAACTGAGTACCCTGTGTAAAGAACACAGGGAATTCAGTTCCCTGTGTTCTTTACAACGAAGGGCTTGGAGTGATGAAGTTCAAAACAATTTTTGAACGAAACGTGCGTATCCTCTTACCTATTACTTCTTATGTGTGTTTTTTACAAAGTTTTTTAATTACTTTACGATATTTCAAAGTCCCGGCCCCTCCGACGTAAAGAATTTCTATTCAAAGAAGGCGTTGTTTCTGTTTAATGGCGATTTTTTTTTTTAATGATAAACTTTTTTCCCCAACTTATCTGCAGCAGGAGTTTTAATTTCGGTTTTATTAACAGGCCAGGACTTTCTAGGGTCTTTTGGTTATGTGCTCATTTTAGAGAATTCGTGGCTGTGCGTAGTAGGCTCATACAAGTACGAAAACCAGGTCAGCAGAGCAAAATGACTCCAAAGCGAAAGCATCTTACGCTACACGAACAGGGGGAAATTTTTAAGAGTAGGGAAAAAAGTGTTGGGGAATGTCAAAAGCGCCATTCGCAAGACAATTTCAACTACCTAAGTCTACTCTCAAACGTATTTTAGAAGCAAAGAGAAAATTCTTGTAGCAGCAAAATATTTAGTTCGGGATCCAAACCAAACGGCCGAAAAGACAATGTGGCCGATTAGATCCCATTTCTTTTGAAAAAATATACATATAAATAAATAAATCCAAATCCAGAATTTTACTAGCTACTGGGCTGTGAAAACTGTTAATAATTACTACATATCAAAATTAACTCCAGACTGAAAATATAGGACATTAGGTACGGCAAAATCAATGAAGACCATCCGAAAACCGTACTAGGCTTTTCAATATTTTTTTCTGTGTTCAGTAATAAACCAGATTTAAAGATAAAAATGTACGAAATACGAAATGAACGTGAATACAGGTCCTGATAAGTCATTCGAGGCAAAGACTTAAATTTGGGGTAGACTCTAATGCAGTGGAGTATTGCTACTCGCGAACATTTATGCAAAAAATAAATGCGGACATTATGAAAAAATAAATATTTGTCAGAGTTAAATTAGTTGATGTTATCTAAACTGCAAACATAGAACTTTACAAGACACTTCTATATAGATTTGTATAAAATATAAATGTAAATGATTTGTTCAGCTATAAAATGAGACCATGTATGGTCATTATTTTACTTTACATTCAGGCAATACATAGTTCCTCAAACCTAAATTATGGATTGAAGTCTATCAATTTAATCAGATTTTCAACCTTTGAAGAAAGTAAGTCAATTATTTAGATTATTTTCATCACTAGCATTTATGCAGAATGAATCCCTATGCAGTAAGTGCACAATGAAACAAAGTATGCAGTTAGATGAATGGTCTATGTCTGCTTTTATTATACCAGGTGTTTCAAAATAGATGTTAGTTACGGCGATTATCTATTAAACCGTAAGTGATAGAAACATACTTTCAATTAGAAAAGTTAGTCAAATTAAGAGTAGCTTTCAGATATGATAATTATTTTATGAGGAGCTGTATACATATTAAAATACGAAATTTAATTTTTACATGGTCCCTCCTTTCCTATCACTTATATTTAGAAAAATGTTGCTCTTCGTGTAAGAAAATTGATTTTTAAAAAAATCCCTTGTCTCTAAGTGAAATAGTCAGCGAGATATGCAATTTGAAAATTTTGGCATTTGTCGCCAAGCATTAAGGGGATGCCCAAAAGTGCGAAAGATGTAGTAATTACTTTTCAACTGACGTTAACTTATGTTAACAGTCGCACGATAGACACAATTCTTCTGACTCCTCAAATCCTAATTTAGCTAGAATTTTCCTATAAAGCATGTTTGGCAGTTTTTAGTGAAAGTTACCACAACATAGTAACCTACGCCATTATTTTGTCATTCTCTTTTACACTTTTAAGATCCCTTCTCCAGAAGAGTGATGTAATTAGTTCATGACCCCCCCTAAAAGATTAAATTACGGATGATTTCATAAAGCAGTACCCATCATTTTAGGTAAAACTGTACCTGTTAATTTCATACATTTGAACGCGTTTAATCCCCAACAATGGGATCTTATTTATCTTTTATCAACTCATAGTTGGTCCCCTAAAGTAAAGATTTTTTCGCCTGAAAACTGACGCCAACACAGTAGGTAAAGTGGTGTAAGTCATCATTTTCAAAATTGATTTTCTCGCTAACTATTTCACTTAGAGACACGAGATATTTTTCATTAATTTTCTTAGACGAAGGGCAACATTTTTCTAAGCGATAGGAAAGGAGAGACCGGATAAAAATTAAATTTCGTAATTTAATATGTATACAGCCCCCAGTAAAAAAATTGACATATCTGAAATCGATTAGTCATTTGACTTGTTTTTCTAATAGAAAGTATGTTTCTATTACTTACGGTTTAAAAGATAATCGCTGTAACATCTATTTTGAAACACCCGGTATATTTTGATTAATTTGGGAGAGAAGATAAAATTGTTGATTCTGTGTTAAATTGTTTCGAAAAGCTTTAGCATATAAGCTCTGTGTTTCTCTTCCCTCCCTCGCTTTTTCAATATGGGCTTTGTTTTAATTAAATATCATGTCTGTCAAAAGAGCATTTATTTAATTATGGATTCTTAAAAAGTTATTTTATATATATCGTAGCTTTATTGACTGTTTTGAAGCTATTAACATTATTTTCAGGGATGCTCTAGACCAGAACCTGATTACCGAATAGGCCCATAAGGCCCAGGCCTATAGTAAAAAAAATCTAGGGGCCTCAAAACTACAATATTTATTATTTATACTTGTGGAATGGGATATGAATAGTTGGGAGGGGGCCTCGTTATGATAGCAGGCCTATAGTATCAGAAAGTGTTAATCAGGCCCTGTCTAGAGCGGATAGATTCACAGTTTCTCACAACTCTCAGTACTACCTTTTCCGAAAGGCCACTCACCCTCTTTTAACAGCAAGCTTAAAAAACTAATAACATACTACCCCGCAGATTTTACTAGCACGTTCGGAGCCGCTTGATTGTATTTCGAACTTTAAACCCGATATAATCACCACCATTAAAATCTCATCAAAGGGATTTTAGTTTATGTATGTGTGTTATGTTTAACGTTCTGTATATAAATGTACAACAACTCATTCATGCATTTTTATTGTTAGGTATTTTGAGGGTCCCAAAAAATGCTTGCAACCGGGCCTCTTCAAATAGAAGGCCGGCCCTGCCCCTAAAATTGCCACATAAAATAGTAGGTTGGGGGGGGAGGGGCTCGCAAAACTCACCTTCCCTAGTAGCACAATTAGTCCAAAAGACGTTTAAAACACGTTTTTTAACGTCATAAAACGTGTTTCCAACGTAATTTGAACGTTTTTTGAACTAGTTGTGCTACTTGGGTTGCCCACTACTAATTTTTGTCTTAACCACCACTGCACCCTAGTTGTAAATGCTAAATAATATAAACATATACTTAGAAATTGCATATAGATGTTGTCAGTTAGAATTTTTTTTAAAGGCACTGTTGGTCAAAATTACAATGTTTTGCAGTCAAAACTTGCTATTACAGTCGTGTAATCCAAATCAATTACTCAAAAGTAATAATAACCAATTCATAAATAATTAAAATTAATAATTTAGTTTAATTTACTTTTGAACAATAATTACAATTAATTAATTGCATGCATTAAGTTAAATTTCTTAAAAAATAAGCGTCCCTCCATTTTTTATCTTTAGCGTACACCACTGTAATAGCAAGATGAATTCTCTCCATCCCGCACCCAACGAAAGAAAAGGCCTCAAAATTTAAGTTGTTTCGAAGCTGCATGATTTGGTTTTAATAATCTGACATTTACAAGAGGAGATTTTGGAGCACTCTTTTACTAAAAAGTACTCTAAATCAAACGTTCCTCTTTTGAAAAAATACCTCACAATTTATTATATTTAATCTTAAAACTTCAAACTCAGCACACAAACGAAAATAATTCGAAGCACACAGATTTCAAATACGCACTAAAGTACTAATATACAGGATGTTCAGTGCTAATGGTGCCAAATGGCTATTTCCTAAACCGTTAGTCAGAGACACATAGTTCCTGTTACAAAAATGCTTCAAATTGTATAATCTATTATATCAGAAACAATCGAAGCCAATAAATCAATTCCTATAAAAATTACGGAATTTAAATTTTTACACGGTCCCCCAGTCCTATCAGTTATATTTAGATATTTTTTCTTTATACAATTTGATGCACAATAAAAAAAAATAAATAAAAATAAGTGAGCTTTTGGGAGCATTATGATCAAAAGTATCAAACCCAGCTCGCACAGTTATAACCATTATGTTTATTTAACATTATAACTGAATTTAAGCAATTTTTTAAATTCCAGCAAACATAATATTAAAAAAAGAAAGAAAAGCTTTAAAAATTAAATTAAAGGAACTATTTTTAATGCTCAGTAAAAATTATATTGATCAAAATACCATTTACTATGGTAATCTTCAAATAATAAAAATACTTTTAATTTGCGTTGCCTCTAGCCACTATATTCCAACAAACTCACGTTAACCCTTTAACGCGCAGTGTTCCCACTCTGGGATCACCAAACTCTGACGTTTTGACTGTTGCCAGTCACGAAGAATAGATTGGATTTCTATAAAAATAGTGGCGGGTGACATAGCTCCTCGAGAATCCTTTCCTTTTTAGCACGTCATTTCCCGTAAAAAAAAGGGTCACAATTATTTTTAACAGCGCTGACATCATCCTGACAAAAAGGGCAGTCGTTGCCATCGCTCGAATTAACTGCCAGGAAGAGGCGGACGATCGAACGTTCATCGCGTGCCAAGATTACAGACCCTTTTTTGACGCAGCTGCTGTGCCAGATTGCGCGATGAACGTTTCGATCGTCCGCCTCTTGCTGTAGTTAGTCGAGCGATGGCAACGACTGCCCTTTTTTCAGCATGGAAAGGGTTGCGCCTCAAAGGGTTAAGCGAGCGAGCAAAAATTCATGCCTGAAATCCCATCTTTCTGGAGCAAACGGTCAAACGAACAACCGCATCAACAGCGAGAAAGAGGGGCGGGGGAGTCAAGAACCAACCTCTATACGTCTGCGAGCGAGCGACACTAAAAATAACTATCCCATATCCCATCTCGGCCCGGAACAGCTAACCTCTTTATACCTTGTGTGTGAAACAGTGACACCTCGGAATGAACTGTCATTTAAACGGCGAAACAGTCATTTAAAACTATATCGCTCAAAGCAGTAGGTATACAGGTTAACTTTTCGGAGGGGGGGGGGGGCGATACCGTATTTTAAATCTTATTGTTACTAAAATTAATTTAAATGTTTCAGATTAACCGATTTTTAATAATTGCTTCACACTTTCGTGGGGGCCTAACCCCTTCCCCCTTAAATACACCCTCTTCTCAATGCACCTTTACCAAAATAATCTTCATATTATATAAACTGCGTATAGTTACTGTGACACCATAACAAATACACTAGCGAAGGAGAAGTTTGCTCCGACAATCAAGAAAAACAAAAACAAAAAATCAAATGCCAAATACGAGCATCCGGCGTCCGTGAGCCCGTCTCATCTCTAATCTGTATACATTCTATTTTAACACAAAAATCAATATCCAAATCCGCAAACTTAAACAAAAGGAAAAAGAACAAATCCATTATTGTAATATACCCGAAAAGTTTTTTTTTTCTTTGTCCCTGTACTAGAAGCCCGTCTTTTTAATCATACCTCATCGAACCCCATCTTTCAAAAAAGTTCAGTCGTGAATTCATTTGTCTGAAAAAAAAAACCTATTTTTAAAATCCGCCCGCACACAGCATTTGAACAGTACATGACAGTCAAAATCGAGAATACTATTCGAATAGTGAAAACCGCGAATGCTGTTCGAATAGTATTCGCGACTTCTTTCCCTAGACAAATTTAATATTTAGCTTGCGCAATTGAAACTTAGTTAACCCTTTGAGGCGCAACCCTTTCCCAATGCTGAAAAAAGGGCAGCCGTTGCCATCGCTCGACTGAACTACCAGCAAGATGGCGGACGATCGAAACGTTCATCGCGTGCCACAGACCTAGAGACCCTTTTTTGACAACAGCTGGCTGTGCCGGCACAGCTACATATTGTGCGAAAAGTTTCGAAAAATGAATCCAGCTTAGCGATATTTTCATTATTTGGCGGGAAATACAAAAATACCTAATGTGATAATATTAAGCTATGACGATTTCAATGGGAGTTTTGAAAATTCGTTACGCGCGCTTAAATGAACAAATTTAGTGTGATGTGTTGTGTTAAGGGAAGTTACGCTTTTAATAATGACTGCCCACACCGCGTAATGCCATATGGAATTCTTTTGGGGGCTCCTCTAAAAGAACTATATAAGTGCTACGCACAACCTTTTCAATAGGATGCCTGTAATCATACGTAGGAATAAAATATCTAAATGTTTTAATGATCTATGTATATTTACTGAAGGCAGACTTCAGACTGACATACAGAAAAACCGAAATCGTGAAGACGAGGGGTTCTATCTGCTCCCTTTTAAAAAATTCTCTCCACAATAGACAGTTATCCGCAAGGAATGGAGGAAGGTTGACGTCTCCTGAATATCGGCACCGCTCAGACATTGCTGAAACGACTGGCGAGAGGGCTTGCTCGGCACGTGCGTACACAAATTTGGCTTACTACACGCACACGGATTTGGCGTGTACGTTAGCGGATCTGGCACGGAACCCTCACGGACGTACGAACAGCACGTACACGGAGGAGGGGGGGGGACAGTGCCAGAGGTCAAGGGTCGAACTCGCAAGCACTTCGGTGTTGCCAGCCCGACACCTTGACCAGTGTGGTGGTATTCTGTCTTTTTAATTGTAACTAAAATGCCGTGATGATATCCGGAAACCACTCTTGGATTTTTCCAAGTTATCATCCCGACATTTTGTTCATTATTACTTGTGCGTTTCACTTTCTTCTTGATCCACTACCTATACCTTCTGCCAGTCCGATCCAGTCGGCAGCAGAAAATAAAACAAGCTTCACGTGAAAAAAGAAAAATGTGAAACGGAGCTCTCACTTTCACGGGGAAGACATTTGCATCAGAACATGAGATAATACACCTTCCACAAATGCTTCATCCTCAAATCCAGCCAAATGGTCCACACGGGAACGGTTCATACGCACGCTCGTTAACGTGTGGACCATCTGACTGTGGACAATTCTTTTGAATGTCCCGAAGGAGAGGATAGCCCGAGCTCCTAAAATCATAACGAAGACGTGCTACGCTAAAAGAAGAGAGCGAGCTTGTCGGTAGTGAGATCCAAGAACAAGTAATGCCTGGGGCCCGACCAGCCGTCCTTTTTATAGCTGCCTCGGAGGTCATACCACGTGGTTTCGTTCACTGCCCCCAGTCTAGTTTTTTTTAATTAAAAAAACATTAGTAGAATCCGGCATGGATAGATATACTACACCGTCTCTTTTTATTATTACTGTTGTTTGCCTCGGAAAGAGAGATTTTGCGGTTTCTGAATACGAAGTTCCAATTATTATTTTTTTGACCCAGACGTATTATTATATTCCCCCCTTCATTTCTGAAACGATGCATATCCACTCAAGGAAAAACGTGAGGTTGGAAGAATGAGTATAGATTTAGAGATTTAGAGGAAAGAGAGATTAGAGGATTTGATTAGATTTAGAGGAAACGGCTATACTTTAGAAAAAGGGAATATACTCTGATTTTAATGGCTTTCTTGGATTTCAGATATTCAAACTTTAGTTCATTATAAGAAATGTCTGTTTACTTATTTATTTTAAAATATGTCGCAGAAATGATTTTATACACCCACGCTGTTTTTTTTTATCTCCTTTGCTGAGGTTATTTATCTTTGTTTGCTTACCTTACTGTGGCTCACTTGTAATAATCTTTTCATTTCAGTAAAAGGAAATCAGTCTTTGCTTTTCAGTTGCGCAGCACTATAATTATGTACAAAGGCTGATTCTTTCATTTCCCGTGTGGCACAAATAAATTACACAAAAGCAGTTCGAAATCATTACATAACAGTGAGGGAATGCAAAACCGCGTGTCTGTTTACGTAATCACTTACTAAGAAGTATTGTGTTGTTTTTCTGATTTCTTTAACTGCGTTTAAAAAACAATGCGCTTATCGCCGAAAACGAAATTAAATTTCTCAAGTGTCCATTTCAGTGTTGCCAGATGTTATTCGGCAAAAGCGGTTGAATATCGCCACTATCACGTGTGATACAAATACAGTCGAACTCGCTTATAACGAGCGCGAAGGGACCGCGGTATTTGCTCGTTATAACCGAGTACTCGTAAAAAACAGGCTCATGGAAATATCCTGAAAACTTCAAGCATACTATTTTACTTACTTTATTAGCACTGGGGTGCTATTTCGCTCAATAAGAGAATTTTGTCTACGCTATTTTGTCGTCAAGTTTTGTAGATATGAACTGTCAGGTGAAGATATTTTTAAATGTGTTTTCCAGATAACGTGGAGAAGGGAGGGGGAGGGGGGGAATTAATAAAATGTTGAAGGTCGCACAACGTTTGCAATTTATGATAGGATCGCTAAATTGGGTGCCAAAACGGGACAATTTATTAAACACATATTTCGAATTTCGAGTATAGTTAAAAAACGCCTGACGAATATTGCAAAATAGTTTTAGCAGGCAATTTTAATATAGATTTTAATACTGAAGAAGTTTTTATAGAACAGAGAAGACAAATACGGTACATTCATAGATTATGATACACTTTCAAATGCTTTTCATAAAGGTGAAGTATAATTTCACTATGCCTGGCGAAAATTGTTAAACAGTTTTGGTAGGCGATTTTAATACAGATTTCTATTCCGAAGAAGTGTTTTTTTGGAACAAGAAAGGAAAACACGGTACACTCATGGATTATGATGCCCACTCCAAACAGCATTTAAAATGCTAGAAATGCTAGAAAATTTCAGTGAACGTTTTGTAAAAAAAATATCTGTAAGTAATAGTTAGACGCGGAAATGTAAATAGTTGTACGAGAAAAAAAAAAATGACGCATGTGCAGGTCCATAGCAAAACTGTTTATATATATATATAATATTTTTTTTTTAAAGTCCCGCAGTGGTCTGGGTGCTAAACTCCGTTCCCATAAGAACACGGCAAGTGAAGCAGCATCCGGCTTGGCTAGTGCTTGGGAGGGTCATCTCCCTCTTGGCTCGTCCGCTGTGGAACCGTGTACGCTAATGGGAGCTGGTGCACGTAAAATCCGTCGTGGCTCCAATGTCCTCCAAGTTGTTAAACGATACCTCTGGGGATGCCGATTTCAGGTGGTGGTTGGTCCCTCATCTGGAATCGGTTCAAAATTAGGGACCAACAACTAGAAGTCTAACCCCCTCGGGGGGGCACTGGCACCCCTCTTCAATGGATAGCGTCGTCTATCATGGACACGACAACAACAACAACAACAACATTTTTAAAAAAAGAGTGAGTGGGAGAGAGGCTAAAAATCACGTATTAAATACTAGAAAAATTTAATGAACGTTGTGTAAAAAAATATCTGTAATAGTTGAACGCGGAAATGCAATGGATTCTGATTCCATAATAAGGAATCAGAATCACATAGCAATGTGGGGTCGGCAACGTCGTCTTCGTCTAGCTGTTAATAATCACTTCGGAAAAAGTGCTGATACAACAGTGCACAAAGGAAATAAAATGCAAAATTCTAAGAATATTATTAACAAGAAAGATCAATTATGCCAAATGTATCGATCATGAAACACTTTCCAATACAACATTTTTGTACTTAAATCTGACAAGATTTTAGTTAGCGGCTAAGGCAAAGCTGCATGAGAGCTATCGGCCAGGGGATATGCCTCAGGTGGTTGACTTTTTTAAGAGTTTCTAAAGCGTATTCACGTTACATCTGGAGAAAATCACCTCAAAATCCACACCATTAGATCAACATCCGCGGGGTAGGCCAGACAGTGATGGCGCCAGTCTGACAGGTGGGGGGGGGGTCACCACTATTGACGCATTCAGTGGCGTAGTCAAGGAGAGGGATAGGGGGTCACAACCCCCATGAGGAATTTTTTGCAATACCAAATGTATATTCTTCACTCCCTTATCACACACACGTATGCATATACGAGAGTTGCAGTAGTCGTAACCCCCCCCCCCCCATGAAAAATTTTTGCCTTCGCCACTGGACGCACTAAAGGGGCTGAAGGTGCGACCGCCCCCGCCCCCCAAGGAAAGAGAAAAAAGAAGAGAGAAATCAGGTGCTTTTAAACTCTTACCCTTGAATATATATATATTTTTAATTTTGTGCCTTTACACTCACTTAGTGGCTTAGCCAAAAATTTTTCATGGGGGAGTTAAGACTACTGCAAGTCACATATATGTATACGTGTGTGTGATTAGGGAGTGAAGAATATACATTTTGTATGGCAAAAAAGGCCTCAATTGGGGGGGTGACCCCCCTATCTTCTCACCCTTGGCTACGCCACTGCACTCACTATTTTCATGTTACATAGGCAGTGGTCTAATTAAAGGTGACTAATATGGTAATAATATAATAGTATAATAATAATAATAATCGGCAATATGGTGCGAACGTCTATTCATTTTGTCCAACACATAGGAAATATGTCTTTGACGCAAATAATCCCATTCCCCCTTTCTTTAAGAGTACCATAATTATCATGCTTAAAAACAGATGTACAATTGTTAATAAGGCAGGTTGAAACATACTTGTATTTGCGTTGCAGCGGTAATAAAAAAAATCTGGAGTGACTCCACTCGACTTTCCGAACACTCACGATTAAGATCATTACCAAGCATTTAAATAAATTTTAATCGATGAATAATTCAAACATATATACCAAATTGAAGCTCAATCGAATGCACCGTTTAAACGCTAGCGCACTTTCAAGAAATTATCCCCATATGCCATAATGTAAAAGAAGTCTTTGTCGTAGCCCTGTAGAAAAACTATAAGTCCTATACACATCAAATCAATAAATATTAGGGATCGACCGATACCACATTTTCGCAAATGACCGATACCAATACTTTACCTATAAATTCATTTTCAGAAATAGCCGATACCGATACTTTAAGTTATGGTATCGGCCGATACCGATACTTTATATAATTTAATGTCATTTAAACCTACATCTGTATTCTGGTCAGTTTTTGTAAATAGAGTGTAGTTCTCGTTAAAATGAATAACAGCATGATGAAATTTGATCCCAGTAGAAAGCATTAAAAAGAAAGAGCAGTGGATACATTGAAGTGTGAATTTACAGTAGTTCTAGTCTTTCTTTTCTATTCAATCATGCCGACGAATGGCTGAATTTATAAAACGCTGAGCACTGGGAAGCGTCTTTGTGTGCGGGTTCGGAATTCTTTCTCATCACGTGGCTGTCGATCTAGTGGTCTAGAGTTTTGGGCGATTTTCTCCAGATGTTATGTGAATATGCGTTAGACTCCCTTAAAAAGTCCTCCGCCCAACCCCCCCCCTATAGGTAGATACCCCTCATGTAGGCTTGATAGAACACAAACGCGGGGAGGGAGTTAAAGGGATATATTAATTAGAGAATTCATTTCCAGTGCCGACTGGTGCAAATATTTAAATCAATTTTTCTCAACCTCTATTTTGTCCCCTGTTTGTTGCTATGAGCCAGATAAAATGTTTCCGTATTAGACCCAAAAGAGTTTCGTGCTTGCTCTTACTATATGTGTCTTTGTTTTTGGTTCATGCCTCGATTTGTTGCTTACAAAAGTAAACATATGAAATTTATTCAACTTCAAAGATTGCAAGTTTTATATAGATTTTCTTTAATTATAATTCTTTCACATATGAAAATATTTTTTAGATTACTTAAACTGCATTCAATTGTGATAATGTATAAACTGTAAGTACATATGTATTTACATATTGTTCATTAAATACGTATGTAAATTCTTAAAGTGCATAATATGTTCACATTAATTAATGGTTTTATTTATCTGCTCCAATTACTTAATCACTAAGTGAATTATTAAATGTTTTAGCAAGATTTCTTTTTAGTATGAACTCATAGGATCATTTTTAAGTTCTTTTTGAAAATCCGAATATTTTGATTCTCCGAACAGGATTAAGTCACAATTAATCCGGATGATCCATGTATTCGATCTTTTCCGTACGAAGAATAGGTAGGTGCACACCGATTATTCCTGTGTTTTCCTTATATATAAAACAAATACTATTCACAAAAAATATGTTTTTTACCACAAAAATTCGAAATAAACTAAATAATAATTAGTATTACTAATTATACTAATACAGCTTCAAATTAACAATATAAATAATTATTAGATATTGATAATTATTACACTTCTCAAAACAGAATGATACACAAATCCTATGTTTTCTCGTTAATCTGATAGATAATAAAATCATTAAATGTTTAATAATTCGTACTTTTGATAGTGTGTAATGTTTTAAAAATGAATCATTTAACTTCTGGACCAACATAATTAAAGTTCACGGGAGTCGCCAGTTTTCAAGTCACTGCCGAAAAGTTAACTTCTTTGCGACACAAAGAAGGAAAAAATTGTTTTTACATATAGGTTTCGTTCATAATTTTAGTGTCTTTAATTTTGTCATTGAAACAGCTACAATATGAAGAAAAATATTTTTGCTCGTTTGAAGCTACGCCTTGGAGGATCTAAATAAAAGATGCTTAAAAATGACCAGATTAAATGAAGGTTAAAGAAAAATCCAAAAATGATGAACTAAATTCAATTTTCAAGTCTTAAAGAAAGTTGCTACTTAAAGTATCCATATTTAATGAAATTTCTCTTCAGTGTTTTTGCTTTTATGATCATTGTTAACATGTTTTTCTGTGATTGATAATAACAAATTTTATCTGCTTTAATTCTAAGCTCTGAGCTGGGGCGGCGTGGCACGGTAAGCAATGCTTGGGTGGCATCGTCGAAAGGAGGGCCATTTCGAACTAAAACTGAGATAATCTTGATCTAGAACAGTGGTTCCCAAACTTTTTTGTCCTTCTCTTCAAAAAAACTTCAATTAGATTTTTTTTTCGCGCCACACTACTACATAACGATAACCAATATACGCTATATAAAATAGTTTATTATATATATAAAATACTAAAGTTTTATTTTTCCCACCCTTTTCCACCCAGCGAAATTGCTCCCGTGACCCAACAATGGGTCGTGGCCCATAGTTTAGGAACCACTGATCTACTAGAGCACAAGAGGGGCGGCTTTTTTACGTTTGCAGAGGGGCACTGTGTGGGGGGGAGGTATGTCCGGCAAACGTCATTCAGTTCAAACCCTAACCTCGTTTGCAAGCGCAGAAATACAATTCACTTTCGATAGCAGAATGCTACTTTCTGTTTCAAATATTTCCGGCTGACTAATATTAAAATGTCTGTA
Source organism: Cheiracanthium punctorium (assembly GCA_038373885.1). Classification (NCBI taxonomy): domain Eukaryota; kingdom Metazoa; phylum Arthropoda; class Arachnida; order Araneae; family Cheiracanthiidae; genus Cheiracanthium; species Cheiracanthium punctorium. The sequence continues at coordinate 649,804 of JAWZYV010013430.1, forward strand.
TCTGAAGTTCTATAAGCTAAATAGAAACAAATTCCTCAAACGTATTTCGAAGGCTGAAATATTACACTTTAACACACATATGGTCAACCGCCGGCTCGCGTCCCGGATGTGGCCCGCCACGGCTTTTGATCCGGCCCGCTGAACATTTGAAAACTGCGCATAAACCATTCAATATCCCATATAAATCGCAATTATAAGGCCCGCCACTTCGCTAAAATCCGGAGGTTTGTCCTGCTACTTCACTAACATCCTAAAGTTTGGCCCACAACTTTTCAAAGGTTGCCCATACCTGCTTTAACACTTTAAAGGTCGTCATCCCCTGAAATATCAAGCGATGTCAAGGACCGTCTCCCCCATCAATTTTGATATCTATAATGATATACCCAAGCCGAATCAGATGTCCTTGCGCCAATTTTTTAAATAAAAATTTAAAGCATGTCTCTTAAGCGTGAAATCTATATCAAGAGCTAGACTTTCTCCAACGATATCAAAAGCCTATATATACAGTAAAATCTCCCTATAACAAAGTCTCCTTACAACGAATTTCTCCCTATAACGAAATTTTTCATGGAAACGGGCACCGGGCATTGATGGATTTAGGGGCACCCCATCTATGATATTTGTTATATTTTTCATAAAATTTTGATATAAAAAAGAATATTTCAGAAAAAACTTTTAAAATTGGGGGTCTTTCAAGTCGGGGGCCGTGGACAAAGTCCTGATTTGCCCATATAATAATAAGGCCCTGCGCTTCATGACCAAAACCACATCATACCGAAATGCTTAAACATTTCAAAACCATTAAAAAGAGGTTTACAAATGGAAGAAAATGTGCCTCACTATATTTTCAGCGCACTTTTTAAAAGGTAAATAGTTTTATGAAAATTTAAAAATCACAGAATACAAAACAATGTAAAATAAAGGAATTTTGAAGTAAAATAAACGTAAGTGCATTACATATTTTATTCTCCAAATTCGTGGATTGTCTTTACTTTTGAAAATTTCATTTATACAATGAAAAGTAAGAAACCGTAGGTTTAACAAATTTATAATAAACTATGGGCCAAGGCCCCCAGACTCGCTACGCTCGCTTTTCGTATGAGGCATTCGGCCCCTAATAAGGCTTATTCGTAAAAAAGACATAATTTCAACAGACAAAACCCGAAGATTGGATCAGATAGAATGTTACTGAGCTACACATTGCTTGGTTCTTGCATCTTCATTGGTACATAAAAATTTAAACTTCACACTACAGTAGAACCCCTCCCCCCCCCTCAAAACACGGAAGATATTTTGTTATGGGAATCCGTGTTGTAGGGGTCCTGAGCTATACTCCACCTAGAGTGCGGACTCCGCTTATAATCGCTCTTAAAATTATATGCACTCCTCAGAAACACAATGATATTTAATGTTGCCATTCGAAAGTTATATTAATTAGGAGCTAAAGCGTAATAAAATCAGAACATCTGTTTCAGCTGTATTTTTAATAATGTAAAACCTATTGGACACCTTGCGAATTTGCCACCCATGGCGATTTTTCAATATTTGGCGACTTGTGTACATGTAAAGTTAATAAAAGCTACGGAACAGATAGGATAGCTTGCCACCAATGGCGACTTTTCATTATTTGGCGATTTACACATGCTCACAACCTATAATTACTTTTCATTTAAGGTTACCGGAAAACCGTTATCCATATTTTCATTTACATAATCGTTTGCAGATTGGCGTACTTAGCACCACGAATTATACCATCTCGTCGCGCTAGCAAGTATCCAAAGTGTACTATAACTGCTATAATGGCATAGTTAACGCCGCCAAATATTTCTACTGGTAGAAAATAATCCAACTGGACCGAACCGGCTTTAAAATAATCTGCATTTTAATTATTTTTCATTTTCAGATATTAGTTATTCTGTTTTGGAAAAACGAATAATCGCTAATTCTAAAATCCTGTTGTCTAAGCGAACTTACTATTTGAAAATTGCCAACTTTGTTTAACACATTTTGAGTTACTTATTTCAAATAGTTTTTATATTGGCGTAAAATGGGTGTCTTTCTAATTCATGTTTGACAATTTCACGTGATACTACATACTTGGAAACGCTTTGTTGCAAAGGAATGAATGATTTTATGCCGAATCTGGCAACCATTCTGTTTGTTTTTTCAGTTTTTTATTAATATCTTTTAAAATAATTCGATTTTCGAAATTTAAGTCAGCTTAGCAGGTTCCCCGGAATTTTTCAAATCTGTGGGCACCTTAGTTTTTCCGGATCCGTTTTTCCAGACCCGTTCCGACTGGAACGACACACCAGTAAGGTGACCAGATTTTTGTAGTCAGAATCGGGGACTTGTCCCCGATTCTGACAACAAAACTGGGGACATTTATAATTAATGCAATAATTAACAGTAATTTAATTGAAAAACAATGCAATAATTAAAAATTGTCCCCAGTTCCATTTTTACATTCAGGGGACAATTTGAAAAACGCCCTGAAAATGGGGACGTTTGGTCACCTTACACACCAGTAATCTCTGCGTTTGTTCCCAAATTTGCAGACGAATGACAATTTAGTTTTTGATATGTGGCAATATCATTCACATTCGCAATTGTCAGTTTTTGTTTTGGTCGTGATGTGTTAAGAGGTTTAGAGTTCTGAAAACGAAAGTTTTGGAATTATTTACTGTAATTTTTTAATTAAAGATACTCTCCAGTAAGCTCATTAGTATGGATTTTTCTTAAAGTTTGATTAATGCGTTGATTAATTCCGTGCTTTTGTTTCTGGATATGTGATTATGTGAAAATAAACTATGTATTTTGTAATTATACTATATAGTTTGATGAATTTTGTGAAAAACATTACAAAAGTTGTTTGATTAGACATTATTATTCTGTTTTATCACATGATGCATATTATTGTACAATTCTGGTGTTTAATTAGATTTAAAAAATTGCTGATACCGCATTAACCCGGATATAACGCGACATCGAATTTTTTCATCTTGAACATCAGAAAATCCAATACCCAGACCTCAAATTTAATGCGAGTCAGATTTTTACCGGGAAATGACGTGTCAATAAATATCGTGTTATATTCGGGCTAATACAGTACTTATTCAGAATTAAAAAAAAAAAAGTCCATAACATTCTTATTTACAGCATCTTTACATGAAACGCAGTATTCTAATATTTTTTTAACTCCTTATATCTCAACTTAAATTTTTTATTTTTTTACTGCAATGTGCAGAAACATATTATAAATATACGGAAAGTTTTTATTTTCAAGTTTCGTAACTTACGTAAATTTTATTGACCCAAAGGTTTTTGTTTTAGAGTTCAATAAAACGGTTATGTTTGTTTTTGTATTATTTTAAAATATGTCAATGTGTTTCTGAGCAGACTTCATGTAATCGTAATCGATTAAAATTGATTATGCTTTTTTGTGTAATGATAATCTAGAAATTTAGTTTTACTAATAATCTAATGTAATTGTGATATGAAAACTTAAATTACCGTCCAATTGCAGTCTAGCATCTGTAATCGTAATTGTTTGAGATGATTACTGGATTACATAAATGGTAGCTTCGATATACCCCCTACCTTTTTTTCGTGCCAAAGATTACGTTTTTTGCGCCAAGCTTGGCGATAAAAGGGATTTTCTGGTTTCCCAAATGAATTTCGTTGGCGAGAATGGGGGTGGCTATTTATGGCAACCTAGGCCGGCCGGCCAATGACAGAGCGCCGTGATGCAAGAGCTCCTGCACATGGAAGCTTGTGAGAACTTTTTTTCACATTTTTAGAGAGAGGTAGTAAGTTGACCGAAAGCGCTTCTGCAAAGGTACTGTGATCTTTTGATATTTTACTGTACTTTTTTTTATATTTTTGGTTAGGATTTCATGATTTTTTAAGAACCTCCGTAGCTAATGTAATTGAAAATTATCAGGGTATTTTTGAACAAAATTTAACGTTAAAGTGGTCTGATAAAAATCCTACGTGTGGGAAGAAAGGTGTAGCTAATATAATTTTTCTTATGAGCTATTTGTTAGTGGACCAGGAGAAGTTTTTGGATTTTTTGAGGAAGACATCCTTTCGGAGTGTGAGCTTAACCTTTCCGAGATATTTTTGCTAGCGTATAATATTGTTTCGCGTTATACATCGTGGTAACTGCACTATTTGTACAGGCGAATGGCTTCACAGTTTTTGGCTTTTTTCTTAAAACGCTCTACTCGATTTCTTATTTTTCCAGTTTTCCCGACTACCTTTTTCGTAAAAAAAAAACAAAAAAAAACGGGGGGGGGTTGAGGGGGGCAGAGCCCCCCTCACATAAAATCCCATTATTTGTGAAATTTAGGTTTTTTCAAATTTTTAACCCTAAATTCTTGCTAGAAAACGCAATTTCTGTGTCCATCAATTGTTAAATTTCCTTGAATTTATTCCTGTTTAGATTCCTAACCCTTAATTATTTCTACAATTTTTCTATTTCTAATTTCTTGTTCGAAAATGCGAATTCTACGTTCATGAATTCTTAAATTTTCTTGATTTTATTGTTGTTTACATTCTTAACCCTAAATTTTTTGTAGAATTTTTCTAATTCTCATAGTTTTTTTTCGGTTCTGAAAACGTTGTTTCGCGGCCATTTTTACATTTTAACCCTAAATTTTTTTGTGGAAATCTTCTAATTCTTATAGTTTTTCCGCTTTCGGAAGTGGTTTCACGGCCATTTTTTTATTTTTCGCGTCGTCGAAAACGGCATTTTTGGCCATTTCTCTTTCGTTTTTGGCGCCGTCGAAAATGGCACCAAAAAAAAAAAAGTCGCCAAAAATCAAGGTAGGGGGTATATCGAAGGTGCGCCAATTTTTTATTTTTTTACTGCAATGTGCAGAAACATATTATAAATATACGAAGAGTTTTTATTTTCCAGTTTCGTAACTTACGTAAATTTTATTGACCCAAAGGTTTTTGTTTTAGAGTTCAATAAAACGGTTATGTTTGTTTTTGTATTATTTTAAAATATGTCAATGTGTTTCTGATCAGACTTCATGTAATCGTAATCGATTAAAATTGATTATGCTTTTTTTTGTGTAATGATAATCTAGAAATTTAGTTTTACTAATAATCTAATGTAATTGTGATATGAAAACTTAAATTACCGTCGAATTGTAGTCTAGCATCTGTAATCGTAATTGTTTGAGATGATTACTGGATTACATAAATGGTAGCTTCGATATACCCCCTACCTTTTTTTCGCGCCAAAGATTACATTTTTTGCGCCAAGGTTGGCGATAAAAGGGATTTTCTGGTTTCCCAAATGAATTTCGTTGGCGAGAATGGGGGAGGCTATTTATGGCAACCTAGGCCGGCCGGCCAATGACAGTGCGCCGTGATGCAAGAGCTCCTGCACGTAGAAGCTTGTGAGAACTTTTTTTCACATTTTTAGAGAGAGGTAGTAAGTTGACCGAAAGCGCTTCTGCAAAGGTACTGTGATCTTTTGATATTTTACTGTACTTTTTTTATATTTTTGGTTAGGATTTTATGATTTTTTAAGAACCTCCGTAGCTAATGTAATTGAAAATTATCAGGGTATTTTTGAACAAAATTTAACGTTAAAGTGGTCTGATAAAAATCCTACGTGTGGATCTAATGTAATTGTGATATGAAAACTTAAATTACCATCTAATTGTAGTCTAGCATCTGTAATAGTAATTGTTTGAGATGATTACTGGATTACATTCACTGAGTTTAAGTTTTTACATCAAATGCAGATACAGTAGAGTCTCGCTTATCCGACCTTCCTTTATCCAACATTCCGTACTATCCGATGTCGAATAAAAGGTGTCGAGTGATTTAAAAGAACTACCGTGGGAAGCTACTGTCTGCAGTGATAGATGAAATTTATGAAGAGCGAGACATGATTGATAGATTGAATTGAAGGCTCTAAAGACGGCAATTCAATACATTAAGCAACAAGAAGCTACAGGAATTTAAATAATGATTCTGCAAAGATGGTGAGATTTGGCAGCGAAGAAATGGCACTCATCAGGACAGTGGTATAACCAGAAATTTTTCATGGGGGGTTTACGACTACTGCAACTCACATATATGTATACGTGTGTGTGATAAGGGAGGCAAGAATATACATTTTTTTGTATGGCAAAAAATTCCTCATGGGGGTTATGACCCCCCATCCCCCTTTGGTTACGCCACTGCATCAGGAAAACAGACTACCATAAGAAATTTCTTTAAATCCTCACAGGACTGAACTTTAAGTGTAACATATGGCACTCGCAAATTCAGACAGTAGATTATTCTGTAACTGTAGGTTCGTTTTCACAATTCATTTTTTCCATTGTTTTTTTATATTTGTAGAGCATGATTATGTTACAAGATAGTAATGTGTAATATAACATATGTATGTATGTATTATGTGTTCCAACATACTATGTAGCTTAATGTTTAAGAAGCTTTTTCTTGACTCTTCACTATTATCCGACATTGGGCCGGCCTCTTTATGTCGGATAAGCGAAACTCTACTGTAGCAGAAAAAATTCATTATACTGTGCGAAGATAGATTAATGCAATTTTATGGGTAGGGATATCTGGTTGAAATGTATGTCCATTTTATGGAAGTTAAAGGATCTACTATTTTTTGTAACTTAATTTCTTTTGGTACTTACGTATCAAGACGGACACTACCAATGCATGGCGATTTGTTTGTCGCCAAGCACGCCAACGCACGAAACACAACAAATTTCTATAGAAATCTACAGTAAAACCTATATTTTACATTTAAATAACAACCTGTTTAATACGAAGTTTTCCTTATGTACATTCATATTAAAAATTAATAGGAATATTAAAACTTACTGCTATTTTCAATTGACATTGAAGTCCGTTTTAATACGGTTGTTCCCATATGATACATACTTATTATAACTGTATAATAAGTATTATAAGTATAATAAGTATAATAGTATAATAAGTATAACAAGTATTAACCATACTTGTATTTTTACTAAACATGGAAGTCCGTTTTAATATGGTTTCTTCCGTACTGCACATACATTGACACATGAGAATTTAACATACTTATATTTTTACATTGCATGAAAGTCTGTTTTAATATGTGTGTTACCATACGCAACATACGTATAACAACGTACATCCCTATTATAATCAATTAAAATAAGAATGTACGCTTACCTTTAATAATTGAAGAAAACTCTCACAAAAAATCGTCATACTATGAAATTTGAGCCGTAAAACTGTCTATATGTAGAACACCTGTCCTTGTTGAAAATTCAAAAACGAAGTATTCTTCGCGGAAAATAAATGCACAAATAACTTTCAAAATTCAAATTATTCAAATTTTTAAAAATATTTAGTTTGAAATTCAGTAAAAATGTTAAAAATAATTAGATTGAAATATTACTTTGAAGAACTTGAAACATGAATTTCTGGTGGTGAAAATTTAGCAATATCGCATGGGATAGCCTAAAAAAATTACCACCAACTTTTTTTCTCCATATAAATTCGGCTAAATAAGAGTCTAGATGCTTTCTTAATGTACCGCGTTGTTTCTTGTTTCGCCATTTTACTAAACCACACAATCTTTTGATATTTTGAGTATGTACCATAGTTTATGGACCAACAAAATTATATTTGTGATTGACTTTAAAATGCTCAAATCCTGCTTTTTCTAATTCTTCTGATTTATATGCTTTCCAACAGTCCGTGCAAATTATACTACCTTCTTCAACATTATTTATTATACTTTCTGTTGTCAAAAAGTTATCCTTTCTGCGGTCAGCATCGTTTAGCAAAAAGCTATCCTTTCTGCAGTCAGCATCGTTTCCTCTCTTCAGCCCTCTCTGGACTCAGAAAGGCATTCTGAGTGAAAATGTGCTTTAGCTGATTGCTTGGCGACTGTCAACAATTTGAGCAGTTGTCTCATTTCTGTAGAATGTCTCTGGGATTGCAACCTCTTCTGCTTTGTTTGGTTCACTTTGGTTACTTTTCATTCGGACCAGCAATGCATGTCACGCAAAAGTAGAGATATAACGGATATCTAGCAAGTATTGAGTATCCGGATTATCTGGCTGATTTTACAATATCCTAAATACCATTGGATATCCAAATCATAACTACCAGATATCCAACTTCTCTGCTGGATATCCGGCTACATACTGTTAAAGTTCTATCTAGACTATGCATGGGACAGGATGGAAAATTATATTTGATATAATTAATCTTCCCCTATAAACAGGGTTCTACCCTGTTTATAGGAGGGCTCTACCCTGTTTATAGGGGAAATTTGTTTTATAGACTATACATGAGACATGCCTAGGGAATTTTGGTTAAGAAGCTCTAGTTAAAAATGTTCAAGTTGCTATTAAACATGAAAAAACAGGAAATTTAATACTGGAAATGGATTATGCAAAATAAACACACAATATCAACATTTGTTCAGCAGTTTTTGAGCACATATATAACTAATTAGGCTCATATTTAGAGTTGATTTCATGCTGCAAAGTGCCACTTAACGGACATTTTTGGAAGAAATTACATTTAAGAGACAAAGAAAAACTTAAGCATATTTCATGTATTGTCCATGTGCAAATTTGGAGGCCATCTTCTCATCCTTTTCAGCTATAGACTTCTGTTTATAGAGGAAGTTTATAAGCACTGTGCAGAGAGTATCATTTGAAAAATATGTGCATTCAGTTTATGCAGTTTCTTTCATGGTAATCCCACAAATAATGTAATTTTACATTCTCGCCATATGAGATTTTTCTGATATTTTTAATTTGCTCTGGAAATCCGATAATTAACAAAATTTTGTCTTCAAAATTAATTTATAGAGGCAGGAAGAAATTTTTCAATCTTCACCCGTTTTGTAAATGACAGTCTTTTACTGAGCATTCGTTTATTGAAGTCTCCAATACCTAATTAAAAATTAACCCTTTTTAATTGAATTTAGTTATTTAAATTCACTTATGATTTCCTACAAGTTTCAATTGATTTTTACTTCAAAAATGTGCATTTAAAATCTGTTTGTGAAATATTTATTAATGAAAATTATAGCATAGCTGCTTGTGCTGACAGCTATGTTGTAACATGGTATTTCACGAGTTTAAAATAGTTATTTTAGTTACTAGTACAGTATTGTGTATGATTATCACTTCATACATAAAGTACTTCGACTAATCTTTTTGTGTGTGTAAGTGTGTCGCATGTCGAAATCAAGAGTAAAAAAGTGAAAATATCCTAAAAATTTGGAAACTAATGTTTGGAATGATTTTTTTCTTATGAATTTGCAGCTTCCCCCTTTTTCCCTTATGGTTCCTTATATACACTGCCCTCCAAAAGTTAAGGTACAACCTGTTTTTTGTGAATAATATGGAAACGAATGAACATAGAAGCAAAAAATTTGGACTAACGGAGCACTAAATAGTTCTTTATTGAGTACGACATAGAAATTTACATAAATTCAGCACAAACATGGTGTAAAAGCAAAAGAACACTTTTGATAGAAAAGTCCACTTTTGGAGAAAGCAGTTTATCAAAGCTTTTTGTGGAAGCATGTGGTGGAAACATTACAAAAATGAGTCCTATAATAATTCAGGGGACAAGTGTTACAAAAATTAAAGAATTCAATATCTAATTTTTAGGTAAATGTTTTAAACTACTTTTTGCTAGTATAAATATGAAATAAAATTAAGAGACTGTAATTGTAGAGTTAGTTTTGTCCATCAGTGCTGACATTGATATTTCAGAAATTCAGAGAGCACAAGTTGTCCAACATTAGCCAGAGGATTTGCCACAATCTGGCCTACTTATTACTTTTTTTATTTTGTTTTCTTTTCAATTGCAGAGTTAATAAAAGGAAGAAAAGTAATTGCGTCAGATATGAACAGAAACTGCTTTTACAGTGCTGATACACAAATGGAATGCATTTTCACCATTTAAGGAGAGAGAAAAAAAAAGTCTTGTACCTTAAAAAAATTCATCCATGAATCCTATTAAAAATTTTCAAGTGGATTCTTTCACAAAAAGTTTGGACAATTCTGCCTTAAAATTAAAATAGCTTAAGGGTGCTCCACTTGAAGAGCGATCATCGTCACAGGACTTTTGAACAGTTTTTAAAACAAACCAATAATGTTAAACACTTGCAAAAAAAATTATAATGTTCTGGGATCTGTCTAGGAGAAATTTGGGTCCATTAACAGACCCTTCACAAAAATTTTATCCTAACAACAGTCCTTTCACAAAATATTTTATCTTAAAAACGGACCCTTCACGATATTTTTCATTTGAAAAATGGACCTTTCACAAAATTCTTCCTCTTATAAATGATCGCCCTATCACAAAACTGTGTTAATATTTATAATTAAATATTTGCAAATTGAACGAATCTTCCCAACATAAATTGATTTGTAAACAATGCATTGCTGGTTTAAATATATAGTTTTTTGTTTTATTTTAAATAGGTCTTTCTATAAAATGTCTTTTAATTTAAATGGAGTTTAATTTAATGCTGAATTTAAATTTGTATCGTTTATAATAATGCAAGAAAACAAGAACCTATTTTCACAAATTCACATACACAAAACCCGGGCTAGAAAAATCTGATTGACTAACTAAAATTCAGAAACTAATTTCAGATTCACAAAATTATGAGTCAATTTTTCACATAACAATAAGGCAATATTAATAAATCAATTTAAAAAGTCTCCAGACAAGGATATTAAAAGCAATTCTTTGAGTGTAGCTATAATGATGGAAAAAAATAATTTAAATTTCTAAAGACTCATTTTAATTTTCAATCTTTGTTTTTTATTATTGATTATGTTACATATTTATATTATTTATTAAGCCATCTTGTAATTTCGCATTTTAAATACTTTTGGTATGTTAGTTTTGTAATCTATCAGCTTTAATCATAGTGTTACTGTTAAATTTGCTAAAAAAATATAATTAACCTTCATCCTTTTTAAAAATTTAATTTTTTAATATCTGTTGAAAAATCAGTAGTTACATTTTCTTATAGGGTAGAATAATTATGTCACTTTTGCTGATGAACATTCTTTCAGTAACGAGAAAAGAAAAATATTCTCTTAGATCTTATCTCTTCGTAAGTATAATTTTATCTTTGGAATTGTTAATTTCTACAGATTCCTTCATAATATATGTGTGACTCCCATCTTAAATATTGTTTATGATTATGGAAGCTTAGCAATAGACTGTAGGAAATAAATTCTTATTGCAGCCTTTAGTGTTGTGATGTATTGGTTATTGCATCTCCATTTTAAATGTCATTTATAGTAAATTTGTTTGTATGTCGTTTCTGCATGCTGTAAAGTTGATAAGACGTTAACTTTATTTTTAATTAGTCAGTAATTAAAAACATTTTCATTTTCTGCTCTTTTAATTTTTTGCTACTGTAGCAAAATTGAATTATTTTTATGTTATTGGTATGATAAAAAAAATGAATTTTAAAGCTCTTGAGTATCATTAATTCAGAATAAATTATGCTATCGGCCTGATTATAATAGTCACCTGTATAGTTTAAAATATTTGAAACTGATGCAAGGTATTTTTTTGTAAAATATGCATTTTTTTTTCTGTAGGCAAAACAAGACTATTTTATTTGTGTGAATAAAAAACGTAATCTAATTAAAAAATGACTGCTTGCAAATATGATATAAAATGATGTGTATAGTAAAATACTCAAAAGCTATCTCTTTTGCAAAATCTCTTTTTGCTGACAACAAAGAATATATTAAAGAAGTAATATGCGTGCTTTTACAGATATCTTCCTAACAGTGGAAATAAAACTTGAAAATGCGCTTCAACTCTAAAGAATTATTGGCTGTGGCTACACAACCTTCTTATAAGTTTGACAAAGAGGGTGTTTTGTGCGTTAAAGAGAAACACGACAGTTTATTTAGAACAAAAGATGGTAAGTATCTTTATTCAATTATTAGATTCTGTTATGGCTTCTGGGCTGTTCTAAAAAATGGCTTAACATTTCAAAAATTAGAATCCTGAGGAGTTAGCACATTAAACAAGGTTACTTACTTTTCTGTGTTATATTAATAAATAGACAAGCATTTATATCTCAGAGAAAGCAAATGCTTGAATCCTCTTTTTCTTATGTACCAGTTGCAAAAAATTAGATAAACTTATGTACAGTACCATTTTTAAAAAAAAGGCGAAATTAAATGTGACAATAATAATGTTGAAAATTGAATTGTAAGGGAAAAAAAAAAGTATTGCATGTTTCCATGGAAATGTAGTTTAAAGATCATATGATAATTCAGTATACTCACAAATAGGGTTGCTACTGGTCATGGAAAAATCTGGAGTTTTATTTTAACATTTTATCAGGTAAAGACAAAGAAAACTGTAAATTTTGGCTAAAAACCTGTAAAATTTTGAAATGTTATCTGGTAAATTACTTGCATTTATAAATATTTTTTCATTTGCTGTATGCTTATTTTCTAAATAAATTATTTATAGAAGAAAACCAAGTGGAGAGAGGGGGGAAAATGCCAATTCAATTGCCATTCAGAGCTGTTTACAAAAATATTAGGTAAAAAATAATACAAAAAAAATCTAAAAACATTATTTATGGCTGTATTTTTGAACTGGAGGGCAGGAGCAAGTCTTTCACATGAGGCCACATCAACGGGATGACAGCCTTCTATGGAGCACCTGCCCAATTGACAGTTAGTAAACTTAATAAGCTTGCATTTTGTATTTATTTGAATTTGAACACTTTACATGGAAAATGACACTTTTAAAAAATAGTTTTCAAAAGTCTGAACAGTTTATTAATAAAAAAAAAAACCTAGAAACATTATGTATAACTGTATTTTTGAGCTTGAAGCAAGTTGTTTGTGTCAAGTAGGGATGTAATGGATATTGATTTTGCCGGATATTGGATATCTGAAGCTCCTTTGGTTGCCAGATATGGATATCTGATTGGATATCCGGCACTGAACATGTATTTAGTTATTGTGTTTTTTCATAAAAAAAAATATGACATCAGAACAATAAATTGCAAACATGTTTCACACATCATTAAAGTATTTTTTAATAATTTACTTATAATTTACAAAAACTAAATATCTTACATATATGTAGATAAAAAATGTTACTTAAAGTGTAAACTTTAAAAATATTCTTTTTATGTGTACACTACTGGCAGAAGCAAATAAATTTTAACCATCGCACATTTATTAATATACCCGCAATTGTAGATTATATTATTAACAAAAAAATGCATACTTTATTTAAGAATAAGATATCTGTTTTGATAAGATACCTATGATAGATGAGTGTTATTTTTTTTTTTCAAACATAGGTTTAATGCCTTTTTTTCTGTTTTAATCATTTAAGAGGCATTGCGATAGCGAATAAGACAAAAAAAAGAAAAAGTTTTAATCACCGGCTAAAATTTGATTAAAAGTAGTAAGAAAGACTTGCTTTAAAACTTTAAAAGGTTAAAAACTACACTAATAAAAACTCTTCGGTGGCAGCCACCACCTTCTTCAGCCATCGCCGTTTCTTGCTTGCACTGATCTCTTCCTCAACATCTCGCCCCATCCCGGATCGATCTGTGTCATGTCATTAACTGCGCCATCTGTAGTTAGGATTTGAAGTGCCTCCATTTTAAGTGCATAATTGATATTTTTATAGTCTGCTAGTTTTTTGATTTCATTAAAATTAATTTCTATGGGTTGTTCTTGGGCTATTTTAGAGAGAGCTGTGCTTGGTTTATTGAATTTAATAAAGTGTTCCTTTTTTCTTTCTTTAATTTTCCTTTTAGTCATTCCTATATAGCAACCAGATTTATTTGAATTATTAAAGGTAAAATTTATTTTATAGATTCCGGCAGTTTCATTTTTATCTATTGGGTCTTTACACTGCGTATTTGTTGGAAGATATTTTGATTAGGCTTTATAGGAATTTTGATATTTTTCTTGGTGGCCTCATTGATTATTTTTTTAGCTGCTCTCCTGCAGTAGGGTATAGCTTTAGTAAACATTGGTTTCTCTTTTTGATGGCTGCTTATGTGTTCGAGTTTTTTAATTCTATTTTTAAAGGGGTTCTTGACAAGGGATTTTGGATAGCCTGCATTTTTACATTGAGTTTTCAAGTTCAGAACTGTATTTCGTTTTTGAGGAGGATTTCGTCAGAGCAAATTGTAATAGCACGGTTGACATAGGAACAGATGGCAGCGATTTTAAATTTATAAGGTGTTTTTGAGTTGAAATTTCTAATTTCATTTTTGTTTGAAAAACCACAATTGTTAGCTTTATTGTTAGAAAAGCCACAAACAATAATGAAAAATTTTCCTAATATATGAATGTTGGGATATGAGGGTTGTATGCAAATTTTGATTGTGTATTTTTCACTAATTTTTTTTGCTTCACTTTCAATAGTATTTATTACAACAATATTATAAAATCTATTTATTAATTGAGATTTTGGCATTAAAATGTGTTCATGTTATTGCTAATCAAAAGAATTTAGCTTGATTTAAGCAGCATTTTAACTTTATTTCAGAATACTATCTAAATAAAGAGGCAGAATATATATCAATGAGTTAATTTATTTGTTAAATTTTTTTAATCAGTCATACAGTAATATCCATTTTTTTCGTTCAGTTTACTTACAGAGGTGGTGCCGATTGAGAGGAAATTTATTGTTTTATTACAAAACTAAAGATCAGGTAAGCTATCTATACTGTAATGTTTTTATTTTAAATTTTTCTGATGTCAGTGACTAAATCTTACACCTTTTTCTTAAAGTTACAACTAATAAAATAGTAATTCTGTATGCACAGCAGGGCTTGAAATAAGATTTTGAAACTGGCAGCAAAAAATGCTGTGAGCTTTTATAAGCTAGTAGCAAAAACTCAGCTCATGGCAAAATCTTAAATTTTCATAACAGTAAATGAAAGTTTGTTTTTTCCTTAGCTCAAAAAATTTTGAAAGCATTCTGTAATTTCATATGTAATCTTAAAAAAATTGAGCTAGAAAGAAACACTCTGGTAATAAAGTTTTAAATACTCAGAGCTCAACTTTCTGCAAGAACATTTGCTATGGATGCTGTGACTTAGCCATGATGCATAGCATACTTTAATGTGTAAAAAACACATCATATCTAAATAATTTTACCAAGGCTTTTCGTGACATCTTTTTAAAAACTTATAAAAGTTGACTTGTTGCATTTCACAGTGTAGTCTTAAAAAAAATCAACTTCTTTTATATTAGGAAATATAAAATATTCATATATTTCTATTACTTTAGTCTGTTTTAGTACTGCATCATGGCTTGTTAATTCAGCCTAATCTCTTTGGCTTAGATTTTTCCACCTTGTCAGAGTATTTTATTATGTAAGGGGCAATTAGAAAGTTTTTGTTTGAGGAGGAGGTTATGTGTTTCTCAGTGTTGAAGGCAACATGTTGCTTGACCACATTGTAGCAGGTGATGAAAGCTGGCATCACAATTGGGAACCTGAGTTGAAACTATCGACCATGCAGTTAATCCTACTCCCCCTCATCCCAAGAAGTTCAAAAACCAGTCATCTGCTGGAAAAGGAATGATTACTGGGGTCCATTGCTTATTGATATCAAGGATACAGGTGTCTCTGAGAAATGATACTGTGAAATGCTGGAGAGGTTATTATGTGCAATAAAAGCAAAAGATTCAGGAAAATTGTAAAGTGGGATAATTCTGTTTCATAATAACACACTTATGACATCTCTAATGTTGTAATGCAGAAGTTATATTCACTAAACTACAAGATGCTCAAGCACATGCCTTACTGTCTTGATCTTTCCCCATACAATTTTCATGCCTTCAGTCCCTTAAAAAAGTCCTCGAAAGTCTTGTTGAGTGTATAGCAAGCAATTTCAGACTTTTTCAAGAGAAGAAATAACTTTACATACAATTGTGTTTTTAAATTAACGATGTAATTCAGAATTTAAAATCAAAACTTGTAAAAATAACCTATTAGTATTTACACAGAAAAGTAGTAAAAACATCTAAATCCTTTCTTTTGTTTTATTTTACCTAAAGAAATGGCACTTTTTTTCCCCCCGAAAATTTGGCTTTTGAGCTTCTTTGCAGCAAAAGTTCTAATAATGTCATCCTTAGACATCAATGACACTTTTTTTGTGTTTACTTGAGATAATACTCAAATTGGAAAGTCTAATTTGCCCCTTTTTGAGTTTCTTAATTTTTTATAATTTTCAGCTTGTCAAAGCTTCTCTGAACTGATGCAAGTTTTACTGGAAGAATTAATAATTTTAAGGCTGTGGTCAAATTTGGATAGCCTTCTTCCAGGTTATGCGTATGAATGAGACTCAAAAGGATTGATGCAGGTGCTGTTTCCATAGCCTCGTCAATCAATAGAGAGGATTTTTAAAACTTTCTCCTAAAATCTCTTCTATATTTAGGTCATTTTTTATATAGAAGCGCTTACTTTTGAGCTTAGGATTTCATTTCTATATTCATCTGGTGGATTTCATCCTATTCAGGATTCCAAAGTTATCACTAATCATTTCGTGAGCCTGAAAACGAGGTTTTAGCACACTCATTATTTTGTCAGTAATTTCTAATAGAGGAATTCTAAATTTTTCTATCTTTGAAAATTTCAAACTTTTATCTTCCCAAGATTCAACAAACATCATCTTTTCCTTCCATTTTTGTTTTTCATTAAAATCAGGAAGTAAATTATTATTAGCTATTATTTTTGCTTCTGTTATTGCAGCGAATATAGCTTTGTCTCTGGTGGATTCCAGAAGATTTAAAAGACCTCTAGTATGCCTTACTGTTTCATCTACGGTTATATCATTTCTTTGTGCGCCCTTCAAAAAATCCTAGGTCTGCACTTCCCACTGAAGCGGGCAGTCCGACCCTGCTCCGACATCTCACTTTTTCCAAAATTGGATCAAACCACTTTTCTATGGGAGTAGGTTCACATTCTGATTCGTTATGCTGTGTTCTGTGCATGCTAAAAAGTAACTTGATCAGTGGTAGTGTAATCTTTGAGACAATTATCACTAAAGAAATTTTAAGATTTTTTTGTTGAAAATTGGCTAAAAAAATTTTTGAAGTATTGTAAATGCTGCACTTACTATTTTTTAACTTTTATATTCATAAAGGCTCAAGACTATTTTATGCATTCCCATAAGACGCCCCCCCCCACTTCTAAAAAAAAAAAAAAAAAACCTGAGTTTGTAAACTTTTCATTTGCTTTATTTACCAAAATCTACAGCAACATATGTTGTTTGGTTTTTTATTACTATTCTACATAATTCATTATCTCTGGCTAGCTTTTGAAGAAGCTCCACCAGTGGCCGAGTGCATAGCACTCTCAGCTGGGAGATGGAAAGTGCCTGGTTCAAATGCAATGGAAAGTGCCTGGTTTAAATGCAGGTCATAGCTGTCAACCTAGGCATTCAGAGTTTCTGTGGTTTTCTCCAAAACTTAACATTAATATGAGTTAGGACCCCCTAAAAAGATCCCCATCGAGGGTACCCCCCCCTCTCAGCCTAGATCCCCCTAATAGATAATCGGTCATAATCCGAAAGAACAACAGCTTTTGACAAAAGAAGGAATAAAAAGCCCCTAATATTTGTGATTAAAAATTAGATTGCACATGCAATGGTATTACTATTTGAATTAATAATTAAATATGCATATTCTTTTTTCTTCTTAACAAATGATTTTTCACACAATATAACAGTATGCAAAGATTTAACTGTGGATAAGTTATATTAGATTGCAAGATGTTCTCCTGTGCCCCAAATATAATTAATTTTTATTAACTCACAATTTTTTTGTAACAGAGTGAATGAAAATATCGTGTTACATGAAATCATTGATAGTTTAATAAGTTTAGTAATATAAATGATACAATGTTGTCATATTAATTAACGTTTTTTTCTTTTAGTACTCTGAACCTGCTGGTGTCTTTGTTTTGGAAGAATGCCGTGTAAGGCTTGATGAAAATTCTGAAGTTCCATATTCTTTCAGTTTAGGTTTGTATGTTGTAATTATTTTTAAATTCTTGAAATTAACTCCTTTTCATCAGCAATCCAATGAGGTTCTAATTAATTTCCAGAGTCCTCATAACTCACTTTAGATGACATAAAAAGTGAAATCCATTGTACTGTCAACAAATCAGCTTTTCCTAACATTCCAAACAAAGAAAATGAAGACTACCTTTGGAGTTAACACAGCGTGTGCTTCATTCAAATGGGGATTGGCATTTTTTTACAAACCAGAAATTGTAAATGTTCATGACATCTTATAAGTTTGTAAATCTGAATTCTCATGACCTTTTCAGAAGCAAAAATTCAAATGTTAATAAGTTAGCTTATTAAAGATATAAACAGTTATATTTTACTAACTTTAAATTAGCTGGCATCTGCAGCAAGCAGCAGAATTATTTGTTATCAACATATGTTTTATTTCGGTTTTAACTAATGTAAATTTGTTAGTTGTTATATACTTGTGTTGAGTTTTGCAAACAATACAAATTACTAGTAAGATGAACTATGCCTTCAGATGGAAAACACTTTTAGTGCTCTCTAGTTAGGAGGGCTCAAAGAACTGCTGCAGTGGTGATTTCTCAAGCAAGGCAACATCAAGTCATTTAATATATAAGCATGTTAATATGACTTGGTGTCAATTCAGAACCTCCTACTCATGTTCAGTAATATAATCAGTGTAGCACTTAACACGTCATGTCATTGTCAGAGGGTAACATAAAAATTGACTTACCCTGTATAATACCTTTGAAATCAACCTATAATTCTAGTAATGTTGATGTCAGTAAAGTCACATTTAAAGTTCTCCTATTTTTGAAAAATAACCCTGAACTGTGTATTATTATTATTATTATTTTAATTAGAATATCAATTTATTATTGCTGTTATAACTTCTGAGTTATCAAAATTTCAGTCTATTTGTGGTGTTGGATTGTTATATTTTCATTACAGTTAGTCATATAATCTGATCCCGTCCTAAAGATGCACCTTATAAGTGCTTAAAAAATGTATAACTGCACACTGTGCCATCCTGAGCAGACCTATTTAAAAGAATTATTACAGGATTTGCAACTTGATGATAAAAAACCATTCCAGTTGCCAATGCAAATGAAAGTACTCCCCCAAAATCAAGTAGGCAATGATGTTCTAAAAACGTAACATGTTTACCAGATTTGATGTAACAGATCTTGTCTGTAAAGAGAACTTTGATGGGTTAACCTCAATAGCAGGCAAGATTGCCGAGGTTACAAATAGTTTGGTGGCAGTGAGTTAAGTTCCAACCCCTCCCCCTCTTCAGATGTAATAAGGGATCTGGAGGAAAAAAATTGATGAGATTTCTAAAAGGTTGAGTAGCTTGTCACACTGAAAGTCCTTTAGTGGACATAATAAGCATTCCCAGTCTCATTGTTGATCCATTTCTCACAAAATACCTATCTTCTCATATATATCATCTATCTTCTCATCATGGTATCATACACACTTTGCAGAAAAATCAAATAAATATGCCCACCCCCCCTTGCACTTTTGCAAAAAACTGATAGGTACATCAGAATTAGTGGCAACTGATGCTTGTCAGCAATTTAGTCGCATATCATCTATCTTCTCATCATGGCATCACTTTGCAGAAAAATCAAATAAATATGCCCCCCCCCCCTTGCACTTTTTCAAAGAACTGATTGGTACATCAGAATTAGTGGCAACTGATGCTTGTCAGCAATTTAGTCGCATATACATTTGTGACCATAAAAGTGGAATCAGTTTTTTGATAGACTTTGGTGTGGCATGCTCAGTTTTACCTGTGAATTAAGTATTAAGTGGGAAGAAAATACCAGTTCAAAATTTTTTCTTTATGCTGCTATTGGTGCGGCAATTAAAACATTTGGAACTGAGCATGGTTTTTGCCTAAAACGTTTTTATGTGTTGAATTTTACTCCAGAGTATTGAGGAAATTTTTTTTGTTCAACCAGACAAGTTTCGAGAACTGTCTGGTTGAACAAAAGCTTCAGGAATTCATGCAGCAACTGAGATTTCTTCCTGCCATACACCAAGATGTTTTTAATTGCAAGAATCTTCTTGCCTCTACTCATGTGTTTGTGTGACAAAATACTGTCCATAAGCTCTTATAAATTAATTTCCCATACATTTAAATGTTATCGTTTGATTATAAAAGGACACTCTCATACAATTTCAGCAGACCACTAAAACCAGTGTATCTGCTAAACAATGAGTTTGAGACTGTTCCAGTGACGTCCTCCATAGTGCAAGAGATGCATACTTAACAAGGTTTGGACATACTGTCCATATATGAATGTTTATTTGGATGAATGAATGAATTTTCTCATCATTCTTATGGGGGAGTACTGTGGTATGAATCGCACACAGCCAATGAAGAGTCGCGGTCGTTTTATGAACGCAGTTATAATCACAAAGTCAACACTGTATTCACAAAAGGAAAAATCTACAAAAAAGAAGTGAATCCATCATCTGTAGCTCATCAAAGTGGTTGTGGAGGATATAAGCTCATAGCTGTGAAGAGCTGGAGGCAGCAGCAGAATTATTTGTTGTAACTTTAGATTTTAACTTATAAATTTGTTAATTATTGTGTTGAGTTTTATAAATAATACAAATTACTAGTAACGTAAAATATGCCCTCTGATGGAAAGCACTTTTAGTATGCAATTGCTAGGGGTTCTCAAACAACCTCTACGATTTCATTAATACTGTATGTTATATAAATTAAGTATTCATTTCATATATATTATTATCGAGAACAGCTCTTATGTTTCTGATGCCCTGAAAAAAGCAGCAGTTGCATGCTTCAGGCTGCTGACAAGGCTTGAAGTCCCATCTCCAGTATTAGCATTGCTGAATCACCGGAATGCAATCTGTATGGCTCTCCTCAACATATGACAGCCGATCATACGGACTTATGCCCTGCATTAAGCAGTTTTAATTATATTGTCAAAAAATAGTGGAAGACTCGTATACTAATGGCATAAGAGCTAATTTGTATGGCATTTGTTAAATAAATTCATTTCATATATTGATTATGAAACTGTTACAAATTGCATAATCATTTTAGGAAATTTTTTTTAAAGCTGTTGCTGGAAGAAACGTCACACCTTCAACATACATCTTGCCTCGATTTTTGGTTCCAAAAATGCTTTTTCAACGGAGCAAAAAAAAAAAAAAAAAAAAGAAAAGAAAAATAAAGAAATGGCCTCAAAATTGTACTTCCAAATTTGTTTTATAACAAAAAAAAATGGCCGCAAAATTGTGTTTCCAAAAGAATTTAGGGTTAAGAATCTAATCAACCTAAATTTTAAAAACATTAACTAGCACTAAATTTTTAAGAGGGGGCAGACTCTCCTCAACCCCACCTTTTCAACAACATAAAACAATCTGAACTTTTAAGAAAACGCATTTAAAAAGATTAAAAACAGAATTTAGCAAAAATTTTTAAAAAGGCCAAATATTTTGTGAAGCCATTCCCCTGTGCAAGCTTTGCACAGTTACCGTAGTGAGGCACAAGGAGCCTGCTTCTTGGGTCACTCCAC
The DNA here is from genome assembly GCA_038373885.1 of Cheiracanthium punctorium. Classification (NCBI taxonomy): domain Eukaryota; kingdom Metazoa; phylum Arthropoda; class Arachnida; order Araneae; family Cheiracanthiidae; genus Cheiracanthium; species Cheiracanthium punctorium. The sequence goes on from JAWZYV010013430.1 coordinate 671,428, forward strand.
AGTATGTAATAAAAGGGTTTATTTCATTTTACACAAATCAAATCCCTTTTCAATAACTCCCACCAAAAAATCCACAAATAACTCCCAATTTGCTAACAAATAACTCATTACAAACATTATATTTGCTAACCCTTTCTTTCTGCATGTGGGTTTATTACCCATCAACTCCAGAGTTAAATTTTCTTTAAAAATCCCCTGAAACTTCTCCACCACACTGCTGACTCTTGCATTATTACTTGATTATTAGAAGTCATACTAAAAATATTCAAATCCGTAAGACTAAACCCCCAAATAAGAAATCAAAAGATCACAATACCTTCTTACAATCGGAATGAACAACTTACTACTAGCAAGTCTGAAGCAGAAATGAGAGCCTCGCACGTTTTCTTGACAACCAGTGCAGCTCTTGGACCTCTCATTGGCTGGTTGGAGGAGTTGCCATCAGTGGCATAGCCAGAAATTTTTCATGCGGGGGGGGGGGGGGTTTACGACTATTGAAACTCACATATATGTATGCATGTGTGTGATAAGGGAGTGAAGAATATATATTTTGTACGGCAAAAAAAATTTCTCATGAGGGGGGGTTGTGAACCCCCTATCTCCCCCTCCTTGGCTACACTGGTTTCCATAAATAGCTTCCCTGCAATGATGCCAAACCAACACGATAGGGTTACCACAATAAACCATTTATTGCTAATTTTGGCACCAAAAAATGTAGGATGTATATTGAACCTTAGCATAAGAAACAAATCCTATTTCATAGAATTTGACCACAATTACAAGTAAACTAATTATGTCAATTACTCAAAAAATGAATAATCAGTTATCAGTCATAAGACATTCTGAAGAAGATCTTGAACACTTAGTGACATTACAATTTTTCTAAAGCACAAATTTGATAAAATATTGCATATTTATTAATTTTTTCTGAAATTTTATAACTGGTGAATGATCATTGTTTATTAGAATATGTAGTACAGTTTATAAAGTACATTAAAAAAAGTCTAAGTCCCTAACATAATAAGTTCATTTTCATAATGATATATCATAAAGTGTATTATGTATATTGTAGTGTAGGGAGAGCTGGGTTTGAACCCAGGGACTTATGGGTGGTAGGATGAGGCGCAATCCGGCTCGGCCAAAAGGTACCCATTCGACTGGCCTTCAATTACCGGTTATTGTGTGCTTGGAGTGATCTCGTGCCACTACACTACCCCTCCCTAGAGAGTCAGTCGGAGGCTGACGAATGATGTTCCAAGCATTATGGAACGCTGCCAATCGTTGTGGACTTTTGTGAGGTCGCTACCGCTCGTTGCGGACTGGTGAGGTCGCTGCTGCTCGTTGCGGACTTTGAAAGAGCCGAGCTAGAGATGGAAGAGGTCAGTGCTGGCACCATCTGTCCCTATTGGCAAGAAGGAGAATGCATGTTCGTAGTCCGGGTCATCAATGTGGGTGAGAGCTGGATTTGAACCCAGGGATTTATGGGTGGTAGAATGAGGCGCAATCCGGCTCTGCCATAAAGTACCCATTCGACCGGCCTTCAATTGTCGGGTGTTGTGTGCATGGAGGTAATCTCATGCCGCCACAGTAGTATGGTGATGAAATCTTGATGTTTTTCAAACTAATTTTAATATAGTTTATGCTTAAACAAATTAAAAAAGTATCTGAAGATAGTTAAATTAGGTTATCTTAAAACATATTCTTTTTTATATGTTGAGTGTAAAACTACTGCAGATTGTATGTAATATTTGATAACAGTTTTTCAGCATGATGAGGCTAGTCAACAACTTGCTGCAACCTCAGAGAGTGAAAGAGATTTGTGGATTCAAGCTCTCCACATGGCTAGTTTTGAATATATGAGGTCACAGGTATCATCTCTAAGAGAGAAATTATCAAAATTAAACGTTAATAGTGATAATGATTCATCTCAAGTTGCTTCAAAAAGACCAAGAAGTTTTACATCTGTTTCAAGTAAGTTAAATAATCATGTCAATTATGCAAGTTTTAAGCTACAAATTTTAATTTAAAAATGTGAATAAAAAGAAAGACTTAAGTAATTATAATCTCAAGAAAGTTGATTGAAAAATGTTTTATATATTCTAATCGTAAATATTTTTAAATTTTATTCTTTAGGTTATGATCCACAGCAGTATGAGCCATTTATGGAACTTAGCTTATGTAAGTGTGAGAAAGGAAAAATGTTTGAGCTTAAATTATTAACAAGAAGTTTCTCATTCTAGAGAATGCTAATAAAATATACTTTAGAAACATGTATGACAATTTTCTGTGTAAAACTAGACTCATGCAACTAGTAAACTGCTGCTTATGGTGAAAAAAAAAATAATAACATGAGCAGTCCTTTTTTTATTATGAAAACAAATTTTTAAAGGTACTCTCTTAATTTTTTTAATCAACATTTTAGGATGTTTTTTTAAAAAAAATTCTGATAGATTCACATAATTTTTTTACTAATAATAGGTATAAAACCAAAACCAAAAAATATATTATGCATGTTCTTTAGTAAGTGTTGACTGTGTTTTAATCCTACATACACATCTTACATATCAATTGCTTTGATTTACAAACAAATTCAGCTCACGAAAAGAGAAAAAATAAAATAATAATAGAGGAAATTGCAGTGTTTACTTCTATATATCTGTTCAAAAGAATAGACAATAAAAGCATAAAATTAATTTTGATATAAATTTATATAGCTTTTAAAGTACAATAACTTTTTTTTTCCTTCATCAGGTTGTGATAATCTGATGTGTGATGGAGACGGGCAGCCTCCAAATCCTCTTATTATAGTCTATATTAATACACTTCCTTCTGTAAAGTGGATAAAGTTTGCTCAAACTGAAATTGTTGAGGTCAGTTTTTGATGTATTATTTAATAAACTTCACATAATTTTTCATTGCTCATGTTTCACTAATTTATTTATTTATTTTTCATTGTGGTAATTTCTCCTATTTATTTATTTGCTTTTGTATCTGTATAACTTTTATCCATACTGTTGTATCTCTTATAATGTAATAAACTTTAGTTAAAGTAACAGATAAATCCGAGGCTTAATATCCCTTGAAAAAGACAGTTGGGTAAAAAGACTTGTCTTAACCTAATTTAGGGATTCAAATTATAGCAAGTTCAATAAAGTTTTCCTTTCATTTTAAAATTAATTCAATTAAAAATGTAATTACTTTTTGGAATTATTGAAGATATAACATTTGGCCAGTTTATCAAGAGATTAAATTGCTTTGTGTTTAATAGCTGGGTACATTAATAGTAGACTCTCAAATATATATATAATGTGATTTTGTAAAACTAACTTCATCATACCCATAAAATAATGATGCTATCTAAAGAAACAGAATAAAAACCATTTCAAATAACATTAGTATCTCCCAATAAAGAACACCCACTAGACTAGACATTTTGTCTCTTAGAGGTGTCCTTTATCCAACAGTTTCATGGTAAAGTAAAATGCCATTTAATTAGTAATTTTAAGTAAATGTTGCATAAGGAAGTTACATAACCACAGTCACTTATTTAAATTTGAAATTAATGAAAAATAAAAATTCGTAATTTAAATAAAAAATCTTGCTAAACTGTTTTTGTGCTTATGGATATTTATTTAAAATAATCTGTTACACAAGTCTATTTGAAAATCTGTGAATTGCAAGCATATTTTCCTATGTAAATATTAAAATGGCTGATGATCTTAAGTCCTGCACTGTCACCAAAAATGATTGATTAATTTTTTTAACTTGGAAGTGTATTTTAAAGCATCTGTATAGATTTTATGCCACAATTTTTATCTGTCTCTTCTTCATTTGCCTCAATGTTATCTAAGCTACTCTTGTTTAGGCTCACATCATCAGCTACAGTTGAAATGAAGGATTTTATACTGTCATTGGTGTCTGCAGTACACATGGTTTTATTGATTTCTAAATATTTTTTTACTTGAGCCTTGCTACTGATTTTGATGTTTAAAAAACTTATTTTCATCAGTAGTCATATTTTCACTGAGAATGCTCAAAACTTGTGACAGCATTGTGACTTGTGCAGTGAATTTCAAAGACTGCTTTCTTAAAACAGTGCTGAACACAGCTTTGTGATACAGATTTAATGACCACTGTTGCACGCTGAATGGCATTAAACACTGACACATTTTAAAGTCTGATTAATGTTTCTATAAGCATTTTGAAAAAGAATTATAGCAAGTTATGCCAAGAAAATGTTGTGAAAACAATTTTCTGTTATGTCCTTGAAGCTTCTAATTATACCTTCCAAAGTCTGTAATACTGATACTACATTAGGTGAGAAAAAAACACTAATTTCAGTCTTAAAATTTGTGAGTATTCTGGTGAATTGTCAAGAAACAGCAGAATCTTTTAATTTTTTTAGGACATACCTTTTTTCTTGAGCAATAAAGCATTTTGACATCATGATTTGCATCATCTTTGAGGTTTTATTTGGAATACCAATGGACAAAGCTTTTGACCCTTTCCTAACAGTCTTCACATATACCCTTTCCTAACAGGCTTCACATTCCAGCACAAAATTTATTGTAAAGGTCAACAAACTTGCTTACGTGGTACTTGCTTACATGTAGAAAATAATTAATAAGGAATGTAAAAACATTTTAAAGACGTATTTGTTACATGTAAATAAGCTTAGCATTGAAAATCTGCTGTCACCCAGGATAATTTGTGCGGTGGTAATTTTCATACCTGCCGTAACTTCTGCAAAATTTAGCGGCTGTCTGCAAAGGGTTAAACTGATGTTTCTGAAGCATCCTTGATTTTTGGCCTTTTCATTTGCATTCTGGTTACAACAGAGCAGCACAGTAAAATATTCCTTGGAGCTTTTACCACCTGAACACTTTTCACTTTTGAAACATGAAGTTTTATTAAGCAGAATTCTATAAAATAATCCAGTCTCTCATCTGCATTGTAGATATTTTTAGCCTTTTATCCTTAGCAAATTTCATTTACCTTGTTTATACAGTTTGTTATATGTTGCATATCAACTGATTTTTATTCACCAGAAACAGTTTTGAAATAATGTTGTATTTCTGCTTAAATTTTTCCCATCAATAATTTGATGCTTTGAAACTCTGTAGTCCCAGTTTTTCTGAAATGTCCCTTGTCTTTTCTTGTAATAATTCTCCACTGACAGGAATATTTTTTGCTCTTACAAAACTAATTGAACTCTACAGTGTTTCTAAATTTTAGTCTTGGAATCTCCCATTGAATTAGTAATCCATAATGTTTTTATTTAAGCTTTAGCACATAATTTACTTGGTTTTTACTTATGCCAAATTTCTGCCCTAAATATCTTGAACTAAGCTTTTCAATTTCTGCTGAGTAAATTACATCAACTTTTAATGTTAATCTTTTTATTCTTGATGCCATGCTAAATATTCTATGTAAAAATATAACACAATCACAAAACGGTACACTTTCTTATGCTTTCCAGTCCAAGCGAGAACTAAGAACAATTGAAATTTTTCCTGATCGCATTTTGTATTGCATTACAGCATGCTAAAATTGCTTTCTTCCCCACCACTGAAAACTGGATTTTTAATTCTTTGAATTTTTACATCATTTTGATTGCACCAAACTTTCTTCTTTTTACCAGTCTATTGTTCCCCATTTCCCTGCTATACTGATAAGCAATTTTCAAAAGGCAGAGATTAAAGGATAAACCCCTCCTGCAGAAGTTAAAAATAAGGTTCTCATTCTCATTTTCTAGCCTTGAGAACTTTTATAATGGCTCAGAGGGAGGTGACAGTTTTAGTTTTTATGTCTAAAAATAGCTTTTTATGATTGCACACAATAGATTCACTTAGATGACCTAACTAAAAGATAGTGACCCCTAAAGAATATCACTGTCAGAAATTCCTAGCCTATCACACATGCCAACTAGGGCTGGAAGGTGTGTTGTTTATGATATACTTCTAACACTTTCTTTCAATTACAATGACATTAAATCATGATGAACATCATGATTTAATGGCATTGACAATCATCATGTGATCTCGACATTGCTGCTCTTCAACAAGATCAGAAGAATGAGCTACCTCCAAGTCTTTGCATGAAACAATTGTGATAGTGTTTTCACTTTCATTCTGTTTACTTAAACTTTTCTCTTCCTTTTTGGACCAGCAGTTTTGTTTTCTAAGTTTCTTTTTTAGGTTTAAGCTAACTAGGCTTATATTTCCATTCAGAAGTCACTGTAGAAAATCCAAATTTTAAATAATAACAAATGTGATAATTTGCATAATTTTTGTCTGTTTGGCATTTATACTCAAAAATGGAATCAGAAGATATTTATTGATTACTCTAAAGTTTGCCATTTATATTTCTTGCATATTCTTCCATCTTCTCCATGTTAATAATAATAGAGAATTAGAAATAAAAAAAATCATTGAAATGTGGAAATTTACATCTTTTTTAGCTAATCTTTCATATTTAAACCTCAAAATAGAGCCGGAAGATATTTATTGATAAAATTTTGTATTTTGTTTCTGAGACTATTCTAGAACTTCTCTGCACTAGTGGAAAAAGAATTTTGAAAAAAAGGTTTTATTCTCTGCCCTTCTTTCAATAGCAGATTCAGAGAAAGGGCTAGAAAGGCTTCATCCCCCCTTTAAAAAAAGTAACATTTTTCTTTACTGTATATTTTCTTTGGGTCAAATAAGTTTTATTTTTAAACTTTCACCTGTAAAAAAAATCTATGTGATAGTTGTTTAGTATAGAACCTGTTATCCAGAATGGTCGGGACCAGATGTATTCTGTATAACTGGTTGGACACTAACACAACATCCACTGATTTGATTGGTAGCATATATGTTACTCTACTTGATTTTAACTAAACATTAGTTGTTAATATATAGAAAAATAATATAAAAAACTCTTAATATGATCAAGATAAATAATAATCATATTTAGAAAGCTGTAAATGTATGATAATTTCTTGAAAATTTAGTCACACACTAAATAAATAAATAAAATACCTTACCTGTTTGCTTACATTTTAAATTCTAGTTCTAGTATTCAAACTGAAAAACATTCAGCAAAAATAGGAATTTAAAAGTCAAACATTAGCGCAACAGCCTACTGCGGGGCCAGGCCCGTGCTGTCCAACCGCACCTTCACGAAAATGGACTCTAGGGTGTGGATGCATATGCCACGGCCAGGTGGTCAGCCTGGCACGAAGCCCCAGTATATCTGACTCCTAAACAAACTTGGTCCTCATTTTATCGCCCCACTCAAGAGATGAAAGGTAAAGTTGACCTTGCCCAGCTAGGGATTCGAACCTCGGACCTGTAAGACGGTAGCATGATGCGCTAACCATTACACCACTGGGCTTCAAAATAGGAATTTAATTGATTGAAAATGATTCTGGATAACTGGCTTCCAGATGAGAGGTTCCATATTGTATTAGCAAAAAAAGCTGAATCTTAAATTGCAAATTTTCTCTCATGTATGCTCATTTTAAAATTATATTCATGTTTTGTTTTAGAAATCAAGTAACCCTTGTTTTTTTACTACTGTGACCTTTGTTAAGGGTGAGGTATCAGAACTTACTAGAATAAAGCTTTCTGTCTATGATGTTAAAGAAAGAGTTACATGCACTGTAAGTATGTTTCAAATCAGAAAAAAAAATATCCTTGCATTTCTTTTTTTTTTTTTTCTTCTTAAGCATGTGAGGATTTTTACTCACATGCTTAAAAGAAAGTTTTTTCAAGTATGTCAAGTATGTTCTGCTGTATACAGGGTGAATCTAAACTCTAGGGCAAAACTTTAAGGGGTGATAGGGCACACAATGAGGAATCGTAATCACATAGCAATCTGGAATGAAAAATGCAGTTTTAACTTACCCGGTAATAATCGCATTCGGAAAAGCGCTGAAGTGTCCGTCTCATTTCTTAACCAAGTTTCATAAACAATAGGCCCGTCTCCAAAAATTTCATCTATGAAATAAAGTAAACTTTTTAAACTATACATTTAAGTCTTCTGTTTTCGGAGAAAAATACATTAGATTCTGACGAACAAGGGTCGGCAAGTGCACCGTTGTTTCAGCACTTTTTCCGAAGTTATTATTAACAGCTACACGAAGATGACGTTGCCGACCCCACATTGCTATGTGATTCCGATTCCTTATTATGTGTCCTGTCACTCCTTAAAGTTTTGCCCAAGAGTTTAGATTCACCCTGTATATATAATCACATTTCTATAAAACAAAACAATAAAATATTCTAGCTTTAGTTCAGAATTAAGTAATATATTAATATTTAGAAGCGTGAAACAATCCATACTCTTTTTAATGAACTCTTATGATTTTACATGCTAGCAAGTAGTTTCAAATATACTCTCATAGATGTAATGTAATATTTTTATCATAGTTGGGCAAAAACTAACATTCAACTAACAACTGATATTTAGTTAGTTTACAGGTATATGATAACTAAACTAACAGTTGTTAGTTGAAAGGTTCAACTATGTTCAAATAAATTAGTTTTAGTTGAACTGAAACTAATTTAGTTGAATCTTTAACTAACAACTATTAGTTTAGTTGTAAGTTTCAACTAACTGGGCTCAACTGAATTAATTTTAATTGAAAAGAAAAGTAAAACTGATCTGGAATGCCTACTAAAGTGTGATGAAGTCAGTTAAAGTTTTTTGAATTGAAGTAACAGCTGTAATATACTGTCTGATTAACATTTGTGATATAACCAAATAAACCACTGTTAAGTTTTAAATTATGAATTTGAAATAGAACTATACTGATTGAAACCAACAAAAAGTAAAATTGATTTTAAAAGGCTCCTTTAAAATTTAAATTATTATTGTCACAGCAATTTTTTAATTTAACCATGCTTATTATTTCCCTTTTAAATTTCCACTGGAAAATATTTACGAACATTCAATTTTTCACTTGTTGGCCATTGGTTTTTCTGTTTTTAAATTAGAAGGTATTAACTCCTTAACTGTCATTTCAGGAAATCCCCCTCCTCGATTCATAGAAATATGCATACCTTGGGCTAACCTCTGTGCAAATTTGAAGTTATTGCATGCCAGAAAATTGAAAGTATTTATACTACTAAGCAGCAAATTACTGAGGAAATTATTTGAGAAAAGGCATATATATACATACAGGACAGTTAAAGCTTCAAATGTGCAAAGTGTATATATACACCTGTGGCAGTTAATGTTTATATTCTCAAACATTAAAAGCCCTTTTCCCATCTCTTTAAAAAAAAATTATGCTCAAATTTACTGATTCATATAAGGCTATTTTAAGACTCAAAACAAATTATTTGAATTTGTATGACACAAATATTCGTATATTTGGATTTCAAAATTACCATATTAGCCCGAATATAATGCAACACCAAAATTTTTTCAACTAAGATATTTAGAAAATCCATTATCTAGACCTTGAATTTAACTCAAGTCAAGGTTTTAATGAGAAATGATCAGCGCAAAAATATCACATTATATTCAGGCTAATACAGTATGAAAGATTACAAATCTTGTAATTGATAAAACTCTGTAAGCTTTGATACTTTTGATCTGCAAGGAGATGTAATAGGGTAAATTTTCATATTGCCACCTCTTACCTTATGTCTTGGGCAAACACTATGACAGATGATGCTCAAATACTGTGACCATTAGATAGCACAAAGTTTTATTACATAAGTTCATCTGTTGATCAAAATTTGTGAATTCAGAGCTTAAAGCATAAGTCATGCTAGTTAAAAAGGATTAAAAGTGAAGGAAAGTAAATATTTCAAAATCCTCAGTCTAAGTTTTTTTTTTTTTTTTTTTTTTCCTTTTTAAGAAGTACAAACTTTTGATTAGTAGAAGAGCATAAATCTAATTCACACTGAAGGATACTGAATCTCTCAGCTGACTTCAAGCTTTTTATAGCTTATTTCTGTGTCATTAAAGTTCTAAAATGAATTTAAATGATTAGTGTACACTTGGAATTTTATATAAAAGAAAAGTCTAAGTAAAACCATTTTTCCTTCTCTAATTTTTTTTCTTTCTTGAAGAGTTACAATATTTTCAAATTTTGTAACATTATTATTTGTAAATGCATGTACATATATACAAATATAGATAATGCTATTTTGTCTTTAGAGTACACTCCTTGGTGAATCTGTTTTTACTCTTGATACACTTTTACAAAGTCATCACCGGACACTCCGTTTAACATTAGTGTAAGTATATTCCATAAATATTTAAAATATGTATTTTTTATTTTTACTAAAATTACATGGATACACACATACATAATAGTCATAAAGAAACTTCCCCGCTATATGGACCTCTGACCGCCGTTCTGTTCAACCAATCAAGATAAGATTTCCGATATAGTTATTCAGAGGTGTGTTCTCGAGATTGGGGATGTTTAAAATAATAGAACTCTTACAGTGAAAATATTTCAAAATTTTCCTGTTGCAATACCTACTTTTTGTCTGCGAAAGTTGATTTGCATATTGAAAAATAATAAAAGGCATTCAAATGATACATTTATGATGAAAATTGGCAGCGTGAAAAATTTGCAAAGAAGAGCATTGTGATGGACCAATGGTAGTTTAAGAGAGGAGAGGGAAGTTGTTTTTATTGGAATTAAGAGTTTTCAAGTGCCCTACTGTTAGCTTAACATTTCTACCATCTATTCCAGTGAATTGATGTAAATTGTGTCAATCCATTTTCTCTCCGTGTTGACTTTGATTCTTTGCAATGCTCTTCTATAGATTAATCCACATTTTCAGGTTAAAAGATATTTTTATTGATAGATTTTTACATTGCAATAGAAGTCAGGAAAAAGTTATTCTCTGAGCAATGTTTGGACTTTTGAAATGGAGGGTCACATGGTTTACAAGGTAATCGTATGTTCTAAAAAAGTGCATTTATTGGCTATTAAAATACCTAGGTCTCATAGTCCCTGGAAATTCTTGTGAAGCATGAAGACAAAAAACCATGTGAAAGAGGGGAGATATATAAATAGCATTTTTATTAAATTTAGATCCTGAGAGACCGTAAATTTAGATCCGTTGGCGCGATTGGGAGAGTAACATTGGGGGGGGGGGGGCAAAATGTTTCCTATCAAGGAAAATGCAATTTTCAAATAGGTTGACATCTGAATTCATTGAATTTAGGAAGGGGGCAAACAATTGACCCCTTTTGTCCTTACTAAGTTATGCCTTTAGAAGGCACATATCCAGAAAAGCATTTTGGAAGGGGTCCAAAAATTTTGGCGGGGGTCCAAATGACAAAAAAAGCAAAATTTTTCACTAAAAGACTGTATTATCATTTTAGTAACAACAATCAAAATTTCGTGGGAGGAGTGTGGACCCCCACCCCCCTTTAAATATGTCTTTGACCTTTGGTCCCCCTCAATAATTTACAGATTGCGATGCCAATGAGTAGGTATCAAACAGCTTAATTCTGTGGATAAAGTTAAACATCTCACTTTGATCATGGCGAGAAGAAAGAGCCATTTTGTTTTCTGATCATCTGCATAAAATTTTAAGAAACTAAGACTTTATTTGGGTACACTTGAAATTAGTCAAGTTCATATGAGTTATGTGGTATGCTTATATAAATTTCATTACAATTATATGTTGTATTTAAAGGAATATTTTAACACAGAATTTTGAGGTGAAAAATAATACATTGGTGGGGGCATACTGGGTCACCTGAAATTGGATACTGTGGGTCAATGACCCATTGTGTCCCTATTTATATATTTATTGTCTTTCTTAAAATTTCTTATTTTTTAATGGTTGAATGATGTAAATTTAGATAAACAAGTCTTTCACATCAGCCACAGAATCTTCAGTTTTTGTAGAAAATTATGTAAAACAAAAAATGACACCAGAGATGGTAAAAGCCTTTTCCTAAATTGATGCAAAAGAGTAAAAACTGAGAGGCAAGCTAAGAAAATCAGAAACTCATACAGATACATCTGTGAAAATCACAATCCAAAATGAGATGATTGAAAAAAAGAAGAGTGAAAGACCTAATGATATGAAGCAGGAGAGAAAAAAAAAATTGCAAGTATCACAATAATAGCATAACTGAAGAAGAATAAGAATGATAAGAATCTTCCAGTGAATCTGGCCTTTAGAATTTGGAATTTGAAGATGTAGAAGATTTTAATGTTGGCTTTGAAGATTTCATGTTATTCAAGGCCTGCAGCAAGAAAAAATGCAGTTTTAAAGTATATATTACTGAAGTTGTAGGAAAAAATGAAAATGAGTTTGAAGTGCACTACATGAAAGGAATTTAGCCAGGTTATGCACTTATCTTTGATGAGGCAGACAGTAAAGATATTGTGAGAAAGCTGCCAAAACCAAATGTATTGAAAGGAACTGAGAGAACATAACAAAGTTGACTTTTGCTGTAGATTTTCAGTTACATAATGTCCAATAGTTATTGTAAAATAAGTTTTTATTTAATGTCTTAAAAATAATTATAAAACTAAAATTTTGTAAACTTAATATGACTCAAAGTGGTATCTAACTTTTTCTTTAATTTTATTAACAAACTAGCCGCCTTAGGCGGCAAGTTTTGGCTGTCACAAACGAATGCCCCAAAACAATCGAAATAAAAGTTACGATCCACCGACGTTTAAATCAAAATGCATCCATTTAAACGTATTAAAAATTAAACAAACGCTGTCACCAAAACAATCTAAATCACTCAAATGCTTTTAAAATAGCATTTCACAAATGTCACGCCATTAACATTTAAAAGTACTCGGGTGAGAGCAATGAAAAAAAAAAAGAGTTACCAATTTCTAAAAAAGAATTCCTACAAATAGGTGTTTAAGTGATGTGCAAACAAAATTTTACATATTCTCAGTAAATTTGCTCAAAATCTATCACATTTTTCAGTTAAATAGAGTTTAAATATTAAATAAAACTGTCCTTACATTGTTTGTCATGCAAAAGGAGTATTTTTGCTAGTATATGACATCATCTAATCGATCTGTGCAAAAGATTATGTTCCGTGATTTTTTTCAAAGAATCAAGGAATGAATCATCTTCGCTTCTCTGTTTACTTTTCGAGGCGTGATATCTTGCTAGATATTTAGATTTGAAAGTAGCTGCAAGTTAAAAAAAGTTTCATTTTTTGGAGATCTTTTGAACTGTATTAAAAGTTTTGCTTTTAGTTAGAGATAAAAATGCCCTTTTTATCAAAATTTCAAGATGATGGCAGATGCAGTGGGTGTTACGAACAGGACTTCTATTATTTAGATTTAGTGTGTGTATATTTTATAACCATAAAATTAACATTTACCTTATACTTTGAGCTACTTTAATATCTAACTTAATAATAAATATTGTCCAGCAATAAAAAAGTATAAATTACTCACTATAAAGAAATTTTTTTGTTGTGTTTCTCATTAGCTGATCCACTGTATCCCATTTGTTGACCCAGTGTACACCATGGGGTACACTGGGTCAACAAAAAGTAAAGAAAAATGATTTTTTACTGTACCAAAACTTTTTTTAAAAATAGAACTAAAATTAATTAGGATAGCCAATAAATCAGAAAACATAATACATTAGTTTGATATTCTGTTTTAAAAATATATTTAAAAATCTAAAAATTGGCCCATTGTATCTCTCTTATACAGGCTGTCCTCAAAACGTGGTAATGGACTTTAATTCTTTAACTATTAGAGTTAAGTGGGCACCCCCCCCCTCCCAACAGAAATTATGAAAGAAAATTATTTTTTTCCACTCTAGCAATAAATGTTTAGATACAAAATCATGTATAGCTCCTAATCATCTTTGTTTAAAGCTATTTCTGAGGCATGGGGGCACATTGTACTAACTGGGGATTTTTTTTGTAGGGGAGTCATTTACAAATTTAAAAGGTGTAATTTTTTGAAAATGAACAAGAGAAATGTTTTCTTAATGTATTGTTGCAAAATACTCTGCTTTTTTCTTGGGTTCATCATTCTAAAGTCCAATAGGTTTAAAAAGTTCTAGTAAAGAGTCCACTTGACAAACACTGTAGAAGGTTCCAGAGAGAACCATCCATGGAATGTACTAGAACAAGCTCGATTCTTATTGCATAATAGAAGAGTAATATTAGGCTATATGCATGTTAATGCTGGAAAACTAGCTTTAGAAGTTCCCATTGGGAAAATCGCGTGAAATGACCGAAACATTGACAAACTTCGCAACTTTTCGCAAAATATCGCCAATTCGGTACCAAAAAATAAGTCTCCAAAAGTGAGGTTACCGAAGGCCTAGGACCAATATTTCTTGAGATTTCTAGAAAATGGTATACAAATAAATAGGGAAACCCAAAACTCTGTATCTCACATTCTAGTTCACCAATTGAAACAAAAAGCAAAGCAAAATTTAACTATTTGATGTGTAGAATATGAATTTTGAACTATTTTAAACCCCAGAAAAGTGGGTTGCCCCAAAAGTTCGTAACACGTTCTACCAACCTTATTTTGAACATTTTTTCACTTTACATTGTGTACTTATCTGTGATACATAAAGAATTACTCACTATATTGACTCACAAGTCTGTTACCACTTTTTTGGAACACCCTGTATAATTAGGTTTTTTTGAAATACTTATGTAATGGTTTCTTTTTGATTTGAACTAATAAATGATAAATACTGGAATAAGCCCAATCAGTGATAGAATTGTTTGAAATTATTTCAAGATTTTTTCAGTATGTTGCATTAGCTTAATTTATATTATTGTTTTATTCTTCTTGTAGGTCACCTGCATGTGCAAGTGTTGGTTTCATTTCCATTGCAGCCCGTGAAATGGCAAATACCAAACAGAGAAATGCATGGCTATTATTGGCAGAAGAAGAATCTTTATGGTCTAAAGTATTACTTTTATTTGCAAGTTGAGAAAATTAAATAAAGGAATAATGTATTTTTTGAGTATGTTATTATACTGGTGTGCACCATCAGTGTGGAAGAAGTCTAGTGTTATGTAAAATTTATGAAATATGTATTGATTTATTATAAGATAATTTTGTAGTCAGCCTGATACACTTTTGCATCCCAAAGCAAAAACTTTAATGGAACCCTTTAAGAAATTTCAATTTATTTTATGTGTTCTTTACTTCACACCAAAATCTAGCTATCATACCAGCTTCTGTGGTTTAAATTGTTTATTTTATTTATTTTGATTTTAAAAAGATTTTATTTTATTCAATCTTTCAAAAATTTTTATTCTCTATATTGATCGATAATTCCAAATTTATTATGCTTGAGTGTCTGGTAAAATTTTCTTAAGAATTTTTTAAACATAATTTAAACAAACAGTATAGTGCCATTTTTTCTTTATTTACTTTTAAGATGTATAATATACAAGTTTGGTATTTTCTAGCAAAATACATTTCTATATCAAGAAAGAGTCTTAAGTTATGTGCTTATGTACTTATTAAAAAAACTGTTTTCAGTGCATTTCATTCAGTTGTATATTATTCTGAATTTATTCAATATGTTATTCTGAAAGATGATTAAACAGATTATTTTTAATGTTTGAGAATGTATAAAAAATAATACAGTTAACTCCATTAAGCAGACAGTCAAGAGTTAATAGCTTTTGTCTTGTGAGTTTGTTCATAAACCTAAGGTTTTATATTTTCCAGAAGACTGAGCTTCTTTAAAAAAAAAAAAAAAAAAATACTATTTTCACCAATGTACAATATATTTTTAGAACTTTAGCCCTTGATAATGCATAATCCCCGTAAAAATGTGGAGAGAGGTGCAAATTGATGACCTACAGCTCAATCCTGTTATTTGTCCCTCTGCTGTGAAGGTTTCTCAGAAATTTATCGATACTACTACCTCTTGCAGTGATATAGTGCTGCTGAGGGAAAATGATAACCCTTTTATTTTGCATTCCTATGCCAAAAAACTTGCTTGAAATTGTGAATTCCCAAAACTTAGAAAAGATTTTGGGATTAGACAGTTTCAGGGAAAGTAAACTTTAGAAGATATTGATCACAGCAAGGGAACTTCGTATATAAACTGATGTCTATTACTTGTAATTCTTACAGACTTTAACCAAGAATTGTACATAATAACAAAAAATCTATCTCAAACTTAGTTGTCTTAACAGCTGTTCACTTCATAAAAATTTGTATTCTTTTCAATAAGTATCTCTCTTATTGGGTTGTGCTTGTTAAACAAACATTTTAAAATTTTCATAACTATCTATTATCTGTTGGTTTACAAATAACTTTCAATAACACACTAATTTGATTGCATCCCATTTTGTGGCACAGATTAATTAATCTGAAGTACAGAAAAACATGCAATCGTTTTTCACATTCAAAACACATTTTTCTTGTATTTTTTTGGCAAACTACGCAGCGTCCTTGGGTTGATGGTACTAAATAATGGGTATCTGACTGCCTTGCAGATTGTATTAGATGAGCTCGCGGCCCTGGAATGGAATGAATCTTAGGTTTCATTCGAAGCAAACTCAATGTTACATCTCTTTGAAAATTCAGGTGTGACAGTTCTGATGTTATGTTATGATGCAATTCAGTATGTAAAATCCATCTTGCAACAACAGCCATATTGAATGCATTGTTGAATAAGTTCCAGTACCACTTTTGGCTGTGGAACATTGATCGGTAACTTCCGAGAAGTCGATCTAATAAATCTACTTGACCCATACCTTCATTATAAGATTTTACAAGATGTGGCTGGGAGACATCCACTGCCTTTCTATCTTGGCGACTAAATCTTTTTGCCTTACCCATAGGTTCATGAGTATCGTCATTCGATGCGGTGACTACAGAACTATTGTTCCATTGGCACATAAAAACTTTTCCATTGCACTGGTAATCGAACTCGCCCCTCTCACATTTTGACATTTATTTTGATGGTTTCAGAGGGCATTGCCCATTTCTGGTACCCCAGATTGTACGAGTTGCTTTAAAATCTTTGACAGATAAATACACTACAAGCTTATGCAATGTAAAAAAGTTTTAAAAAAATTTCGGGGTGTTTTTTTTTTTTTTTCAATATGCGACAAAAGCTCTCAAACTCTCGATCTGAGGGGAATATTGCTTGTGTCAGAGCTTTTATCACTGCAAATTTCCATGGCTTATGGGTAACCATTAGCAGAACAAAGCATCCAAATTTTGAAACCGAAGCGTATAGGTTTATCCTTTATGAGCATCTTCACCAAATGATGGCCATAATATGGGACCATGGATTCATCAATGCTTAGTTTAGTATGAAAGAATCTAAACTGGCGAAGATTTTTTGCGAGCTCTTCATAAAAGAAAGCAATTTTGTCCAACTTATCGCCTGGTTTCAAATCACTTGAATCGATGATGTGAAAATACTTTATTTTTCTAAAGCGAGTTCTTGACATCACTGAAGGAACAATTGGGACTGACAAATCTTCATACGTGCTCCAATACAAATCCTCACCAGGAACACCATGGTAACCACTCAATAATAATAAACCGAAGAATTATCCAATATCTTTTTATCGATATCCAAATCGATGGATCGGGAGAGAAGGTGTACAGACACACTATAAGAGGGGTACAAAGGGTCTTTGACCTGTTTCTGTACACATTATCAGAAAAACTAAAGTTGTTAGGTTTTCACCATTATGGATTATAGAAGTATGGAGCAAATTAAATTACTCGAGAAGTATAGCGAATCACGTCAATGTTCTCAAATGGGAACAACAACAATTGATGTATCATAGTAAATGCAATTTTATTGTAAACTATTATTTATCATATTTGCTCATTAATATAGTCTTATTTATCATAAATCTCGAATTTTGCAAAATGTTTTTCAAAATATGTGAATATTTGTTGCACATCACATATTAATGACTGAAACAAATGAAATGAAATTTAACAAGGTGATAAGTAGTCAATCAACATAAACTGTAGGTATAGAATTAAAAAACAATTTTGATTAGATTAGTAGATTTTGCAAAAAATTATTCAAAATGTGGAAATATTTGTCCATTATCTATAAACTGCTAAAGCAAATGAAACAAAATTTAGTATTGTCCTATGTGGTCACTTAAACAATAGGTGTCAAAATGCTTCAAAATTTTTTGTAGATTTTGAGATTTTTTTAAAATTGTGAACTTGTTCCATTCCTGTCCGAGATAAATGCAATAGAATAAAATTTGGAATTATGTTAGATGGCAAGTTAATTAAAATGATGGATACTAAAATTTTTTAAAACTATTTCATAATTTTGAAATTTTTTGAAAATTGTATGAATGTTTGTTATGGCATCCCCCAAAAATGGCTTAAGAGAATGGAATGAAATGTAGCCACATGATCAGCAATGACTGAAACAATAAATGTTGGAATTTTTTAGCTAGTAGTTACACAAAATAACAGTTGAAACATCAAACAGAACTTTTTATAAAGGCTGAAGTTTATCATATTGAAAATTTTTATGTTCAATGAATTATAACCAACTTTAAAACATAAATCTTGGTAAATTTATTATGTTTATGTTCAGTAAGATTAAAATTTTGAAGCAGTACTCGATTATCTTGCTTAATCTTGTTAAAATGATGACAAGAAATTTAAAAAATTGAGTATACCACTGAAAGTAAAATGTATACTAGTAAAAATTAAAAATTTTGTATAAATCACATAGAACAATCCACAAGCATTAGTCTCTTTATACAACAAAACATCCTAGATGCATGACTGAGCAAAACAATAATGTTTTTACTGAATATGATAGCCAAGTAGGAGCAAAATTTCAGATAAAAAATTTTGTTCTACCATAATGATACAAATAAAAACACTAGCCTCAATTGTTTTTTAACTTTGTTTTTGAATTGCAGTAAAAGAACTCATAAAATTTTTTATTTTTATATAAAAGAATCATTGATATACATTTTCAGTGACAGTTAATTGTGTGTCTTGTAGTGTATTTAAATTTATAAGTAAAAATTGTACTTTGTCTTTTTTTTCTTTATTTATAATTCATAATTTTATTCCTTTTTATTAGGTAGAACGTCCTAGAAGTTATTCTTTGCCAACACGACTGACCTCTCAGGTTGGATTGCCAGTTCTAGGGCTCTTGAAAACTATATCTAGTAATTTTACTACACAAACTTATAGATTCCACACGGGCTTAGGCGCTGAATTACATGTACATGAAATCATGTCGGAGAGCAAGCTGTCGTTCTCAATACCTTGTATGCTTCTGTAAGTTGATTTGCATTTCATTTGTAAAAAAAAAAAAAAAAAAAAAAAAAAAAACTGCAATTTTAGTAGCTATATATTTGTACTTGCTATTGTGAGTAATATAACATGTTGAATAGTCACATTTTCAGTTAAAATAAGATATGGAATTTAAAGCAGCGTGTAAAAAAAATCAAAATAATCTTTTTTTTTTTAAATCAGATTTTTTTCAAATACATTTTAAAAAATAAATCAGATTAATAATTATATAAGTTTCACTACTTTATATAAAAAGTATAGACAATTGGTAAATATCTGGTTATTGATTGTTATAAATCTGTAAATAAAATATTATTTTTGGTATGCAAATAAATAATTTTTTTTGTCCTAAGTGGATAATTTTGAAAGGTTAGAAAAATTAACTTATTATATACTGATTTAATTTGCAATTTTAAAAGCAAAGATTTCAGAAATAAAAGTTTGCAGAAATGTTAATCACATGCAATAACAATAATAGTATTATGCACAACCTCTTTCAGTTTGTGGGCTGCGGAAAATTATATGTACGGCATCAAAGGCCAATCAAGTAGTGCGTTCTTTTAAGTAATGTAGTCCTTAGATCAATATATTAAAGACTAATTGATAGGAATAGTGACTCAATTCTGAACACATATTTATAGGTTTCTCTGCATATTAAAGTTCTTGGAAATATGATGGCACACATAGGAAAGGCCGTTGGGTGATTTCACAGAATTATGAGTGTTTATGTCATGTTGGCAACAAGTCTGATTAAACATAATGAGTTAAGTGAATAGTTTTTCTTATAAAAAAGAAAAATTGTTCACCTAATTAAATTTTTTGTGCTGTTTTGACCAGTTGAATTTATTGTGGACATGACATAAACAATCACAATAATGTGAAATCACCCATTCATCAAATAAAAGTTCTTGAAAATATGATAGCCCATAATGACAAATGTCAATTATTATAACTGAATACCTTCTGTTACCATGTTTATAGCAATTGAAAACAAATCTGAAATAATTGAATTTTCCCAATTACTGCTTTTAAAAAAATTGAATTGATGGATTCTGATTTGTGTTTTTCAATGTGTTTTTCAATCTTTGTCAGTAAATGAAGGGAACCCGTATCATGAGCCAATAATGGCATGTGGACCAGAGGTTGTACATTCTTGATTTAAATCAGATTTTTTTAAAAGTCAGTTGATTTAAACTGTGACTAAAATCACTGGTTTAAATCTGATTTAAAGAATTAAATTTATTTATTTTTATGACAAATAAATAGGCTAAATTAACATTACATTGCCAAAAGTCAAAAGGTATTTTTTTAATTTTACTTGTTTTCACTGGGAAGTAATTTTTATACTGATGTAAAGTGTGTTTTTATTAGTATAAGATGTAAGTACAGTAGAACCTCGATCTATCGTTTTTCAAGGGGTGCGTAGTAAAAAACGATGCATGCGGGAAAACGACGAATGCGGGTTAAAGTCAAAATATGAAGAAAACAGTATTTATGAATACACACAATGTATACAGTACATCAAAAATACTAAATTTGTTACCAAACTGTAAAAGAAACAAATTGAAGTTCTGTAGAAATTAAGTCATATTTATTTTTAAAAAATCAGTAATTTTATACTGGATTTTCTCTTACTCTTTTAATTAAACAAAATTTTCAAGATTTATATATTTTTTGTCTTTTTATGTGTATTCATCTTTGTATATAAAGTCATACAATTTCAAATACCGTTATTGCGTAGGATAAACTAGGCACTAGTGTTGGCTCGGTCTCATGGGCATGAATATTATTCTCAGCCTCTTCGTGATTATTTTCATTTCTTGAGTCACATTTCTTTCAATCTTAGAACACCGCATGTTGCTACTTCTAAATCAATGGAAATATAATCACTACATTTCACATCATACTCATCCCTACCAGATGTAAGAACTCTTCACCTATACCATCATCAACCCAAGATATCATACCAGGAAGTTATTAGATTTGTAAGCCATATTGATCCACTTCATCATCAATTTCATTTCTGCCAGAAGAAACATTTTACAACGATGAACGTGGGAAAGCGAATTTTTGACAACGATACATGCAGGTTTTGTTAACATTATTTGAATACAGTTTGTGCAGGGACCACAGAAATAAAACGATCAATATGGGAAAACAATGAATGCGGGAACGATAGATTGGGGTTCCACTGTATATGTAGTACCTGGAATTCAGTTGGTTAAAAAAATATTAAATAAATAAATAACTTTCACTGCTGCTCTAAGTGTTTGGGAAATGTTTTAAACTCTCTAAAACATTGATTGTGTAAAAAAGTATGCTTAAACATTTAATTTTTTTACACAAGATCACAATAGCATTTGAATCGGTGAGTAGAGAAACCACCTCAGTCACAAAAAGGAAATTATTTTCAGGAGAGAGAAAAACTTCATAACTCCTACAAATTTTCAAATATTTAAACTTATTTTTTTCCTCTGTCATAACATGCATTTATGTTTCTGTCATGCAAATATTACCTAATTTATGAAGTTTTATGAAGTTTTTTTTCTCACCTAAAAAAAATTTCCTTTTTGTGAATGAGGTGGTTTCTGCACTCACCGATTCATTTATAGAATGGCCATAAATTTTCAAAAGGGATAAAAAAAACACCATTGAGATGTGGTAATTCATACATATGAATGTTCTTGCTACATGCAAAGTATTAAGTGAAATCTAATGAAATTTCCAAGAATCATATTAATTCATTATTAATTAATATGACACACAGACTATTGAAGTGAAAGATGATATATCATGAGACATTCAGATTTTACTGAAATACTTTTTATGGCACCGGATAATAAATATATCTATATTAGATAAATGTCTTCTTAAATGTTTGTACTACTTTCACAAAAACTATTATGCATGTTATATTAGAAATTCATTTACAACTGTTGCATATCTTTTCCATATATTACATCTACAGTGTAATACAGAATTTATTACTATTACTTTTATAAAATTTGTTTTTGCCAATTTGTGTGTGCTCAAGGTTTTTATATTTTTTAAAACTTAAGATGAAGCATTTAATCTCTTAGTATCTGCCATATTGAATGGCATACTGTAATATCATTAGAAAAAGAACTTGAAATGTTTTTATTATATACAACTATTCTTAAGAATCTCTTACATATCAACCCGCACATCCTTCTACTATTGTTTATTTTTTCTAAACTGTGTAGCTATTATTCTATTAGTTGTTTTAAATGATGCTGAATCACTGGTTAGAATTGGTTGTTTATTTTTTAATTATCTCTGCTTGATGAAAAGTTTTAATTGTTTTTTAAAGTGTAAGTTTCATATCTAACTGTAAATTATCAAAACCTTTATCTCAAATACCACAAACAACCGTACCACAAATCATTTCCTCCTTATCGATGCTGGAAATCTACATGTTTGTACCAAACTGTATAACAAAGTGATAAATTGTTTCACGGATTCACCCTCTTCTTGCTTTTTGGTATAAAACTTATAACATTCATAAGTAATATTAAGTGTTGAAATGAGACTTCGTATAATCGTAATCGATTACATTTTCTTATGTAATCGTAGTCTAATCATAATCTGGGAATTGAATTTTTCATATAATCGCAGTCTAATTGTAATCTGGAAGTTTATTTTTTCTTATAATCATAGTCTAATCATAATCTAGAAATTTAATTTGCTAGATAGTTGTAATCTAAGAGCCTGTAATCATAATCGCTTTGATTACGATTATGAAGTGATTACGGGTGCCCAGATTTAGATTATGTTCTGCCTGCTGAGAAAAAGACTTCCACTGATACACACAGGCATGCCCTGAAGACAGGCAGTACCCCAGATTTTAGAAATTCCGCCCACAGAACTTTGGTGATTTTGGTTGGGGGGATTGTATGGAGGTCGGATGGTTGTAGGAAGATAAGATGAGAGCTCCCTTGTGTTTTTTTTCCTGGGAAAATATTTAGATGACCATTCTTTCTTTATGTTGTGTGTCGTCTTCCCTACATCTGAATTCGGACTGGTCTTTGATTAAAATGGACCTCCCAGAAGAAGGTCAGGTGGGGGGATAGTTTTACCTATTTCGTGCTATTTCAGATCTCAGCTTTATTTCCTCATTTCGATTTGGAACTGAGACTGTGAAACAGAACATAAAAGGCACCTACACGAAAAAAGTGCAAGATGTTATTTCGTTTTCAGGAAAGTATAAAATATGTAAAAGTATATGAATTAAAAAAATTTAAATGTGTTGTTAAGTAACCTTTTTTAAAATTTTCCATTCAATAGAATTTGATGGGGAGAAAAAATGCTTGAAAATCCTTACGGACATAGACGTACCCACAGAGGGGTTATATGGGCTAAAGACCCCCCCCCCCCTAAAGGTTAAGAAATCTAAGTGAAAATCTATGAAAAATAGAGATTTGCACTTAATGAATTAAAATATTTTATTTTGAAAAATTGTCTTAGAAATATTTTGAAAGTATTTTTTACAAAATAATTGGTAAATTAAATTATTACTTTTAAATCATGCATTATTATACAGTTTAACTCAGTTATAATGTCAATGAATAGACCAGCTGATAATTATTTATGACACTATAGTTGAGTTACCTTAATAGCGAGCTAGTATTCTATGGCCAGTCAAACAGAATATTTTTATCTCTTATAAAAGAGTTTTCATTTAATAACAAAGATACTATAACCAGGTTCAGCAATATTTGTAGCCCCCTAAACTAAAACCCTGGATATGCCACTGCTTTCTGAAGTATCAAAAATCAGTTTTGTCTTTTTTTTTACTTGATTGGTTGCCTTGACTTAGTTGTAAAATTTTAACAGATAAAAATAATTTATTTTCATTTATGCCAGTTGTAGTGATTAGTCTGTTTTTTTGTGTAACATGTATTTCGGATTTGTGTGCTTTGCCTGAAGAACCCGCTTATAAATCCATGTCAAATAGGCAACACAACGGGGGATGTCCTCTGTGGCGGTCTTTCTAAGGGGTCCTAACCTGTATTTATGGTAAGTTTCAGAGAAAACCCCTAACAGCTAGGTCGGTGTATGCGACCTGGTTTTGAACCAGACATTGGCGGATCCAGAAGAGGGCACATGGGTACATGCCCCCTTCCCAGGCGAATAAAGTTTACACTGTAGAAGAATTGACTTGTTTTGTAAATTTAAGGGATTTTATAAGAAAATGTGAATAAAAATAGGTTGTTGGCTTTTGATAAAATTTTGCCAAATTAAGTGTCAAAAGCAGATCTTTCAAATTCAACCCAGCTTGGCAATATCGGAAATATTTGGCTAGAAATGGCTAAATAACCTGAGTATTACTGCAGTATTTTATCTCTAAAAAAAAGTTTATATGAAGTGCACCGAAAATATTTTTGATTTAATAGACATGCAAGGAAGTCATGTGTTGCCCACATTAGATTTTTTATAGTAAGTGGCATTACGTTGTGATTTTACCTTTCACACAGCCAATATCACTGTCCAGTTTTGAATAGTCTTTGTTCATAACTTTGTACCAGTACCAATACATAATCTTCGTTCTGCTATTCTAACTCTTAAGCATTTGGCTTAATCTTCAACAGATAGATATTACACTTTTTCGTAGTTGATTCTGAATTTTGAAAGGAGCATGTGTAATCTATAAATTGAAAGTGTTTTTTTGTTCAGCAGGCCCGGATTTTTAATGCTCCTACATGTTTGAAAGTTAAAAAAGAAAAAAGAATGTTAAACTGCGTGTGAAGTATTTTATGAAATATTGACTATGCATTATTATACGTACATGTAGCCTCATCTATTCAGGCTAATGGTTATTGTGGAGCTATTCAAAGCTATGAAAAAATTTTAACACTTATCGCTCACATCGTTGTAAGAATGTAACTCCTCACTCTTCGTTCTCTGCTGAATATTGCTATTTTTCATGCTAGTAACTTTCTTGAAACCAGCTAGGCAAGGTATAGGCAGGGAAGCAATGCTGGTCATAGAAGGGATCAAATATCAACTCATCTGTTGTATGATTACAGAACATTGCTTAATCAGATCAAACCTGGGTTAAGTTCAAGGATGTGTTAAACATTATCCCTTGGATGGAGCAGGAGCCCTTCCCCTCACTACAAATCACATTGGTTTCAGGTAAAACTGGAAAAAGGCAAGTTTACATAGATGTCAATATGCATTAAAAAACTTTTTATAAGTGAGCCTAGGAAGCCGACCAGGTTCGTCTTATTAACGTTTGTATCGGACCTTGCAAGGTTCGTAACAGACCTTGCTATATGGTATTTAAATACCCTTTGTAGTAAATTAGATGCTCTTTCCTAAAAAACTGTAGAATCAACAAATACATAAGGAACTGTCTCTCTTGAACTTATTTAATATTTTCTTGTCAATTAGCTACCCTAACAGCTGGACCCGTAATTCTGTTCTTGAGTAAAAATTGTAAAATTCAAACATTATAATATTAACACCAAAAGGGGGGGGGAAAGGTTTTCTAATTGTAATCTGACTCAAATGTAATGTAATTGTAAGTTTTAACAGATTACATAATCACTATTTAATCATAATTGAGAAAATATACTTTCTCCAGTAATCATAATCTTGGTCTGAAAGTCAAATTTAATAGTAATCGTAATCAATTACACATCTGCGTAGGCACAAAGTCTGGTTGGAATATAATATTGTTTGAATTTCAATTTTTACAGCATTATCTTTCTTTATATCATTTGCATTTAATGTTAAATAAAGACAAAATTTGCTCTGATTAAGAACATTATAGGTAAACTCAAGAAATTTCCTGTTTTTCTGTGCTTTTGATTTCAGTTCCAAACTTTCCCAATTCCAACAAAACCTTTCCAATTTTTCCAGTCATAGGAACAAAAGGAATATTGTTCTGGAGCTGGAATTTGATAAAATTTTAACGTGAGTTAAGCTGCCACCATGTAATATCATTAACTACATGAAAGAACTTTAAATCTCTGAACATCACAATATACGCAGACTTCCACACTAAAACAAGAAAATATCCTCAGCCCAGAGTAATGATGTTCGAATGACTTTGCCAGATGCAATATCTCATATACCATAACCATACTCACTATGTTTACCACTATATTGCAATTGAATTTTTTTATATAAATAAATTAAAAATTAATTACAAATTTTCAATTAATACAATACTGACGCTTTAAAAAAATTTTTAAAAAATGGAATACAGTGAAAAACGTTTAACACAAGACTGAAGAGGCCAAAATATTTTTTCGTGTTAAAAGATTCATAAAAAAAAAGAACAAAACTTACCATATTTTCGATGTTTTTCTATTTTATATATATTTCCTGTTAAACAACAAGTAGGTTGCATTCATTGGGATGAAAAGCAATTACAAAAAATATTATTTTGGGGAGAAAAAATCAGTTATCTTTTTTTGAAATGTATTTTTCAGAACCATATTCTCCACAAATTGTTCAAGATCGTCCATAGTTTTATTCATTTCTCCATTGGAATGCCATCTAAATAACTGCATCGTTGAATCCATTGTCAGATTCGTCGTCGGAATCAACAGAATCTTTGGATTTTGAACAATATCCAAAATCTCTTTTTCTGTCATAATTGGTGCTGTAGTTACATCATTGCCGCATTTTTTCCCCTATGTAGGGGAAGCGGGGTAGAAAGCAACGAAAGTTCAGGCATTTACTCCGCATTTGTGTGCATGTAAATGGGCCCTATGAGAACAACTAAAGTGTATTCTTACCAATCGCCGATTCTTTGATACAGATAAGAATTCTATTCATTAGGGGGAGAGGGAGAGACCTGATGGATGATGCTATTAATACCTCTAGGATGACAAAAGGTAGAAAAACCATTTCCCAGAATTTAAATAAAATTTATTTTCCACAAAAACGTTCTAGGGACTTGTCGCAAACATGCCACTGAAAATTAAAAACGAACTTTTTTTCATGTTAAACGATTTTTGTTTTGTGTTAAAAGAACAAAAATGCATTAAATTGCATATTTTGCGTTCCGGACCGTTCTGTCATTTCGTGTTAACCGATTTTTCATGTTAAGCGTTTTCGTGTTAAACGTATTTCACTGTATTAAGTAATTAATTGTAGGCAACACAACACTTTTATTTGATTTATTCAAAATCTCATTTTTGTTAACATGAGATTTCTTTCTTTCTCTGAATGTAAGTTTGATGCTGGGCTGATAATTAATCTGATTCACACTATTAATAATCAATATCTATTTCATATGGATGAAAAAATAAATACAAGATTTAATAAAATTGTTCTTACTTTGTTAATTATCAATTCCTCCTTTTTTCTTCTAGAGACCTTTGGATCAATGAAGAGAAAAAGTTAATGGAAACTGTTCTTCAGTTAGGCCAGGTAATGAAGCTAATTTTAATATTGACATGTTACTTTTATTGATCATACTGTTTCTTCTGTATTTGAAATTCATGGGTATTTCTTCGTTATAATTGTTCAAAACCACACACACACACATACAGTGATCTCTCACTAACGCACGATTGTAGGGAACAATGAGAAAAAGTTCATCGTAATGCTTCATGTTTTACTTGATAGAGCAACACTGCATGTATTATTACTTTGAAAGGTACAGCTTGAAGAATTATTCTTTCTAAAACTTCCGCAAACTATTAACTAGACTAAGAATATTTGTTAATATATGTAAAATAGAGAATAAACGTTTGTGTATTTTCCAAGAACAAAAAAAAGTAATTACAAAGTGTTCTATAGATAGTTTTCAGTGTGTCCAGAGTTACAGAATTATAAAAGTATTAATACATGATGTAAAGGAAAGAGTTGAATTAGATTTAGCATTCATTTTGAATACAGTGCAACATTTATTTAAACTTTAGCAAAGTTTATTTATTTAATGCTTACAATAATTGAATGCATAAATTGAGTACTGATATTTAAGTTTAAAAATATTTTATTGCTGTTGCAAAATGCTGATTACTCAATGTCATATTATGTAAGTAAATCTATAGTGTGCATAATTTACCCTTTAGTTTTTCTTTTTAGCTTTCTACTGAATGGCAACAAAAGTATTTAGCTGCTACTGATGGTCATCTGAGACTTGTTAATCACTACTCAGAAGTTGTAGATTTTCTTCTTAAACAGAAAGGAACATCCTTTAAACCATCTGCAAAGAAAAAAGACACAAATTTTGAATTTGTTCCAGTCAATCTTCATATTCAAAGAATGTGGGTCCAAAATGTTACAACCAGAAAAAGTAGGACTTGAAAGTTTAAAATCTGTAAATTTTACACTTTTTTTATTCAAATTTAATAATTGTTTTTTTTTTTCAGCTGGTGTTTATGATATAATAACAGTTGGAGCATTTTCTGCTTTTTCAAGGCGTTTTCGACAAGGGGGTTTGCTTAGACTCTTAAATCAACTTAAGAGTTACTATCCATCTATAACTAGGTAAATAATGCTTCATAACTTCATTTAACCAGAATAAAATATTTTAAAGCTTACCTCTTTAATCCCCGTACCGACCAGGACTCCCGGCCGAAATGTGTCCCTGTAATGGCCTTGCTGCTAAACAGCAAGTTCTTTCCCTCCCAACACAAGAGTTATTGATAAGTTTATACCCTGTGAGGTTTGAGAACTTAAGGAAGAGGGGAAACAGATAATCCATATTTCATCTCTAATCAATCATGGTACTTTTGTACAGGTTGAAGTAGCTAGTTCATGCTTACACACCCAAAGACTGATACAAGTTTATTGCTCTCTTTATTATCTCTATGTAGTAGTAAATATTTTTATGCACTGCATAAATATGGCATTTAGACGGCGCAAAATTTTGAGTCAAATGCTATTTTGTACTCTTCTTCATTGGATGACGATTCCGATATATCCCTTCAAAGCGATGAAGGAAGCTGTTAAAAAATTTGTGTGCAAGTTAAGGAATGAATTTCATCAGGACCCCTTTGAACGTCTTTCATTTGTAATATTGCTTTTCCCATTGAAATTCACTAACCGAATTGCCTCAATAGATTGTCAGAGTTTTTTTCTCGCATTTCATAAAATACTATGTATAGTAACTAATAGCATAATCAGACAATTTAAATACATTGTATACATAAATGTTTGATGTTATCTCTAAATTTACATAATTATTTATAAAATGATAAGTAATTATTTATTACATATTCACAGAAACTTCAGAGTAATTAGCAGGTATTTTTTTTTTTAAACAATTTCCAAATTCAGCTAATTCTAGAGTTTTAGATAATTTTATAAAATACTCAAGTACACATGAAATGACAGAAAGGGCAGCTGACATTATTGAATTGTGTTTAGAATTAATTCAGTCTTTCCTGGAAGGTCTTCCCGAATAAAATTTCATCAAAAGGGGAAGCAAAATCTTTTATGTTAAGATATCCCAGAAATTGCTGATGACAACATCTAGCAGTCGCACTTCAAAAATTAAATATGTAAAAAGTGAGTTTTCAGGGGAGGGGGATGAAACTGTGAATGCATTAAAAATATAGATTTATACATCAGTTTTAGAAAAGGTTCCAACGTTTAAAAATAATGGACAGAAAAACTGGCCATAAAAATGAATTTTATAAAATCACAAAAATCCAACAAACATTTACAAAATTTTGAAAAAAAAAGTGAATTTAAAAATTTAATGTTATACAATTATTATTTTAAACAGTTTTAAAATAATTAGATTAATGTTTTAAGCATAGATACTAAAGCACTAATATTAAAAAAAATTAAGGGCTTCCTGATCCTTTATTTGTGGTACAGTCAACTCTCTCTAATCCGCACTCACTGGGACCAAGGGTTGTGCGGATTACAGGATTTTGCGGATTATAGGTCATTTTTTTTTGTTTACATTTTTATATTTAGAATTTCCCTTTAAATTATAGTCAATTTACTGTAAACAAATAAGAAATGATGAAAGGAAATGCATATGCTGTTGAATAAAAACACTATTAAATGTCAATATAAATACAATAAATAATACAATTAAATTTACAGAGAATTTACTAAAGGACTGATGAAAGAAAAATATTTATGCTGCTGAACTAAAACACTATTTTTAATATTAAATACAATTACAAATACAAAATTAAAAGAATAAATTCTCTCTAAATTTTTTATTTATTTTTCTTTTTTTCAAACATTGCAGTAACTGTAATTTGTTTAAGTGATTTAATTTTTCTTCAGAAATTTTGTCCTGAAGCCTTCTAATTGTCAGTAACTCTTGGTCACTGCCAAATGATTGCTTTTGCAAAATGTTTAAATACTTGTCCCCCAGAGCTAACACTTCTTCAAAAGTAATAGTACAGTAGAGGACCCCAAATCCTGAAGTTTTTCAACAAATTTTTTTTAAGGGCAGTTGTTGTTGTTTTTAATCTCTTTGGAAGACCGTTTTTAACTAAATATATCTATTATAAAATAAACAAGCTCAATCAGAAAGGGAGGAATTTCACTGGCCGATCGGGAAGAGGGGGGGGGGGGCATGCGGTGCATCATTTGTATATTTGATATCTCAGTATTACATTAATTTTCGATCTTGCAAGGTAATTTTCAGTTTCTCGTTATGTAAAAATATTCTATGCTATTATATAAGCTTTAAAGAGGAAAAAAATGCTATCCTCTTCACACACACATGCATTACATTTCAAGTGCTGATGATTCATTATTTCTGCTGGTGCTCCTCTGACAGTTAAATGTAAACAAAGAGAGACGCCATGTGGTCTGTTCATGCTTTTCTTTCTTTCTTCCTACAGAGCTGCAGTTATGTGGAGAAAGTTTTTGTTGCATAATAAATCGCTAGACAGAAGATCAAAAGGGTGAGGTAGGGGGGGAGAATCGGGAAAATTGTGCAACTGCTGTGTTTCCTGCCAAATCGCGGTTTGCATTTAAAGTGTTACATGTTACATATTTTCACCCAATTTTAATTGCAATGGTCAATCTTTACGATCGTCTCTGGAAAGAGTGAAGCGATGTGATTGGATGGTGCATTGCTTCGGAGTTCGTTATTTACATCCATTCACTGAACACATGCAACTTAGGATATAAGTTTCTGTACATTTAATTACATGATAATATACTCAAATATATGAAATTATTTACTTCATATACCTGTGGAAAAGCATTAATAAATGTCTTTATAACATTCAGCCAATCAAATAATTTCTATTACAGTAATATTAACAGTCAAATGCTGCTCAACAATGTAAACTTGTTTACATTTAAATATATATCGCGGATTATAGAGTCGCGGATTAGCGTGAGTTTACTGTATATCCGAACTAAAAACACACAGCTGGCAAAATATAACGTTAAATTTATGGAAATTTTTGTTCTCTTTTTTTTTTTTTTATTCTGATAATATGATTGAATACAAAGTAAAAATAAAGGGATTTCATATAGCAATTGTTTGACTAGTGTCACCAGTTGATCTTTGAAACATACTGAAAATGAAAAACCACACTAAGCATTGAGCCCCCCTTTTAAAAGAACTTTAATCTAAAACCACATTATTTAAATTATGGTATTAAAAATTTTTGTATAGTTATCAAAACCACTTGATCAAGGGTCTCCTTTACCAAAAATAAATAAATCATCATCAGCAGCAGCAACATTGGCATGACAGCCCTTTGTGGGCCTGGCCTTCTTCAGAAATCTTTCCCATTCCACCTTTTTCCCTGCAATGGACCTCCAGTTTCTTATCTTCAATTTGGCAAAATCCTCATCCAAAGCTGTCCCTCCATCTTTTCTTAGGTCTTCCAAAAATAAATAAATAAATAAAATAAATATGTGCATTTTTCTCTTAAATTTTCGCATTTCAAGACAGGTTGTATTTATTTATTTTCTTGAATGTTCATACTTAGAAGGTGAGGTGCAAGTTAATTTCCAGTGTGTAGTGGGTTGTCAAAAACATTTACAATAGATCTTCGTATTATCACAATAGGTAGCACACCTCGCCCTTACTGCTACTCAATAAGGGAGGTTCCAAATTGTCAAAAATCAGTGATAAAAGAATATGCTTTCATTCCATGGGGAAAGGCATTTTTCAACTGTTTTTCTGGGAATTAACAGCTATGAGATTTTCTTGGAGCTGGGGACTAAAGAGTTAAGGGATTAAAATCCCTCAGCACTTTGAAAATTGATAGAGAAATTTCTACATACATTTCATAAAACTAATTATACTAAAATATCTGTTGATGTTATTGAAAAATTTCCCAGGAGTTCATGTTAGATTAGTATTTACAGTATAATGTAATATTTATTAAGAATCACAGTTCATCTTAAATTTCATTTAGGAGAATTAAATGCATGAAAGTTCTTGAAAACTTCTAAAGTCATGGAAAAATTCACAATTTTTATAAATGATTGTGAAGTAAATGTTTGCTTATTTCTTGTGAAAGCAAGGGAGAGAAAAACAAGCCCCACAAAACCAATGTGATCAATAAATGTTAATCATTTTTCCTTCTCACTATATTGGAAACTAGATCAAGGTCAAATGAGCATTGCTGTGCTAAACCTTCATTCTTTTTTTCGTTTGTACTGTTACTTAACTGGAAGTAATCTATCACTGAGAAACCATCTGTCATAATCATTCCTTTTAACAAGAAAGTGCACAAACTTCGTAGAAATTTCACTGTGTTAAATTAACCACACATTATTCATGGAATCAATTAAAATAATTGGTTAAAATAAACTTGCAAAAATTAAGTAATTTTTTTTTTTTCACAATTATAGTTGGATTTTGCGTAATATCTGCTTTTAAGGAAAGAAACTAATAATAATTAAAAAAGAATTAATTACTCAAAATAAAAATGTATTCTTTAAAAAATGATTGAGATTTATTTTGTTAATACAGTGATTATGCGATAAGTCGAATATCCAACTATGTCGAACTTTTTACACAGTTCTGGTCCAATTCAATACAAATTTAAGATTATTCAATGAGTCGAACTTAGGTCAAAGTTTTCGTTTGTCCCCAGGAATTCGATTTTTCGTGAAATCACTGTATAATATTGTGGAACATTTATTTCTTATAATTAAATGTTGATTTTGTTCTTTTCGAAGTGACAATGGATATGCCATTTTGGGTCCAGATCCCATATCTAGAGCTGCTGAAGCTATTATGAGAATTGAGCAACTTCAAGAAGAAATAGAAAGAGATCTCCAAAAAATAGTGACATTATGTGATCAAAAATGTCGAACAAATTTACAAACTGTATTAAATTCCTTAAGCAGCAAGGTTTGTGTTTAGTTACTGACTTAATTATATATACAAAATTTTTTGGTTGACTTGATTTGACTTAACTTGTCTCCCTGAAGAGTGGG
Source organism: Cheiracanthium punctorium (assembly GCA_038373885.1). Lineage (NCBI taxonomy): Eukaryota > Metazoa > Arthropoda > Arachnida > Araneae > Cheiracanthiidae > Cheiracanthium > Cheiracanthium punctorium. Next base: position 705,041 of record JAWZYV010013430.1, read on the forward strand.
GGGAATGATTTTGAAGATTTATGGCTTGGCACCTTGTATCTTACTTATTCTTAAAGATGTGACTAGCTACACATGACTAATTAACAAAAGTAAAAAACAATCAAAAGGAAAAGAGGAGCCTTGAGACTGAAAGCCTTGGGGCTGTTGGTAGTAAGAAACAGCGAGGTTGTTGATAAAAGCGCCCACAACTAAGAAAGAGTCAAAAATTGTAGAGGTCTAATAAACTGAGGAGTTGCAAAAATGCTCACTGCTCGGTTATGGAGGCAGTGGCATGACTTACGAAATCGTAGAATAGACCAGAGAATGTGGAAGGCAGTCTCAAGGTGGGCAGCTGGCAACTATGAGAGATTCTGTATTTCTGGCAGTGGAAGAGTTTGTGGTCTATTGTCTCAAGGAGGCAACAAATGTTGCGCAGGAAGAGAAGAGTGGTATTAAACCTGTGTAGCAAGGCCCGAATGGGAATTGTGCTGCAGACCAGACAAGAGAAAATTATGTCTTTGTGTCTGACCAGTGTAGCATATTAAAAAGTTAAAAGTGCTTAAAATCCTTTAAAATTGCACTTTCAGAGGCCACCTCACCTCCATTCTCAGTCTTGCTGTCGTGCACCAATCTTTCGTTTAAAATCACTTTCCAACTTGGATCTATTTGAGCATGTGTGGTATCATTGATGGTGCCATCTGTTAGAATTTGAGGAGTTTTCATTTTCAAAGCATATTCTTGGTTTTGGTAGTCGGCTTATTTTTCTGTTTCTTCCAAGTTAATATTTGTGGGTCTATTTTGGGTTATTCTTGAAAATCAAAAAAACTATAAATATCTGCCGAAGAGTAGACAGCCCCCTGGAAACAAAATAAAACACTAAAAGCCCCTTCTGGACCTCAGGAAATAAAAAATGAAATAAAGAAAAGATGAGCGGCGACACAAGCCCCGTGCCAGTCACACAAACACACGACACTCTGCCGAAAGACTGACGGAAAAGAGAGGTGACTAGAAAGATCAACTGCAGTCTCATAACACTTTGATCAATTTTTTTTAATTATGTATAGGAATTTTTATGTGATATTAGAGTAAGATCACATAATGAAATTTTTAAGATAAAAAATTGAATTGTCTGTTGCTATTAAAATATTTTACGATAATAATTTTGTATTTTTTTCTGGCATGAATGATTATATTTTAAGGTTACTAATATATATTGCTTTAAAAAAAAATTCCACCTCTAAAATGGTTAGTATCTAATTTGAAGGGATAGAGACAAAAGATTAATTTAAAACATTTTTCTATGTCAGGTAGCCTTGAAGGGCATGATTTTTGTTTTTTTGAACACAGTAAATCAAATGTTTCATCATTCAATTTTGCTTTCTCCCTTTACAGCACCTCTAGGTCTGATAGGTTTGAATTTAATATTTTTATTGCTTCGTGAGTGGAAACTTTCTTGATGGTTAACCATGCATAATATTTTGATTTGAACTTAGCAATATCTTGCCAATTCTGTTTATTTGAACCTTTGAAGTATCACATAATTCTCAAAATTCTTGTCTTTTTTAAATTTTAAAATGAGGCATCCATGGCATTTATCAACAAATTTTTTTGCTGCTTCATCATTTACAGAAAGGATTTATTAAAAAGAGTAAACTTAAGAAACAGAAAGAGACAGCTGGCCTCTGATATAAGTTTGTAGATATGAAAACTCCCTGCCTGCCTAGTAAAATTTCTGGCTGCTGCTTCGGTGTTAAGTTTTTATACCTAGTCATTCTATTTATAACATGTAATGTTTAACCCTTTAAGATCAGACTTGTTTTCAAGTTGAATTTTATTTCTTGAGAATTTGAATTCAATTAAAGATATTATAACTGGCAGAAAGAAGTATTTAAAATTTAAATCAATATAAGTTCTCAGAGAATGAAATTTGCTTTTGCATATTTTTCAGCAATTGCAATTCATTGACTAAAAAGTAAGAAAAACAAACAAACAAATAAAAAATAGTAATTTCTCGATTTCTCACCCTCACATTTGTACAAGCTTAGTCTTAAAGGGTTAATATCTAGCAAAACCTTTCATTATAAATTAAGTAAAATTTCAAATGAATAGAGAAGTATGTAATGTTGTTAAGAAACAGCTAGTAGTAACTTAAAACAGGGAAAAAAAGTTCACGATTTTAATAAATCATATTTTTTTTAATTCTTTAAATACTATTTCAGGTTACTTCATTTTCTTTATTTGTAGGGTGATCAGCTTACAAGGATTTGTTCCCCACAGTTTGTGGATGATGCTCTTCTTATTTGGGATTCTTTAAGGCCTAGTTCAGTATCTACTTCTTGTGCAGAATCTTCAGCTACTAATGATAATTCAAATGCGAATGAAATAAATAATGTAACTGCTGATAAAGATGTAGAAGAAGCAATAGAATGTTCATTGAAGGAGAAAGCAGCCACTTCTGTAAATGAAGATGTTAAAACTTCAATATTAGAAAATGAGAGTAATGGACAGATATCTACACCTACATCTGCATGTGACCTTGATGTATCTACTTCTTCAAGTAAAACAGAATTACTTAGTCCTATAAGTAATTTAGATGAAATTGAGCCATTGGTATGTGATTGTGTGCTTGCTCTTTTTAGAATTTAAATGTTGAGTTGTACAAAGATGTTTCTCAACAAATACTTTTTTTTGGTAGATTAATTATTATAAGTACATTTACTATTAGATCAGCTTCTATTAATTGTGCTTTAATTACTGACTAGTCAGGTGAAGTTGAAACTATTGTTTACAGATGTAAACATTTAAAAGAAATATTGTAGAGCTAACTCTTGTTATTACATTTCTGCTTGAGATGTAGCTCCTTAAATGTTCTGTAGCTGCTTAAATGTTCCTCTGAGGCTTCACATTGTGTTAGGAACACCTAACAGTGCTCAAAGAAAATGCAGTGAGAAAATACATGAAACAAACTTGGAACATACTCCAGGGATGGGTGTGACACGTGCTCTGCACCTGAAATTTTTTTATTTCTAAACAGTGGATAGAGCAAGGTGCAATCCTCTTTTCAAAGAAATGAGTGGCTTATTCAGTAGTAAACATACGGAGGGAAGGGGGGGGGGGGTTAAGCCCTTTTGTAATCTTGCAAACTATCTCTTTCCTTATCAACACAATGAAGAAAGGCTAATCGCTTATCTTTTACAGAAAGATAGCTTTGTCAGTTTTCAGAAATACTTCCACTGTGATTAAAATGACCATATAAGCGTATATAGCTAGGATGGCATGACCATATAAGTGATATTAAAATATATAGAATTCTTATTCAGTCAGCTGGAAATTTTCGAGTTACCATATATGCGGGTTGACCTTATAAACAGGTGACCATATAACGAGGTTTGGCTGTATTTATGTATTGTCCCCCCAAAACTGTAGTCAGAAAACATTTTTTGGGGTTAGGGCAGGCTTTAAGTTTTATGCTGCAATATGGCAGTTATTTTAGTACCTTTCTGCAAATAGCAATATATGTTCCGGAAAGTTTCAAGGGGGAGGGGTTCACCCCCCCCCAAAAACCTCCTAACCTCAAAAATGTTGTGAGGTTAGGAGGTTGGGGGGGGGTACTAAAACTTCACAAATGTGAATTATTATTGATCATTGTTTGTTACTGTATTGATAATATTTATGTTTAAACTTTTTTCATATGATGTATAATTCTTAGATTATTTTCAGGACTTAACACATTTAAATATTAAAGCAAGTGTCATGTGCATGGCTAGCAAAGTGCAATCTTTTATATCAAATGGAAAAGTAGACGTTTCAGGCAATGCTCAAGTAACAATTTCGAATTGGACATCTGAGCTTATGCCAAGCATAAAAAAATTACGCCAAGCCATCCAGTGTCTCTTAAAAACTGCCAAATTAACTTACAGCATTATATCTTTAAAGGTATGTCTTGTCAATTCAGTTTATTAATCTTCATTTGTCAATGTGAGGCACAGTCCTTTTTTTTTTGTCTAATTAGATTTTTATATCACTGTGTTTTCATACTGTTCATTGATTAGTTTTACCAAAAGAAATGTAATGTAGAAATATACAAAATATCCGCATAAAGTTGACTGACCTTTATTTTTGCAACCATTAGATCTGTATGCATATTTCCAATTACAAAAATGGTCAAAATTAGATACAATGTAAAGATATTAAAAGTTTGAAGTGGAAAAAAAGTAAAATATACACAATCTAAATTTTTATACAGCGCCCAAGTCCTTACATTCATATTTTGAGAAATCTTGTCTGTACAAAAACATTGCAAACACAAATAGTTTGAGAGTGGTATGACCAACATTCACGGCAATAGAAACATATCGCCCTATCAGAAAAAAAAAAGAGTTTTTAAAGTATGTACAATCATGACAAAAGTGTTGTTGCTCAAGTAAAAAAGATCTAAAATATTTATCTAATCACAGCTGTTGAAAAAAAATATATAGTTTGTATAATGTATAAAAACACAGTATACAAGCTAATACAACTTTAATAGAGTAATTTGTAAAAACAGAAAGTAGTGCTTTCTCACAGATAATTAAACAAAAACAAAACAATAAAAATAAACAAATTGTAACAGTTAAATATCCTGTTTCTTAATTTTTCATCACATGTATTCCAACTGTTTTTCTTGGACTATAATACAAAGATGTACGCATCACTGAAATTCCTTTTGAAATTTTCTCAGCATTACAGGCATGATTTATCGTACTGCGGATAAAATGCAATTCTGTAAATTTGTTTCGTTAATTGATTTAATTAATGAATAATTTTCAAAACAAAATTGCATTTTTCCTGAACTTTTTTTATGTACAGCCCCTGAAAATATCCAAATGACAACATGTGTAAACTGATTTAAGTCGCTAAAGGACATGTTTTATATCTCGGTGAACATTGGTCGAACAAATGTTGAACTTTTTGTTTTTGTTATATTTTCCACATTTTTATTGCAGGATTTACCTTCTTGATTCAGAAAAAATGTGAAAGAAAAGTCCTGAGGGCTGTATAAAAATTTAAATTGTATATTTTTTCACTAATTTTTTTCGCGCTTCACTTTTAATGGCTTCAATCGGGATCTAATTTTGACCCTTTTTGTAACTGGAAGTTTGCATCTAGGATTAATAATGGTTGTGAATAGAAAGGTCATTCAACTTAAATGTGAATATCCTCTATGTATTTTATTTTATTATTATTTTTTGTTTCTTTGTTCTGAAAGGAAGTACTCAATGCTCATTGTTACTTGTATACTTTAATCAATACTAGGGATGTTTCATTATTGAAGCACATACTTGATTTTCAAGTGCATTGTTCAAAAAATATGACTGTACAAATGAAAGTTTATTTCTAAAATTAGGATTCTGGAACGATATATTTTGTTAGTAATACATTTGAAATATAACTTTTTTGAAAAGCAGTAATGTATAACATTATAAGAATTTTGTTTCAGCCCGAGAAAAATTCATGATATTACAAATTCAATATTTTAAAAGTTGTAATATTATTTTCTTCTTCTTGTAATATTTATAACAAATTTTAGCTCTATTGTTTTAAAATGTGGATTTTTGTTTTACCAATGAAACTGATATAGCAAACTACCTATAAAATATCAAAATGAATTTTCATTTTGCAATACATATTGGAGATGTTCATTGTCTATTTAAAGGAATACTATTATCATAAAAATTTTGTATTTAATTTAGCAAGATAGACAAAAAAATGTACTTGTATTTGAAAAAAACTTACTATAGTAGAAATTCACAAATCTAGAATTAGTGAGATTTACCAATTCTGGAATATATAAAATTTTGTAATATGAATTATAAAAAAAAATTCTAATAAAGTTTTCAAAAGAAATGGGCTTAACCCTTCTTCAATAGAAAAAAAAAAATGTTCTGGTAGTCTCTTCTGTTAAAACTACTGTGGGATATGCTTATGTTGGTTTACTTATAATTTAGTTATAAGGCACCTGTTGAAAAATGATGAATATAAGGAATACTCTTCATCTCCCGCTGTATTTATAACACAGTATATTGTGCTTTAACACATATATCATAACGGATTTACTAATACTACACTCTACTTATACTATCTATCTTCATTTCTCCCCCTTAAATGCACAATTTTTTAAATTATTTAAATCTTCCATGGTTCAGTCTCACGAAAAGATCAAACTGTGTAATCTTTCGTAGCTAATTCAGAATAGCACAAATTACGAATATGGTGTAAATTGTGTGCCTGAGTTTTTTAATCTCATGTAATTTTTTATTTGACATCATGTTTTTGAATGCCATAAAAAACCCTAGGTAGTTGAGTCAGCTTGTCTTGTTATTTTACACAGTTAGTTTTCAAATAAAATAATATTGAAATTTACAATAATGTTGAAAATAACTTTCCTTTACATAGGACTGTTATGGAGGAACATAATCCTACATTGAAAGGTATAGATTAATAGTGAAATACATTTTTGGGGGAATTATATGTAACAGAAAGATGTTATTAAAAAAATTAACAAGTCTTAAGGAAATATTTTTAGAATATTGTTTAATTATTATTCTCATTTTGAGGCCCAATTACTTCCAGATTTTGGAAGTCTGAATTTGATAAGTTCTGTAATTTAAAAACATTGCACTCTTTCTTCTCCCCCGATGGAATACTTTTATATTGTAGTAAAATTTCTCTATTGTGATGTTGAAGGGTTTAAAAAAACATTATAAAGAGAATTTTTTTTGTAGAAAGAGTCAAGTTAAATACTATTAATCTGAAAGAAATTCAGTTGATATTATGGAAAATTATCATAATAGTGAAAATTATCATTGTAGAGGATATCAAAACAAAATTTAACTGCATTTATAAGGAAAATTAATTATACAAATATATTGTCTCGTTTTATTTTTTAAAAAGAGAAATTCCTTAATTTTATTAATGAAATACTAGAATTAAATTCAAAGAGCCTGTGGTTAATTGGTATTATATAGGGATAAATTAACCTGTATTTTAGAAACATAGGCACTTCTAAATAATTAGGTATTATTTAGAAGTGCCTATTTTCTCAGGCTGTGAGTGCCATCAATATAATATTTTGCGATTTTTTGTGAACATACATAAGAAAAGTGAAATTGAAAGTATTTGATTGGCATGTTTGGCTGTATTTGAAAAAACCACTACAACAGTACTGAATATTTTTCACACTTTATAAAAATAAATTTGCTTTTACTTTTCTTGTTTGCGATTTGAGATAAAAAAAAAATTAAGTTCAGAATAATTTGCTGTTGCTGTTTCATTTAAAAAGTAGAATTAAAGATTTATTTTGAAAATGGCTTTTAAAATTGATAGATGTGGGCTACATGGCTGTGCTTTCCAAGGAGAAATATTTATATCAATAAGCTGCAAAGGTGTGTAAAAATCTTAGTTATTGCATTTAAAATAACTTATACTGGGTATTTCAAACTGTTTGATCTAGTGGCATTTTTTAAAAACCATTGACTAGTACTACTCTTCCAATTAGAAAAAGTTTTCTAATGACATGTAGATATTTTTTATGCCACAAACTTTATAAAGGGAGGTATATTTAAAAAAATCAAAAAGATGTCTTTTAAAAGTAACCTTATGTACAAAAAAGTTCAGTTTCAAAAATGAAGTCTGACCTATAAAAAGTTATCCACTATAAACTGCACTTGTATAAATGTAACTATAAACTATAAAAAGTCATCCACTATAAACTGCACTTGTATAAATGTAATATTCACTGATTTATTCAAATTAAAAATTTTTAGAAAGTTTTGTCATTGACTAAGGAACACTTTTTAAATTGCAAAAAATTAAAAAGCGTTTTAGTTTTAAAAATTAAAAAGTGTAAGTTTAGTACAAAGTGGAAGAAATATTTCTACAGTTAAGAACTGCATGGGAAAATGAGTGAAGATCAGTACCTGGCTATAATTTGAATGTTAATACTGTACTTTAGATTTTTAAAAATATTTCAACAGCTGAATGCAGATCTTTATTCTAGTTTCAATTTTTTCTAGTTTCATAGACTAAAAATTAGTTTTTATGTAAGTTTTACATGCATCATCTTTCTATGATTAAAGTAAAAATGATATAAATATCTGTTTAGCAGTTTGAAGGATTCTTTACACACATTTTAATACATTTGTAAGACACATTCTTTTGCACAGTTTTAAGTATGTTTATTATGGGCTGTTATGGCAGTAAGAAATTTAATAAATAAATACACAAGAACTAACTTAAAATAAATAACTATTCATAAAGCTGCTCTAGGGCTCTACTACCATTGTATCGTAGAATATCAGTGACAGATATGTCTCACTCTCAGATAGTTAAATACTTTGGATAAATAGCTGAGACTCTCCTTTTGGTGCTAGCACGATGAGTGTTGAATAAAACAAGTGAGTATTTTTGTACATGCTAGGTTAATCTCGACACTCAGACCAATCAATCAATCAGAACATGGCTTTCTTCCCCTTTTCCTAAATGAAGGCATTGACTTCAGAATTTCTGAAGACTCGTGAGACATCCATCAAGAGTGGAAGCCAGTTTTTGACAGACCCACCGGCCAGGGAAAGGGGTCCTTTTGTGGGAGTACTTAACACTCCATGATACACACAATAAAAACCCATCCATCTTGTACTCTCCGGTACCGGAATGCAAGTTTTTGCCTTCATCTAACATGTTGGAAAAAAACAGCATTATGAATATGACAATGAAACAATTACGATAGGATCGTGCTAAGGTGCATCGGATATTTCTCGGATTGTGACATCATGAGAAGAGAAGGCTCGATTTATCTGTTACCAAGAACTTTTCAGTACTATTGTGGTAGAGCCCCTGATGATTGAAAAAAAAAATTAAGTAAAAAGAAAATACTAATACAAAAAATGTAATATTCAGTTTGAGCACAATTCCACAATTAAGATTTTTAAGCAACAAAACAGCAATAATTTGCCACAAAAGTTCATTTTTGGAATTTTCAATATCTCATTAAATATTTTATTTAAAAAAATGAATTATCTGGCAAAATGACTTTAAAGGTTAACTTCATTTTTCTCATTGGAATTTTTGTATACAAGTTCACCCGGAAAAGCTCCCCCCCCCCTCTCTTAATATTCACCATCTTATAAAATTTATGACATAAAGAGTAACTACATGTCAAGTATTTTTTCCCCCTCTAATTGCCTCTAAGTGATAAAGTCATTAGTTTAAAAAATGTCAAACAGTTCGAAACACCTAGTATATTAAATTTGAAATGAAAATGTCTAGCAGAAAGTAAAACTGAAAAAGTGACTGTAAAACCTCATGCTAAGACTGCTGTAGCATCAAGAAAGTGAAGTCTGAGAGATCCTGAAAGAAAATTCGCCAGTTCTAAGGTTCATTGTTTAAAACTAGGAATGTCTTCTGGCCTTGCAGATAAAATCATTCATAAGGGTTTAAAGTTAAAACTGCAGATAATGATCTGGAGTTCATCAAGCTTCAAAGTTTGAAAGCTTATTGCTGAAGGAAAAACAAGTCGTAAGAAAATACATGAAAATCATCTAGCTTTTTAAAAATGAAAATTTCAAGAACACTATAGATTTCAGAAAATGATTCAAGAAGAGTGAGGTAGAATTAATCTATAGTATTAAGAAAAACTTCCGTGAAAAGTTTGAGCTAAAGCTATTGTCAAAAATCATAGCTATCAAAAGCAAATCCTGCAAAAATATAACATGTATAATTTAAAAATTAACTGTCAACATCATTTTCATAAAGTGCAAATGAACCCCTGTAAAAATATTTGCCAAATATTTAGAATTTTATGTGACTTGCATAATGTACTATTAATCTTTATATTTTTTGTTATAGGAATCTACAAAATGTTTACCTTTAAGCCAAAAAGTGAGACACAGAAGAGATGTTGTATTTTCTCAGGCTGTGAGTAAATTGTTATGCTGTTTATGGTCTATATAGTTCTGTTTAAATATGTACATTAAATTTTCTTTAAAATGCAGATATTTATACTGTTAATTTCAAAGCAGTTTTCTAGTCTATTTATTGTTTTTATCTGTGTTATTTAGTGCAATTCTTTTTAAATCATGTACAATAGTCTCTCTTTAACACTAAAAGGTAAAACTGTCATTTTTATGCTAAAACATTGAGATTCTTTTCTAAAACCAGTGAGTTTTTATGGATTCTTTTTTATCACTTGACTTTTAGGTCTTGATTTTATTGAATTTGTAAGAACTCACATAGGAAGTTTTGGAAAATTAGCTTCAAAGTCACTTCATGAACAGATTTATCTATTACACCTGTCTATTGGCAATTAGAAGCAGCAACTTATATTTCCTTATCCCAAATTTTATTCTTTGCAATTATCCTATTTTGCTATGAGCATGCTGAAAAGTAGGGAAGAGCCCTGGAATCTTGGTTTTTGACTTTAGGTCATAGTGTTCTATTTTACTTGCTGCTGAAGCTTACATTTGATTTCTTGCTAAGACAGTATATGCACAGTTACTTGTGAGTTATGGCTAGTTAGTTAGATTCTTTAGGATAATTTTTTCATTATTTTTATACTCTCTAAGAATAAGATTTAAAATGTCTCATAATAGATATACATTTACATAATGAATATTAAAATGCAATTTTTTTTTTAACATTTTAAAACCAGGGTCAAAATGACAGCTGGCCAGCATTTTATGGGGTAGAAAGATTTCCAGAATTTTAGAGTTAAAAAATTTTAGAGTTATTTTTTCTATTTCTAAACATCTTTTTACGTCCAAAATAAGCTAATAAACTAACTGCTTACATATAAGTAACTTTCTTCAAAAATTGCTAAAATTAAAAATCTTCTGAAAAGTTTGTCACTAGAGGAACAAAATGTTTTCAATGAAAGACCTAATTTTCTGTTCAAAGCAAACATGTTTAGGGGGGAAAAATAATTGCTATGTGTTAATCTAATTATAAAGCAATTCTTCTTGAATGTATTATCTGAAATATTCTCTAATGTTTTATTTACATGTGTACACATCTATAGATGTTCTCTCTACTTCAGACATTGTCGCACACAGAAAATTAAAACTTATTAAGCATGAAATATTTTCATTTATAAATGAGTTTTATATGAAACTTTTGAATGTAAGTTATATTTGAAGTAAAGTTTTTAAAATGCTTTAAATAAATAATACAGTAGACGCCTTCTTAACATCTCTGCTTTAACTGACCTTAATTGATTTTTAAAAAAAGTTCTAAAAACTTACGATATTCAAATGAATTAGTGGTTGTCAAGATGTCTTGTTAAAGATGTGGAAAAATGGTTTTCCACTGACCGGGAACTTCAGCACAAAACTTTTATCAAATGACGAAATCATCGGAGCTGTCACTGATGTGGTTCACGATAACAATGAGTCTGACATCGATGATGCAACATCAACCTCCGTCAAATCATATACAGGTTGTGCAAAAGTACTGGAAATGGCTTTATGCTATGTGGAACAACAAGCATCGGCTTTGTCCACCGGTGTGATGCTTAAAAAAAACCCTGCAAAACTACAGTAAATCGCCAGACTTCCAGTCTTTAGCAGAAAAAAAACTTTTTTTTTTTTTTAAATGGAGCGTAAAACTTTTGTAATAAATTGGCACATTTATTATAGTGCATTTCTGTTAATTAAATGTTTTTTTAAATTTTCATTTTCCACTTCAACCGGAATTTCGTTTTATCGGCTTATCCCCAGCCCCATTTAAGCCGGTTAATAGGTAGTCTACTATATTTACAAAATTAAAAGGTATGACTAACTATGAATAACTATGAATAAGGTACAAAACTAAATAAATAAAAACATTTTCCAGAACTAGTTACACAATATTTTCAGCATTTTATTGGCAGAAAGTATTTTATATATTTTGAAATAAAAGGAGTGAGCTGAAATAATGTGACATAGAAAGTTACAAAAAAGATTTTAAAAAGCAAAAATTTCTTTAAAAAATTGTTTCAAAAAAATTTTTAATACAGAATTTATAATATTATATGAGAAACAATCAAGACCAAAGAAATTAAACATTTTAGATAGAAAAATGTTTTAACTAAATTCCATGTGGGTTTTTTTTCTTTTCTAATCGAAAGCACTTTTGAAATTAGATTTTATGTTTAATTTTTCAGACTTGATTAAAAGATTTCTTTTTGAAGGAAATAATTTTTCTTTTTGTAATAGATTAAATTTGTAATTAAAAACATAAAATTAAAAATCCTGATTATTAAAATTTCGAGGAAAATTAGTTTTTCTTTATGTCTGGGTCATTCCATGTCAAATCAACACAATTTTGGGAGATTTTCAAACTTAATGTCAAGTTATCATGATTTTTGGTATGCAGCAATATATCAAAGACTTAAGAAAAAATGCCAAATTTCAGCTGTGTAGCACAATTATTTTTGAAATTATTAAGTTTTAAAGATTTAAATTTTTATGAAAAAATTACATGGCACCTTTAGTTGCTTGTAGGCTGGCAGCCAATGAAGATACAAACATGGGAGTGGTCTCATTGTAAAGCTCTTGAATGGGGCTTTAATATGATATGCCACAAGATAGGGTTACAATTTAAATTTTGTTTGAAAATTTTAATTTATCAAAAAGTGACAATTTTAAAAATTTAAAAAATTATCATAAATAGTGTTTGATGTATAAATACACATAGCAAAATTCTATCATGGGATCTCAATAATATCAGGAGATGACAGAGCTTCAGAAATATAAGGTTTGTGAATAATGTACCAAATGTAGTAAAATTTTATTTTTTTAATTACTAATTTTGCTATGCAGTGTATAGGACACTATAAAACAAATAAAACGCAATGATTACCTTGCAGCAGGGGTTTCCCCAAATTCTGTGCTGCAGCACCCTGGGGTGCTGTGAGCATACACCAGTGGTTGAGATAATCAAGATAAGTAAGTTTGGGGAGGAGTATAATGAAAAAATTTCCTCTGAACAGGTATCCCACAAAAAAGTTTGCCAAGCCGATGACCAAGTGGATGAAAAGAAAAAATTTTGTCAAGTTTCAGAGTTCAGGGGTGGGTGGGTGGGCAAAATTCTATATCCCTTTCCCAAGAGAGTACTTTCTTGATAGTAGTTAGTCCTATAAACACAAAAAAAATAATGCAAAATGCATCCAAACTGTTTCATTCTAACTTTCATATTCACACTGGCGGTGTCTTGTAAAAAATATTGCTCAAATGAGTCAATCGGCTTGAATGAGTCAATTGGGAGGGGTGTGTATGTGTTAAAAAATACTTCCCAGTAGTTTCTAAGGAATCGGGACTTTCTAAGTATCCAAATTAAATAATGGAGCACATAAAAAATGCATATAATTTAATAGACATTAAAAGAAGTCATGCGTCTTTTACATTTTTTTAAGATTATGGTCGATTATCTGCACGAGGGGTCTAGTCCAAGGGGAATGGTCTCTGTGGGGTGCTGTTTCTAAAGGGTCCTAGCCAGTATGTACTTGAAGTTTTGGAGAAAACCATGGGAAACTCCGCACGGCTAGGTCGGCAGATGCGACTTGGATTTAACCAGGCACCTTCTGTCTCCTAGTTAAGAGTGCTGTATACTCGGCTATCAGTGAGGAAATCAAATTTTTTAACTGACTTAAAAAAAACAAAAACAGGTTCTATGTTCAAGTGAACAAATGTGTGAGTATCTTCCAACAACTGAAGACAAAACAAACATAATTAAAGTACTGATTTAAGCTTTAGCTTTACACATTATATTGGGTTTTTAATAATGGTAAGAGTCCATGTGTCCTTTCTCCATTAAAAAAATAATGTAAAATTAATAGCTACTGCTTGCTTCATTCAATGAACTTACTTTTTTTTTTTTTTTTTAACAAAATGTGTATTTCTATTAGCCTATTAGCCTGTCTCTCCTGATCCCATTGAGACCCCATTATAGAATTTTGCTATATTTATTTAGACATCACAAACTATTTTTGATTTTTAATTTTTAAAATTGCTTCCTTTTGCGAAATTTAAAATTTTCAAATTGTAATCCCTATCTTTTGGCATATCATATTAAAGCCCCATTCAAGAGCTTTAAAATAAGATCATTCCCAGGTTTGTATCTTCACTGGTTGCCAGCCTACAGTCAACTAAAAGGGCCAAAACATGTAATTTTTTCATAAAAATTTAAAGTTTAATAACTTCAGAAATAATTGTGCTAGACAACTAAAATTCGGTATTTTTTTCCCAAGTCTATGATATATTGCTGCATGCCAAAAATTATGAAAGAATGAATCAGTGTGTTGAATTGACATGTGCACAAAAATAGGACATCCATGCTGTGCAATAGTACAGGTAATTCTTGTGTCTTCAATGTGGAAGCCAGTACAATATTCAGATTTTGTAATTATGATTTCATTATATAAATCTATACATCTTGCATATAATTAAAAAAATAAATAAATGAATTTTGTTGTTCCTAATTTGAGAATAACATTTGCAGAATTAATCTACATCTTGTCAGTCTGATGTGAATATATTAGATTAAATACTAATTTAAATATTATTGTTGGTTTGGTTGATTAAATTCTAAATGTTTAATTGGTTGCAACATTTCACATTTTTTTTTTTACCCTAAACTGTAACACGGTGAATCCTTCTAAGAATGGTCTCCATTGATGCAGTTAGAAAAATGGTTATTATTAGATATGGCCTTTTTTTTTAAGGCTCAGAACACATAGACATAATATTAATTCTGTATGATCTTCAATTATTTAAAGAGATATTTATTAGTAGTTTTACTGTAACATATTTTTGTTCTAAAGCAACTAATTCGAAAGTGATGCAACTGTTTAATTTTTTTTTCAATTTTTATTTAGTTGACTTCATTAGTTACTGGTCTGATGACAAGACTTTGGTGTCGCAATCCAGATTCAATGTTTATTCACATCCTTAAAACAGTTGGTGTTTTGTGCCATTTTGAAGGCCTTCTTAGCTGTTATGGAGATGAAATGGGTGCCCTTGAAGACATGGTTGTAGGAATAGATGATCTTCGCAGGGTTTTATTTTGGTTAGAACCAGCTGATGAATGTTCTAATCCCCAGCCTCGAATTGAAGGTAGTAGGTTAGTATGTAAAAAATTACTATAATTAGCAGTTTTAATATATTCAGCTGTTTAATTTCATTCTTTTATTCATTTAAAAATTATTATGATTATCTATAAGATTTCTGCTTTATTACATATTCAGCAGCTTAAATGTAATTAATTCAAGTATATTCAGTGATAAAAAAATTTTTTAATAGTTCTGGTGATAATAATAGTAATGGAGATCTAGACATATTTTGTTGTGTTTTTTAACTTAATAGAAATTCTTAAAAAAAAATAATAGGAGTCATTTCTTTATATGATCATTGTCTAATATGAATTATTATACAGTGTAAAACATTTCTTAAGTGAAATTGTAAAGAATTAAAGGATTTTTCTACAAAAAGCAACTTTCCATTGACTATAGGTTTTATGGGAGTAAGCATTGATACATGTGATCACACGATTCTTATTCAATGTGAAGCATTGATTCATGAAAGCAAAGTTTTTTTTTTTTTTGTGTGTGTGTGTGTGTGTGTGTGTTCTATTTTTGTTTACTTAATGGTCCATTAAAGGCAGATTTTACAGTAGTGAATTATGATGGCAATTTTGTTATTATAAATTATGACTGAGTATTTACAGTCGAACCTTTTTAAGATGAAGTCGAAGGGTAGGAAAAATCTTTTTGTATTAGACGAAATTCATGCCAACCGATAAAACAGCAAAAGGCAAGATGTAATTGGGGAGCTGTTTCCCTTCGTCTTAAGAGTAATTTCATATTAAGTGCTTTTGTCTTAAAGAGGTTCAACTCTATTTGACTTCATATTTCAGGTTGTTTCTACGAGTTTTTATACCGGCACCTCAGTCAGTGATGAGCTTGTTTCCTGTCGAATTTTCTAATGGGTGCCGATTCACTGTAAGTTCAGTTTTCTTTAACATTGGAATTAATGAACAAGCAACTTTAGCTGAAAAGTAAGTTTTATTTAAAATTATGAGTATTTTGGTCATATGAGTATTTAAACATTGTTTTAATTTCACATACAATTTGTTCTTTTTGCTCCAAAACTCTAATAAATAATTTCTAATTTAAAGAATAAGAACAGAAGAATGATGAGTAATATTATTTTGTAAAAAAAAGCTGTAATTAAATGACTTATATGTATGAAATATTTATTTGTATATATAAGGAATGGCCTTATGCCATCCCTTGTTGGAATGATTGACGCAAATCCATTGGGGTTCTAGATTAAATAGTTTATTTCAAAGTTCGGGCAGAGGGCAGGAGTTAGGCCGGCGACCCTTTAGCTCTGGGGCTATCTTCATACATCGCAGTCTAACAGCTAAAGCTGGAAGCTCCTGCAAAAGCTTCACGCTCCAAACTTCTAAAAGCTAAGCTAAAACTCTAAAGCTAAGACGAAGCTCTCGAAATTTCCGCGCTCTTGCTTAAATACTCCTTAGTTACCACACCTGCTGGCAGGGTGCACCACAATCGCGAAGGCGTTACTCTCAAACGTAATTAGTTACCTAGCTTGTCAATCAAGACATGAGAAACACCTGCTTACCTAGGAGTTCTAAAAGCATGTAGTAATGAAAACCACAGAAACTGAAGGTACTGCTGAATCAACAATTTTCTCCTTATGGAACTTCAACAAACGTCTCCGAGCATAATATTTGTATGGCCGAGAAACAAACTTTACAGTAAGAGTAAAAGATTAAAGAAGCTTTTTCAAATAACATTAAATTAAATTAGGTTAAATTAGAAAAGTTTATTTTATTATTACATATATAAATGTTAATAAGTAAAGTGTAAAAGTAAATTCCAAATATTGTATCTAAGAATGGGTTCACAATTTGAAAAAACTGAGTGATAAGGATTTTTCATTTTGAAGTTCTGCTTAAATCTATGCAATTTAATAGACTATTATAAGTCAGAATTTGAAATTAGGTCTTTAAATTGTATTCATACTTTTTAAATGTTCTTGTGTTATAGAAACAGCTATTAGAAAAGGCATTCATTTTTGTAAAAAATTTCAATCTTTCATCATAAAATCTCTCAGATATCTGTAAACAAAGATGGTCAGGGGTTACACATGAATTTGAATATAAACGTTTAATGCTAGAGTGCAATACAATTATTTCCTTTTGTAATATCTGTAAAACCCTTTTAACACAATCATCTGATATGATTTTTTCCCTTTAACAGTCATTAAAAGGCAGTTTAAGTCAGCATATGTTTATCTTTATATCTCTGACATTGTTTTAGGATATAATTCTCAAATTTTGAACATAATCTCATTAGTATATGGGGCACATTTTACGAATTGAGAATTTTTTTTTGTACTGGGGTGGTATGCAAATTTAAAAATTGTTACTTTTGTAAAATTTACCAGGGTCATTTTTTTCTGAATGTGGCAACTTTTCCTACATTATTTTGAACATTTTTTTTTCCATTTATATTGCTATACATAGATATAGATAACGAATTATGGCATGGTAGCATCTTTTTGGGACACTCATACTTTGGGTCCAGGTTCGATTCCTTGCTTGGGTGTTAAAATTATCCGTCCCTTTATAGGGCTGCTGGCTGCCTACTGAA
The DNA here is from genome assembly GCA_038373885.1 of Cheiracanthium punctorium. Lineage (NCBI taxonomy): Eukaryota > Metazoa > Arthropoda > Arachnida > Araneae > Cheiracanthiidae > Cheiracanthium > Cheiracanthium punctorium. Next base: position 722,709 of record JAWZYV010013430.1, read on the forward strand.
TAAAATGTACAGTTATTTAGGCCTTAGTAGTGGCGAATGCTTGATGAGAAAGTGACCTTCCTTTGAAAAAAATTCTTTTGGGGACACCCTATATATTTTCTAAAACCAAAAAATAATTTTTAAAATGTGCAATAATCATAATTTTTGTGGTGTGTTTCACCAAAAGTATGGTTCAGCATATGATTAACATAAATATGAATAAACCTTGATATAATAATTCACTACTGTTTACTGTAGACAAATTTATTTTTTATTAATAAACCAAAATTGACAATACCAAGTGGTTTGTTAAAACACATTAGAATTTAATTTTATTTCTACCCATTATATTTTGCAGGTTGAACTCTTAACTACAAATAATTTTCCACACATCCTTAGCAATATAGATCTCACTCATTTCAAAGGACAGCATGAAAGAATTTACCGGAAGAAAAAATTATTCATACATGTTTTACTTAGATAGATATGTTGTTATAAAAAACCCTGGATGATTTACTCTTGATTGTAAAAGACCTGACTTATAGAAAAATAGAAACAGATGGAGTTAAACGAACAGCACTATTCTTTTTATGATACATTTAAAACATAACAAAGACAAAAACACTCAAATACTATGAAAGTATTTCTAGAGCGAATAACCCCCTACAACTCTGTCTTGAGCAGCACCCCTAGTCAAACATTCTGTAGAATTGATCAACTAAGATTATATAAAAGTACTACAAATTGCTCTGGAGCATGAAACTTTTAGCACCATCTAGTGAGTATTCAGCACAAAACTACAATAATAATAATAAAATAAAATAAAAATAAAAAAACAAAAGCAATCGGAATTTCTTAAGAAAATTGTTTCAATAAATGTTTAACACTTCTTCTACCTATTGCCTTACCTTATATACTGTTAATATTATGATATGTTAATATTTATTGTAACCATATATTATTGTGATATCTTGTTTGTGTGTTCTAGCAATGAGCAGTTTGTAAACTGTTGACAGCCAATGTTCAAATGTTTTAAATAAAAATGCTATTGTTCTGTACTCGCAAGCCTTGATAAATTATGATTGTGAATATTTAAAACCTACATTATCTGTCACAAATACAATACAAACAATATTTGCAAGGCCTTTAAATGGTTAATGCAGTCTCTTTTAATAGAAGAATGGTTCTACTTTTATTATTCGGTGAAATAATAGATTGTTTTAAAAAACAAAAATTCTAATTTCATATTATTTTTACAAAGGTTAATTAAACATTTGGTTTCTAGTTTTACTGTAACTGAACATTTTTACTTTTATGCATATTTCTAAAATATATGGGTTGGAACTCATGATATTTGTTCGCTCTATAGAGTTGGCTAAATATTTTTATTTAAAAGTTTGTAATTATCAATGTACACCATTCTTATATAGATTTGTATAATTTATTATTGGATGCATCATATTCAAATAGGTCTGACATGATAGACATTTAATGCCAAAATTACAATGGATTGGCATGTATATTGATAAATCTGGATCCCCCCCCCCTCCCCTTGCTTTCCAAATACAGTGAAACTTCTCAGAGTGACCACTTCACCCAATGACCAATGTTTTTTTCAATCCTAATGCGAAAAGGTCCTCTATAGGAGAGACCACACAACCCTCTATATGACCCCTTAACAACGCAATCAATTCCCGCTGCCTGCCCAAAACTTTTCTTGCGTTTTTCCAGAAATAAAGTAAATAAATTCCACATTCCAAACCACTCACTCTACTGACAATCAGCAGCTGGTGCACGTACACTTATACATCACGTACAAATCTGGTAGGTTAAAAAAGAGACATGTCTAAGAAAGGTGTGATTTTACCATTTGAGCAGTGCAGTGATGTGATCAAGTCACATGAAAAAGGAAATTCAGAGAGGAAATTAAAAGTTACTTTTGGTTGTGGGAAAATCCAAAAAGCAAATAGATTTTATTATGGCAAATTCAGAATGCATGAAGAATATCATCTGTAAGAAATAAAGTAGAGAGAGAAGTACTACTCTCGGAAAGAGAAAAAAGATTGAAACACTCTGAAATTCCTAAATATGGACTGAATTTAGAAGCTGGTGCTGTTTACATGTCGATCTGTAAACAAACATTTCGATGTGCTGTTTATTTTCGCACAATCCTGTGGTGATGGATGCACCATGGAAGAATGCCATGCCGCATCGAATTTTTTGTCTGGTAACCCTAAAGATACATGTGTTTGTGTTCATGCATAGTATATTGTGAGTTTGGTAAGTTGTAGAAATGTTTAGAATTTGAAATTTTTTGATGTAATGGATGGGAAAGGAATGGAATATGTTATTTTATGGAAAGGCCATGTGTGCATTTGTTAGAAATGGGGTGTGAATATAAAACTAAATAAAAGAAAGCGTGTTGCTTTTACCAGTGGGTGAAAGAGTGTTAGGGACATTTCTGGGTAGTGAATTAAAAAATAAAGGTAAGGGCTTTTTTAAAATTAATCTTATAAAACCTTAACCCTAAAATTAACCTTAAAGCATTCTTTAAGGTTTAATGTAATTTTAAATTGATATTTAATATTTTTATGTTTTTGTTAGTTATTTATATGTTATTGTAATCACGTGAATTTTAGAGTAACTGTATAGCTAGGTTGCTAAATTCACAACATGTTTTTTTAAGTTAAATATGGGCCAGTGTTTGCACAGTTTACAATAGCTGTACAACTAGGTTGCTTAATCCACTGTAGTTTTTTTTTGAGTTAAAAATGAGACAGTGCTTGCCTAGTGTACAGTAGCTGTAATGCTAGGTTGCTTAATCCATCAAAGTTTTTTTTAAGTTTAAATATGGACCCTTGGTTGAAGATTTTTGAATTATTTTGTAGTGAGTTTGATGGTTCTATCTGTTTTTGTTAGTGTAATTTAGTGCAACTTTAATTTGTTAAAAGTTCTTAGTTTGCTTTGTTGATCATGCAAAATGGTTGGCGACCACCAAGCTCCAGTGACTACTGCCTTGTTTACATGGGGCTGGCACCATCTCAGTAGATTTTACCCTAAATATTTTGTAAAATTTAAAAATATTTTTGTATAATTACTTATGTATTAGTATAAAACTTCATAAACAGCAAAACAAACAATATTTTTTAGTTTGTCAAATGTTTATACTTCTTTGAACAACCACCTCTCTTAACAACTGATTTTTTCCAGAGCGGAGGGTGGTCACTCCCGAGAAGTTTCACTGTAGTTTGTGTGTTCAGCAGAGAATATATATCATGTTTTCCAGCATAAGGACAGCTCCACTATAATAAGGGTGCATCATTTAAAAATGGACAGAAAGAATAATTTCTTTTTTGCACCTGTTAATTAAAATTATTACAGTAAAGGCTTGGCTGTCTGGAAAGCACAGGAATTGCTGTATGTCGCATATGTGAAAATTCTAAAACATTGGGCATGCAAAAAGAGAAAGAAAATAAAGCTTACTAGCAAAGGCATTAGGATCTGACTCAGAGTGTTTTAGAATGCTAAAAGGTGTTTATATTACAAAGTTCAATTATCTTACAGATGAAATAATACTTTTTCATCTTTGAAAGAAAGAAAAATTATTTAAAAATAAATAAATTGAAAGTATGCATGCACAGTAGTACCTCAATCTATCGTTTTTCATGGGGAGCCTAGGAAAAAAACAATGAATATGAGAAAATGACAAATGTGGGTTAAACTCAAAATGCGAAGAAAGCACTTTATGCATACACGCAATGACTGTATACCAACAAATGCTAATTTTTTACAAAACTGTAAAACAAATAAATCGAAGAGGAAAATGATAAATGATATTAATTTAAAAAATTCGTAATTTTATGATGGGTTTTTCATCATTTTTTAAGTTAAACAGCAAATTTTCAAGATTTACAATACTTCTGCAATTTCATGTTTGTATAATTATTGTTTGTATAATCTGTGTGATTAAAGGTTATACTGTATTTAAAATGACATTTTAAATGTATTCATGTTACTTGTATTTGGCTAAATAGATTTGGTGACACATCACTTCAAGATAAAATAAATCAAGACAGCTTAAGTTTATTAAAAGAACATTTTTCAAGATTCCAAAGAACAGCCAAAGCTCAGAAAGGACATGGTATGATTTTTCTTTTTAAATGTTTAAACATATATTACTTACATATTTAAATGTGCATTATTTTGTTTATCAGTATAAAATGATCAGAACTTAATTTAGTACTACTCACTGCAGATTGATCAAAAGTAACTGCAAGCTGATAAAATTTAATTAAGCTTGCGCACTAAAATTAAACAACTATTTGAAAGATACATTTAAAATCTACATTTTTTTGTGTACTTGTGCTAAAAGATATTTATTAGAAGTGCATGTGCTGAGATTTTCTCAAACAGTTAACAAATATTGCTGTGATTGCAAAATATTTATATATTAAAGAGATTTATGTTCCTGTTCGTTGGAGGACTTGATCACTGAATATGTACTATTTCATGTTTTTACCTGTTTATAAGTTTTAAAATATCCAAAATGTTCATAACATATATTTGAATACTAAAACAATCTATTGATATAAACATATTACATCATACTATGTGCTTACCCCATGCCTCATTCATAGTACAGTTAAAACCTTGCTATAGCTATATTTGATACAATGATAATCCTTGTATAAGGCTAAAATTTTTCGGTCCCTTGGAATTCCAATACAATATGATCTCCCCTTGATGTAACGATGCATCCCTCAAGAACGATCTCTTTATTGGGCCCCTTAAATATCATTGTATCAAGGTTTTACTGTATACCTGTCCGTAAATTTTAATTCATCATTCCTTTTAATGCAGAATTATTCAATGCTGTCTCTGTCAAGACAACACAAACAAAAATATAATGTAATGGTATGAAAATCTTCATGCATAATTTAATTAAATTCAAAATATAATTTTACTTTTAAATTCTTAAATATCTTTTAATGGATTTCTTTTTAAGTTCTTTATCTTTTCACTTTTAATAAATTGTTAAATGTGCATTTTATTATCTGATGGAATTGAAAAAAAATTTAATTGAAGGTTTCTGGATGCAAAGATATGAAAATTGTATGTTTTTTAAATGTTTGATAAAACTGGAGTTTCTCTGGGAAGAAAAAAAAAAAAAGCAAAAATTAGTAAATTATGTTTCGCATTCATAACAAACAGCTTTTTAAAATATATTTTCTTTTCTGTCAGGTGATACGATTGTTTTTTTTTTTTTTTGTAAATGTTATATTCGTTCCGGTTAATTATACAATTAAAAAGCTCTAAAATCCCTAAAATATCTAATATAAATTTTGAAAACAATCTTATTTAGCTGCATAAGGACTATTCCCAAAAAATGTTACTACATCATGTCCCTTATTATCAGTGAAATTGATATTTTTTTTTTTTTTTTTTGATTTTTTATTGATACATTGATGCACATTAAACAATAAACTAACATTTGTTAAATGATAATGTCTGTTTGATAATAGGCCTAGTTAGTGGTAAAAAATACAGAGTTAGGCCTATATACAGCTATTAAAACAATGCTTTATTATTCTTACACACACAAGTATATACATTACAGGTAATGGGTTTAGGATGAATGCATAACATAACTCTCCCTAAACCTTAATTTGCTCTCAAAGGTCTTTCAACTTTGATCAATTTTCATACACTCACATCTTGAACTCAAAAATATCGGCTATACTCATTTTACCCTGTGCAACTAAACATGCAATAATTTTTTTGTGAGTGAGAAAATTTACTTGCTTTTCAGTTTTCAGTTAGGACAACCTTTCTTCTATAAAATTCAAACAATAGATTTCTGAAATTCTTGTAAATTTTTATTGAAAGAAGTTTGTCAGTCACTAAAAACACAGTGTTCTATCTTCTAAAAAGCAGAATGACTGTTAAGCCTAGTAAATTAAAAAAGTGTTGCCAGATATTTTTTACCAAGTTAAAGTGTTGCCAGATATGTGAGCATTGTAACCATATCCTTTCATTTTAGAAAAATGTTGTCTAGTAAAATGAAAACAACAGAAAAGTAACTACACTCATTTTACACCAGGTACCCACTTTACCCTGGGTGAGCCTATTATTTTTTTATAAGCCTTCCAAACCCTGTAGGGAATTGTGACAGACCCTGTATGTATGTATATATATATATAGGGTGAATTTGACATAATCTGCCAAACAAAAAGGGGTGAAAGAATGGCCCATGTGGAGCATAAAACACCATAGAAATCCTGCCCTATCTTTAACCATTTACAAGTTATGGTGGATAGAATAAAATTCTGTTTTTTCTATTACTGTTTGCAAAAACCCAAATTTGTGAGGATTCTGAAAGACCTACGTGCAAAATAAGCACATGTTTAGAAAGAGCAGAAAAAAGCCTATAGGGTGGCACCATTTACATCAGGATATCTCTATTTTATGAGGAGCTACAAGCACTGAAACATTGGCGCAGTTAAAAATCGAATTGTAGCTAAAAACTTTAACCGGCAATTCTGCAAACACCCTTCTAGCTACAAGCAGTCAAATGTCCCAAAAACTGGCCCATTTCACAAGCTTTAGAATGAGCCCACAATAAAGCATATTGGTGTTCTAGATCAAGAGAAATGTAATTTTTTGTTTGCAATACATCACCGAAATCGGCATACATCACCAAAATTGGAGACTCATAGGGTGCCATGGTATTTCCTGTTTTTAATATCATGTCCGGCTTGAGCCTGCTGTTTTGTCAGATGCAGACGAAAACTATAAAGCCAAACAAGAAAAGTAATATTTTGAGTCTAGAAATACAACAATGGAAACAAAAGAAGAATGACATTTCCAACATCTTTCATACAGGAATATCCAAAGAAATTACCAATGTGTATCTCATATGTACTAGTATGATCAAAACACATACTATGCATTATGTAGTTAGTAACAGATTTGTATACGTTTAATTTACCCAGCATCTGGTATTCGTTTGGCGAACTTTGTCGAATGCCTTATTAGACGAATATCGATTTCAGTGATGTATTGCAAACAAAAAATTACATTTCTCCTGATCTAGAACACCAATACGCTTTATTGTGGGCTCATTCTAAAGCTTGTGGAATGGACCAGTTTTTGGGCAATTTGACCACTTGTAGCTAGAAGGGTGTTTGCAAAATCGACAGTTGCAGTTTTTGGCTACAATTCAATTGCCATTTCTTTGCCAATGTTTCAGCAATTGTAGCTCCTCATAAAATAGATATCCTGATGTAAATGGTACTACCCTATAGGATTTTTTCCGCATTTTCTAAATATGTGTTTATTTTGCACGTAAGTCTTTTAGAAACCTCACAAATTTGGGTATTTTCTGAGGGTATAACAAAAAACAGAATTTCCTTCTATCCACCATAACTTGGAAACAGTTAAAGATAGGACAGGGTTTCTAGGATGTTTTATGCTCCACATGGGCTGTTCTTTCACACCTTTTCATTTGGCAGATTATACCAAATTTATCCTGTAATATGCACACACACACTGGTGATAGTGACGAGGAAAATTGAGTTTATATAATGATGCAAATGGGTTAAAAAGAAAATGGCTAAAGTTTTAAAAATAATGTTCTAATTTTTTTTATAGGATTTCATTTTGCTGAAAGCCATATTTCTGAATTATTAGAGCAACTACACACTCAAGTATATGCCAAAAAAAGCAAGAATGTTGAAATATTACATTTGTCATCAGAGGTATATTCATGTCTTAAAATATTATCCTTTTGAAATTTATAATATTACAATTACATACAAATTAAATAGAATACTAATTTTAAGCCATATTTTAATTTAAAATACCTGTCTTTTCTCTTGTAAACTAGATTTGGAAAGGCCTAAATTGTATTCCATTTTATTTCAGATTTGCAAATTTCTTGGTGGGATTCGTTTTACAAGCTGCAAAAGTGCCAAAGATCGAACTTCAATGTCTGTAACTCTCGAACAAACAATGGTGCTTTTAAAAGATTTTAATTTAGATGAGAAAGAAATGCAGAGAGTTCTAGAATGTATGAGAAGGTACATATTTTGAAAATTCTCCTTTAAGCAAACTTACATACCTATTTGTGTTTTAAGCAAGTTTGATATAGTAGTTTGTAAAATTATGACACTACAGCTTTGCATTAGGTTGCGTACAGGTCAGATTATGGCATAAATTTTTAAATTATTTGCACATTATCAGTATTTCTGCCTATTTTTTAAAAACATAATTTATCATTATTCCCAAGATCGATATAAATGTGTAATATTTTAGTGGGGAAGATTTTTGTTGATCGATATATTATTGCAACACTTTATAACATAACATTTTCCCAGTTGATCATATTTGTTTCCAGTCTTTGCCAGAGTAGTGTGTCTGGACTAGACTTCGTGCGATTATACGATAATCTGTAACTGATTGTAAGAAATGATATGGATTACAATTACTAACAATTTGCAAAACGATTATGACTAGTGAATGTTAATTCAGTAAAATAACAGTAATCTTGATGTTAAAGAAATAAATTATCAAAAGAATTTGATAATAATGCAATTTTATCATAGTGTTCTTGTAAAATAATAATTTAGTCATCAATTAGTTGATTGTAATTGGCATGAAGTCTGGTCTGGGCTACAGAATAAAAATTTCATAATCTTATACAACATACCGACATTGTGTTGCTCTAACAATTTAACTAATTTTTAAAGGTGAATAAATAAACTAAGGCACTCCTCTTATTGCAATTAAACTCTGATATCACATTGTGGAAAAATCTTGCCACTATAAAGTTGCTGTCCTATTTGCTGGCTCAAAATGGAAGTAATTGGATGCGATTGTTACTTAAGATTAGGAAGTAAGATTCTCCTTTAACCCTTTCGCTCCCAAGCTTTGATTTGGAATGCTTGCTCAAAATCCCGGAAATGCCCGAGAAATGTTTTTGTATGCTTTCCCCCACCAAACATGTTTCTTTTGTACCTGTGTAGACTTGTCTCTGTCAAAACAGGCTTGCAAAGAATCAGTGGGAGTGTCCCCCCAAAGGATTTGAAAAGCACCCGTTCGTAAATGCAGCTGATCACCCAAAGGGAGAAAGGGATTACAATAGCGAACATGAGAAAGGGGTTTTTCACACGTGACACATGTTAATGGATGTTGCAAAGCACAGGTGGGACAGAGCTTCGTCCTGGCATAAGGCCGGATCTGGGAGCGTGCATTTTGAGCTGGTAGGGGCGGATTGAAAGTGAAAGGGTTAAACAGAGAATTTTCTACTACAGATGAGGGAAGAGTACAAGTGTTTCTATTCAAGGTGTATTGCATTTCCCTGCTAATTCTGAGGAAAAGGTTCAGGACTTTTTCTTTACTTACATGACCTGTCTAAATTCATGACTTTTTATTTTGGCAAAAAAAATGTATTTTTTTGAGTAAAATTTAAATGAAACATTACAAAAACATAAAAAAAAGATTTCTTTTTAAAAAAAAGGTAAAAATGTACCTTATAAGAGACTGAACTGTTGTAAAGCTTTTTTTGGTTTTGTTTTTATCACTAATGCATATCAAATTATCTAATTTCAGTGAAGGAACTCGCTGTGAGAATACTTTGAAAAACATTGGAGTAAGAAAATACAATTTTACTAGTCTACAACTTATGACTCTGCCAAAACACTATAGACCACCTCCAGGAACTTTCGGAAATGTTGGATCATGATCAAAATGAATATAAATATTTATAGAAAATGGTCAAGCAGTATATTACAAGCAGTTTTTTTAAAAAGACTTCATTTAGTTTTTACTCTTTTCTCAAGTCTTTGAAAAAGAAAACCCTCACTCATAAAATTAAATGATAATTTTAAAAAAGGCTATGGATGACAAAAAGTAACCTGTATTTTTTAAAACACTATTTATTATTTTGGAGAAAAATATGTGATTTATTAAGGTGTTTTCAAAATGTTAAACACCAAGTATTTTATCAGTATTTATAAAAAGTAATTTTTTTCTTATATTAAAATATGACGACTTACAAATTTTTGTATAAATTGAAAATTTGTTGAATTTATGCATACATATATGTAACAACTTAACAATAAATGTCTTTTGTTAATTTTGAATCTTGTGTGATCAATAAGAAAATCTAAATGCACAAACATGTTACTATTCAGTTAAACATATATTGACAGTATTTAGCCAGTTCTAAACAAATTTAACCCTTTATAGTGCAAGCATTTTTGCACCACTCTCCAATTTTTCGAGATGTCAGGAGAGATTGTTATATTTCCGACATACCATAATTTCGGCCCTATTGTCTGCAGACTATGTGTGTTTGAACGTAAATTTTTTTGTGATGCAGACAATCCGGAGATGCGGACTATCTGCAAGCACTAGATTCTGAGGAGAGTTAATTCAGTCTAAATATGATTACTCGCATTCATTTCCTTTCATTTACTGTGTAAATAAATTTTATTTCAAATGAAACTTTAACGCCTTTTCTCTTGATTTAATATTGTTGGATGTTTTCCACAAAGTAAAGAAAAAAAAATTTGCTATCGTGGTGACATGTTGGCAAAATGCATTACCAAGGTATAAAATTCCCGGTTCTCCTCCACCCTACATGTGTTGAATATATTCTTTCCGGCGCTCGCCGAACCTTTGTTTATCTGTTTGAGTGTGAACATTTATTTTCGGACATATGTGCTTAGTTCGAGACCGTCGTCAAACTTATGCAGGATAGGCAAATACATGGTATTTTGTAAACAACAGATTTAGTTGCTTTATTTCCTGACAACAGTTCAGTTGTTCATCCATCGCGAGCGTAGTGTCAGATGAAATAGTTGAAATTTCACTTGTGCTAATTGCTATCAGAATCCATATCTTAAAACTAGGGATTTATTTTCTCCTCTCCTCCATGTTTTTATAGGGGAGTATCGATAGTACAGAGCTAGTGGAGGGATCACGTAGAAAATACTCGTAGTGCCAGGCAGTTGTTTCTAGTCAATAGCAGTGCGCTTGGGATTATCTGTTCTTTCTGAAATTGTTTTTTTTTCATTATGGTTCGTCGTAGTTTCACAGCAGAGTTTAAGCTAAAAGTAGTTGAAAAAGCTGAAACTGATGAAAATAGAAAAGCGGGGCGTATTTTTGAAGTGGACGAGAAAGCTGTCAGAAATTGGAGGAAACAAAACGAAATGTTGAAAACTCTAGGCAAAAAACATGCTAATCGGCATAGCACTGTAAAGTGACCCAAGTTAGAAGAAAATTTGGCGACTTGGGTCTTAGACCAAAGGAAGCATGGTCATTCAATATCTACAGTGAAAATACAATTAAGAGCAAAACAATTGGCCAGTGAGATGAATCTCATTGATTTCAACGGGGGGACCAGTTAGGTGTTTCGTTTCATGAAACGAAAGAACCTCCAAGTAAGGATGAAGGCAACTGTTTTACAAGCTCTCCCAGATGACTGGAAGGACAAACAGCAGTTGTTTTTAGAGTTCACAAAAAATGCTATTACAAAAGGCAAATACAAGTTGAAGAAAATTGTGTGAAGAAAAAGAATGCTGCACAGGCAGCACCAAGCAGAAGCCACTCATAATTTGTAAGAGAAAAACATTACCCCCAGAAATTTTCTGCAAAATGTGGTGATTTTTGTGAATGAAAATATAATGATGGCGTGGTTAGAAGAAGTATGAAGGCGGGAAGATTTTTTTTCAATCCCAGAGGAAGAAACTTCCAGAAAAAAATTTGGAACTTTCTCATCAGACATGGAAGAGTCCGAATTCGAAGGATTTAGTGATTAACAGTGAGTTATGTTTTTTTACATTTGTTTTGTAAATTTTTTAAATAAATAATGTATTTTTAAATTTTATTTTCGGCAGTGATGTGTTTTAAGATTTGTTCAGTGTAGATGGTCAATACATTGGTAATGTTTAATTAATTTATTTTAACGTTTTATTTATTAATAAGTTACTATAAAGTTTTTACTTTAAAGCTTAATCATTAATTATTATTTAACATAAATTACCATATGTTGAAGACAACTTTAATAAAATATTTTTAATCGCGGACTATGCAGTGGTGCAGACTGTCTAATATTCTTTATTTTTGAGCGATAAAAATTCGGCTGTGGACTATGCGGTGGTGCGGACTATAGGGGCAAAATTACGGTAAATGTCATGAATAAAATATGCAGTTATTCCAAAGATTGCTGTAAAAAATCTAAGTCTTCATCCTTAGCTATATCACCTTACCATGGAACAGTGGTTATGTCACTGAAAATGGTAGATGGCTGAAGTGTGAAGGTCCCGGTTTCGGGTCCCATCACGCCGCCGACGATCTAACAGTCTGGAGTTTTGGTAGGTTTTTTCCAGATGTAATGTGAATACGTGTTAGACCCCCTTAGAAAGTCCTCATACCAAGGCACCCCCCTTGGCAGATCGCTCTAGTGTAGTGTTTTCATAATAACGCACAATCACAAAACCTTAGCTATATCATTATTTAGCTGTTTGTTTTGTAGATTATGCTATTATTTCTGAGCTGAGGTAGAAAATTTCACTAGTGCTTAATTTTTTCTAAGACTAGCAGTGAAAGCGCTGGAATTACGTTTTTTCACAGCACAACTACCGTACATTAAAGGGTTAATCTAATTGTCAAAAATAGTATACGATGTGATGACAGTCATACTTTTCACCATGCTAAGTATCACAAACCAAAGGTTTTAATTTAAAAATTATGAATAATAATTTCCTGCATTTTACCTTATCTACAACATATCCATGTTTAAGTTGACTGACCTTTAGTTCTAGATACATACTACCAATATAAAAATGGCCAAAATTAGATGCAGGGTGAGAATATTAAGTTTGCATACCTACCAACATTCAAAGTTGCTCATCAGTAGCACAACAACCTGTACGTGTATGAGTCCACGCACCGTACACATATTTACACGTATACATGCATGAATAAAAGATAGACATAATTTTAAGATTACATATATATATAATCTTTTTAAAAAATCACACTGACATATACATTTGCAGGGTGTCGACAGATCAGGGAAATCAGGGTACTTTATCAATCTGGAAATATCAGGGAATTTTGCAAAAATATTTAAAAATCGGGGAACTTTCGTTTTTGCCTAGTGAACTCCATTACTTTTAACTGTCAATCAGATGCATGGCTCTGTTCTGGATCACACGATACTCAACTGATGCACAGATAGAGACATTTTATGAATCCTAAACCAGAATACAGATCATACGAGAACATAGAAATATGAATCCGAGACTCGAGTGATGTAGGCACTATCACTATATGAATCTGAAAAAGTGCATGTATTCGGACTTGTTCTAAGATGCGGATCATACAAGAAACCGGATATGCGAATCATATTGGCATGTGAATTGCTTCCTGAATAAAGTCATAGGTAAAATGAATGGTAAAAGATGATTTAGTTTTCTACTGTGCCGTTGTGTTTTTTAAAGTGATGCCTGCCAAGCTCTCCTGCAAGACGATTTTTTTTAAATATAGTGCTCATTTTTAAGCCTATTTATATATTTTTTAAAATTTCAAACGAGACATTGATTGAAATAAAATAAGTTAACTAGGTGGCCAGTTTATTTTGATCAGTCATCCTTACGCTTAAAATTGAACACTATAAAACGAGGAAACTTTCTGCTACATATTGTCTTTTAGTGTTCAACTAAATTTTACGTTTGGATTTATGAAACTAAACTACAATTTTATTAATATTAAGCATTTTTGTGGTTTTCTATTTATTTCCCCATATGAAGCATTCACCTGTTGGTGCATGATACACAACAGGTGATTTACATGAAAGATTATGGTATGTATATTATATAATTAGTTCTGGAAATTTGATAGTCAGGGAAATCAGAGAACTTTTTTTTCTCAATTTTTGTAGCCACTCTGATTTGTTACTTTTTCATTTATTCATTTTTTTTTTTTGTGCAGAAGCATATGTTGCACTCTTAAGCATTAGGAGGTCTCTTTTTCAGTAAATATTTTTTCAAAACAATTTTCACTCTTAAGTTTTTCAATGAATATAGATTTCATCATTTCTAATCAAAGTGAGGATCAAAATTCAGTCTGATTCTTTCAAATCAAACTAAACACTCTTTCTGTTGTGACATATCTTTGTGGAACAGTCAAAATAGCAAATACAACTTTTGGTAACATCTGGTATTTTTTTTTCCCCTCCAGCATATTCCAGTTTTGTGCCATGAAATATCAATACTGTTACATTCAGTTATATCCGAAGAAACGTTTTCAATTTGGTAGCTGGCAAATTCACTTGACAAATGTTTTCAAACAATTTGGGAAACCTATTACAGAAATACTGCAGAGAGCTGAAATGCATTGCAGTTCTTTTCTTTGTATTAGCTATTTCTGCATGATTAAGGAACTCACCTTTGAGAGGGAACTTTTAAATATAGTCACAAACAACACAAAAAAATTTTCTTATGGAACTAAAGAACAGTGTCCTAGCTTCATCAGCAAAATTCTCTTTATTCAAAAATTGTCTGGTTTTTGCACCAATAATGATGTCTTCATCATATTTTTGCTTTTGCATATGTCAAGGATAAAAACACTATAACAAATTTGATGGACTGTATTTTATTTTCACATCTTATACATGGATTGGGGAGAGCAAAGACTCAGATCGCTTCCTTCCCAGGGTTCCATAACATAACTCCCTCCTTCAACTTAGTTTCAATTGGAGGGGACCGATATGCCCTCACAGGCCTTATCATACTTTGCAATAATAAAAAATTTCAATATCTTAATAATTAATCACAATAAAAAGATACAGTAGAAGACCCAAAATCCGCACAGCTTGGTTCCAGACCTTGTGCAGATTTTGGGTCATAATAGGAAATTTATTCTATTTCCCTTCACCCTACCCAGAAAAAAAAAACAATAAAGATCAAGACATGTTACTTTTATTTTAAATCATGTTACTTATAATCTGAATCATGATATAAATATGCAGAAGGTTAATACAATATACAACAGTATGAGATTACAGTACAACTTGCTTCACCATGTATATTCAATAGTAGTTTAGGACTTTGGGATGTTCTAATTGTAGTTTTTTTTTTTCCCATTATTTCCTGTTCTGTAAACACAGCTTTGCTGCTCTAAAAATCAGAGATATTTCTTTCTCAGAACCTAACCTTCATTAAATGTTATTTTATCAACTTTTTGATCATCCTCACTTGTTACTGTGTCAAGAGTCTGTGTCATGTGACCATAATTGAGTGTTAATTATGTCACTGTCAATCATTTGAAGGATATCAATGCTACCATCAGAACTCACAAACTCTTTAAAATATTTATTTCAAGTGGGATTAGCTTATTTAGTTTTACTTTGTGGTTATAGTGTAGTTTTCTGAACTTGCAGCTGGCAGGGCAGATTTCATTGTTTACATTGAACAGACAGTACGGATTTTAGAGCCTTGCGGATTTTGGGTCTTCAACTGTATATAAACAAGTACAGCAAATTTTCACAAAACAAAATTAACTACTACACAAATATATACAATATTTTTTTACACATTCATTTCTCTTGGAAGCATTGCTACTTTTGTGATGGAGCACTTCAACTCAACGGATTTGGTTTGGAATGTAACAACTCTTACCTTGCCATCGGATCCTGCATAAATGTTACTTATGCGACTTAATGCCCTCTTACATACTGGTAAGAAATCTTCCTTCACCAGAACCATTAATCCTACAGTCAAATTATCCTTTTTTATGATGCATTTTGATCTTTGTTGTAAAGTATTTAGATAATCTAACTCCACGTTTTCCAAATTGTTTGGACAATTTTGGTAGTCTTTTGCCAGCGATTCAGCCTGACATTAACATCTATTAACGATGGTTCGGGAATAGAGTTCATTGATCTCCTGATCAAAAATGACCAGGGGTCAATGCTTCAAAATCGTCAAAGTCATTCGATAAAGGTGTTAGGGTCGTGAGTTCAAAATATCCTCTACTTGAATAACTAGAGTCTCGAATTCTTCATAACTGAGCCGTAAATCGCCTACTCCTCTTTTGAGGTGGTGTTTCACAGAGTTTACACCAGCCTCCTAAAGTCCTCTGAAATGGGACAATTTTGGAGGTATAAATTTCCAGTCGATAGTTTCAGACGTAAAATAGTTCGCCATGGATTTGTCCGGAAAATTGACCATTCTGAAAAACACTCTCAATTTTGAATTGGCCACAAAATTCTCAGTATTATCCTTTTTTAGAACATTTTCCACGCCTAGCAATAAATCGCTTAAGAGTGGCAATTAGAACGTCCAAAGTCAAATCAGAAAGTAGTTCGAGATGGATAGCACAAGCCACAAAACATACTCAAACACACATAAAAATTTTGTTCAAAGAACCCTTGCATTGATTCTTATAATTAAAAAAAAATGGCCAACAGAGATCCAACCCACTACAACTAAACGGTGGAGACTCATTAACCCTCTCAAAGGGTAATTCACCCTAATTTGTGAGCAAGGAATTGGTTTACTTTAAAACAAATAACGTAAGAATGTACAGTTTTCCTTGGCAAGTTTCTGCCATTTAGATGCCAAAATTTTAATTTCACTGAATTTCAGAGTCCTTGTGGACCAACATGGAAAAGACATTTGTAGAGATTTAAAAAAAAAATTTACTTAATTTTGAATCCTTGGGTAAAATAGTGGGAAATTTATTCTCATACGTTATAGGACCTCTTTTAAGTCTTCCACCAACACGTACAATTCCATCTTTGTCGATGAAAGGGTTTAAACAAGAAAGTTTACCTGTTAGAGCCTGTTTAATACCTAAACAATTTTATGAGGCTCTAATTAAAATTATCAGAGACTAGAGATCTGCGCCACGCCGCCGGGTTCTAAGCCGGCAATGCCCCGGCATCACATTTGCTCAGTATTGTCAAAGTAAAGGGTATTTCTTCGTTTAAAGGAAATATCTGCTACCAGTGGGGAAAAAGAAATCAAGTATTGCTAGTGAAGGCTACACGTGCTTTTCATTTTGTTAAAATTGGGGAACTTTTCTGGCTAGGTACTTTTGGGGATATGACTTATAGAAATAGTACTACGATGTCTTTGTTTATTGTAAGAGGTTATTTACCGAACTCGTGCCTGCTTGGATATGCAATAGTCTGTGCCGAAAATAGATTATCCGGTGAGCAATTTTGATATTAAATTGAGTTATTCATATGCATATTACACCAACATAAAACAGGGTTTCTACAGACCTGGAAAGTCAGGGAAATGAGCAGAAATTGAAGAAAGGTCAGGGAAATTCAAGAAAAATTGAATTTTGCTGTTTGAACCTAAGTCTAGAAATTGTTTTATTTTCATTTTCTCATTTAACCTTATAAATAATTTTAAAATGTCTTTATGAGCATATCTTGTGCAGTTGAAATATGCTTAATTTTATCCTAAATTATTATCAAACATGGTTTTTGTTAGAATCCAGTAATGTCAAATAAGATTCTTCTATATATTAATTTTATTATTATTATTATTTATAAAAAAAGGGTCAAAATATAAAAAAATTATTAACTATAGGATGTAATGTTAAAAATAGAAACTCAAAATTCGAAAAAGCACGCTAGATAAAGTCAGGGAAGAATGTGATAGATGTCAGGGAACCAAAAGCTGGGAAATCTGTAGAAGCCCTGTAAAAAGATGCTTAAAATAGAAATCAGTAGTTTTAAAACTATATGCATTTTTTTGTTAACTATAAATAAATAAATAATTGCAGGGGTTGATGCAGACGAAAATTAGGTCCGTTTTGCGGCTCCTTCACAAAAATATAATCGATTAAAACGGCCCTGCATTGGCATTTTACCATACATTTTAATGTGCTTTATTAATTATTTAAAAAAACCCAAATTTTATTAAAAATTTGTATGAAAATTCACAAAATTAAGTTTTGAAATTCACAAAAAATAATTACACATTTTCACAAATTGGGACCCTGGAAAAAATTTCTGGATCGACCCTTGAATTGCATTTTTCACAATTTATACCCTGCATTGTTCTTACTCGAATTTTTTATTTAACTTTAAAACACTGTTGTTAAAGGTCTGCCCTCGATAGGCAGTAACAAACAAACTATGACAGAAAGATTTATCGCTTGTTTAGTCTGCACTCTTATTAAAAAAAGCGTCTAATGCATTTTTAAGGAGAAAAATATGTGAAGTATAGGTATTTCATTGCAAAATTTGTCTGAAGTGCTTTCTAAAAAATTAAAAAATATTAGCAATTACTATATATACTAATTTTTTCCTGGATACTCTAAATGCTGCTAAAGATATAATTTAAATTTTTTGAGTCAGTGGCGTAATTGGATTGCTTTAAAAAGTGTGTAAATGTTTCATTATACCTTAAAAGAACATAATGTTATCGGTTTGGAAAAGTTCTTGATTAGGCTATGAAGGGGAAAAAAATGCTAAAAAGCAAATCATGTATCAATCATATACCGATTACTAAAGGCATCGGGAATGTGCAATATAAACTACATAAACCTATCCGATTTTGTGAAAAATCTATTCTTTCTGTTTTGCAGTAGAAATATTTTAAACGTGTACCACAATGGTAAGCTTATATTCAAGACTAGTTTTCATAGTCCTTAAAATAAAATCTCACTTAACGTCGATTTTTTAAAATGTATGTATCTATATGTACGCATATACCCATTTTCACTAAGCTCTTTTTTAAAATTTTTCCTATGCCGCAGCATGCCCCTGCGAATTTCTGTGCGGAGCAGATCTCTACCTGAGACTCCTTTATTTCTTTTAATGTCAAAGGCCCTCTTCTTTTTTCCTTGTTCCTGCAATTAAATACGAGCCTATGAATAAAAGAAAAAACATGTAAAATTTTATAATAATCATTGCTCAGTTCCAAAAGGGTATCAAATAGGATGATGTTCTCGATAGTCAATAATGAAGACACTGTACAGTTATTTTCATTTTGGGGTCACTTAACTTCACTGAAATAACTGTCACTTTCACTTAAGTCACCATCAACAGACAGAGACTGAAGAAAATTCTGGAACCATTAAAAATTTAGGACCTATAAACTAATTAGTATTACTTATCAGAGATTCCGCACTGCTTCCTTATGAAAGAAGATCTGCTGGATTGTGCTTGTCCGGACAATGGAACCAAGTCTCTGCCTCCATTAGACATTGAATTTCATCAACCCGATTGGCAATGAAAGATTTCCATCTTTTACTCAGTGATTTTTTATCGAGGATAAAGCTACTCTTGAATCTCTCCAATGGTAGTTTTTGGTCTTATTTTTATAGTCTATCACCTTTTTGATTTCGAATCCTAAGCAAGCTGCAAGTAAAGCACCAAGCAAATCTAAACGTGGCAACGTTATTCACTTTACTGGAGCGACTCTAGATGTAGATGCAATTAGATTAACTGCAATTTTATCATAATTTTGTATTTTCAAGTACGCGACCGTGCCAAACGCTCTTTGACTCACATCAGCAAAACAATGAATTTCAGCTTCATTACTGGTTGCCAACAGAAAACATATCGAGGAATTTTAATTTCTTTCAATGTTGTAAGCTTGGAACACCATTGAATCCATTTTTCTCGAAAATGAGTGTGAAGCTCAGCATCCCAGGACAGTTTACGAACCCAGAGCTCTTGAAACAGGCATATAAATCTTATGGTGAACAAACAGAGTGATAATTCCAGTAGGGTCATTAATTCTGCCAGAAGTTTTCAAAACAAGTTATTTAGTCTGTTTCTTTTCCTTTAAGAATTCTATAAGGCTTGAAAGATTCAGGCTAATTAAATCTTTATCAATATCCCACGATATTCCTAAAACCTTTATGAACTAGGAATACTATAAATTTTTCTCAAAAGGATAAATTTCAAATCCTTCTCTCTTCCATATCTCTAGTAATGACTTGTCTTTGATTAACTATTTTCTGAAATTAAAGATGGCCTGATTCATAATAAACTTAGCGTTATGCGAGATTTTCAAAGCTTCTTCTACGTTATCGGTGCCACTTACTAAATAATCAACATAAATACAATTATTAAGGACTTCAAAAGTTTCTGGACATTGATCTTTAAATTTTCTTAAATGCTCCTTAATTGTTGCAGCTAGAAGAAATGGGCTGGCATTTAAACCGAAAAGCAAGTGTTTGAAGTGATAAAGTCATTTCTAAATTATCAGATAATTCACTCGTGGGGTCATTGACATCAATAAAGAAAAATGTTACAGTGTCCTTGTCTTTTTCAGACAAAGAGATTTGGAGAAATGCTTTTTCCACTTCAGCTATAATGCCTACTTTATTTAATCTAAAATTTATTAGCAAATGAAAAGTATTGGGGTTCAAATTGATGCCAGACCACAAACAATCATTCAGTGAGAGCTGACCTACATTGTGAGAACTAGCATCAAACACCATACGAGTTTTCGTTGTAACACTATCTTCTCTACAAATTGCTCGATGTGGCATATAGTATTTTCCTGTAGGTTGTGTTGTATATACCACCCTTTCAATGATGTCAAGATCGAGATAATTCTTTAAAAATTACTTTATAGAGAAAACAAGGTATTGTTTCTTTGCATTCTGTTTAGCAAATATTTATAACAGTTTTCAGAAACTTCGTAGTTATTTCCAAAATTTATCAAATTATCTAGGGCTTTATCTTCTTCATAATGGAAAGGATCATCTCTAATCCTGAGCGATTCTAAATCAAAAAATTTTCTTAATTCGTCTTTGGCACTACAAGTTAACCCACAATATGTATCGATAACAGGATTCAAATCAGTTGTACAACTGCTAACTACATACCCAAAGATGGTGTTTTGAAAATAATTTACGAATTTTCTATACGAATCTGGTCTGCTTGTAGTAACTGATAAAAGCACTCGGTTCTCAACAATGCATAGATTTTGTTAGGATGATTAAATTCTGGGTCAGCTAATCTTATACCTTCTGGTAGCTGAGAGCATGGAAACCTAAAATAATGCCCAGCAATAAAACTGCTAATTTTCAAAACGATAAAAAAATCTAGTGTTCTCCTGTAATCAGACCTATTAGAGATGGTTGCCGTCACTTTAACATTAATATCAGTGTCATTCAAACACAAAAGAGACGTTCACCTTCTCTTTTTTTAATCCCTAGCAAATTGGCAATTTTATCTGAAAGATAGCAGTTCCCTGAGCCAACATCGAGTAACGCTCTCACACTCAAAAATTTGCCATATGCACTTTGAATATTTATTACCGCAGTAGATAAAATAGTGGTCTTCCTAACACACGCATTACTGAATGAGGTACCAACAAACCCCAGTTCTTTAATTTTTGTTTCAAAACACTTTGCTTCAGCATTCAATGGAGGGGAGAAGGCATTGATAAGCCACGTGCTATATCTGCCCCTTCTTCGTGCAGCCCTAATATAAGAGAATTATTTTCTTTCTACCCTTCAATGTGTAAGAGAGAGGAATGGTGCTCAGAGCAGAAGCAGATAAATTATAGCAGAATTTATTGCCTTTCATGAACTCGATATGATCATTAACTGGCATTATCTGAAAAGTGTTGCATCCATTTAGAGGGTAAGCATCATCAGATTTACAGCAGATGCACTTAGAGCCTTTTATACTTGCATAAAATGATGATGCCATTTATTCTTTTTGCTGATATTTTTTCTGACTTGCGGAATTAGGATTTGGAATCAAAACTTGGAAGGTGCACGCATGATTTTTTTATAAATGAAACCAGTTGCTTGGTTTAAGGTAACTCATCTTTTTTTGTTTCCTGTTCCCACCACATCTTAGAAGAAGAATCAAGTTTCTGGATTAAAATATGAGAAAATAATATCCGAAAACCCTTCTCTTTTTTGCCTGAGAACTTTCAATGATTAAATACACTCACTCATTAACATTGTCAACTCATTTTAAAATAGATGACTGATTTTCACTTTGTATGTTAGACATCAACATAAATCTTTTCGGATACGTAAATACTTGCAAAATCCATTTTCATGCTCCACGTTCCACTTTCCTTTCAACGCCAACTGAATGCACGCACAGTTGGAAGAATGCAGAGTTTCTGTTTATTGAATCGGGAAAAGAGATACTGCCTTCAGAATCTGTTGGCATACATTTTACATACTAAAGCGCTTCTTAAGTCATAAAACAAATATATATTTTTATCAAGCAATTTTTTTTTAAAGAAAGAGATAAAATTTGAAATTTCTGTAGTTTTCACACATTCATCCATATTGCCGTTCATCCATAGTTTACTTCGGTTTTCCATAGAAACTATGGAGAATCCGTAGCACTTGGCAGATATGAGTTTGCTGAAAAGAAAGAGAGAGAAAAAAAAAGGGAAATCTAGTCCATCCAAAACATTGTAAATGCATAAATTGATATTTGTATAACCAATATTCACAGAGAAATTTTGAGCTCAGTTTTAACACATAGTGTAGGGACTGTACACGAATGAGCTTTTATAGTAGATATGATAACTAAAAATTGTTCGAGTGGAAAACAGTGTAATTGCCTAACCACAGCTACTGAAAGCATGTATATTTTGTGCAATGCTAAAATATGATACACAAGTTCATTCAATATACAGTAATTTGAAATAACATAGTACTGTCTTACACATAAACTCGATCAAAAACAAAATGATAGAAATAAACAATTTGTAAGATAAATATTCTGTTTCTTACTTTCTCATCACATGCGTTCCAAGTATCTTACTTGGCTTACAATACATACATGGAGTAGTGACTGAAATTCCTTTTAAACTTTTCTCAGCATTACATGCTTCGTGCATCTGACCAAATAAAATGAAATTCTGAAAATCTACTAAGCTCACTGACTCGACTTCATAGACCTTGCTTTCTAAAAAATCGAGAAGATAGAAATCAGGACTCAGATTCAGTGATTGAGGAAGCCATTCTACTAAACCTCCATAACCCATATGCTGTCTTTAAACATACTATGTATAAGTGTTAAAGAGGGAGCTGCTATGTGGGACATACCTTAGTGAGGTCTGCTAACAAAACATAATCACCTATTCCTAAGATATCAGATAATAGTCCACATACTTTTACCTGTAAATACATCTGAACAGCAGATTTTTGACAGCTTGAGTGAGTATAGCAGTCATGAATTCGCTTAATGAGCTCAGTATCCACACTTTACAGCAAATAACTGAAAGAATGTTGACACAAATTTGATTTTTGAATAATTTTCCAAACAAAATTGCCCTTTTTTATATTTTATTTAGTGTACGGCCCTAGAAAATATATAAGTGATGAAACGTGTATCCTAGTTTTAAGTTACTAAGTGCTATGATTCATATCTCTGTGTACAGTGGTTGTACAAATATTGAACTGTTTGTGTTTTCAAGGGCAAGATTTCCCTAAATATGAATGTAAGAACCTGGGGGCCATACACAAATTCAGATTGTGTATTTTTTCACTATAAACTTTTAATATCTCCACTCTGCACCTAATTTTGGCAATTTTTTATAAGGAAAGTATGCATCTACAACTAAGGGTTACAAAAGTAAAGATTGATCAACTTAAATGTGGATGCACAGTAGAAATGTAAGTTATATATTGATTTTAGGGATGTAACAGATATCTGGCAAGTATCCAAGGGACAGGATAAAAAATTATGCTTGAACATTCTTGATAAAGTGATACATAAGACAGATGGATATATTTTTTGATTGATGTCGTATCATGCAATCAAATTGATTTGCAATATCAGGTCTCTATCCAAGATTGAATTAGTGGGTGGGGCTGAAAATAACCTGGGTAGGCACTATTTTTGAATAAAATCTATGGCTTTCAAAGAGCTTTAGACTAAAGTGAAAGTAAAGAAAAAATTGTTTAACTCATCGACTATAACAATAATTCATTGACAAATGTAACCCATTAATTGTAGTTTCAAGGCAACCAAAGGAAAGTAAACTGCAACTATTTTAATTTTTTGAATTCATCTTGCATGTATTGATGCAAGTTGGGTAAGGAATTCTGAAGTGGGGTGGGTATGTACCTTGTAGGCACACACGTGACTACAGGTCTGTGCAATATCATTATGACTGACAATTCTGGATAACATACAATTTTATGTCAATTTTTAAAAATCAGTACAGCATGAAGAACATATTAATTGCTTTGAGATTCCAAGTTTTCATCAAATTAGGAAAAGGAATCGACAATATTTTACACAATACAAAAATTAAGTTTTATAGATTCTTATCTCAAATACTATTAATGCATTTCTTAATAAAATTCTTAAAATTGAGTAATTTATTAAAAATAAAATTTTAAGCAACTTTTTTATTAGTAAAACATTAGTGGAGATTGTAAATAGCAGGTTAAAAAAATTTTTCCTTTCTTCCAGAGAAAGCAAAACCACAACTACAATTTCAAAAGCAATTAATGAAGATCCCCTTCATCAAAATATATAAAAAACCTTTTTTTGTAAAAGTTATTTATTAATATTTTCTAAAATATTATCATGACATACAGTTAAAGTTTTTAAAAAATATTTTCCGTTGTGATTTTCTTGGGAGCTTATACATCACAACGAATGAGAACAGCAGTTTTGGTTTGAACTTAATGCGGGGGGGGGGGGGGGGGATCAGCACTAAAACAATGCCTCCTAGATATAGAAAGCCTTATAACTCCTACATCACTAAACTTCGACGTCATCATTTGGCCTACATTTAAAAGTTTTATTTTCACAAAATAAAACTATTAAAAATTTCAGGTAAATACTATAAATATTAGAAAATATCTTATACAGTAGAACCCCGATATATCGTTTTTCAAGGGGTGCGTAGTAAAAAATGATGCATGCGGGAAAACGACGAATGCAGGTTACTCTCAGCTTCTTTGCGATTATTTTCATTTTTTGCGTCACATTTCTTCCATTCTTAGGATACCGCACATTCCTACTTCTAAATCAATAGAATATAATCACTACATTTCACACCATACTCATCCTTGATAGATGTAAGAACTCTTCACCTATACCATCATGTACCCAAGATATCATACCAGGAAGTAATTTGATTTGTAAGCCATATTCATCCTCTTCATCTTCAATTTCATTTCGGTCAAAAGAAACATTTTACAACGATGAACGCGGGAAAGCGAATTTTTGATGAATGATATATGTGGGTTTGGGCAGGGACCATAGAAATAAAACGATCCATACGGGAAAACGATGAATGTGGGAACGATAGATCGGGGTTCTACTGTATTAAACATTAAAATTAAAATATCTTTCTCATACAAAATTATTCAGTATGATTATTTCCTTATCACATTATCTAATTAGTTATGGTTAAAAACTGCCATTTGTCATAAAATTATATTTTTTATATCAAATTATAAAAATATTGCCAATCATGGGTAAATTCACCAGAAATTTTTAATAGCTTTATTTTGTCACAATCAAACTTTTAAATGTAGGCCAAATGATGACGTCAAAGCTTGGTGACATAGCAGTTGTAAGGCTTTCTATATCTAGGAGGTGTTGACTAAAACCATTGCTCCAGTTTCAACCAATCAAAACAGTAGTTTTGGTTCCAAATCATAAGTAAAACCTTACTTGTAGTTTCACCAGGAGTTTCAAATGCCATGCTTTTTCTGTTCATGATCAGTTCTAAGATACACATAGCCTGATTCATGACGCTTTATAAAAAACATTTGTTAATACTAGTGTGAGTTACTACAATATGGCTAATTTTAAATCACCAATTTGGGATTATTTTAGAGTTAGTGAAACAGACATAAATAAAGCAATATGTCTATTGTGCTCTTCTGAATCAGCACAGAATTCAATTGTGTGTTGGAAATCTTTGAAATATCATTCTACCAAACCGTTGTGGAACCACCTAAAATATTACAGAAAGATGGTAAAAAGAATTTATACAGATAATAGAAATCATTTGGTTCCACATAATGCTGAAAAACTTTTGTTCATCATGCAAAACATGAAACATAATAAGTACTCTATTCATGAGTAGAAATAAGAAAGCTTAAAAACCTCCATGCAGTTTTTGAGAGAGAAAACAGTTTTTTCTGTAGGGTTGTTTTTTTTTTGTGTGTGTGTGCACATCTTATTGTATTACATTCTTATATATATATATATTTAATATATATTGTTTTTCATGCTCGGTATCTATCATGTAAACATTAAATTGGAAATTATATACTATAATTTATTTTGACCACGCAACAAAGTATTATTTAATCTGCAATTTAATGTTACTTTCCTCACTAAAAGTGAAAAAATTAGACTCAAAATTAAATCAATAATATTTAGTGGCAATGATAAAGTTGAAAATTTAATGTAATGTACAAGATAGTAATAATTGAACTTCCCCTGAATAGGGTTCTACCACTAAAATGGGTGAGCAGATAGTAACCAAATTTGTTTTATAGAAACAAATGAACATAATAAGTGCTTAGGAAATTTGATTAAAAAGTTAGGGTTAAAAATGTTCAAGTTGCCATTAGACATGAAAAAACAGAAAATTTAAGACTGGAAAGGGATCATTCAAAAT
This sequence comes from Cheiracanthium punctorium, assembly GCA_038373885.1. NCBI lineage: Eukaryota > Metazoa > Arthropoda > Arachnida > Araneae > Cheiracanthiidae > Cheiracanthium > Cheiracanthium punctorium. The sequence continues at coordinate 749,306 of JAWZYV010013430.1, forward strand.
AAACACACAATTTCAACATTTGTTCAGTAGTTTTTGAGTACATTTATAACTAGTTAGGCTCATATTTAGAGCTGATTTCATGCTGCTAAGTGCTGCTTAGCAGCATGATAGGTGAAATATTCTATAGGTGAATCTGTCTATAGGTGAAATTTGATGACAAGAACTGTGTAGTATCATTTGAAAAATATGTATATTCAGTATACGCGGTTTCTCATTTTAATACCAAAAATAATGTAATTTTACACTCTCTCCCCATCAGGGTGGCTACAGAAATTGAGAAAAAAAGTTCCCTAATTTTTCCCAGATTATCTTTATCAAATTTCCAGAACTAATTATATGCATACCATAATCTTTCATGTAAATCACCATTGTATCATGCACCAACAGGTGAATGCTTCATATAGGGAAATAAATAATAGAAAACCACAAAAATGCTTAATATTAATAAAATTGTAGTTCAGTTTCATAAATCCAAACATAAAATTTAGCTGAACACTAAAAGACAATATAGCAGAAAGTTTCCTCGTTTTTTAAAGATAGTGTTCAATTTCAAGCGTAAGGATGACTGATCAAAATTAACTGGCCACCTAAGAACTTATTTTATTTAATCAATGTATCGTTTCAAATTTAAAAAAAAAATATATGTAAAAAGGCTTCAAAATGAGCCCTATCTATGAAAAAAAAGACGACATTTAGTCATCTGAATATAAAGACTAGTTTGTGCGAAATCCGAAAACTTTATCATGTGCACCTTGTTTTTTCAAAACCGTGATCTATATTCGTGTTTTCGGATTCCTAAAATGTTTTGCCTCAGTTGAGTATCGTATGATCCGGAACGGAGCTGCGAGTCAGATGCTGATTGACAACTAGAAACAATCTAGTTTACTAGGCAAAAACGAAATTTCCCCGATTTTAAAATATTTTTACAAAATTCCCTGATAATTCCAGATCGATAAAGTACCCTGATTTTTCCATGATTTCCCTGATCTGTTGACACCCCTATGGAGTTTCTCCAATATTTTTTATTTGCTCCAGAAATCTGATAATTAACAAAAAAACTACAATTATTGTGTCTTCAAATTTATTTACAGTGGTAGGGAGAATTAAAAAAAAAAAAATGAATTTGGTGCCATATAATTTTAGTACTGTGAAAGAATGCTCATATATTTTAGAAGCTAAACAATTAACCAGATCTATTTTGTTTTTTAACTTGTAATTTTTTTATTAAAGAAATTTAATGCATAACCTGAAAAATTCTGTTTTATAAATATTTAAAAGGGATTTACTTTTTATTTATCAATCTCTAAAAGTAATTTAACTTAAAGTAAAACTAAAAATCACTTAATGTAAATTAATATTAAAGACTAAAACAGAAAAAAAAAAGCATTAAACCATGTTTGGAAAAAATAACTCATCTATGAAAGGTATCTTATCAAAATAGATATCTTATTCTTAAATAAATAAAAAAATGTATGCGTTTCTTTGTGAAAATAATCTACAATTACTAGTTATTTTAATAATGTGTCATAGTTAAATTTATTTTCTTCTGCCAGCACTGTATACATAAAAAGAATATTTTAACTGTTTATATTTTAAGAAACATTTTTTTTTTTTTTTTTTTTTTTGCACATATATGTAAAGATATTTAGTTCTTGTAAATTATAAGTCAATTATTAAAAAATACTTAAATGATGTGTTAAACATGCTTACAATTTATTGTTCTGATGTCATTATATATATAAAAAAAAAATGAAAAACACACTGAATAACTAAATATACGTTTAGTACTGGATATCCGTATCTGACAACCAAAGGTGCTTTAGATATCCGGTATCTGGCAAAATCAATATCTGTTACATCCCTAATTGATTTCTTTATTATCTTTCATATAGAGGTATACTTACTGTATAATTATTTATTAAAATATATGTTAGGATGATTATATTATATTAAAAATTTTAATAACTGTTCCAAAAAGATTCTAGAAAGTGTTGTCCTGTTTTTGTATGCAAATGATTATTATTTGAAATAGCAAAATTGTTAAAGTACTATACTTAATTCATGATTTTAAAGGTATCCTTTTTAGCTTAAAATATGCAACTTTTTTTGTGGTAAATATCAAACCTAAAATATTTATTTATATTTTTTCTAAACAACTAAACATTTTTTTTTTTAAATAGTCCAATTGATTTTTTCAAATCAGTCATAAGCAATAAGATGAATTTAAAATTTTAAATAATTCTATTTAAAGCAGGATTAAAGGTATTTTACTTTGTAATTTAATTGCATTTTGAAACTGTACATTGCATAAATTACAAATATATCTACAAAGCTGGCTGCAGTTAAATAACAGTCATATCTATATGGAGAATAAGAATGTTTCAAAATGCTTCAACTTTTTTCTTCTTTCTCTTGAGTGGGGCTCTCTCTCTGTGTTAATTTAAGCTCTTCATCTAACCTCTCTTTAGCTCTTACTACCTAGAATAAGATAATTCACAGTTTAATTGATTTTTAAAATATGTAGAAAATTAACTGTTAATTAACATGCATGAAAATAGTTTCAATTAAATTTTTAAAAATAATTACATTATAAATGCACACAAATGCTCGAATTTTATTTCTTCCAAAACGATAAGGAAAGACAATTGCATAGAAAAAAATTACTATGGAAAGTATGATGGATGAAAAAATTTTCTTTTTCAAACTTTATGAGAGCTATTTCATTCCCCTTTAACACAGACAGAAGAAAAAAGTTAAGTTTAGAGAATTTTACTACCAAAAGAAAAATAAGACAACCAACATAGGGAAATAACATTTTAAGAACTTGAGAGTTTCTAAAGAAAAAAAAAAAAAAGATTACTTTGTGTTTTGATTTTATACAGAATAGATTAATTTATAAATAGTTCAATGAATTGTTGGTAAACTTTTAGCTAACATAAAGCGCAAGGTTTAATTTATGGAAGTTTTTCTGAAATATATGTTCCAAACAGCAAATATGGTTGTGACTCTTTAGGAAAGTAAAATAAAATATTGATTTGAACATGTAACTTTACATGAACATTTTATACTGCAATACAACTTCATGTTATAATAAGTTAAATGATACATATATATATATTAAGCCAAGTTTATCATAGATGCCATGTAATTAAAAATTGTTCCAATTTATATGCAGAGTGCCCTGTTAATGGACTGACAAACAAGGTCGGGAAGGGCATATCATTAAGATTATGTATCACATTCTGTCAAAAATGTTTTTATACACCAGTTAAACACCTTTTTCAAACACTTCATGTTTTACAACTAAAGAGTTGATTCTCTGAAAAACCATTAGATTTTGGAAAAGCATTGTAGAAAATTTCACTAACAGTACCACCCCCCCCTAAAAGTGATTATTAACAGGTGCACAAACAAAACATTTTCACCACTGTTGCTATGCAATTCTCAATCTTTTCAATGCACCCTACTTCTTAAGGTTTATCAGCTCATTAACACACTTTGTATACATGACCAGTTAGGTAGCTACCAACAATTAAAAAATAAAATGGCTTAATTTTCAATTTACCACAACAGAAAATAAAGAATAAGGTTTTAGCACTGAAGGGCTTAATCCCACAATGGATCTAAAATTATTAGTACATGCAATGAAAGGTTACTTAATTTTAAGTAGACCTAAGTTACATAACCTATATGCTGGTTTAAAGTAGTTAAGTTATTATTGTTTCCAAAAATATTATTTGTAACATAGCTGGTAGAGATAGATAATGTCAAGCCATATCTAATTGGTTATTCTGTGGAAGATTGGAAATACATTTATACTTGTAAAACACTACAACGCTGGTGATTCACAAAATAATTAGCAAGTACTGTGAAAAATGCAATCATTTCTTAAAACATCTATATTAACCTTTTGGGTACAATTGATGACTGTTGTATCATGCACGTACTTTGCCTAAAAATAGGATGAGGAGTACGTTTGGTCATTCAAAGAAGAAAATTAAACATGTGCATTGTTGTTCATGATAAGAGATTTGTAAGAGATGTAGGAGGACATTTCTTCCAGTGATGATTGTCTATTTAGCCACTTCATAGCTAGATCTGGACATGGACATAACATCTGGATGTCTCAAACATAAGAATTTCTTCAAATAAATCCATACCCAAGGGTTATTGTGGAACTGTTTGTTTCATTGCAAAAGAAATTCAAATTAACATCAAAGTTTTATCAGGGATGAGAGTGACAAAATTGAAAAAAGCGGAAATTACAAGTGAAGGTAGTTTTGAACGGAACTGAAAATAACGTGAAAAGTGAAATTAGGGTCACAACTGAAAATATTTGAAAAAACAAAGGAAAGGCTATAAGAAAAATATTCACTCTCAAAATGAATGGGAAAAGTTTGTAATTGGGATGGAGGAGCAAAACACCTCACGATTTTTACCGATCTATAAAATAAACAAACTGCGGTAAACTCTCATGCCTGTATTATGCCACAAGCTATTGTATATTTGAGAAGAATTGTATGTAAAATATATCTATCTATTTAAAAAAATATCTTAGTTTCAGTTAAAATATAGCAGATTCATCAAAACTACACAAAATAAATAAATCTTTTAGGAGAAAAAAGAATCCCTCTGGGATTAGCATAACATTTGTAGCTGAAAATGAAAATGCTTTTAATGACTCATTTAAATGCAAAATAACTTTTCAGCTTTACAGTTACATATTATGAGATCATTAATAAGGTTATAATAGTTTAATTTAACAGATTGAGAACAAATCTAAGATTAATACCACAGCATTTTTATTTTTTACAGAATACTTACAAAGAATGCATACAAGTTCATTTCAATTTCATTTTTATTAAACACTTATCTTTCAATACAGAACAAATTATTTTGTTTTTAAATACACTGCATTTTTAGTAAAGTGAAAAGGTATATATATATATAAAACTATGTATTCTTTTTTACAACTTCTCTGTAAAACTTAGAAATAACTAAATTATTAGTATATACTTCAGGTAATAAAGCTTGTAAAATTATGTGTAAAACCCCAGCTGTTAATCCCCATATACGATGTTCTCCACCTAAGAAAACTGGTAACATATAACCCTTTTTATATTGAGTATATCCCCAGTTCTCAGGATTGCATAGTGATTCTAATGTTCTTGTAAAAACTTTTTCAACTTCACCCTTGTTGATTTTACAATTTTCTATATTTATTTCTCCGATAAAGGTGATAACTGGTGTAATAGCTATATCACCAGTTCTATTTGGAAATGGTTTCATAGTGGCCCATATTTCTGTTGCACTAGCAGTGATGCCTATTTCTTCTTCTGTTTCACGGAGTGCTGCATGTATAGCATCTTTATCCAATACATCTTTAATGCCTCCTGGAAAACTCACATCTCCTTTATTTCTGCCAACCATTGCAGATCGCACAGTTAATAAAATGGAAGGTTTATCATTTACGAGGCAAAATGGCACCAACACAGCTGCTTCTTTACTAGGCTTTCTTCGCCCAAAAGGTATCGTTTTCATGTTGTTAAGTCGTCTTAAAAAATTTTGCTTGGAATTTTCCGAAAAAACATCATGGATTGCAGCAGCATGAGAATAGTAAGAATGCTGATTCTTAATGAATTTCAATTTGGGCAATAAAATTTTCTTATAGTGATCATGTCTATCCTAAGGAAAGAAATGCCAGTTTTATTTAGAAATGATCATTAAAAATTATCTCACAGTAAATTATTTCATGGACCCAAGCCAAAATTTAGATTTTATATCAGAATCCCATTTTTTATTAATAAGTGCAATTGCACATACATAAATGACAATGCAATAATGCCAAGAATATTAAAAAATAAAAGACTAAGAAAACATACATGGAGGTTTTATTTATTATTATTATTATTAATTTTTTTTTTTGAGATAATAGAAACCATAATGGACAAATGTAGAACTGAAAGATATTTTGTTATTTTACTATCTACTGTTAAATATTTTATTACTAGAAAGCGATTCCATCAACCTTTCAAGTTATTAGGCAAGTTGGAGTGTATAGGCTGATTAATTTTTATTTTTTACCAACTATGCGAAAAATTCCAGAGCTGGGAATCGAACCCAGGACTGCCGCATAACGTGCGGGTGCTCTACCACTGAGCTACTCTGGGACGATTACCAGATGAAATTTCTCGCATTAGAACCGTTGGCATTGATCATCTTCCTCTGCAAACCACAGATAGAACAGATGAAACAATTAATTCGCGACAACTCCATTACGGAACCATTATGGTACGCGACTACTCCATGCGGAAATGCCAATTTCCGTGGCACCCGCACGTTATGCGGCAGTCCTGGGTTCGATTCCCAGCTCTGGAATTTTTCGCATAGTTGGTAAAAAATAAAAATTAATCAGCCTATACACTTCAACTTGCCTATTTTATTACTGTTTAACTGTTTTAATAAAAAATTTGTTTTGATTAAGAGATTCAGCTTTCCCAATTCTTTCAGTGATTTTCTGGCTGCATGTCAGTATTAAGGTAAATTGAAAAGCTGTACATGTAAATATTGACATTTGCAATTTTTCTCTTTTCAAGTTGAGTTATGTAAACAAACATCTATTGATATAAATTATCAAAATACAACTATGCGATAAATCAAACACCGAAAATATATAGAATTTTGATTTATTTGTAGTATATTTGAATGGTTTTTGAACAAAATGCAAGTTTTGGCTAGAAAAATACCATTGAACATTGTTTCTTGCCATTAAAAGCAGCAAAAGTAAGCTTTTCTGGAACTTCATAACCTTGCACTATTTTAAAATGCTGCCTTTCAGGGAGTACAATCACCTAAAAAGGGATTGAGTTAACATGAATATGTATTTCTACCTTTCTACTGAATCAGGTATATATCAATCTAAAAACATGTTGCTTCAGGCTTTTAACAACTGAGCACTGAATTCAGTAACATTGTTTCTTTTAAATGTCTTGTAAAAGTTTGTTTTCTGTACGTTAAAAAAAAAAAAAAAAAAAAAAAACAAACTATTTTTCTCCTTAACAAAGAATGGGCACCCTGCTTGTTTTTTTTTAAAATTAGACCTTTACATCTACGTTAAAAAAATTAATAACTTAAAATAGTTTTCCTGAATTAAAACATACATTTTTTATACTTAAAATAAATTGTTTCAAATCGCTAAAACTGAGCAATAACAGTACAAAATAAATATACCTTTGACTGCAGATACAAACTGCCACCTTTTGAACGGTCATTCATTTGAAAAAGGTGTGAAAAGGACTTTTCAATTTCTTCTGGATTCAAATTTTTTATATTCAGGATATCTTTAGCTTCCTACAAAACAGGAAATACATATTTAAATTTTAAAAAGCTTGAGTAAGAAGCATAAGTTACCTAAAATCAGTGTGTCTCTTGGATTTATTATTTCTCATGTTTATTTGACTTTTTGGTGACCTTTTCCGGATATATTCCTTGGATATAAAAATGCAAATTGTTGTCAGAAAATAAAAATCCATATTAGTCTACACAAAAACAATTTCACAATTTTTGACAAATTCTGTTATATTTTCTTGATTTTAAGGACTTACGTGACTTTCTCGACTTTTAATACTCTGCTGAGCACAATCATAAGTACAAATAGCAAAGTACTACTATTTACCCTTATTTTGTATAGTTTAAATACATTACACAAAGTTTTAAAGTATTTTTAACTATATACACTACTCAAAATCAATTTCTAAAACATAAATTTTAGTTAGAATTCTTAATAAATAACACAATGTTTATTTGCACACTTCAGTTGAAAATTTTACAAACATACAATTACTTTTTAAAAAGTATTTGTTAACTAATGAAGACTTGAGACTTTGTTGTCAAGGGATACTCTATTGTACCTAAGAGTTTGTCAACTCAACTGAGCACCAAGACTAGTGACAATACTAAACAGAATTACTACAACTTTTGGAATAAACCAATGAAAACAATATCACATACCAATTTATTGACATTTTCAGTGCTAAAAAATTACTTAACTCACCTCTAAAGTCATGCCCATCTTTAAATTTGAATTTGCAGTAGCCCTAGGGTTTGGTCCACCACCTCTTTCAGCAGCTGTTCTAGAGGCTGTATATAAAGAAGACACAATTTTAACATGCATACACTAAACATTGTACAGTCTCAAGTGTTCATAAGGAATATTAGAAGAAAAACACAGGAATTTATTCAAAACATATTTATTTGCTGAAGAATAGCAAATGGAATCCTGTAGCCATAGTCAATTAAAAATGTTCTTACCCCCTCTGACCCCATATTTCACAACTCATCCCCACTGTCTGCCATTTTAGATTTGGGGAGACCAGGGCACATTGGTGCATATTGCACAGAAAATTGTCTTTTTTATAATGAACATTCATATTTTCCAAAATTTTAAACTATGAAGAGTGTTTTCTAATCTTGCAATGTGATGAACCATTTTCAAAGAATTTGATGAATTAAATTCAGTAACATGTAGTTTAGGAATTTTTTTTTTTTAAACCAATGTACCAATTAACCATTTTTTTAAACCAATGTAGATAGGTACAAGCATGGGGTACTTTGGTACACTTACAAGAAATAATCAGTGAACTTAACACTTTTAATTAGTAACAGTAGTTGGGTTATGTTTTTCAAAACATAAAATAGAATTTTATGTTTTGAAAAATAAAATTCTTAAAAAAAAAAAAAGAATTTTTATGCAATTAGTGGGCATTATAGTAACTTAACTCATCAGGAAAAGATAATGTTACAGCTCTAGCAGTACCACCACAAAATGTAGGCTGTGGAAGAATAAAACATACATCTGAAATATTTTAGTAATGCTATTATCAAACTATTCAGGGAAAAAAAATTTTGAGCAATCAGCTTTCTTTCTTAAATACTTTATGGAAAACTCAGATTCTGTATCCTAAGCTTCAATCTGGACAACACAATAAAGCTCTTTCCAGCAATTTTACTAATACATAATCACAAATTAGATATTGGATCCACCAGAATTGTATATTTTGGGTGTGATAAGTTCCACCTCTTCTTCAAGAGGGCTGTCAACAATGCTGCTATATTTTGAGCTAGAGATGCACCGAATAATGCGATGCACCATACCATATTTTGCCGAATAATGAATATCGAATGTTTGGTTAAAATTCTAACCGAATATTCGGCCAAATACCGAATACTTGGTTAAAATTTATTAAACTTATTTAACCATTATTAAACTTTGATTGCAATGATTAATTTGATTAGTTTCTTCTGAAATAATATTTCATATGGTGTAAAACTTCATAAATTAAAATGCTGCAAAATTTAATATCCAAGTACTTCCTTTATATATTAATAATAACTTTTTTAAATATTAGTGAAATGCTGGTAACTTTTTTACTTGCATATTTTATTTTAAAAAATTATCAGTTAATTTACTTTACATATTTATGAACACTTAATGTTATGAGGTTTTTTTTTCCTGGTTACTTTTAAATTTAAATGAGTTAGTGATAGCAAGGTTAATGTAATGTGTCATACGATTAAAGAAAAATTGAAAAGCAACAAAATTTAAATTTAGCATCTGAGTGTTTTCTCTTACATTAAAACTAATTTTACTGTAATATTAGTTTTTGGTGTGATTGTGGCAATGTTACGCTAGGGCGATCTGCCAAGAATGGGGTGGTGCCTTGGTAGTGGACTTTCTAAGGGTTTCTAACGCGTATTCACATGTGATATTAGTAAGTAACAACTTGAATTAATTTAGTACTATGGTACTATACCATATCTTTCATTCATGATATAAAAAATACGTATTTGTTTACCAATGGGTGAATACTTAAATTTGTTTACTATTCGGTTGCCGAATATTTAAGTATTCGGCCGAAACGAATATTCGGTTTGTCTGTCGAATAGGCAGTATACCAAATATTCGGTGCATCCCTATTTTGAGATCTGGAGACTATAATTCAAGTCAACTGTTAGATTATCTGGTTCTGAAGAAAGTTACACGAATTTACAGTCTATTATGAGCACACTTGGTACATTTACCAATGTGCCCCACTAGGACTATACCAAACTACCCCAGTAGCAGATTAAAAAAAAAGTTATGGCTGACATTTGTTGACTACATATTAGTTCAAGACAGTGCAGAAATAAATGTCATTAACATATGATGTACTAGTCATAATGTACTAGTATACTCTAAGTGATAGATTAAAAAGAATTCTGGGAATAATATCATAAAGCGTGCCGGTTGAGTTTACAACCTTTTTTTTTTTTTTGTCGCCAACTTCACGACTTTTTTTTTTTTTTATCTCGTCAAACAAAACAAACATACACCCTTGTGCAAATTAATTGAAACAAAGTATTTTTTCCTTGCTTTTTAAAATCATCCATATTATTCTTCAACAATCATACTAAAGTCCGTTTAAATATGTGTGGGATGGATAAATCCTTCGTCTATCAACAATTTCCACCAATCAGAGGGGTTTTGAGAGTGCATGCGCAGGAACTTTCGTAGATAGTCTAGCTCCAGCTGTGATCACATGAGTTGAGAGTTTACTGTTCTAAGAAATCAGAGATGGATGTGACGCCGCAAAAGCGTACAATGATCGTTACTCTGTTCGAACATAATCCAGACTTATAGAGATATTTCTTTATTAGAGATTAAGATAGTTGGCGTTAGTATTGCAACTGTGAGCCGTATCATAAAACAAAATAAAGAAATGGGATCCATATCTCCAAAGCGAAGAAGAAAATGTGGCCGAAAAAAGAAAACAATGCCAAGAGATGACTCGTTTCTACTTACACAAAGTAAAAAATACCCTCGAAAGACTAGTGCTGCATTTAATAGAGATTTAAAATTGCATGGAATAAATATTAACTCATCTACTGTTCGGAGGCGTCTTCTTGCAGCCGGTCGACCAGCCTATCGGCCAGTGAAGAAACAGTTTCTGACCCAACCAATGAAGAGAAAGCGCTACTTGTGGGCTTTAAAATATAAGAATTGGACAGTTGAAAATTGGAAGAGCGTGCTATTTAGCGACGAAAGCCATTTTTTTGTCCAAGACCAGCGAACTCAACATGTGCATAGATCGCCCGGCGAAAGAATTCGGGATTGCCACATAAACCAATTTGTTAAACAGCCTCAAAAGAAGATGTTTGGGGGTTGTTTTGCTTACAGTGGGGTTGGTTCTTTGCAGCCTGTTGACGGTATCATACGTTCTGACCAATATATTACTATTTTGAATAGCAAGGTTATTCCAGAGGTGAAGAAACGATACCCTGATGGAACAGGGATTTTTCAGCAGGATTTAGCTCCGTGCCATACGTCCAAAATGGTCAAGAAATTCCTCTCTGAGAAACAAATTGAGGTATTGAAATGGTCTGGGAACTCTCCTGACATCAACCCAGTAGAGAATCTCTGGGCTATATGCAAGAATCGCCTATTAAATATGGATTGTACAACTATGGAGAAGCTAATCATGGCGCTAATTCATGTGTGGTACAAGGACACAAATATTACAAATGATTGTAAAAAAATGGTGGAATCCATGCTGAATCGTGTCCAAATGCTAATAAAGAGTCGAGGGGATCATATTATGTACTAAAAATGTTTTATTTTGTATAAATTTAAATAAAATAGCATTTTTTCTTAGTTTCCTCAAATTTTTGAGTTTGTTTCAATTAATTTGCACAAGTGTATACGTAGATACATAAGGAACAAAATAAACCCAAAACTACAATATACTTATCTAAACACATTAAAAGATTTGTAGACATTTTTCAAATGCAATTATAAACAATATGTACATAAACAAAGCACTAGCTCTGGGCTATGGGTAATGTTTAAAAAAAAAAAAGAATATAACCTTCAAAAGATGCAAAATGCTAAAATATGTTTCTGCACAAAATTATACAGCAAAATTTCCCTTAAAATGTTAAAATTACAGTTTAAAATTAATAGAAAAACACTCAAATATACCGACTACCTACAGCTAGGTTAATTAATCCACCAATGTTTTTTTTGTGTTGAAAATGGGCCAGTGTTTGCCCAGTTTACATTAGCTGTAAAATAGGATGTCCCCCAAAAAATCAACTTTTAAAATTGTTAAGAAAGTTATGGCTATTTATATGTGTATAACCGTCATTCAAGATGGCTTGAAAGCTCATAATTTTTTAATCCCTAAATTAATCTCGATATAATTGATATTTTTGTAATCAGCATCAAAAGTTTTACATATGTATTCAAATTTTACCAAAATATGTGACTCTTTGCGAAAAAGTTTGGTTGATTTGACATAGAGTGAGCAAAGAGTGCATATTGGCATTGATTGTTTACGTTGTTTCGGTTAAGTAGATTGAGTATATGTTTAATTTTCTTTGTGAATTCGAGTTTCTGTTGCAGACCTGTCTTTATTGTGAGTTGATAAACTGTCTAGGGGAATTTTGTCAGTTTCAAAATGTTTTCATGTTATGAAATTAAAAGGAGTGAGGCTATTGTCTGGTGCATGAAAGCTGGTGTGATAGCAAGAATGTACGCTTGTTGCAAATGCGGTTATAATATGAAATTAAATAAAAAGAAGCATGTTAGTGATGAATAAGTATGGATGTGTTGATGTTGATACTGAAGGGAGGAGGAAATAGTGAATTACAGCAGTATGTTTAGCCGATGAAGGTGAGGAATGAGGAAATAATGAAGTAAGCTGTACAGATAGTGAAGAGACATTCCTTGGTGAAATAAGGGAATAAATATGAAAAATAAGGTACATGCTTTTAGTTATAATGTAATATTTTTGAGTTGTTTTGTAGTAAAATTGATATTAGCTAGGTTGCTAAACTCACTGGTTTTATGGGTAATAAACAGGTCACTGTCTATCCATTTTAGATTAGCTGTACAGCGAGTTGCTAAGTTCGCAAAGTCTTTTTAGGCTAAAAATCGACCACTGTTTGAAGATTTCTGTGTGGTATCGTTGTAAGTTTAATGTTCTTTTTTTTCTGTTTTTGTTTGTATAATTTATGCGCAATTTTAATTTATAAAAATTGTGTGATTTTGCTTTGTTGATTATACAAAATGTTTGACAATAGTGAAGTCGGTGATCGCTTCTAGGAAATTACCAATAAAATTGCAATATCTTAACTATATTGAACATCTTAAAAACATAATACACGTTTTACCGGCAACTTCTTGCTGTAAAGCACGAGCAAACGCACGGCCAATAACCTGGGCACCAAGGACAACAACTTGCGCTATATACTTTGCCTGAAAATTAAAAAAAAAAAAAAAGGATTACATAACACGAAGAATCACTGACATTCTGAAACTGAAGAATCATAGCTCATGATGCTGCTGAAATTAGAAAGTAACCTAAAAAATTTTAGCACGAAGTATAAAATAATTATTACAAGACCTTTCACTATTGAAAAATATTTTCCAGTCAAAAAAAAAAGTTAAAGCCAAGAGGTTTTAGTATGACAAACAGAAAGAGTAAGAACATGTTCCTCAAAAGAGATCAGAAAACAACGTTAAATATTAATTTCCCAAGCATTCAGATGTATGATAAACGTACCATTGTCCAGTCTTAAAAGACACATTTAATTCTAAATACAATACAAATTATAAAACATTACACATTTATTTCTAAATACAACACAAATTTACGCAACTGATTATGAAAGAACAAAACATTCGCAAAAGTAAAGTTACATCTACAGCTCCGGCAGACAGGTAAAATAATTCTCACCAATTTTGCCAAACAAGGAAGCGGCCACTTCGGTCGGAAAATTCGAAACCGATTTGGACTGGATTCTGCGGTTTTGCATACATTCGTGAAGAATATAGCTGACAAAAAGAAAAAAAAAACAGATAAATGTATGGAAGAGTGGATTTTTATTATTATTATTTATTTTTAACAGTCTCGTAAAGCTGGATTCATGCTACTAGAATAAGGCGACCATATTTCTGAACAGTATTTTGGGGACAAATCAAGGATGAACTCTTACGTCTCGAAAAGTTGCCCAAACCGAAACTATGGGGTTGCTATTTTTGGCGCACTTCTCGCTACTTTGGCGTATTAATCTCCCTACTTTGGCATTTCGTTAAAGTAAACGTAATTAGTGACAAAATATAATATTTTATTATGATTGCGAAAATAATTGTAGGTATACAACAATATTCAAGATGCTTAATTAAATTTATTAACATATATGTGGTCTATTGCTTTTTTAAACACATTTTTTAATGCTAAAGAACAAGGATTTGTTTACAAACACAACAAGTAGCTTTGGCGATAATGCAAAACGCACTCTTAACATAACATTTGCGTTTTAACAAAACTAAACAAGCTACGAACCACTTTGGTATTTTAAATTAAATAGCAAAGACAAACTTACAAGGAAAAGGCATTTTCTAAGGTAACAGTAAAAATTTTCAATAATAAAATCGATATTACAAGGCAAATTTGAGCAGACGATCCGGGTGTCCAATTATCTCGTCGCATGTTGATCACCCATTTTTTTTTCATCATTAGAGAATTTAGCCAATCTAAATCCAATTCTTGAATGATTAGAACAATTTATGGTGGCACAACCACCCATAATAACAAATTTATTGGTTTAAAATGCAGAATAAGAACACCATGCGGTGTCGCCAAGGATTGCTGTGTTAAGCCTAACGTGGGCAACTTTCAGAAGGCGTGGGTCAGCTCGGTATATAAGAGTCTTAGGGCGCGTTCGAGAATTCATCGGTTGTGCACCGGTAACACCGGTGCACGACCAGAGCGTTCGAAAAGGCGGAGCGTTGGGCGGAGCTCTGGAATTAACCGCGTTCGAAAACGTTTCGGTCATGTAGCGGTTGTCTACTCAGCGTGACCAGAGCGCAACCAGAATGACCCTGCTAGCGAGGTGGGTTATTCCGGTTATTAGCGTAGTGTTGCCAATGTTTATTTTTGTTTTCTTGGCTTGGAATTAGATGTGGTGAGGATGACCGAAACCGGTTGACAACCGTGACGTCACTTAACCGAAGAATGACAGCAACCGGTAGCACCGGTGCATAACCAACTGGTGAATTCTCGAACGGGCCCTTAATAAGGTAAGGCCACCATGAACCCGTTTACAAGCACAAAAATGCGGAGTAGAAAGATTCCTAGTCGAAAGGAGGGTAAATGAAGAGCTGACCTCGATCTTCATGATGCATTGCGAGTTTTCCCCTATACTCTGCTTTTACCCGGGACTTTCCATTTTCCCATGTAAACGGGCCTTACATTTCTAAACAGTATTTTGGGAACAAATCAAGCATTGTCCTCAAATCCAAGAAAAACTTGGGGACGCTAGAAAATATTTTGGGGGACTTATTCGAGTACACAGCATATTACCATGTATACCAGTATACCCATCCCTAGTAGCAATGACTGCTCGTTTTCTGCATGGGCGTTCATCCACTCATCGTTAACCTACTTACTCATCATCGTTAACCTACTTACTCATCATCGTTAACCTACTGACTCATCGAATTAAGACATCGGCCGGAGCACTTTTGATTTTCAACAATAGATGAATTTTTATTCATGTATAGAGGTGATCTAGGGCGAGATTCCAGTGAAACACAATTCGAACGTTTTCCGCGTCGAACAGGGGAACTTCGAAATATATCAATGTTTCTTATTCAACTGAAACAAAACAATCGTGTTTTGATCACGTGACAGCGCGATAGGTTTGTTCATTGGGAGAATTCTGGGGACTGAACTGGGAACTGAAAAACGTTCGAAGACAAGCAATTTCGCAGATGGGAAACCGAGAAACTTTTTTTTATCCGAAATTGCAGCTCTATAGTATCTCCCAGTGGTTTACATTTTACCAAAATTCCTATAAATATTTGCGTAATTTAGATGTGCCTTTGCATAATCTAAGGAAAATTTGAGCAATTTTTGAATTAATCGCATATTACCATGAAACTGTAACAACTTCTTTCAACTTTAAATTTCCTATATTGGGGACGGGACGGAGCAGGGGGTGGGATCTCCCCTTGCCCCCTCCCACAAAATTTCGATTTGAAAAGAAATATTTACAAAAAAAAACATGTAAGCGTTTATTATATAAAATCGTTTGCAGTATTTAAATAATTAAAAAAAAGAAAGAAAAATCTATTTGAGCGTCAGCTGCATTATAAGAATAACGGAAACTTCATTAAAATAAGCACTCTTTTGAAACCTCATTAATGTAAACAGCAAGAAGAGAAATCAGTTAATTTTAAAAAGTTATCCAAGAAATATGAAAATTAAAATCACACTAAAATTCCTATACAATTTGCAATATTGTTTTTTAATTATTAATTTTGAATGTTTTTGCTATTTACATACGTTGGTAAAAATTGAAATTAATTTCTTAGCAATTGAATAATTTGACTATTATTAATAACAGCTGAACATTACACTGTCAAAATTTCATCCGAAGTCCCAATCTGAGACTAAAATAACCGGTACTTCAACGTTTGGCTTATACATGGCAAGTCTGGATGGTCTTGGGGCAGAGCGTCTGTGACTCAATACGCTTAGGGTTCGGGCCTGGTGGAGGAAGAATTTTTTTTCAGAAAAGCAGAAAGTTAGCACCCAAAAAAAAAAAAAAAAAAACGAAAAAATAATAAACAGAACGGACATTTTTTGAAAATTTTACTGCCAGTCGTTTATTTTTTATTAACAAATATATTTTAAACAATTTATCGGTTTCTCATCGGTTTTGTTTCTTTATTTCACCACAGAACGATGATCGGCTTGATGCCCCTCCGAGAGGACATTTTGTACCAGTTACCGATAAAGTTTCCCCGTTTGGGGGTGAAAAGCCGAGATCGGCCATTGCTCGTTCTCCTCTGATTAAACTCACCCGCCTCTTATCGACCGATGGGTCATTGCTACTAGGGATACTTTAAATCTTGGCTGACTTTGATACTTAAAAATGAACTCTAATAGCTTTTTATATCAATTGTTTATTCTTATTTCTAATAAATTAATGGAAGTATTTCATTTATTTATAAATATTTATTTAAACCAGAAATATGAAAGGAACATCCTGTTGAAATATTGCAATTTATTCAAAATTTAACTCTTAACATAGTATGTATTTTTCAGAAGACATTGCTTTTTACATTGGCTCATTTTGTCATAATTTTTCATGAAACTTTGTACATCCTCTAAAAAAAGTATTTGAGTGTAAGAAAATTTCGTACGTCAATTTCATATTTAAAGCATGATTCTTCATGAAAAGTGATTAATCATTAACAAAACTGAAATGGGAAATTTGGCTCATAGTAGAATATTATATTAAACGTCTGTACACGCTACACACACAATGACAACAAATGTTTTCAGAGATCGAATTTCATTGTGCTTTTAGTTGTTTTTTTCCTTCATTTTTTTTCCGAAAAAAAAAATAAATAAAATAAACGGAAACTTTCACGGAAAAAGTACAAATCTTGGACACTTTTCGCGTCCCCAAGAAGTCAAAGTATTTTTTTGGGACGAAATGAAAAAAAGATCTATATTTGTGGACTGTCCTCGAATTTCGAGGACGTATGGTTACCTTATGATAAGGTGACCAAATGTCCCCATTTTCCGGGGATAGTCCCCAATTTCAGGACGTTCTTCAAACTGCCCCCAAAATGTAAAACAGGAATTGGGACAATTTTTAATTATTTCATTGTTTTTAATTAAATTCCTGTTAATTATTTCATTAATTATACAGGTCCCCAGTTTTTCTCAGTTTTGTTTCAAAATCGGGGAAATGTCCCCGATTCTATGTACAAAATCTGGTCTCCTTAACTTACGAACAGAGCGAAAGGACTTTTTTTGCGTGGCTTACGGAATACACTGGCTCCGGTTCAGAAATATCACGTGATCCTGTGTGGTTGACGGGTGAAAGTTCAAATTTTCGTTCCCGGTAGTTGCTCTAGAAATCTGTTCTGAAATGTAACAGTGTTTATAATCTTTGTGCCTTTGAAGTTTGTCTTTCTGGGTACTATTATTTGTTAGAAAAGGATGATATTTTATTGCGTTTTCTACAGTTTACATTTGAAAGCTGTGTTCATTTACAACATTCATCTACCTTGTTGAAAATGCCCTGGATGTGCAATGTGTAATTGCGATAATTGCACTGGAAATCAGTTGGTGTTCTGAAATGCACAGTGTTGTGTTTTTAATCTTTCTGCATACAAAATTTGCCGTTCAGTGTATTAGTATGCGTTAGAAAAAGATGGATTATTTTAGTGTGTTTTCTACAATTTACATTTGAAAGTTGTGTTCATTTAAAACATGCATCTAATTTAAAATTACCTCGTATCTGCTGTGTTTTTATACATGTCGGTCGAATTACTGAGAAAAATAAAATTATTCGAGCTGACAAAGTAATCTACAAAGGAAAGGACATAACTTTCGGAAAATGCTGTACCTAGCCTAATGCTGTGCCTTCGGAATACTTCCAAATATTTAAGAAATAGTAGCAATCGTTGCAGACAACTAGACTCGAAGATCAAGCTTCATTTCCGAAGAGAAATTAATTATCCTGTTTAGATGACATTTGTATTGCCCCAGCCAAATTTGGCGATTTTTTTTGTCGCCAAGTAGCTGCGATGTTTTTTTGTGTCGCCAAATACCTACGGGAAATTTATTTTGCATTAAACATTTTCAATGCCTTCAAAACACATATTTTAACACAAAATACAAAGTTAAAAATATAAAAAAACAGACTCACCATTACGTACGACAAAATTCAATGGATGTTAAATCCTTACATCAACAATAAATAAAACGTATTACTGTTCTAAAGCTAAAAAGGTTAATTTTCAAACCCGTTAACATTGTAAATATCGACGTACATCTGCAAGATCTCAGTTTACATTTCCGAACAATACGACAATGAAATTACCTACGGGACTTTTTTTGATCACGTTAATTTACTCATCGAGCATCTACAAGGGTTTTTTACTGAGATACTCAAATGCATTCAGCATTTTCTATAACCTGCATAACGGGTGTCCCAAAAATGACTGATGGATTTTGAAAATCAATAAAAAAAAGACGAATGCGATAGATATGTATCGTTTGCGGCCTTATTCTTAGGAAATCAGGGAATTTTATTCCACCAAATTTCAAATTTAGTTAACATTTTAACCCACAATTGGCGCTGAAAACTATGAAAAAATAAAAACCGGTATGAAAATTTTGCAAGGACTGTTGCAAAAAACTAAACAATGACATTTTCAATGTAACACCCATTTGCTGTAACAACGTGGCGCAGTGTGAGGCAAAAATATACAGACATCCGTTCAAGCATTTCACTTGGAATTGTCTTACATGCAGTACAGATGTGCTGCTTCAGCTCCGCAATTGTTTGTGGAGTTTGGCGGTATACCAAATCTTTCAGGTACCCCCAAAGAAAAAAAATCGCGGGGTATCAAGTCTGGCGAATAAGGAGGCCATGCCATGCCATTTCCTATATGCATGTCGTAATCCAAGGCAATTGCCCGCTCACTGAATGTTCGTTCAAGAAATCAAATGCTGCAGACATTCGATGTGGACGAGCACCATCTTGCATCAACCAGGAGGCATTCAAACAGTCCTCCAAAGCAGTATGAATCCCCACAAATTCTTCCAGAATCCCAGGATATCGTACAGTATTTATGGGCTGCTCTCGAAAAAATGGGCCTATTATTCCTTTGGAGGAAACCGCAGCCCATACCATTATTTTTGGTGAATGCAGGAATGAAGGTTCAGCAATATGACGATTTTCGCTTCCCCAAATTTGCGAGTTCTGTTTGTTGACATAGCCATGGAGGTGAAAATACGTTTCGTCTGAAAACCATATGTTGCCAACATCAAGTTCACCGTCATCCACAAGTTGCAGCATGGCGTTCGCGAAATTATAGTGTGCATTAATGGCATTTGGACTGAGGGATTGGTGAGTCTGGATTTTGTACGGGAACATGTGAAGGCTAAGGTGCATGAGACGGTGAGTGCTCATTCTTCGGAGTCTAGTACAAGATGCAACAGGGCGTACGGAAGTCCGGGGCCGCTGTTGGATAACCTGCCGTACGGCTTTAGCATTCGACTCTGTAACTGAAAGGCGTGGCCGGCCAACATTTCCAATACGGTCATCATTCACGCTACCTGTTCGTTCTAATTTCTGGAAGAGAGTCCTTATCGCATTGTCTGACGGTCCGTTTCTCACATGAAATTTTCTTTAGAAATTGCACTTCGTTTGAACAAAACTGTGTTCCAGGCGGTGGAACACAATAAATACCCGCTGTTTAACAAAAAAAAAAAACATTTTGGAAGAGCGAACTTGCAATCTCAACGGCACATGCTATCAGCTTGACGACGGACTACGGAATGGCGAGCTGAAATAATTCGTTTTAACTATACCTGTTACAGATCGCCTGCAGAGCCATCTCTTGGTAGAAATGTTAACTAAATATGAAATTTGGTGGGATAAAATTCCCTGCTTTTCTAATCATAAGGCCACAAACGATACATATGTATCGCATTCCGCCATTTTTAATTGACTTTTAAAATCCATCAGTCATTTTTGGGACACCCGATACATAAAGTAGGCAATTCTACACAAATCGAAATATTTCAAAACATACTCACATTTTCAGCTTTTTCGTGCAAATTTTACTGACGTCAATTCTTCACACGAACAAATACAACTTTACGCTGTTTTGAAACTTATACATTAAATTTCAAACCTTTTTACCGCTTTAAATTGCAACATTTCTTTTACAGTTAATGTTTCAGAACGAAATACTGCCACTATCGAAAATACACAATTTCAAAACATGTGTGGCGGAAAATTTGGCCCTATCCCGCTGAATTACCTGGATCATTATTTAGCTATTAGAGATTGCAAGATAGCCGAAACTTGTTTTATGAGGATTATAGTGCATCGATAGGTAAATTGGCATTCATACTTTACAAAACAATTCCTTCAACATTCCTTTCAGAGTCGAAACAATTCCTTCTGTCAAAAATTTATTTTATCGTCCTCTTTCGTCAGCATTTCCTGTAAATTCATATTTTTCCAATATATGTGTAATAAAAAGAGGACGTTTGTTAATGAAGGTGGACGTTTGGTGCGGCGTTGACGGGCAGAGCAGGAGTGGCGGCGCGACTGGGTAAGGATTCTGGCTTAGAGCCCCCCCCCCCCCCCAACCGGCCGGCGGCGCCGGTGGATGGAAGGAATGAGTCGAACTGCGATTACATAATTTTATTGGATACTTCGATACATCTTTGTTTGGCAGCTGCGGTCACGCGGAAGAGTCGCTCCTGGGCTGATGCAGCCTCTTTTAACAACGTTTGAGGTCGTGTAACATGATCAACGCACGTTGCAATTATTGGCCAAAAGCTAAAATCTGGGGAGTGCTTTTTCAAGGTTTGTTATGTCTTTTTAAGACGCCTGCTTGGCGGAAAGCAGGGACGGTCTACAAAATTACAAAGGAATTGCAAGGGACCGTGTAGTAATTGCAGTTTTTGAATGCAAATTCCTTTGTTACAACTGAATTAAACTGCGTAGTTCCAGAAATATGGGATTTTCATGGGCTTTTGATTTGTAATGTTATAGAATATTCCCCCGTCCGAGAAGAGGCTGACCACCAATGCCTGCATTGGAGGGCAGACTCACTCAGAAGAGCGATAAAAATTTGGAAAAAGCCTTTTTTTTGAGAAAAAGAAATTTAGGTCATGTTGCACGATGTAATAATTTTCAATCACAATTAAATATACATTGTAAATTACCTGGACTAATTATTGTAAGTACACAAAAATACGTAGTTGAAAGGTAATAATACATGAACACACGGATTTTAAAGTTCTTCCACAATGTTTGACTTCAAAGACAACAGTCAATTTGTGCAGATGCTGTTGTTGAAGTTCCAAAAATGTCACATTTTGTTCAAAGTCCTCACACACAAAATATCACTAACATTATTTTTTATATAACGCTATAAAAAGAACACATTTGTATATACCATAACATCTTACATACTATACATTTTAATAAACACATGCATCTAAAAAACATCACATAAAATACAATAAAAGGTAAAATTATTCAGACTAGATTATAAAATACTGGATACAATTTATGTCAAATTACTTCAAATATTTGGCTTTGGCTTCAATTCTACCTTCTCATATAAGTTCTCTTATTTGTATCATAATTTATCAGGTTGTAACGAAAGTTTTCCGCCATATCTGCCTGAAAAACTAACTTCTAACTCCTTAGATAACTGTATTTGAACTTTCGGTACCAAACCTGCACAGTGTCACATTATACAACAATAGTACTTAAAGCTGTACTCATAATTTGTTGATATTTTAGAGCTGACTTTTTGCAACACAACTGGAAGTTAATGATGGTTCTAATCCTCTAGAGCTAAGTTCCATTTGGAGACACCTTGTACTTAATGATAACTATATTTTTCAGAGATTTCAACACAGTGTTATAAAGTAAGCCTCTTTCTTTTAAATGTCAAAAATAGTTCGACAAAATATGAGCCAATACGCCAATGCGAACTGTGTTCGGACGAAGTTTGCGGTGGCCGGAAACTTTCGTTACAACCTAATACTTTGTTTTTTATGGCTTCTTTAATGAAATTGTATGGCACGTCGCATTTAACTGAATTCGGTTTCCCGGGCTTTTCTTTTGGGTAATCATGCTCGTGTGTTTGAGGTACGTACCTGTTCGAATGGTGTAACCCTAACTCCATAATTTCGAGATTCTTCGTAACCTCTAATGTTAAGCAGGTAAGGGGTGTGTCGTTTCTGAAAAAAAAAAAAAAAGTGGTTAGCTTTCTCGCTTCTGTGCGCCTTGACGAATAGGAATGAAAAGCTGTGGCCGTGTAGTGGACCAACTTATTCTACCAACAGGATATGACAGTCCAAAAAATGACATCTTGTGAAGGACAAGATGCGAAAACGGAAGGGGGACATTCGTCATACCTGTGGAAGTTTTTCAAAAAAGGAAAAGGGGGTTTTAAGGAGTGGCCATCCCAAAAAAGTCTTTCGGCATTGTCAGGGTTGTCTATATTTTTTTTGACAAAATTGGGAGTTTGATCCTCAGATCCCCCCCCCCCCAAAAAAAAAAATACACAAAGGTTTTTTTTTTTTCTATTTTATATATATTTCTTTTCTCAGTTTATATTATTGATAGACAAAACGCAAAGTTTAATCACCTAATGTGAAGTCAAGTGATGTTAGGCATATTTTTTTTTTCAAATAAATAGGAATCTGAGATTTTAAAATTGTCATTCTTCGTGATATAATTTGAATTTATCAGGTGAATTATAATATCGTTATTTACATGATTGTGAAAGAAAATCATTAATTCCTATTAACTCTTTAAATAATCGGAGAAAAGCTTTCTGTGACAACGGTGGGCTTTTTTGAAAACAACCCTCAATTGAAATATTGGCATAGCAAATCAAAAGCACAAACTAAACCAGCTATTAAATCTAAACATAAACAACAATACAAACAAAAAATTAAATTATAGAAATGTGCATGAGAGAATGGTTTCATGCATGTAAATCAAGATATTATAGCATAAGCAATAACCTTCGACTAATAAAGAACAGAATAAAAATTCAACTCAATTTCTCGATTATTTGTACCAATATAAAATTTCAATACACAAAATATTTTTATTTTTATTATAAACTCAAATAATAATAATAATATTTTCAAACGATTCTTGAAAATGTACAAACATATTTATTTATTTATATATTTATTTTGTTCAAAAATCAAACTTAGGAATTCAAAACACATTCCTAGGATATAAAATATTTGATAGCAACATAGAATTAAAAATTCCTATTATTTAATTCAAGACATTAAAACTAATGATTGTTTACTTTAAAAAAATCAAAGTTCACAACAACAGAAACTTTTCAACCAATTCTTACTTATCCAAACATCAGGCAATAAAGGACCTTGCGGTTTTACTTAAATGCCGTCATAAAGAAAAGAATAAAGATTCAGTAAAACTTCATAACCCTCATCTTCCAATTGATCGCAGACACAGTAAACAATCCGAGCATTTTCTACGTCTTCAGTGGCAATATTGAGATTTAATAATTTTATTAGCCCATTTACATTTTTAAATAGAAACTTCTCGATATTACACAACAGTTATACAGTTTCGAATTTTTATCAATGATCCTAGTTTGAGTTTCGTTTTCTTAGTGTATTTATTTTGAATTCTTAAACATAAACACAATGGTAAGGAAATATGGTAGTCAAATACTCAATAAAAGATAATTTCTTTGCATACCTCATTACTTTTCATTAATTAATCCCAAAATAATCAAAACATAATATCAAGATTTTTCTCGGTGGCTAGATAATAAATATTCAAAATATTATCGAAAGTACGTATTGCAAAGAATAAACTTTCGGGATATTAAAACATAGAAACTTACTTCGTCACACACGCAAAAAGTAGGTAAATAAATAAAAAAATCAAAACAGTAATAATTGGGAAGTTGTTTTGTTTTTGCTTTTTCCTTTCACAAAAGCGAGAGTAGAAATTGGTTGAAGACGACATTGCGTCTGTCTGTAGAACACACAACTGCTGCGTAGAAAGAAGAAAAAAAAATGATACCACTTTAACAATTTAAATGGTGTAATTTAAGTAAATATTAAACCGATAAAAGATGTTCTTCAAATTTGTTGATAGTCTTATTATCTAGCAAAAGGTCACAATCGTTAATTGGCCAAACGCAAAGTTAAATACCCTGCGCAATATCACGAAACTTCATTAACAAATTTATTTATTTGAAATTCAAAGAAACGCACCAAGTTAGAATTGAAAAACGTCCGAGAGCCATAATTTACAAAAAAGAAAAAAAATCTGAAATTCTTCCAGATTTTATTTACGCACTCGAGTGTGCTTTTACTCTCTCTCACACACACGAAACTACAAAGATTTTATATGTCGGTTCCAAGTATGAAGTATGCTTCAACATGGCACAGTGGTTATGTCCTTGAAAATAATAGGCAGGCGAAGCCTGAAGCGGGTCTTATCGCGCGTCTGCCAACCTAACTGAAACCACCGCCACCGTCAGACTATCACCAAATTTAGCGATATATCGCCAAAATTCGCCCAGAACGATGACAAAAGGCGATATTTTGGGCATGGACCTAATGACTGACTATCGCCAAATTTGGTGATATTTTGAAAAAACTCGCCAAGGTCGACGAAAGATGGCGAGATTTTGGGCATGGACCAAACAATGACTGTCTACAGTTAAATTATATTGAAGATGTCCATAGACATTAAAGTATTGAAATTTTTTTCGGTGGTCCTGTAAATAAACTCTCCAGTAGATTGGAACCAAAAATCCAGATGCACAACTACATGTTACAACAATCTTATGTATGAAATTTCAACATTCTACGACTAAAATTTTTTGAGATTTGAGAGTTAAATACATACACACGTACAGCAAAACTCGCCAAGCTTGGCGACTTTTGGCGTAGTTCTTGAGGGAGGCACATGACCGTGGTCGGACCATTACCTAACTTATATGGTAGGACGGTATTGTGCTTGAAATGGATAAATGCCCCTAAAATTGCCAATGACCGTAATGTATTGGAAATCTTTTAAGTGTTCCTGTAGCAGAACTATAAATGATAAAGACACTTCTTTTAATGGAGAAATTCATTTTGTTACTCTTAACAGCATATATCACATCTGAGTCGTTTGAAATAGCCCAATACTTCTAAAAAACGCTTTGATGAATTTCGGCCCATAGAGCGTAATGTATTTCGAATCTTTTGGGTGGTCCTGTAGATAAACTATCAAGTCGAATGGAACCGAAAGGGGAGGTGCACGACTAGATGTTACAACAATCCTAAGTATAAAGTTTCAACATTCTACGCCTAATAGTTTTTGAGATATGCGAGTTTAATGAATTTCGGCCCATGGAGCGTAATGTATTTCGAATCTTTTGGGCAGTCCTGTAAATAAACTATCCAGTCGAATGGAACCGAAAGGGGAGGTGGACAACTAGATGTTACAACAATCCTAAATATAAAGTTTCGACATTTTTGAGATAGGCGAATTTAATGAATTTCGGCCCATAGAGCGTAATGTATTTCGAATCTTTTGGGCGGTCCTGTACATAAACTATCCATTCGATTGAGACCAAAAGGGGAGGTGCACAACTAAAACCACACAAAATGCAAGAATATAGATTGAAAACTAAAGAAAAACCTATCCAAGTCGCTAAAATCAACAAAAAATGAAAAGTGACTCGACGCGCTCGCGTAGACAAAAAACCCGTGATTGAAAGAAATAGCACTCTCTGCTTAAAAAAGTGCTTAAAAAAAACCTCGCAAGTCACACCTAGGCCAGTCAAAAACAGGAAGTTATTTTTCGGAAATATTCTTCTTTCGGGACACCATACGCAGGGCCGGCCTCCTATCTGAAGAGGCCCGGTTGCGAGCATTTTTTGGGGCCCCCCAAAATACCGAACGATAAAAATGCATGAATGAGTTGTTGTACATTTATATACAGAACGTTAAACATAACACACATACAGAAACTAAAATCCCTTCGATGAGATTTTAATGGCGGTGATTATATCGGGTTTAAAGTTCGAAATACAATCAAGCGGCTTCGAACGTGCAAGTAAAATCTGTGGGGTAGTATTGCATTAGTTTTTCAAGCTTGCTATTAAAAGAGGGGGAATGAAAAATATTTTTCAAAAAAATTATTATAGTTGTATAGATAGCCTCCCACTGTTGCCCTTATGTTTATAGCTTGTTATTATCACTTATATGCGGCATGCGGGTAAACAGTACAGCGCAAAAATCTTAAAGTACATGTTTAAAAATTACGGTTCAAGTGCGCTAAAGCAGATAACACACACGAACATCATACTATTGCTAAATATTCATTTCTCTAGAATGAGCGATCTCTGAACATAAAAAAAAAAATCAAAGGGTATACTGAGAGTTGTGAGAAACTGAATCTATCCGCCCTAGAGCGTCCCTGAAAATGATGTTAATAGCTTCAAAATAGTCAATGAAGCTACGATATATATAAAATAACTTTTTAATGATCCGTAATTAAATAAATGCTCTTTTGTCAGACATGATATTTAATAGTAAAAAAAAAAAAGAGCCCATATTGATTGAAAAAGCGAGGGAGGGAAGAGAAACACAGACCTTATATGCTGATGCTTTTCTAAACAATTTAACATAAAATCAACAATTTTATTTTTCTCCCAAACTAATGAAAATATACCGGGTTTTTCAAAATAGATGTTACAGCGATTATCTTCTAAACCGTAAGTGATAGAAACATACTTTCAATTAGAAAAGCTAGTCAAATGACTAGTAGATTTCAGATATGGCAATTTTTTTTACTGGGGGCTGTATACATATTAAATTACGAAATTTAATTTTTATGTCCCTTCTTTCCTATCACTTACTAGAAAAAATTTGCCCCTTGTCTAAGAAAATGAATGAAAAATATCCCGTGTCTCTAAGTGAAATAGTTAGCGAGAAAATCAATTTTGAAAATGACGACTTACACCACTTTACCTACTGTATTGGCGTCCGTTTTCAGGCGAAAAAATCTTTACTTTAGGGGACCCACTATGAGTTGATAAAAGATAAATAAGATCCCATTGTTGGGAAAAACAATTAAACGCGTTCAAGTGTGTGAAATGAACAGGTACAGTTTTACTTAAAATGATCGGTACTGCTTCATGAAATGAGCGATAATTTAGTCTTTTAAGGGGGTCATCCACTCATGACATTACGCTTCTGGAGAAGGGATCTTAAAGTGTAAAAGAGAATGACAAAATAATGGCGTAGGTTACTATATGTTGTGGTAGCTTTCACTAAAAACTCCCAATCATGCTTTATAGGAAAATTCTAACTAAATTAGGATTTAAGGAGTCAACTGTGTCTATCGAGTGACTATTAACATAATTGAACGTCAGTTGAAAAATAATCCCATTTTTCGCACTTTTGAGACATCCCCTTAGTGCTTGGCGAGAAATGCCAAAATTTTCAAAATGCATATCTCGCTAACTATTTCACTTAGATATAGGGGATTTTTTAAAAAATTGATTTTCTTACACGAAGAGCAACATTTTTCTAAAAATAAGTGACAGGAAAGGAGGAACCATATACAAATTAAATTTTGTATTTTAATATGTACTCAGCTTCTAGTAAAATAATTGCCATATCTGAAAGCTACTCTTAATTGGATTAACTTTTCTAATTGAAAGTATGTTTCTATCACTTACGGTTTAATAGATAATCGCTGTAACTAACATCTATTTTGAAACACCTGGTATAAGAAAAACCGACATAAAACATTCATCTAACTAAATACTTTGTTTCATTGTGCACTTACTGCATAGGTATTCAATCTGCATAAATGCTAGCGATAAAAATAATCTAAATATTGACTTACTTGCTTCAAAGGCTGAAAATCTGATTAAATTGATAGACTTCAATCCATAATTTAGGTTTGAGGAACTATATACAATTTAAGTTATTTCTGAAAAAATCTCGTTCTTAAAAAATATATGTACACCGCATGCAGATGTTAATAGATTCGTATAACGTCCAGTACAAACATATCCTTGTAATGGTTTTGAGTTAATGAACGCAAAAGAAGCTAACGAAACATGGGCGCAAATATTGGGTCTCTAAAACTAGAAGAGTGCTGTCGATTGAAGTGCACCGTCAAGTTTTTGGATTTACTATGTTTGCAGTTTAGATAACATCAACTAATTTAAGCGGGACAAATATTTATTTTTCCATAAATGTTCGCACTAAAGAGACTCCACTTCATTAAAGCCTACCCCAAATTTAAGTCTTTTAGAGCCCCGAATGATTTATCAGGACCTGTATTCACGTTCATTCCGTATTTTGTACATTTTTATTTTTAAATTCGATTTATTATTGAACACAGCAAAAAAATTTGAAAAGCCTAGTGCGGTTTTCAGATGGTCTTCATTGATTTTGCCGTACCTGATGTCCTATATTTTCAGTCTGGAGTTAATTTTGATTTGTAGTAATTATTAATACAGTTTTCACAGCTTAGTAGCTAGTAAAATTCTGGATTGGGATTTATATATTTATATGTATATTTTTTCTAAAGAAGTGGGATGGAGGAGAGAAAATAAAACATTTTCTGAAATCATGGGGCCCCAAATTAAAACAGTAAATCAAATAGTTAAATTTTTGCACTGATCAGAAGTCAATTCGTACTCGGCAACAGATGCGACAATAAGACTTAATGAGTATCCACTGTGGCGGATCTAACTGCTAGCGGACCTGGCGGGTGCCAGGGGCCCGGACCACCTCCAGAGGGCCCGGCTGCAACTAGAGGACTTTACTTAATTTTTCTTTTGAAGAATTTTCAATCTCAAAATTGAAGTAATACATTACAATTGCTATTTGAGTGAGAAGGAATCAGTCATATCCTTTGAAGAGGGCCTCACCAGTGGCATAGAGCTAGTGCTTTGAACCGAGAGACTGAAGGTGCCCGATTCGAAACCAGGTCAAGTACGCCGACCCAACCGTTCGGAGTTTTCCATGGTTTTCTCCGAAACTTCGTAAATACGGGTTAGGATCCTTTAGAAAGACCTCCAGGGAGGGCAATCCCATGCCCGGCCTGGATCCCTAGAGTAGATATTGGCTGCAACTTACATTTCCATTTCCTTTGAAGGGGCCGTTCCCTGCTGTCGAGGTTCTAGGCCACAGCTTTTTTTTATGGCCAGCCAAGAGAGTCTGAAAAATCCCAATTGAACCGAGGATTTCTGAAAAAGTAATTATTACCAACACTAAAAACTTTTAAATTCCTACTTAAAAAACGTGTTTTTGTTAAGATTGGAGATGAAAGACCGAGGCTACAGGACGATTTCAGAAAAAGATTTCAGGACTTAATTTTTAGTCATAATAATCACGCGTCAACTCGATTTGTTGTCTCATCACATCACTGCTGATATTGACAGAGCACCTGAGGAGCTGCAGCTTGAACTTACCGACATGCAATCGGATCGTACTATGAGACAAATGTTTAATGCTGTACCATTAGTTGAATTTTACAAATCATTGTCCGCTGAGAAACTTCCATGAATGAAGAAATTTACCGGGAAAATGTTTTCTATAATTGGGTCTTCATACATTTGCGAAGGGAGTTTTTCTTGCTTAAAAGAACAACAAGAATAAATACAGATGCTCTTTGGCGGGCATCAAGTTGTTAGCTGCAATGAGAATCTCAGCAATCAATCTCATTCCTGTTTTTTTGCTTCTATTTAAAAAAAAAAGAGTGGTTGGGTGTATTTGTCCCATTAACGTGAATTTAAAATTAAATTTGCTTGGAGTTATATTTATTGATTTTTATGATACAATTTATACAGATTCCAAAATGCAAAGCTTGCTTATGAATGCAATAATTTTGAAAGTTGTGGCCCTCAGTCAATTTTCACGTCTACAAAGTGGCCCCTCCAAGATAAAACAATTGCCCAGACCTTCTCTAGGACACCGAAATGTTCAGTTTATTAAATGAGGTGCATTTCCTTAGCCCCCCCCCTACGAACGAGTTTCAAAATTTTGACGATTGTACTGGTTTGTACTACGTTTGTACCGGCTAGTACCGAAATATTTCCGTTTGTACCGGTTTTGTTAAAAAGTTATTAACGATTTTAATGTGGGGGGCTAGAGAAACGACAGCCCTCCCCCCAATGAAGTAATTTTCCAAATTTGACGATTGTACTGGTTTGTACTACGTTTGTACCGGCTAGTACCGAAATATTTCCGTTTGTACCGGGGCTAGTGAAATGCACCTTATTAAATGATATGGTCATGCTTTATACTTTATGAAAGACCTCAAAACACTGAACGAAATTACATAAATCTCAACTCTCTAGGCCAAATAGGTCTATACCCTTAAAGATTACCATACCATGCAAAATTTCCGACGACGACTTTTTCAAAAATTCAAACTTATAACTCGGAACTTAAATTGTTTTAAGAATCTGAATATTTGCATTTTTCATCCAATGTGGTAGTACCACAAGTAAACCCAAAATCATCAGTATCTGCAAACATGATGTCTAGACCGTTAGTAATTTTTAAAAGATTAATAAAACATTATTTTTTATAAAATTATTATGTTATTAGTTGTAATAGTACGATTAGTTATTTGGAACAGAACTCCGAGAAGAATGAATTCTACCTGCACATTTCTGCAGTCAGTGGAAAGCAAATTTATTCCAGACATGTCTGGACACCCGGTCTAGACATATTTGTAGATATTGATGATCTTGGGCTTACTTGCGGTACTATCATATTGGATGAAAAAGGCAAATATTCAGATTTTAAAAACAATTTTAGAGTTAAAAGTTTGAAACTCTGAATTATAAGGTCATTTGCAATTTTATTTTAAAATGGTAGAGGTGAATTTCAGAAAGTCAAAAAAGCATCCGAGCTGTCACGGTTATTTGATAGCGATAGTGAGCAGGGTTCCAGACTTGAGAAAAAGTATGCATTTTTTGATGAAAATAAGGACGCCAGATTATGAATTTGCAGAAAGAAAAATTTAGAAAATTCACTGTAATATTTGATATTGTACCAAATCTGAACAATTCAGAAGAATGAAAAACGTGAATAGTTTAGAGCATTTATTTCCTTATTTTTTGGTGAGAAATTATCAAAAAAGAGGAAAAGAAGAATAAATTTACAAATATTTACAAAAATGACATTTAAAATTTTATCGATGAATTAAATTATTTTTTTGCTTGCTATTTTTAGAAGAAAACGGCGAACTTGACAGAAATGCATATGAAATTTGCATGGCTACACAAGAAATGTCAGCTTTCCTAATGTAGAAATATATTTTAAAATGTTTTTAACTGTACCCTTATCAAATGCTTCAGGTGAGCGTTCACGCGTTTTAAACCGAAAAAGGGGCGTATTTAAGAATTACGATAGCAAAGAACGATTAAACAATTTAGCTTTATTATACATAAAACAGGAGAATTTGCAGACAAAAATTATTTTATCACAAAAATTACGGATGAATTTGCGAAAGATAAATCAACAGGCAAGTTCAAATAAAATCCAAAAAATAAACTTTACACAACTGCTTAAATGTAAGTTTTATAAATTCCTTTATCAAGTTTTGTTTAAGTTTAATTTTGTTAAAGCAATTTAGAGAAATCGTTCAGTGCTCCCCTCACGAAAAAAACTAAGTGTTTTAAGTACACTAAATTATGAAGGGAACTTTGGATCAGGGGCCTCGAAAATTTTACCCCCCACCCAGGGGCTTCCAATAAAACATGAGGCAAGAACATGAGGAGACCACGTGTCGAGCTTCGAGATTAAACCTAGGCGTTTCAAATGATCACGCAGTAGCGTATTTAGGTTTCCATTTCGGAGGGTAGCGGTCCGGTATTTTAAACCTTATATTTACTAGAGTTAATTTAAATTTTTCAAAATAGCAGATTTTAATAACCTTTACGGGGGGGAGGGCGGTCCCTCTCCCTTAAATACACCCCTGATCATGACCGGTTGAGTTCGATAACTTTAAATTCCTAAGAGATTCCGATGGCAATTATTTCCCGGTTTGATCCACGCTTTCATTTGTCTTCAACTGCCTTCCAGAACATGGTGCAGCTTCAACATTAAAATTCTGTCAATCCCCCCCCCCCCCTTCCCCATAGCTGCGAACTTCCACTTCCCCCAACCCACCAGAACTTCGACAGTTTTAATACATTAAAATTCAAACTCGTAAAATACGTTAGTAATGTATAATCTAGTGAAAGATTCGTATAAGTTTGCAGCAATTGCTTTGTGACTAGCGTTCTGTCAATAGATCTCCATACACATCCGATAGTTTTTTCCCATGCTTACACATTTACCTTTGATATTAAAAAAATTAAAACATGGCGAAGATTCTGC
This sequence comes from Cheiracanthium punctorium, assembly GCA_038373885.1. NCBI lineage: Eukaryota > Metazoa > Arthropoda > Arachnida > Araneae > Cheiracanthiidae > Cheiracanthium > Cheiracanthium punctorium. The sequence continues at coordinate 782,317 of JAWZYV010013430.1, forward strand.
TTTTCACTTTCCATATTTGAAAAGGTACCAAATGCTGCGTAGTATCAGTCTAAATTTGACACGAGCAAACATTGCTTCAGCTGTCAAAATTTAGCATCATTATGCGGCTCAAGTGAGAAACCAGCTGGGTCATTCCACCTCAGATCAAACAGTGCAGTTCACCACACCAACTCTTATTTTTCTCAAATTTTATATAGATGATTTATAGGCTAAGTCATCAACAAATCTCAATTTTGAAGGTTCTACGATAATTAATTAAAAATTTGCATAATTAATTTCTCGGTAATAAAGATTTCTGCAAGATGCGCCAACTTTTTTCTCAATTCCTTAAATAACTCCTTACCTGTAAAAGTTACTGAAGTGAAGATTTGTTTCTAGGAGTAACTTTTTAAGCCGATTCCAAATATGTTATCGAATTTTGCGCGTCTTCTATAGTTTACGCATGAGCATAACATTTGCTAAAATACATAATGAATTTTTTTCGGCATGTCTGATCACAGACACATGTTTTAAATTTTTATATGTTGTTAAGATGAAATTATTTTGGGATGTAGGGTTATTCCATCTTGGCTTTCTGCTCAGGGGCAGAAGAAAAAAAAATTGTATGTACCTATGAGGATTTTCATATGCAGCATTTATACTGAAGATGAGAAAATTCAGAAGCGTTAGTCAAATTTATTATGTCTTAAATTGATGTCAGAAGTTTAACTACTACTTCAGGCATTTGCAAAAACTAGAAAATATATCAAAGTGCTTGCATCAGAAAACGTAAAACAAATAACAAAAACTGCATGTAAAACAATGTTATATTAAAAAGAATTCCAAGTTAAAATTTAGAATTATTTTTATTTAACACTGTTGTTTTTGGAAGTCGTCCATCAGCCAATAAATCTTTGGAATTCTGTATAATATTTAAAACTCAAAAAAAAGAACAGTGTTTAATAAAGCATATATGTATATATTTAGGTCTACCGGAAAGTTCTATCCGTTTTCCGTATGTCAATATTTTGCCTAGCCAAAACTACTGAAGCTAATAACACTAAATTTATCACGAGTGGGATTTTATAGCGTAGGTGCTAGATTAGAGAGCATTTTCCAAAATTCGTAATTTATGGAGGATAAAGGTCCAAAATGTTTTTGCACAATCTGTGGGATCTCAAAAAAGAAGAGATATCAATAAAACTCTTGCCGTAAAATACACAACACTCAAGAATGCCTAAAAATAGATTTCGGAACATTTCGAATATAATCCTAGGAGGGTAGACGTAAAGTTTGCCGTGAATAACTGGTTACATGACATTTATTCTGCAATACATCACCAAATGTGCAATTTGACAATGTGCCTGACATTACTATGCTACTTATTGTAACAATAAAAATTTAATACAGTAAAACCCATTTCAAATTGCTGTATCCATCCACAAAACTAGCCAAAGCACAATTTTGTTCGCATTCTGTTAAAGGTAAATAAGTACTGTAACTTATAGGAATTAAATTCTTTCAATAAACTTTTTTACTTCTATTGACTTTAATGTCATACAGAATTCCAAAGATTTATTGGCTGATGGATGACTGCGAAAAACAATAGGGTTAAATTAAAAAATTAAAAATTTTAACTTTAGAATTCTTCGATAGTTAACACTGTGTGTGACATGCATTCTTTGTTGTTTTACGTTTTCCGATCAAGCACTTGCATGTATTTTCTAGTTTATGCAAATGCCAGGAGTAGTAGTTAAATTTATGATATCAATTTAAAAGACAATAAATTTGACTAAAGCTTCTGAATTTTCTCATCTTCAGTATAAATGTTGCATATGAAAATCCTCATATATAGGTACATACATACTATTGAGCAGAAAGCCAAGATGAAATTATTTTGGGATGTAGGATTATTCCATATTAACATAAAAATTTAAAACAGGTGCCTGATCAGACATGCCGAAAAAAATTCATGATGTTTTTAGCAAATGCGATGCTCATACGTAAACTATAGAAGATGCGCAAATTTTGATAACATTTTTGGAATCGGCGTAAAAAGTTACTCCTAGAAACAAATCTTCACTTCAGTAACTTTTACAGGTAAGGAGTTATTTAAGGAATTGAGAAAAAAGTTGGCGCATCTTGCAGAAAACTTAAAAATTTGCATAATTAATTTCTCGGTAATTAACTTTCGTAGAAACTTAGAAATTGAGATGTGATATCTTGGCCCATAAATCCTCTATATAAAATTTGAGGAAAAATCTAAGTTGGTGTGGTGAACTTTCTCCAGTTTTGTGTTTGATTTGACGTGGAATGACCCAGCTGTGAAGGGAAAAGGGTTCTGTTGGGAAGAACGAAATTAATTTCCGAAAACCCCAATACATTAAATGTACCGTTCACATATGGAAAATCATTAAAATTTAACTCCTTTTAGAGCGAAAAGAATGCTCGTGCAATATTGTCCATAAAATTAAGACTTCTTGATCCAATTTGACAAAAATATGGATTTTTAAAAATATCGGATCTTATATAAAAAAGATCTTTCCTGCATCAATACTATTCATTTTCAAATCAAGAAACTTCAAAAATACAGAATTGCTAATTTATTGTACAAAAGATTACAAGTCTGGCAATATCTGGTAACACATATCAAGACTTAACAATTTTGTTCAATGTTTAGCTTTCCCACTATAACATTCTATGACTGATGACATTCGGTATATGGACAACTTTACCTTCAAAATGCGTGGTAAGCGACCATCGATAACAGTCGTGATAAAAAGAATTCACAGCTTTTTTTGAAAGTTCAAAGTTCTTTGCAGAAATTTCGATGCTTTGGCCACATCCTTGAATTTCATGCTGTCAGCGCGACAACGCACTGCGATGAGTTTTCCGATCTTCACGTTGTTTAAAAGATTTGCCGATGCACTCGCAGAAGCGGATATCTTGTTGGGGGTCACGAGCTCCGGGTAGTCTTCATCTTGTGAAAAATTTTCCTTTCAAACCGTCCTTCCAACGATCGGGCAGGCTCCCACTGGTTCGATTCAACGCCGATCAAAGACAACTTATCAGATTCACTGAACGTATAAGTATCCTACGTCTGGTTGAAGTTGAGCATTTTAACCTAAAACAAAAAGAGTTTTATTAAACAATTGCGTGATATACACCAGATAAATGATTTTTCAGTTTAAGTGAAAGAATTAACTATTTTTAATCGCTATTAGAAATTTAAAACTAAAACTTAAGACAAGTGCAGCGAAATGGTTCAGTAGTTTGGAATTCTTCACTCTTAGTTTCTATACGTATTTCAACATATTGAACAACGAATGCGCAAGGAACAGGGTTTCGGTTAACGCCCTAGATTTTAATTTTAGCCATTTCAATGGGGATTGTTATTTTAAGACATTTTTATCTTGAAAAGGCTGAAAAACAAACTGATGAACACAGCTTTTAAAAAACACAAAGTTTTCCTTTTAACCTTCAAACTAATGAACCCACATGGGAATTCAAGATTACGATTTAGAGATTGTTTTATCCGTAGAAATATTTATGCTGAACCGATATTAAATTTTGCTTCTCATAGCAGCAGTTTAAGAGCTTTGTTTTCCCATTCATTCTTACTGCTCAAAATCGGCAGGGCCTCGGGTCAGACCAAGTTTCTTCCCGTGAAACTGAACTGAATAAATTCCATTATGGAGAAAAAAGCTGTATTAAAAACATTACTTATGTATACCTTTGCATGATAATGTTGCAGGAGTAAGCCTTGACAATAGAAGAGCTCCGATCCAGACAAAAAAATGTTAGTAAAGTGAAATTAAAAAAAAAAGTTTGCTGCTTAGAGATATAAATGCTGACGCTGTCCGAAGTTTCAGGCAACGCCAGCAGGTACGTCTCTCCCACCAGCTGAGGAATCTAAAAAGAAATGATAGGAAAGCAAGAAAGTCTGGATCATCCTCTCCTTTGTCATAAAACTACTGTAACATTAGTACATTCCAATTAATTACGACACTCAAAAGCTAATATATTCATTGGAATTCTTAAAATTTTAGATTTATTCAATTCTGGACTTATTTCAAAAACTAAAGTTTTATCCGACTTAACTCCCAACAAATTTCGCGCGAGAAAGCTTTACTTTAAGATTCGGCATTATGAACAGTAACCGACGACTTCCAGCACAAAGGGAGTCCAAAATATTACGACGCACGAATTTTTACAGGCTTCAATTTATTATGAGAGCTATAAATTGTTTACACCGAAAACGTCGAAAGAGCGCGAACAGGCAAACTTCCCACAATTGCAGATACGAATTGTTAAACTAGCAAGTTCTCATGATTTTAATGCATTTTATTCTATTAAAGAATTCGCCGAAATACACTTAGTGAGATTTCTCCTAAGTATGTTAAACGCAACTTGTGTTTCCTAAAGCTTTATAAGCTCTGTAGTTTAATAAACTAATTTAGTGTTCCAAATAGCTACGACTATTTTTCCACTAGACAAGAATTCCTCCTGTAAAGAATAAAAGATTAGAGATCTTAACTCTAATGGCTTTCGAAGACCAGTTCAATTTAATATTTTCATCTTCAATTAGAATTTTACTGCTTATAACTGAAATCTCTGGACTCAATATTAAGTCACCATACCAGTAGCACATCCAGAAATTTTTTGGAGAGGAGCCAATAAGCTTATTCCACCCAATTAGAATGCAAATCAAAATTTTAGTCCAAACCGATATGTATGCTTTTGGGAGGGGCTAAGTTATAAAACACAATTTTAGCCATTTAAAGTTTATAATAAAGCAGAATGCTACCCTTTAGCAATCTCTTTTGGGGAGTTGAAGCCCCCTAAGCCCCTCCCTGGATCCGCTACTGCTCATCACCATTGCTTACAGACCTGTATCGTTGCTATACCATTTCGCTGTGTAACAGATCGAAAGGATTCAACAAAAAGGAATACCAAACTGGAAACTAAATTTATTCAGATTTGCGGACATGCATTTTCACCAATATAGTTCAAAGAAAGTTATTCCAGAAACTGATATTTAGGTTTTCAAAACTATAGAATCTACCCCATCTGTTTTAATTGTATCGTTAACTTCCTTTTAATTTTGTATTAGTATAAATAAAATTGCCCTGAGATGTTAATTCATTTTGATTTTAAATTTAAAATCCAAACTAACTTTAAATTGATTTAAAAATTTACTTAATTTAAAATTTGCCATGAAATTTTAAAATTTCAGGCGTTAAAACTCGCCTGAAATATGTATAGATCTTAATTAGAACTTTGCTCTAGTTGTTAAAGTGCTTTGTCAAAGCGCCATAACTTTGAAATTCACTTAAAAACCTATTCGGCAGTATAAAATGTTTTGCTTTAGTAGCACAGCTGTAGTAACAAAAACATCAAGCAATTGATTGTGGGAGTCGAAACTATACTTACGGTCCAAAGACTACTACCGACATTGTTAAATATACCATACATACCGCAATTTGATTACATCACCCGGGATAAATCTGTCCTTTCCATGCTGGAGCTTAACACTGCGAACGGGGACCCCTCCAGTTGTGGCCCTGGATGCCTATTCATTCCGTTTTCATAAGCTATATTAAATGATCAAAAAAGAGGTGAATGCAATAACTTGGGTTAATACTAGTTTACGGATTTAACTTCATTCAAATTCAAGTTTTACTATGCAAAATTAAGAAAATAGATTAAAATTAAAAATTCGTCGTGCATAGCAAGCAGGAAGTTCTCCAAACTTCCGAAATTCAAAACTTCAAAGTAAAATTGACGTTTTCACTTGTAAGTACAGATTTAAAGAACATCCGATTATTCAAGTGTATTGGCTTGAAGGTGCATCTCCAAGTTAAACTTCTGGATCCGCTTCCAACTACTCATGTCTTCAACATGTCACCTTGACGACCCTATGCAGCTTATCCTGAAAACACACTTTCATGAGAAAATTAAGAGTGCAAATCAAGAAGCTGAACATACAATTAACTTGGGAACATTGTATAACTTGGGTATACAATACAAGTACTTGGGAAAAATATTTAGACTGAAAATTGACTGTTTTATTTCATTCAATCTCTTTCCCGAGGGTACAATGTCACCTACCATAATTCAGGAGAAACATACTAGTCCTTACATATTAGTTATTTAAATTACAAATCTGTTTAGGTCCCTTTAAGGAATGTTTTTAAGAGAATATGGATAAGAAAGTGAAGCACTGAATTTCAAGCATTCTGAAAATGTCAATACTAATATGTGCATTAATACGACCCACTTTATCTCATTCAGCTAAATTCATTTTTCGGATCCAAATTACAGTTTTGGTAAAGTCTACGTAAGAATGCCATAAATTTGCATCGATAGGTTCTGAATCTAAATATTTTTTAATTAAAAAAATGAATAACTTATTAGGGGGCAGGGAGGGGGTGCTTTTGTGAAAAGGTTTGCCATTAGGGTACCCTAAATAAATCATACACACATTCGAAACGGCATCGATATACCATTTTCACCCTCCCCCCCCCCGCCGCCGCTTTACTGCGTTTAAAGTATGGAAGTGAAATTGTTTTCGAGAAACCATACAATTTAACACTTTAGCGTTACCCGTTAAGTTTCTAGCGCGGAACTGAAAACCATCGCTTCATTTTTTAAAACCAAATTTTCGGTTCCCATTCTTAGCTTTAACTTTGATTAAAATACCTTTTATTAATCTTAATGACATTTTCGTTAAAACTATTACATCGTTAGACAGTCCAGAGTACAGAGTCCCAGGACGCATTTTCATCAATATAGTTCAAAGAAAGTTATTCCAGAAACTGATATTTAGGTTTTGACAACAATAGAATCTACCCTATCTGTTTAAGTTTTATTGTTAACTTCCTTTTAATTTTGTATTAGTATAAATAACATTGCCCTGCGATTTTAATTCATTTTGATTTTAAATTTAAAATCCAAACTAATTTTAAATTGATTTTAAAAATTTACTTAATTTAAAATTTGCCATGAAATCTTAAAATTTCAGGCGTTAAAACTCGCTTGCAATTTTAACGCCTGAAATATGTATCGATCTTAATTAGAACTTCGCTCTAGTTGTTAAAGTACTTTGTCAAAGTGCCATAATCGCCATAACTGAAGTTCACTTTAAGACCTATTCGGCAGTATAAAATGTTTTGCTTTAGTAGCACAGCTGTAGTTATAAAAACATCAAACAATTGATTGTGGGAGTCTAAACTATACTTACGGTCCAAAGACTACTACCGACATTGTTAAATATGCCATACATACCGCAATTTGATTACATCACCCGGGACAAATCTTTCCTTTCCATTCTGGAGCTTAACTCTGCGAACTGGGACCCCTCCAGTTGTGGTCCTGGATGCCTATTCATTTCGTTTTAATAAGCTATATTAAATGATCAAAAAAGAGGTGAATGCAATAACTTGGGTCAATACTAATTTACGGATTTAACTTCATTCAAATTCAAGTTTTACTATGCATTATTAAGAAAATGGATTAAAATTAAAAATTCGTCGTGCATAGCAAGCAGGAAGTTCTCCAAACTTCCGAAATTCAAAACTTCAAAGTAAAATTGACGTTTTCACTTGTAAGTACAGATTTAAAGAACATCCGATTATTCAAGTGTATTGGCTTGAAGGTGCATCTCCAAGTTAAACTTCTGGATCCGCTTCCAACTACTCATGTCTTCAACATATCACCTTGACGACCCTATGCAGCTTATCCTGAAAAACACACTTTCATGAGAAAATTAAGAGTGCAAATCAAGAAGCTGAACATACAATTAATACTTGGGAAAAATATTTAGACTGAAAATTGACCATTTTATTTCATTCAATCTCATCCATGAGGGTACAATGTCACCTACCATAATTCAGGAGAAACATACTAGTCCTTACATATTAGTTATTTAAATTACAAATCTGTTTAGGTCCCTTTAAGGAATATTTTTAAGAGAATATGGATAAGAAAGTGAAGCACTAAACTAAATTCTGAAAATGTCAATACTAATATGTGCATTAATACGACTCACTTTATCTCATTCAGTGAAATGCATTTTTCGGATCCAAATTACAGTTTTGGTAAAGTCTACATAAGAATGCCGTAAATTTGCATCGATAGTTTCTGAAACTATCTAAATATTTTTTACTCAAAAAAGGGAATAACTTATTAGGGGGCAGGAATGTATTCCAAACATCAGTACACCAATAATGTTCAAAACGAGGAAACACTGCAAAGTCGGCCTCAACTGCAGATTTCTTATTCATAAGGAAATTAAAATTAGTCTACGAAAATATTCATACGAACATTGAGTTGACGTTCAATTCGCGCTTTCAATGGAATCTTATCGGAAGTTTTAAAATTGAAGGCAAGATTAAGACTAGCGTTTTGATTGTGACGTTGTACACCAGCAATAGTGTGCTAATATTAAGTTAGTGTGCCAATTATCGTTTGTTAAATTGACAGTTGAGCGACAAGTTTAGAGGTAGATTTCAATATTAATAAACACAGATTGACAACATTGATATACAGCTCAATTAAAAAATTTGCGATTGTGTTCACTTTCAAAGCAAAAACAACCATTTGCTTAGTTACTTAAAGCATAAACTAATATTTTAATTAAAAAGTTTTAACACTAGTTAAAAATTAGCCGCATTAACTGCTAGATTTTTCTAGATGAAATATTAAAGCATGGATTTAGCACAAATCGATTTTTATAGGGCCCAATGCGAATTCCACACTTTGAGAATATTTCATCTTTTGTCAAGCTTTGCATTTACATAATTTGAGCTATTTAAGAAATCGCGTATTAGTAATGTTGATCTAGAAAATTATCGCATGAATCCAGAATTTTCACACATTGACGACCAAGAGATCAGCTTGTCCAATCAACTGCCAAACAAATTAATGTCCTCTTCATGTATTCAACATTTTTAGATTATACCGGGGAACATTTCACGATTTAATTAAGAAGGAAATTTATACCTTCGATTTTTCAGACTAGAAGTATTGTAAAAAACACCAACACACTATGGAATAAATGTTTTTACGTTATATTACATTACTTGAACTAATTCTGCACGAGAAATTTCTGTGAATTAACATTCATTTTTCTAGTTTCGACTTCGGAAACAATTGTATGAACTGCACCCTCTAATTTATAGAAGGTTGTGTAATCAAATGCAAATATTTTATAGCTTTACAGCAAAGTTTAAACTCCAATCGATAGTGGTTATCAGATCGTACAAGGCTTGACATTTATGCCCGTTAAATTTATCAGATGTTCCAATTATTAACTGCTGTTGCACGCGTTATTTTTATCCATTATATATCATTTAACAATCTGCATTATTATACTGGAGGAAAAAAATTGCCTTTGTAATAAATTACAATGCTATCCAATATTTGAAGTTTATAGATGGTATAAAAGCTAAAGTTAAACCTACGAATTCTTTTTTAAAACTAACACTTTTTAAAATTCGTTGTAACAATTTAAAAAGATCAGTTTATTTTAAAACCTATTTTGTTTGAGTGTTGCTTGTTCAATTACATTATTCAAAGTTTATTTTGAGCTCAAGGAACTATGTTGAAGTACTTTAAGGGACTGAGTTACCAGCGATCCTATTATCACCTTTCCCCCCATATCTTTATTTTAAAATACCGCCCGCTTTACTGCGCTGAAGTTATCGAATTAAAAATTGTTTTCGAAGAAGATACACTTAAGCGTCAGTTATGGAAGTTTCTAGCGCGCGAAACTGAAAACCATCTCTCAATTTTTAAACCAAATTTTCGGTTACAGTTCTGACAGTAGTTTTAACTTTCAATAAATTATCTTTCATTAATCTTTTAACATTTCTTTAGAACTATTACATCTTTAAACATTAAGGAATCCACATTAGTTTCACTGGATTTAAATATTTAAGCTTGCTTTGGTGCCTGATCGACTACATTAATTATTGATCGACTACATTAATTGATTAACTACAGTAATTTTTTTCAGGCATATTTTGCTGCCACCATTAAATTCTAGATTGCTCACCGACATGAACCCCTTCCTTGTATGTAGTATTATGAACATTATAGTGAAGCTTACCACTTACGCAATAAATTATATACTTACGTAGATGAGATGAGGACTTCAGCCAAGAAATACTATAAAAATAAAATACTTCATTAAGTAAGCATTTCTGAGAGATGGAACAAACCAAGAGCAGGCAGTGACGTAGTGAGGAGGTGCAAGGAGGTCTATCATTCCCCGGGCGCCGCTCGCAGAGGGGCGCTAAATCGTCCTTAATTCAAAGAATTTAACAAATAGGAGGACAGGGCGCCAAAGAGGTCGCGTACCTCGGGCGCCAGTCTAGCTCGCTACGCCACTGAGAACTGGAAGACAATGAAATGGGGACTTTAGTCTGAATATCTAATTGCGGGCACTTGCCATTTATAGGCAGCGGCCGTTATTAAGGCTGGAGTTTTTGGTCTATTATGGAGGCACCCAATAAGTTGAGCAACGTTGCCCACTATGAAGTGACTAAATGACATCCAAGCCCGTGCTGGGAATCCGACCCGCGGTGTGGTAATGGCTCTAACCACAAGACAACTCGGGAGGCTAACTAGCCAAGTCTTCCAATAAATGACTTGTGTTTTTGAAATTTTACTTTTAAAGCTTTCCGACAGAGATCAAATGCAAATACTTCACAGTATTTAAGTTTGCATTTCAGCCCAGCGAGCCAGTTCGGACAAATTAATGTTTTCGCGCGTAATATCAGTTGTTCCAATTATATTTATTAGAATTTTATCTTCATGGATCCATCGTTAGTAACTTCCTATAGGTGGAAAGAATAGTTCAAAAATCAAGATAAGGAACCAAAATTTCGCAATTTACAGTTAACCAAGCACTTTACATATTTGCCAGTTGCTCCTGAAAAGAAAAAAAATTATTAAATACTTTGTTTTCCATACGATTACTACATCTGACTACTTTAAAAGTTTCTAGCCCGCAAAACGTCACGATTCATCTTGTAAGTATGAAAGTCTGAGGGTATTACATTTACAAGTATAATTCAACAGTTTGACATTCAAAATGTAAAAGAATGTTAATGAAATTAAGTTTATCGGGCCGAATACAAAATTAGTTATAGCTTTGTATACTATTTCAGTGAAACGCTTTAGTTTTAAAATTATATAAAGGTTTTATTACGTTGAATTGTGGAGCAGAAATTTTCAAAAAATTAAATTTAACTCTTTCCGTATTTCAGCAGAACTGCTTCTGAAGTTTCTAGCATACTAAGTTCATTAAATCTCGCATTCAAATTTTAAAACATAAACTAAGGGTTTGATTTTTAAACTATTTTAAGATATGAATTTGATTTTAGACCGATTTTATTTCACTTTCAACTAGTTTTCAGAACAGACTTTATGCATTTATTTGTAAAATATTTTCAAAAATTTGAGTAAAACCTTTCATTTTCCCCCTCCTCGTACGTTTTCACCAATTTCAATTTAAAGAGTGCTTTTGTGAAAGGGGGGTTATCTTAAATAAGTCATAGAAACATTCGAAAACAGCATCAATAAACAATATTCACCTCCCCCAGCCGCTTTACTGCTTTGAAATTATTCAAGTTAAAATTGTTTTAGAAAAACATACAACTTCAGACATAAGCGTCAGCTTTTGAAGTTTCTAGCGCGGAACTGAAAACCATCACATTCACTTTTTTAAACCAACTTTCCGATTCCCATTCTTAGAATAGTTTAAACTTCGAGTAAAATACCTTTCATTAATCCTTTGATATATAATATTTCGTTAAAATTTTCATCTTAAAACATTTTGGAAAAAGCGTCAGTAACAGCATTAGTTTCACTGGATTAAATATTTAAGAATGCTTTGGTGCCCGATCGGATTAACTGCAGTAAGTTTTTTCAGGTAAATTTTGCTGCCAGAGTAATATTAAAGATTACACAATGACATAAATAAACCACTTTTTCCTACATGCGTTATGAAAATTACAGTGAAGCTTACCACGTACGTAATAAGTAAAGTTATATACTTACGTAGATAAGACAGGAAGACTTCAGCCAAGAAATACTATAAAATATAAAAAATACTTCATTAAGTTTTGCGAGTGATAGAACAGACCAAGAGCGGGCAGTGACGTAGCGAGAGGGTGCAAGTTGGGGGGTCTATCATGACTAGGGTTCCGCTCACGGAGGGGCGCTAAATCGTCCCCAAGACAGAAAATTTTGCAAATAGGAGGCAAGGGCGCCAAAGTAGTCTCCTACCCCGGGCGCCAGTTTAGCTCGCTACGCCACCGAGAGTTGCATACAATGAAATAGGGACTTTCAAATGGTCTCAATCTCTAAGGGCTGGCAACTGCCGTTACCAAGACCGGAGTTTCGGGTGTATAGCAACGCTATCGGCACCCCACAGGTTGAGCAACGTTGCCTCCTATGAAGTGACTGACCCGTGGTGTGGTAGAATGGCTCTAACCGCGACAATACTCTGGCGGCTGACTTGCCAAGCCTTCCAATAAATAGTCTTTTCTTTTGAAATTTTAGTTAAAAGAAATTGACAGAGTTAAAATGCGCCGAAAGACGTTTCATCTATACGTTTAAGATTTTTGTGGGGGTATTACTTTTTCCAAGTTAAAATCATTTCAGTTAATATTAAAAATTTAACGAATGTTAACGAAATGAAGTTTATCGGGCCAAACACAAAATTAGTTACAGCTTTGCGTTTGTTTCACTGAAACACTTCAGTTTTAAAATTATAATGTCTTATTTTTTTTTTTAAATTATCGATCTGAAATTTAAAAGATAAATTTAACTCCTTCCGAATTATAGCTGAACTGCTTCTGAAGTTTTCTGCATACCAAGTTAAATTTAAAAATCAAAAATTTTAAAAATTATGCAAGGAATTGTATTTACAACAATTCAAAAGTTAAATTAATGAATTTGATTTTAGATTTTATTTCACTTTGTTATTTTCAAGTGACTTAATGCATTTACAAGTAAACTATTTTCAAAAATTTGGGTAAAATCTCGTTTCCATCAATTTCGGTTTACAGGGTGCTTTTGTGAAAAGGTTTGCCATTAGGTTATCCTAAATAAATCGTACACACATTCGAAACAACATCGATATACCATTTTCATCCCCCCCCCCCGCCGCCGCTTTACTGCGTTTAAAGTATGGAAGTGAAATTTTTTTCCAGAAACCATACAATTTAACACTTTAGCGTTACCCGTTAAGTTTCTAGTGCGGAACTGAAAACCATCGCTTCATTTTTTAAAACCAGATTTTCGGTTCCCATTCTTAGCTTTAACTTTGCTTAAAATACCTTTTATTAATCTTAATATGACATTTTCGTTAAAACTTTCATCGTTAGACAGTCCAGAGTACCAGAGTCCCAGGACCAGGATGCATTTTCACCAATATAGTTCAAAGAAAGTTATTCCAGAAACCGATATTTAGGTTTTGACAACCATAGAATCTACCCTATCTGTTTTAATTTTATCGTTGACTTCCTTTTAATTTTATATTAGTATAAATAACATTGCCCTGCAATTTTAATTCATTTTGATTTTAAATTTAAAATCCAAACTAATTTTAAATTTATTTTAAAAATTTACTTAATTTAAAATTTGCCATGAAATCTTAAAATTTCACGCTTTAAAACTCGCTTGCAATTTTAACGCCTGAAATATGTATCGATCTTAATTAGAATTTCGCTCTAGTTGTTAAAGTACTTTGTCATAACTGTAAGCGCCATAACTGAAGTTCACTTTAAGACCTATTCGGCAGTATAAAATGTTTTGCTTTAGTAGCACAGCTGTAGTTATAAAAACATCAAACAATTGATTGTGGGAGTCGATACTATACTTACGGTCCAAAGACTACAACCGACATTGTTAGATATACCATACATACCCCAATTTGATTACATCACCTGGGATAAATCTGTCCTTTCCATGCTGGAGCTTAACACTGCGAACTTGGACCCCTCCAGTTGTGGCCCTGGATACCTATTCATTCCGTTTTCATAAGCTATATTAAATAATCAAAAAAGAGGTGAATGCAATAACTTAGGTTAATACTAGTTTATGGATTTAACTTCATTCAAATTCAGGGTTTACTATGCAAAATTAAGAAAATGGATTTAAAATTTCTTCGTGCGTAGTAAGCAGGAAGTTCTCCAAACTTCTGAAATTCAAAACTTCAAAGTAAAATTGACTTTCACTTATAAGTACCGATTTAAAGAACATTCTATTATTCAAGAGTATTGGCTTGAATGTGCATCTCCAAGTTAAACTTCTGGATCCGCTTCCAACTAATCATGTATTCAACATGTCATCTTAATGACCCTATGCAGCTTATCCTGAAAAATACACTTAAGAGAAAATTAAGAGTACAATCAAGAAGCTGAACATCAAATTAATACTTAGAAAAATATTTAGACTGAAAATTGACCATTTTATTTCATTCAATCTCATCCCCGAGGGTACAATGTCACCTACCATAATTCAGGAGCCACATACTAGTCCTTACATATAAGTTATTTAAATTACAAATCTGTTTAGGTCCCTTTAAGGAATATTTTTAAGAGAATATGGAAAAGAAAGTGAATCACTAAACTAAATTCGGAAAATGTCAATACTAATATGTGCATTAATACGACCCACTTTATCTCATTCAGTTAAATGCATTTTTCGGATCCAAATTACAGTTTGGGTAAAGTCTACATAAGAATGCCATAAATTTGCATCGATAGGTTCTGAAACTATCTAAATCTTTTTTACTCAAAAAAATGAATACCTTATTAGGGGGCAGGAATGTATTCCAAAACATCAGTACACCAATAATGTTCAAAACGAGGAAACACTGCAAAGCCGGCCTCAACTGCAGATTTCTTATTCATAAGGAAATTAAAATTAGTCTACGAAGATATTCATACGAACATTAAGTTGACGTTCAATTCTCGCTTTCAATGGAATCTTATCGGAAGTTTTAAAATTGAAGGCAAGATTAAGACTAGCGTTTTGATTGTGACGTTGTACACCAGCAATAGTGTGCCAATATTAAGTTAGTGTCCCAATTATCGTTTGTTAAATTGACAGTTGAGCGACAAGTTTAGAGGTAATTTCAATATTAATAAACAGATTGACAACATTGATATACAGCTCAATTAAAATTTGCGATTGTGTTCACTTTGAAAGCAAAAACAACCATTTGCTTAGTTACTTATAGCATAAACTAATAAGAGTTTTAATAAAAAAGTTTTAACACTAGTTAAAAATTAGCCGCATTAACTGCTAGATTTTTCTAGATGAAATATCAAAGCATGGATTTAGCACAAATCGATTTTTATAGGGCCCAATGCGAATTCCACACTTTGAGAATATTTCATCTTCAGTCAACATTGCTTTTACAGAATTTGAGCTATTTAAGAAATCTCGTATTAGTAATGTTGATCTAAAAATTTATCGCATGAATCCAGAATTTTCAAACATTGACGACCAACAGATCAGCTTGTCCAATCCACTGCCAAACAAATTAATGTCCTCTTCATGTAATTAACTTTTTTTTAGATTATTATACCGGGGAACATAGCATCATTTAATTAAGAAAAATTTATTTATACCTTTGATTTTTCAGACTAGGAGTATTGTAAAAAACACCAATACACTATGGAATAAATGTTTTTCCGTTATATTACATTACTTGTACTAATTCTGCACGAGAAATTTCTGTGAATTAACATTCATTTTTCTAGTTTCGACTTCGGAAACAATTGTATGAACTGCACCCTGTAATATATATAAGGTTGTGTAATCAAATGCAACTATTTTATAGCTTTACAGCAAAGTTTAAACTCCAATCGATAGTGGTTATCAGATCGTACAAGGCTTGACATTTATGCCCGTTAAATTTATCAGATGTTCCAATTATTAACTGCTGTCGCACGCGTTATTTATATCCATTATAATCATTTAACAATCTGCATTACTATACTGGAAGAAGAAAATTGCATTGGTAATGAAATGCAATGCTATCCAATATTTGAAGTTTATAGATGCTATAAAAGCTATAGTTAAACCTACGAATTCTTTTTTAAAAAATTTTAAATTCGTTGTAATAATTTAAAAAGATCAGTTTATTTTAAAACATCTATTTTGCTTGAGTGTTGCTGGTTCAATTAGATTACTATAAGTTTATTTTGAGCTCAAGGAACTATGTCGAAGCAATTTAAGGGACTAAGAATTTCCAGCGATCCTTTTATCACCATTTCCCCCATATCTTTATTTTAAAATACCACCCGCTTTACTGCGATGAAATTATCGAAATAAAAATTGTTTTCGACGAAATTCTACAACACTTAAGCGTCAGTTATTATGGAAGTTTCTAGCGCGCGAAACTGAAAACCATCTCTCAAATTTTAAACCAAAATTTTCGGTTACAGTTCCTACAGTAGTTTTAACTTTCATTAAAATATCTTTCATTAATCCTTTATTATAACATTTCTTTAAAACTATTACATTTTTGAACATTTTGGAAGCTACGTTAGTTTCACTGGATTTAAATATTTAAGCATGCTTTGGTGCCTGATCGAATTAACTACAGTAACATTTTTCAGGCATATTTTGCTGCCACCGTTAAATTCTAGATTGCACACCGACATTAACCACTCTTGCATGTATTATGAACATTATAGTGAAGCTTGCCACTTACGCAATAAATTATATACTTACGTAGATGAGATGAAGACTTCAGCGAAGAAATACTATAAAAATAAAATACTTCATTAAGTCAGCATTTGTGAGAGATAGAACAAACCAAGAGCAGGCAGTGACGTAGTGAGGAGGTGCAAGGAGGTCTTATTCCCCGGGCGCCGCTAAATCGTCCTTAATTCAAAGAATTTAACAAATAGGAGGAAAGGGCGCCAAAGTGGTCGCGTATCCCGGGCGGTTACTTCCCACACATCGGCACGCCAAGAGATCGCCAACAATTTCACCCCCTTTTCAAGAAGGGTAAGTCAGTGACCCTGCAGATCTAGACTCACGGAAAATAACACGAGGATGGTCCCCGCTCTAAAGAGGGGATGGCAAAAGCGGGAAGATAGCAACCCATAAATTACTCCAGCCAGTGTCACTGTGAAATCTGTGTGTGGTACATGCAACGCTTTGAAGTACAGTATTTTCCAATGAATTTCATGTATTGATATCGGAGATGTCTAGCAAGGGTATAATAAGAGTTCCTTTATCAGCAGCAATAATTAAAACTTGGCTTTAGAAAAATATTTTAAAACTTACAATCGCTTGTTTTGAAAAAAAAAAAAAAATTAAATATTTTATTCTTTTTTTTCACGATTTTAAAATTCGCTAATTTTAATTTAAAATGCGTGCGCTCACTGTCTCAGGAAGGAAGGAAAAAAAGAAAAGAAGGGAAATTTGAAGGAAGAAAATTGCGTTAACTATTTACATATATTTACGTCAAAATTTGCTTATTCGTTTTAGTTGTGGACGCAGGATCTTATTTTAGGCTGGGTAACGGAGCACGTGACATGGCGTTTCCATTTTATAGTTGTCCTAGAAACTGCACAGATAGTATCAAAACACGAACTAAAATAATCTTTCACACATTATGAAGGTTTAATTTCTACCTGAAAATCAAAGTAAATTATCTGAATATTTTAATTGAATCCAACAAATTATTCGAAGAGTTTAGTTTCATAAATTGACATTTATTTTCTTATTTTATAAAGATAGTTGCAAGTTATGCATAAATTTAATAATATCTGATGCTGATAACTAATAAGTAGTTCGACAAAATTCTGTAAAGTTTTAGACATTCTAAAATTTAAACTTTTGGTCAGAGAAAAGAGAAAATCAGATTTTTTTTTTTCGGAAACATATATTGTAATTTATTGTGTTCTCTTGAGTATTCATAGAGCCTGAAATATTTGACCCATTAACCGTATATAGAACATTGTAAAACTAAAATAAAAAATAAAAATACCTGTAAATTTTTTAAAGCATTTTCTTAAATTCATGTTAAATATTTTTAGCAATTCCCCTAAAGAACTCTTGAGCAATGTGACAGAGGCGTTTAAAAGTTTAATGTTAAGAAAATCTTCATGCACGGGTGATTTGTGAAACGTAAATTAATTTCATTTAAGTAATAATCCGCAATAATTTTTTTTCAGGGTTTCCCGCAAGTACCCTACAGAGGGTGTTCACACATTTTTGTAACGATTTTGCAAAGATATATATAGAAATAAATATAAGAATTTTATTTTCTAATGTGTTCAGTCTGATAGCACTTTCTCTGAACCATCATATTACATCTTGATTTCAAAGATGAAAGTCCTTTTCTTAAAACATCAAGGCTGATATTGTTCCACTCCTCCATCACAATCTTGTATTACTATAATCTTTTGTAGTAATATATGAATGCATCTTGTGTTTGCGTGATTATGGCAACGCTATACTAGGGCAGTCTGCCAAGGATGGGGGGGGGTGCCTAGGTAGGAGAACTTTCTAAGGGGTTCTAAAACGTATTCACGTTACATCTAGAAAAACCTACCAAAAATCCAGACTGTTAGATCGACAGCTGCTCGGTGGGACCCGATCCGGGACCTTCACTCTTCGGCCATCTACCATTTTCAGTGACATAACTATTGTGCGATACTAAGGCTATAAATGTATCTTAAAGTAGAAATATAATTCAACTCATCTTCGTTTAGAAATATATTTAATTTTATATTTCAATTCCATTCATTATCACTGAAAAATAACCTTCAATAAATACTTGTCACACATTTTTGCTTTCATGCCTTTTAAGATGCAATTTATTCCACGAAAAATTCATGTATATGTAAAAAAAAAGTTACTATTACATTTGTTTGTTCATCTTAAAATACACTGGAATAAAATAAAATAGAAGTTTCTGTAGAAAATTTTACTTAATTGAAGTTTTAGACGTATTTCGTATTTTGTGTGTATTAAGAAAATACATGTATTTTGTGTTTGAATAAATGTAATTTGTATTTTGCATCGAAAATACATTCTTTTATGTATTTTACCCAACTCTGCTTCTATAGCTGCTTTAAAGAGCATTGCAGAGCAAGCAGTAATTATTTTTATTTCCAACGGAGGGGAGTAGAATACTCCCCTCCGTTGCACTGGAGAGAGTATGAGGGAACGTCCTCTAAGTGAAACTGTACTCCCCCTCTCTTTACAGCGGGGCATGAGGGGGAGAAAAGCAATAAACTTTAGGTTTACCACTGCCGATCTGTGGGAAGATAGGATCCCGGGCGCCAGTCTAGCTCGCTACGCCACCGAGAACTGGAAGGCAATGAGTCTCAATATCTAATTGCGGGCACTTGCCATTTATAGGCAGCGGCCGTTATAAAGACTGGAGTTTCTAATCTATTATGGAGGCACCCAATAAGTTGAGCAACGTTGCCCCCGATGAAGTGACTAAATGACATCCAAGCCCGTGCTGGGAATCGGACAAGCGGTGTGGTAATGGCTCTAACCACAAAACTCTGAAGGCTAACTATTCTAGTCTTCCAATAAATGACTTGTGCTTTTGAAATTTTACTTTTAAAACTTTCCGACAGAGATCAAATGCACCGGATGATGTCTCAAAAGCAAATACTTCACAGTATTTAAGTTTGCATTTCAGCACAGCGAGCCAGTTGGGACAAATTAATGTTTTCGCGCGTAATATCAGTTGTTCCAATTATATTTATTAGAATTTTATCTTCATGGAGCCATCGTTAGTAGCTTTCCTATAGGTGGAAATAAGTTACAAAAATCAAGCTAAAAGGAACCCAAATTTCGCAATTTACAGTTAACCAAGCACTTTACATATTTGCCAGTTACTCTTGAAAAGAAAAAAATAATACTTTGTTTTCCATACGATTACCGCATCTGACTACTTTCAAAGTTTCTAACACGCAAAACGTCAAGATTCATCTATAAGTATGAAAGTTTGAGGGTATTACATTTACAAGTATAATTCAACAGTTTGACATTCAAAATGTAAAAGAATGTTAATGAAATTAAGTTTATCGGGCCGAATACAAAACTAGTTATAGCTTTGCATACTATTTCAGTGAAACGCTTTAGTTTTAAAATTATATAAAAGGTTTTAATACGTTGAATTGTGGAGCAGAACAATTTTCACCTCCCCCCCCCCCCGCTTTACTGCTTTGAAATTATCCAAGTTAAAATTGTTGTCGAAAAACATACAACTTCAGACTTAAGCGTCAGCTTTTGAAGTTTCTAGCGCGGAACTGAAAACCATCAGATTCACTTTTTTAAACCAACTTTCCGATTCCCATTCTTAGAATAGTTTAAACTTCCAGTAAAATACCTTTCATTAATATTTTGATATATAGCATTTCGTTAAAACTTTTATCTTTAAACATTTTGGAAAAAGCGTCAGTAACAGCATTAGTTTCACTGGATTAAATATTTAAGAATGGTTTGGTCCCCCATCGGATTAACTGCAGTAAGATTTTTCAGGCAAATTCTGCTGCCAGAGTAATATTAAAGATTACACAATGACATAAATAAACCACTTTTTCCTAGATGCGTTATTGAAATTACAGTGAAGCTTACCACGTACGTAATAAGTTATATACTTACGTAGATAAGACAGGAAGACTTCAGCCAAGAAATACTATAAAATAAAAAAATACTTCATTAAGACTTGTGAGTGATAGAACAGACCAAGAGCGGGCAGTGACTTAGTGAGAGGGTGCAAGGGGGGGTCTATCATGACCAGGGTTCCGCTCACAGAGGGGCGCTAAATCGTCCCCAAGACAGAAAATTTAGCAAATAGGAGGCAAGGGCGCCAAAGTGGTCTCCTACCCCGGGCGCCAGTTTAGCTCGCTACGCCACCGAGGGTTGCATACAATGAAATAGGGACTTGCAAATGGTCTCAATCTCTAAGGGCTGGCAACTGCCGTTACCAAGACCGGAGTTTCGGGTGTATAGCAACGCTATCGGCACCCAACAGGTTGAGCAACGTTGCCTCCTATGAAGCGACTGACCCGCGGTGTGGTAGAATGGCTCTAACCGCGAAACTACTCTGGCGGCTAACTTGCCAAGCCTTCCAATAAATAGTCTTTTCTTTTGAAGTTTTAGTTAAAAGAAATTGACAGATCTAAAATTCGCCGAAAGACGTCTCAAATCCAAATGTTTTACAGCATTTAGGTTTCCATTTCAATACAGCAATACGGATACTAACATTTACGCGCGTAATATAAGCTGGTCCAATTTTAGTTATTAGAATTTAATCTTGATAGAGCCATCGTTGGTAATCCGACTATAAGTGTAAAGAACCGTTTCAAAAATCAAGCTAAAGGAACACAAAATTTCTCAATTTACAGTTAACCAAGAACGCTACTTATTTGCCTAGTTACTCCGGAAAAACAAAATCGTAAATGCTTTGTTTTCAATACCATTGCCACACGTGATCACTACTTTCAAAGATTCTAGCACGCAAAACGCCACGATTCATCTATACGTTTAAGATTTTTGTGAGGGCATTACTTTTTACAAGTTAAAATCATTTCAGTTAATATTAAAAATTTAACGAATATTAACGAAATGAAGTTTATCGGGCCAAACGCAACGAGTCTCAATATCTAATTGCGGGCACTTGCCATTTATAGGCAGCGGCCGTTATTAAGACTGGAGTTTCTGGTCTATTATGGAGGCACCCAATAAGTTGAGCAACGTTGCCCCCTATGAAGTGACTAAATACATCCAAGCCCGTGCTGGGAATCCGACCCGCGGTGTGGTAATGGCTCTAACCACAAGACAACTCGAGAGGCTAACTAGCCAAGTCTTCCAATAAATGACTTGTGCTTTTGAAATTTTACTTTTAAAACTTTCCGACAGAGCTCAAATGCACAGGAAGATTTCTCAAAATCAAATATTTCACAGCATTTAAGTTTGCATTTCAGCACAGCGAGCCAGTTGGGACAAATTAATGTTTTCGCGCGTAATATCAGTTGTTCCAATTATATTTATTAGAATTTTATCTTCATGGAGCCATCGTTAGTAACTTTCCTATAGGTGGAAAGAATAGTTACAAAAATCAAGCTAAAAGGAACCAAAATTTCGCTATTTACAGTTAACCAAGCACTTTACATATTTGCCAGTTACTCCTGAAAAGAAAAAAATTATTAAATACTTTGTTTTCCATACAATTACCACATTGACTACTTTCAAAGTTTCAAGCATGCAAAACGTCACGATTCATCTGTAAGTATGAAAGTTTGAGGGTATTACATTTACAAGTGTAATTCATCAGTTTGACATTCAAAATGTAAAAGAATGTTAATGAAATTAAGTTTATCGGGCCAAATACAAAATTAGTTACAGCTTTGTATTACTATTTCATTGAAACGCTTTAGTTTTAAAATTATAAAAAGGTTTCATTAGGTTGAATTGTAGAGCAGAAGTTTTCAAAATATTAAATTTAACTCTTTCCGTATTTCAGTCCAACTGCTTCTGAAGTTTCTAGCATACTAAGTTAATTAAATCTCTCATTCAAATTTTTAAAGATAAAATAGTTTAAAAATCAAACCCTTAGTTTGAGATATGAATTTGATTTTAGACCGATAGATTTTATTTCGCTTTCAACTAGTTTTCAAAACCGACTTTATGCATTTATATGTAACTATTTTCAAAAATTTGAGTAAAAAATAGTTTATTTCAACCGACCTCGCACGTTTTCACGAATTTCAATTTAAAGAGTGTTTTTGTGAAACGGTTTGTAATTAGGGTATCTTAAATAAGTCGTACAAACATTCGGAAACTGCATCCATAAACAATTTTCACCTCCACCCCCCTCCCACTTTACTGCGTTCAAATTGCCGAAGTTTAAATTGTTTTCGAAAAACATACAACCTCAGACTTAAGCGTGAGCTTTTGAAGTTTCTAGCCTGGAACTGAAAATCGCATTCACTTTTTAAACCAACTTTTCTATTCCCATTCTTAGAATAGCTTAAACTTCGATTACAATACCTTTCATTAATCCTTTGATATTTAGCATTTCGTTAAAACTTTCATCTTTAAACATTTTGGAAAAAGCGTCAGTAACAGCATTAGTTTCACTGGATTAAATATTTAAGAATGGTTTGGTCCCCGATCGGATTAACTGCAGTAAGTTTTTTCAGGCAAATTCTGCTGCCAGAGCAATATTAAAGATAACACAATTGCATAAAGAAACCACTTTTTCCCACATGCGTTATGAAAATTACAGTGAATCTTACCACGTACGTAATAATTAAAGTTATATACTTACGTAGATAAGACAGGAAGACTTCAGCCAAGAAATACTATAAAAATATAAAAAATTCTTCATTAAAATTTGCGAGTGATAGAACCGACCAAGAGCGGGCAGTGACTTAGTGAGAGGGTGCAAGAGGGGGGGGGGTCTATCATAACCAGGGCTCCGCTCGCAGAGGGGCGCTAAATCGTCTTCAAGACGAAAAATTTGGCAAATACGACAGGCAAATACGACAGATAAGACAGGAAGACTTCAGCCAAGAAATACTATAAAATAAAAAAATACTTCATTAAGACTTGTGAGTGATAGAACAGACCAAGAGCGGGCAGTGACGTAGTGAGAGGGTGCAAGGGGGGGGGTCTATCATGACCAGGGTTCCGCTCACAGAGGGGCGCTAAATCGTCCCCAAGACAGAAAATTTAGCAAATAGGAGGCAAGGGCGCCAAAGTGGTCTCCTACCCCGGGCGCCAGTTTAGCTCGCTACGCCACCGAGGGTTGCATACAATGAAATAGGGACTTGCAAATGGTCTCAATCTCTAAGGGGCTGGCAACTGCCGTTACCAAGACCGGAGTTTCGGGTGTATAGCAACGCTATCGGCACCCAACAGGTTGAGCAACGTTGCCTCCTATGAAGCGACCAAGCCCGTGGTGTGGTAGAATGGCTCTAACCGGAACACAACTCTGGCGGCTGACTTGCCAAGCCTTCCAATAAATAGTCTTTTCTTTTGAAATTTTCGTTAAATTCGGACGGCTGAAATGCAGCGAAAGACGTCTCAAATGCAAATATTTTACAGCATTTAAGTTTCCATTTCAATACAGCAAGTCAGTTCGGTCACCAAATTAACATTTACGCACACAATATAAACCGTTTCAATTTTAGTTATTGAAATTTAATCTTCATAGAGCCATCGTTATTAATTCCCCTACAAGTGGAAAGAAATCTTCAAAAATAAAGCTAAAAGGAACCCAAATTTCTCAATTTACAGTTAACCAAGAACGTTACTTATTTGCCTAGTTACTCCGGAAAAGCAAAATCTTAAATGCTTTATTTTCAATACCATTATCACATGTGATCACTACTTTCATAGTTTCTAGCACGCAAAACGCCACGATTCATCTATACGTTTAAGATTTTTGTGAGGGTATTACTTTTTACAAGTTAAAATCATTTCAGTTAATATTAAAAATTTAACGAATGTTAACGAAATGAAGTTTATCGGGCCAAACACAAAATTAGTTATAGCTTTGAGTTTGTTTCAGTGAAACACTTGTTTTAAAATTATAATGTCTTATTTCGTTTAATTATAGAGCTGAAATTACAAAAGTTAAGTTTCACTCCTTCCGAATTTTAGCTGAACTGTTTCTGAAGTTTTCTGCATACCAAGTTAAATTACCGCTTTACTGCGTTTAAATTATGGAAGTGAAATTTTTTTCGAGAAACCATACAATTAACACTTTAGCGTTACCCGTTAAGTTTCTGGCGCGGACCTGAAAACCCTCGCATTCGGAAAACTAAATGGTGGAAACTTCGGTGGAAACCAACTTCGGTGGAAACTAAATTTTCGGTTCCCATTCTTACAATAGCTTTAACTTTGATTAAAATACCTTTTATTAATCTTAATGACATTTTCGTTAAAACTATTACATCGTTAAACATTTCGGAAACGGCATTAGTTTCATTGGATTTAAATATTCAAGAATACTTTGGTGGCCGATCGGATTTACTACAATTTTTTTCAGGCAAATTCTGCTGCCACAATTAAAGTCAAGATTACACAACATAAATAAGTCACTTTTTTTCATGTGTTATGAAAATTATAGTGAAGTTTACCACTTGCGTAGCAAGTTACATACTTACGTAGATAGGAAGACTTCAGCCAAGCAATTCTATAAAAATAGTACTTCATTAAGTAAACATTTGTAAGTGATAGACCAAGAACAGGCAGTGGCGTAGTGACGGGAGTTCAATGGGGGGGTCTATCATGAACTGGGCTCCACTCGCAGAGGGGCGCTAAACCGTCCTTATGACAAAGAAAATTTTACAAGTAGGAGGAAAGGGCGCCAGGTCCCTTACCCCGGGAGCCAGTTTAACTCGCTACGCGATCGAGAGCAGGAAGACTCAATGAAATAGGAATTTTCAAATAGCCTCAATCTCTAATGGCGAGCACTTGCCGTTTATAGGCATTGGCCGTTACTAAGGCCGGAGTTTCTGGCCTATTACGGAGGTGCCCAATAGGTTGAGCAACGTTGCCTCCTATGAAGAGACCGACTTAATGACATCAAAGACCGTGCGGGGAATCTGGCCCTCGATGTGGTAGAATGGCTCTGAACACAGCACAACTCGCGCGGCTACCTTGCCATGTCTTCCATTAACTTGTGCTTTTGAAATTTTAGTTTTAAGAGCAAACTTCTGACAGAGCTCAAACTCGCCGAAAGATGTCTCAAAAGGAAATATTATACAGAATCTAAGTGTGCATTTCAGTAAAGCGAGTCAGTTCGGACAAATTAACATTTACACGCTTAATATCAACTGTTACAATTATATTTATTATAATTTTATCTTCATGGAGCCATCTTTAGTCCTAGAGGTGGAAAGAGTGTTTTTAATAATTGGCTAAAAGGAACTCAAATTTCTAAATTTACAGTTAACCAAGCACATTACATATTTGCTAGTTACTCCTGAAAAGAAAAAAATTAAATGCTTTATTTTCCATACCATTACCCCATCTGATAACTACTTTCAAAGTTTCTAGTACGCAAAATGCTACGATTTATCTGCACGTTTAAGAGTTTTTGTGGGTATAACTTTTTACAAGTTACAATCATTTTAGTTAACACTCAAAATTTAAAGAATATTACTGAAGTGAAGTTTATCGGTCCGAATACAAAATTAGTTATATTGTGCTACTGTTTCAGCGAAACTCTAGTTTTAAAATTATTAGAAGGTCTTTTGTCGTTGAAATCATCACGCTGAAAATCTAAAAATTAAGCTTCACTCCTTCCTATAATTTTAGCTGAACTGCTTCTGAAAATTCTAGCATAGTAAGTTCATTAAATGTCGCATTCAAATTTAAAAATAAATTAAGGCGCTTGATTTTAAACTATTAAAAAGATAAATTAATGAATTAGAATTTAGACCGTAAGATTTTATTTCACTTTCAACTAGGGATGTACGCGAGACGAAAATTAGGAATCCCGCGTCTCAAAATAGTCTAAAAGCTTTGTATCGTCTCGCAAAAAAGCTGTAAACCTCGGTCTCGTCTCGAGAAAAGTCGTCTCGCGTCCCTCCCTACTTTCAACTATTTTCAAAAGTAACTTGCTGCATTTTCACGTAAACAGTTTTCAAAAATTTGGTTAAAATCGTTCATTTCCCTCTCCCCCAATTTTCACTCATATCAATTTACAGAGTACTTTAGTGAAAAGGTTTGCGATTGGGGTATCCTAAATAAGTCACAAACCTTCGGAAATAGCGCCCATAAACAATTTTCATCCTCCCTCTCCACGTATGCCACAGTTTCGCTGCAAAAGCTGAACGTGTCTTTAAATTTGCCCCGTTAGGTTTTTCCTTTGGAACATCATGTCATTCGGTCTGGCGCTTCAGAGTTTTCTGGAGATTTTCATTGGCTGTAAAAACCATCCAGACCGACTTATCTTGCATAAAAGAATATCTCGTAATTCTCGTCAACTAACATTTCCCTCGTCATATCACGAAGACTCCGAAGATGTGGGCAGATTCTCAATTTCACTTGCATCTTAAAATTTAGTCAAATTAATTGGTTAGGAATATTAGTACCATTAGATTCTACTTGCAAAACTAATGCTACGTCTATGCTTAGATTATATCTATTGCTATACAGTAACATACTACTTGTTAGTGTTGTAACCTAACTATTCTATATCTCTAATGCTACAGTTTTACAATAAGCTATATTACTCATTACACTAAATATATAATACTCATATGCTAAATTATAAATTTAATGTCAAAGCGAAATTGAAATGCTAACCAATTATTCGAAGTCCGTTTTGAAGGAAGCGCCTTTGGAGCGAATTGGCTATCGGTACACCTATTTGAAGGTTAAAACTTTCAGAAAGTTTGATCGAATCTGGCCCAAAATTAACACCTGCTACGATTTCTAACTGCGTGTATTTAGACCCCGTAATGATCCGATTCAAGACGAGAATTTTATTACAGTAACGCAAGCCCTAATTAATTGATTTAGAAATTTAGATATTTTTTTAAAGGCATTTACACCTAATGGCTGGCGCACAAACAGAATCTTTGAATTGGGGATCATTACCATTCCATTAGGTAACGTCCTAAGTTGAAATCGTAAATATTCTGATGTACTAGAAGAGTCTGCGAAATGAACATCAATAAGTGACAAGTTATTCCGTTTTTGATGGATACGTAGTGTTTAAAACAATTGGGAAATATAAATTTTCGCTTAGGATTTGACAAGACTTTGCTATGTTTAAGTTTAAAATAAAATCGCGACAGTTTTATAATTAAAATATGACAACCACTGTATACAGTTCAAATTTAGCTAAAATTTAAAATGCAGAATGCCCGAGAATTGTTGGATATTAAAAATAAAAAAAATCTAAGTACAATAAAATGACCAATATCCGATAACAAGATATATTTCAATAAGGGATACTTCGGTGGCTCGTACAACATCTTAACGATATTAGATTCCATACAAGCATTTGAAAGCATCGGAGGAGTGTGGAATGAATAGGGGCTGCGATTCGCAGATCGAGCTTTCGTATATTAGGACACAGTCTTAGGCAATCCGACTTGCCTCCACATAATGTAGCGGTTTAAATCTGCCGATCCAGGAGGCCTCTGACCAATGTAGAGGTACGCCATCCTGTTAAAAGATAACGTTGGCAAATTTTTGGCACAGCCACCATGTCTACTGCGCTCTTCCAAATCTTTACAGAGGCCTTTACCTAACGCCATCCATCAGATTTTGGCATAAATTATAGGAAACAAATCTAGAACTTGTTAAATCGTGCATCATTCAAATAAGTAGTTAGTCCTTTTTTTTTTTTAATTTTTCAAAGTGTCCAACAATTCTCTGGCACACAGCTTAAAGATTTGAAGCACACACGGTCACATTAAAAGTTAAATTTAGCAAACAATTATGAACGGGTTTGCATTTAAACTGGTGAGACATATTTAGTTTGACGAGACTAAACTTCAAAGACCAGGGCGGAAGTCATTTTAAGTTCAGAGAAAAGATTTGTCCTAAGGACAGACTATGAACAGAAACTTGAGCTAAATATTCATGAAATACTTCCCTGGAAAAACTTCATTTCACTCGAAAAAAGTACTTAAGAAAAATTCTTATAAAAATCATAAACGATGTAAACTGACTGCACTTAAGGCTTCACGAGCACACAATCTTTCGCATTAAGGCTCTTCAGCACCAGACCTGTTGAATTAATCATAACAAACATACGTATAATACAAGTCTTTATAACACATGTTTACATGTATTCCTACGTAACGGCTAGCAGACGGTCACAAAATCATTCAGCTCAGGATGAAGAACGAAAATTCTTTCAGAACTCTAAAACTGGTGTGCGCCATTGTTGGGTGGGAGGGCAGTCTTATTTTCACTTAACGATTTACATGACTCCTGAAGAGAACCAACCATTAACTGGAATCAACCTAAAATGGCATATTACCATTACCGATTTAGTCATCAAACTTCTAGAAAATTTGAACTTGCTTGGATTCTATACATATTGATAGAGTTTAGAGGACAGTGCCGGATTAAGACAGCGCGGGGCCTGTAGCAAATATTGCCAAGGGGCCCTTAGTTCAGTGATTTTTTTAGGGGGGAGGATTTCACCCTCACATTTTAGAAATTTATATAAATTAATCGAGAAAATAAATAGTGCTAATTATATTGTTTATTTTTAGTGGGTATTAATTAGTTAATGGGATTTCTAATGCTAATTAGATTTAAACAAAACTAAATCTTCCCACGTATTAGATTTGGGAGGGGTTTTGTCCAACTCTTCCTCCTTCTCGGGTGCGCTGATGTCTAGGTTTTGCCTGATAAAATAAAACAACTTTTATGAACTTTACTTGATTTAGTAAGAGCAAATGAGAGCTAACACTAGGCAAACCAATTTCTCCTAGTAAATTTGTGTGCGGAAAAAATGGCCTTCAAAATAAAGAATATATTTTTTTTAATTTTTATTAGGGGGGGTGGTAAATAGCGAGTCTGGCGATGTTTAAAGGTATTTATATCTACAACTCTTTTTTTTAATGAATGTTCATGGGTATATATTTAGAGTTTCTAACACAGCTACCCCCTTTCCCATATGCAAATATACAACTTGACAAGATACATACACTGATAATCGTTTCTATGAATTTTTAGAACCTTCTAAAACAAAATGTACTTTAAACTCTGAATTTAAACAGTTTTTCCCCCCCTCTAAAATTAATACTTGTAAAATTATTCCATTATTTGGAAGGTCTTTACTAATACTAGGTTACACATTTTTAACGCCATTTGTTTGATTGGTTAATTCGTAAGAGACCAAACTGAGGATAGGCAGATATAGCGCACTAAACTTCCACTACTCAAAATACACTGCATGGACGGAACGCATTCAAACGTTAGATGCGTATAGAGGGGAACTGCTACTTCCACCAACGCTTAGAGCACTTTTAAACGCCATTTCGTTCAATGTTCTATAAGCATGTGTACATTACTTTTCAACCTACCCTCGTAAAAATGATCCAAAATATTTTGTTTAAAAATTATTTTTCAGCGTTTTCTTAATAGAATAATCGATATAATTAAAAATTCGGATAAAACGTTCATTATCTTATTACTTTCAAATGTTTTTGCAGGATATAATCTTAAATGCGATCAAGTATTTTCCGAGTTTCTTTGTGGAGCTAGAGTATCAGAAAACCCTATTTGTTTTCAGTTTGCCTGGAGTTATGGCTTCCCAGATACCCCGACAGTCTTGGCTTTGTGCAAAGATCCTCCCCGTTCTAATTATTTTATCTGAACGAACTTACTGAACTTCCCGACCTTGACCTACGATTTCGACCGGCCAAAAACAATTCCTTTATATTTAACGCGGGTAATTTCTATGTTTATTAAGACAATTTATCAGAATTGTGAGGTCTCAAAATATAAATGGCTTGTATACTATATATTATTATCGGTTGAAATAATTCGAAATGCCCGAATTCAAACATTGCAAAATGTAAAAAATAAAAATAATTCAAGCCTAATACCAAAAGCTCAATGAAGATGGCTTACCCCCTACTCCATACACCGTCGAATATCGCCAAAGCCACCCCTCCCCTTTTTACTCTGAAATAAAAGCATTTAGGGACGGCCCAATATCCGATTAAATACCATCCTTATATCTACCACAAAAAGAAAAGTTAATGCCCAATATTTAAATACAAATTATTCTTTCGTGTGGGAATATCTTTTATGGTGAGCTTTTTATCCCTACATTTCTATGGACTTCAGCTCATGCAGAAGCTCAGCTCGCTTTCCACAGAAAATCCTCAGAAATAGCCACACATTTTCAGCACATAGTAATTTGAAAAGTTTAATTAGGATTTTATTTAAAAATTCATTTTATCTGTTACTGCAAAAGCCCCTGAAAGGATCGGGCCGATAGGCTACAGCCTAGCCTAATGAATAATCCGTCCCACTGACGGATTAATGCAATTTTGTGGGTGGAGGTGGTTAGTTGGCAGATTCACATACGCATCCAATTTAAGGAAGTAAAATAGGATTGTTTACATTCATTTCTCTTTTCTTGGGAGGGGCAGTCTCCCCCTCCGACACCCTCCCTTTCATTCGTCCTTGATCCGGCCCCGACTCTTCTTTCATTTTGGCACGTAGTTTTCTTTCCACGTTTTGTTTATTTCTGGATTCATTCTTCAAATAAAGACAAGCTTGTAATATTATTGATAAGAAAATACTTTTCAAAGGCCTTAAATGGTTGTCCAAGGGTCCGAATACCCCCTCCCCCCGAGTTGCGATTTTTGTCAACAAAAAGATAATGAAGACGTTTTTGGAAAAATTCTGCTTTTCCCCCCGTTAAGCCCTTCTCTGAAATTTTTTTCTGGCTACCGCATGTTTTGCTCCACAGTGTATTGAATACACTCCTGTATAAGCGTCTCATTGCTGTCTTTAGAATACTCATTCAGTTTCCCCTAGGTTATCTGTTGAATAAATGATGCGAGCATTTAACAGCTAAATTAAATTTATTCATATTCTTTCAAGAAGTTATCTACAATGGATTTATAGTTCCATAATAGAGCTTCAAAAACAGTCATAAAAAAAAAGTGAGAAAATCTCACGTTCACGTTTTAAATACGCACTAAAGTGCCATATATTAAATGCATATCATAATCCATGCGTTCTAACTATTTTCTTTCCTTATTCCATTAAGTTGTGAAGTGTATCATTATTCAGGAGAGTGCCGTAGTTTTGTCATTTGTTCCATAAAACACATCGGGGATCTAAATTGATCTTAAAATCGTGTACTGAATCTTCGCCTAGCATATTACAACTATACTTCGAAATTTTAAACACTGTTTGGGAGAGGCACCCCAATCCATGAGTGTACAATTTTTGTTTTTCTTGTTCCATAAAACATGTTTGGAATTTAAATTATAAGCTTGTGCAACTTTCAGCATTTTATTCTCTCTCGCCTCCTCGTTAGCTAGCCAACACATTTGAAAAGATCGTCACCGTGTCAGTTCGTCTGCAAAACCTGTCTACAAATCATGTATACAAAGTCGCGTAGACAAAAATCTGGAATTGAACGAAATAGCATCCTAATGCGAAACGAAAAAAAGGAAGAACGAATTAAAAAAAGTTAAGATAATTATATTTTGCTATAAAAAAACTGGGAGGAGGGAGAAAACGAAACCTTTCGAGCTCAAGGCGCGGGGCCCCTAAATGCGCGCGGACCGTAGCATTTGCTACTTCTGCTATAGTGTTAATCCGGCAGTGTTAGAGGATCTATCAGCGGTCATACAACAACAACTTTCCCCTAAAATTTTCGACAAGGGAGGAAAGTTTTTCCATCAAAAACAAAAAAATCCTCGTAGTGCTAATAACTCTTTTTAAATTAATTTGTTGCTTTAAAAAGCGAAAAGCTGCAAATGCTATAAAAACTACCAACAAATATTCCCCAAAATATACTTTCATTCCAAACCATAAATTAAGGGGAATGCATTTAATAAATGGTATACTGAATATATTCCCTGTAATCATGACCATGTATTAAAAATAATCCTATACTATGTCATAATACAACGTCTGTTAATTTTTTTAACGAAAATTACATGATAGTCTTTCCCTAAAATCTAAAATAAACGCAATAAAATACTACAAATTTGTACAGACAAACAAAACTTACCACGCACAGCACATTGCTTCAGAGCGGAATAATGAATACTACTCAAAACACTTCAATTTATACACTTATTTTTTGAGTAGAGATGTGGGTTGTGATGCACATTAGGCAATATCTCCATTATTTCAAGTTCATGAAGGCAGGGATCGTGGGGACCGGCAACTTGGAGGTTAGGCGTTTTTCTTACTCTACTCCACGCCAATCACGTAAGCGTAGGGTCGTGGGTTCGATTCCCATTCATACCCCGGATGTTTAAATGTCCTTTCTCTGGGCAAGTAAAAACTTTCACGGTGTTGTCCACTTCACTTGACGAGGATTTATAAGCGGATTCTTGGAACAAAGCACACATGTCCGAAAATAAGTGGGTGCATTCGTAAACGACAAACTCGTTGCACGAGTTTTCGTAAGAAAACTGGAATGCGTGGGTTGAGTGCTGTCTCCAAGCATGAAATGTTCTTTTTAACCCATTTATGCCTAGTGTCCCTTTTTTGGGACGGCAATTTCGCTATTAGTCGAAAACGTTATTTATTTTTCCTAGCCTTTATTCATGAGTATTAAGCCTCAACACTACAAAATATTTTAACATAACCAAGTAGGATGTTGATATTTCGATTTTTATGCATACTGATTTTAAAAGAAATCATCCCTTGTTCAAGAAGTTGACATCAGAAATTTATCTATTATTTCTGTTATCAGTAAAAATCGAAGAAAGTCGCAAAAATATCCAGGCACAAATGGGTTAAAAGCTTTGTGAAACAGTGAACTGTAGGAAAATGGCTTTTACAAAGAAAAGGAGATTATTCCCAGAGCCTGACTAAAGTCAAGAGAAAACAGGGAAGTTAGCCGGGGGGCCCCGTCGAATAAGGGGCCTAGAAATTATAAAACGACAGTGTTACCTACAGTAGAAATGCATGTGCATCACACATACGCACACATGCATGATCAATGTACTCAAAAAACAATTTATGTTTGAAGTATGTGTGAATGCATATGCTTAAATCAGAACGAAAGGGGCCTCGCTTGAGCGATGTTTGCTCCAGGCAGGGGCGTAGCTACCGCTGTATCAACCGTATCAATTATACGGGGCCCCCGGGCCCCCAACGTGCGTAAGCAAAAATTAATAAAAACTTCCCAATTTTTTTTTTTTTTTCAGAAATGGAAAAATTTGCCATTTCTGTTGGTTATTAGCAGATCGTCAAAGCAAATCGTACTAGTCTGCATGGGTTAACGGTGTTTCCATTAGAAACAATTTTACGCAAACTATACTTGACCATGAAAAGTCACAGCAGCATATTAATCCGTATCTTATAATAATTTGTTACAAGGAAATACCATCGATATTCTATTTCAAAGTGAAATCAATAGTAAAATTACATCCTAGAGAGATGTATTGTATCGTATAATTAATGTTATAATTACTTTAGCATCTTGTAATCCACCTTTAAGAGGCCATGATTCTGATTCTGGAAATTTTACGTTTGCTATCTAATTATGATGCAACTTTAAAAGAACATCAAAAATCAAAATAAATTATTTAAGCCCTAAGATTCAAAATGAAATTTTTAATTTGCTTGGTAACGCAGTTAGGAACAATATTATCTCAGAAATTAAAAAAGCTCCATTTCTGACAATAATTCTAGATACAACACAAGACTTGTCAAAAATTGACCAACTTTCTGTAATTTTTCGATACATCTCGATTACAGAAAATGATAATGTGCTTAAAGAATTAAAAATTTGAGTCCTTTTTGGGGTTTACAGCAGTATCCGATTGCAGAGCTGAAGGACTTAAATCTGAAATTTTAAATACGATTAAAGAATATGGAATTGATTTGACTAAATGTAGAGGACAAGGTTACGATGGATTAAATGTTATGTCTGTGTTTATGGAGGATTACAAACACTAAAAAAAGAGCATGCTCCGAATGCCGATTATGTTCATTATGCTACGCACACGTTAAATTCAGTTTTAAACGATGCTGCGAAACATGTTCGTGAAGTGTCGACTTTTTTCTAGAATTTAGAAAAAATATATACTTTTTTTGGCAATAGTATACAACGCGTCGCAATGTTAAGTGACGATTCATCTGAAAAATATTTAATTATCCTTAAAAAGGTATGTCCTACCACATGGTCTTCAAGGAACGACGCTTTACTAGCGGCAAAGAAAAATTATTAATCATGAAAACTTTGTACCAACTAAATTTAAATTTCGAAATAAAAAGATGAACGTTAAGAATGTAACAATATAATTAACATTTTAGAGAGTTATGATTTCTTAGTGCTTGTCACATTTTTTTCTTCACTATTTGAAATCATTAATCCTGTTTCTAAAGCTCTACAGCATGAAAATAATGACTTGCAGAAAACTAGAATTTTATTAAGTAATCTTTTGAATAGACTGTGAGAATTAAGAAATCAAAATTCATTCAATAGTTTGCTAAATGAGTCCAAAGACTTAGCGAAAGAGTGGAGGGTAACAACAGTTTTTAAAAACAAAAGGCGAAAGATAAAACGCTTTGTTTTTTGATGAGTTATCACAAGATGAGAGAATTTCAGACCCGGATTCCTATTTCAAAGTCGATGTCTACTATTGCTGTTTAGATATATTAATTTCTCAAACTGAGCAGAGATTCCAGAGCCTTTGCGACCAGAGTAGTATGTTCGAAATATTACAACCGGAGAAACTCCAGTCTTCTTCAAACGGAGATATTAAACGCTTCCGGAAAACTGTCGGCTAAATACAGTAAAGACATCTCAGTTAATCTTTATGACCAATTAAAGGCTCTAAAACCATGCTTAAAATCTGAAATTCAAAATATTCATTCCATTAAGGAACTCGCCGAATTATTGCTGATAAAATTAAATAGTCTTGCATCCAGTTTTCAGGAGGTAATAACAGCATATGCTTTTTATTCTTGACCCTTCCAGTTACAACCGCAACTGCTGAAAGAAGTTTTTCAAAATTAAAAGTGATAAAAAATTAACCGAGAACTTCTATGGGACAGGAACGCCTGTCAGACCTGTCACTATTGTCCATAGAGGCAGAAACTTTAGAAAAACTAAAGTCGTCATCAGCTATAAATGATTTAATAAATCAGTTTACCGAAAAAAAGGCAAGGAGAATATATTTAATTTGAATTGTTTGTAAAAATTTTGGGAAAAGTGACAGATATTTATTCATAATTATTTCTTTTAATTTTATCCAAACATTTTTTTCTTTTGTGAGAAATCTTTACCCTTCCTAAGGCCCCCCCCCCCCAAAACATATTTTTATACGGGGCCCCGCCAAAGCACGCTACGCATCTGAAGCACATATATGTATATATGCTTAGGTCTACCGGAAAGTTCTATCCGTTTTCCGTATGTCGATATTTTACCTAGCTAAAACTATTGAAGCTGATAACACGAAATTTAGCACGAGTGGGATTTTATAGCGTAGGTGCTAGATTAGAGAGTATTTTCCAAAATTCGTAATTTATGGAGGATAAAGGTCCAAAATGTTTTCGCACAATCTGTGGGATCTCAAAAATGAAGAGATCAATAAAACTCTTGCCGTAAAATACACAACACTCAAGAATGCCTAAAAATAGATTTCGGAACATTTAGAATATAATCCTAGGAGGGTAGACAAAAGTTTGCCGTGAATAACTGGTTACATGACATTTATTCTGCAATACATCACCAAATGTGCAATTTGACAATGTGCCTGACATTACTATGCTACTTATTGTAACAATAAAAATTTAATACAGTAAAACCCATTTCAAATTGCTGTATCCATCCACAAAACTAGCCAAAGCACAATTTTGTTCGCATTCTGTTAAAGGTAAATAAGTACTGCAACTTATAGGAATTCAATTCTTTCAATAAACTTTGTTCCTTCTATTGACTTGAATGTCATACAGAATTCCAAAGATTTATTGGCTGATGGACGACTGCGAAAAACAATAGGGTTAAATTAAAAAATTAAAAATTTTAACTTTAGAATTCTTCGATAGTTAACACTGTGTGTGACCTGCATTCTTTGTTGTTTTACGTTTCCGATCAGCACTTGCATGTATTTTCTAGTTTATGCAAATGCCAGGAGTAGTAGTTAAATTTATGATATCAATTTAAAAGACATAATAAATTTGACTAACGCTTCTGAATTTTCTCATCTTCAGTATAAATGTTGCATATGAAAATCCTCATATAGGTACATACAATTTTCTCTGCTCCCGAGCAGAAAGCCAAGATGGATTTATTTTGGGATGTAGGATTATTCCATATTAACATAAAAATTTAAAGCATGTCTGATCAGACATGCCGAAAAATATTCATGATGTTTTTTAGCAAATGCGATGCTCATGCGTAAACTATAGAAGATGCGCAAATTTCGATAACATTCTTGGAATCGGCGTAAGAAGTTACTCGAGAAACTAAGTTTAACTTCAGTAACTTATACAGGTAAGGAGTTATCTAAGGAATTGAGAAAAGTTGGCGCATCTTGCAGAAAACGTAAACATTTGCATAATTAATTTCTCGGTAATTAACTTTCGTAGAAACTTGGAAATTGAGATGCGATATCTTGGCCCATAAATCCTCTATATAAAATTTGAGGAAAATCTAAGTTTGTGTGGTAAACTTTCTCCAGTTTTGTGTTTGATTTGACGTGGAATGACCCAGCTGTGAAGGGGAAAAACGGGTTCTGTTGGGAAGAACGAAATTAATTTCCGAAAACCCCAATACATTAAATGTACCGTTCACATATGGAAAATCTTTAAAATTTAACTCCTTTTAGAGCGAAAAGAATGCTCGTGCAATATTGTCCATAAAATTAAGGCTTCTTGATCCAATTTGACAAAAAATATGGATTTTCAAAAATATCGGATCTTATATAAAAAAAAAAAGATCTTTCCTGCATCAATACTATTCATTTTCAAATCAAGAAACTTCAAAAATACAGAATTGCTAATTTATTGTACAAAAGATTACAAGTCTGGCAATATCTGGTAACAAATATCAAGACTTAACAATTTTGTTCAAAGTTTAGCTTTCTCACTATTTCAATTTCTGCACTACAACATTCATGACTGATGACATTCGGTATACCGAACACTTTATACCTTCAAATTGCGTGGTAAGCGACCATCGATAACAGTCGTGATAAAGAATTCACAGCTTTTTTTGAAAGTTCAAAGTTCTTTGCAGAAATTTCGATGCTTTGGCCACATCCTTGAATTTCATGCTGTCAGCGCGACAACGCACTGCGATGAGTTTTCCGATCTTTTTAGATTTGCAGAGGCACTCGCAGAAGCGGATATCTTGTTGGATCACGAGTTCCGGGTAGTCTTCATCTTGCGAAAAATTTTCCTTTTAAACCGTCCTTCCAACGATCGGACAGGCTCCCACTGGTAAATTCAACGCCGATCAAAGACAACTTATCAGATTCATTGAACGTATAAGTATCCTACGTCTGGTTGAAGTTGAGCATTTTAACCTAAAACAAAAAGAGTTTCATTAAACAATTGCGTGATATACACCAGATAATTCTTTACTTAAACTGAAAAATCATTTAACTATTTTTAATCGCTATTAGAAATTTAAAACTAAAACTGAAGACAAGTGCAGCGAAATGGTTCAGTAGTTTGGAATTCTTCACTCTTGGTTTCTATACGTATTTCAACATATTGACCAACGAATGCGCAAGGAACAGGCTTTCGGTTAACGCCCTAGATTTTAATTTTAGCCATTTCAGTGGGGATTGTTATTTTAAGACATTTTTATCTTGAAAAGGCTGAAAAACAAACTGATGAACACAGCTTTTAAAAAACACAAAGTTTTCCTTTTAACCTTCAAACTAATGAACCCACATGGGAATTCAAGATTACGATTTAGAGATTGTTTTATCCGTAGAAATATTTATGCTGAACCGATATTAAATTTTGCTTCTCATAGCAGCAGTTTAAGAGCTTTGTTTTCCCATTCATTCTTACTGCTCAAAATCGGCAGGGCCTCGGGTCAGACCAAGTTTCTTCCCGTGAAACTGAGCTGAATAAATTCCATTATGGAGAAAACAGCTGGATTAAAAACATTACTTATGTATACCTTTGCATGATAATGTTGCAGGAGTAAGCCTTGACAATAGAAGAGCTCCGATCTAGACAAAAAAATGTTAGTAAAGTGAAATTAAAAAAAAAAGTTTGCTGCTTAGAGATATAAATGCTGACGCTGTCCGAAGTTTCAGGCAACGCCAGCAGGTACGTCTCTCCCACCAGCTGAGGAATCTAAAAAGAAAGGATAGGAAAGCAAGAAAGTCTGGATCATCCTCTCCTTTGTCATAAAACTACTGTAACATTAGTACATTCCAATTAATTACGACACTCAAAAGCCAATATATTCATTTGAATTCTTAAAATTTTAGATTTATTCAATTCTGGACTCGTATTTCCAAAACTAAAGTTTTTATCAGACTTAACTCCCAACAAATTTCGCGCGAGAAAGCTTTACTTTAAGATTCGGCATTATGAACAGTAACCGACGACTTCCAGCACAAAGGGAGTCCAAAATATTACGAAGCACACATTTTTACAGGCTTCAATTTATTATGAGAGCTATAAATTGTTTACACCGAAAACGTCGAAAGAGCGCGAACAGGCAAACTTCCCACAATTGCAGATACGAATTGTTAAACTAGCAAGTTCTCATGATTTTAATGCATTTTATTCTATTAAAGAATTCGCCGAAATACACTTAGTGAGATTTCTCCCAAGTATGTTAAACGCAACTTGTGTTTCCTAAAGCTTTATAAGCTTTGTAGTTTAATAAACTAATTTAGTGTTCCAAATAGCTACGACTATTTTTCCACTAGACAAGAATTCCTCCTGTAAAGAATAAAAAAGATTAGAGATCTTACCTCTAATGGCTTTCGAAGACCAGTTGAATTTAATATTTTCATCTTCAATTAGAATTTTACTGCTTATAACTGAAATCTCTGGACTCAATATTAAGTCACCATACCAGTAGCACATCCAGAAATTTTTTGGAGAGGAGCCAATAAGCTTATTCCACCCAATTAGAATGCAAATCAAATTTTAGTCCAAACCGATATGTATGCTTTTGGGAAGGGCTAAGTTATAAAACACAATTTTAGCCATTTAAAGTTTATAATAAAGCAGAATGCTACCCTTTAGCAATCTTTTGGGGAGTTGAAGCCCCCTAAGCCCCTCCCTGGATCAGCTACTGCTCATCACCATTGCTTACAGACCTGTATCGTTGCTATACCATTTCGCTGTGCAACAGATCGAAAGGATTCAACAAAAAGGAATACCAAACTGGAAACTAAATTTATTCATATTTGCGGACATGCATTTTCACCAATATAGTTCAAAGAAAGTTATTCCAGAAACTGATATTTAGGTTTTCAAAACTATAGAATCTACCCCATCTGTTTTAATTGTATCGTTAACTTCCTTTTAATTTTGTATTAGTATAAATAAAATTGCCCTGCGATGTTAATTCATTTGATTTTAAATTTAAAATCCAAACTAAATTTAAATTGATTTAAAAATTTACTTAATTTAAAATTTGCCATGAAATTTTAAAATTTCAGGCGTTAAAACTCGCCTGAAATATGTATCGATCTTAATTAGAACTTTGCTCTAGTTGTTAAAGTGCTTTGTCAAAGCGCCATAACTTTGAAATTCACTTTAAGACCTCATTCGGCAGTATAAAATGTTTTGCTTTAGTAGCATAGTTACAAAAACATCAAACAATTGATTGTGGGAGTCGAAACTATACTTACGGTCCAAAGACTACTACCGACATTGTTAAATATACCATACATACCGCAATTTGATTACATCACCCGGGACAAATCTTTCCTTTCCATTCTGGAGCTTAACACTGCGAACGGGGACCCCTCCAGTTGTAGCCCTGGATGCCTATTCATTTCGTTTTCATAAGCTATATTAAATGATCAAAAAAGAGGTGAATGCAATAACTTGGGTTAATACTAGTTTACGGATTTAACTTCATTCAAATTCAAGTTTTACTATGCAAAATTAAGAAAATAGATTAAAATTAAAAATTCGTCGTGCATAGCAAGCAGGAAGTTCTCCAAACTTCCGAAATTCAAAACTTCAAAGTAAAATTGACGTTTTCACTTGTAAGTACAGATTTAAAGAACATCCGATTATTCAAGTGTATTGGCTTGAAGGTGCATCTCCAAGTTAAACTTCTGGATCCGCTTCCAACTAATCATGTATTCAACATGTCATCTTGACCCTATGCAGCTTATCCTAAAAAATACACTTTCATGAGAAAATTAAGAGTACAATCAAGAAGCTGAACATTAAATTAATACTTTGAAAAATATTTAGACTGAAACTTGACCATTTTATTTCATTCAATCTCATCTCCGAGGGTACAATGTCACCTACCATAATTCAGGAGCAACTTACTAGTCCTTACATATTAGTTATTTAAATTACAAATCTGTTTAGGTCCCTTTAAGGAATCAATTTAAGAGAATATGGATAAGAAAGTGAAGCACTAAACTAAATTCTGAAAATGTCAATACTAATATGTGCATTAATACAACCCACTTTATCTCATTCAGCTAAATTCATTTTTCGGATCCAAATTACAGTTTTGGTAAAGTCTACATAAGAATGCCATAAATTTGCATCGATAGGTTCTGAACCTATCTAAATATTTTTTACTAAAAAAAAAAATGAATAACTTATTAGGGGGCAGGAATGTATTCCAAACATCAGTACACCAATAATGTTCAAAACGAGGAAACACTGCAAAGCCGGCCTCATCTGCAGATTTCTTATTCATAAGGAAATTAAAATTAGTCTACGAAGATATTCATACGAACATTAAGTTGACGTTCAATTCTCGCTTTCAATGGAATCTTATCGGAAGTTTTAAAATTGAAGGCAAGATTAAGACTAGCGTTTTGATTGTGACGTTGTACACCAGCAATAGTGTGCCAATATTAAGTTAGTGTGCCAATTATCGTTTGTTAAATTGACAGTTGAGCGACAAGTTTAGAGGTAATTTCAATATTAATAAACACAGATTGACAACATTTTGATATAGAGCTCAATTAAAAAAATTGCGATTGTGTTCACTTTCAAAGCAAAAACAACCATTTGCTTAGTTACTTAAAGCATAAAGTAATAAGAGTTTTAATTAAAAAGTTTTAACACTAGTTAAAAATTAGCCGCATTAACTGCTAGATTTTTCTAGATGAAATATTAAAGCATGGATTTAGCACAAATCGATTTTTATAGGGCCCAATGCGAATTCCACACTTTGAGAATATTTCATCTTCTGTCAAGCTTTGCATTTACATAATTTGAGCTATTTAAGAAATCGCGTATTAGTAATGTTGATCTAGAAAATTATCGCATGAATCCAGAATTTTCACAGCTTTAATCGTAAAGAGATTTTTACACATTGACGACCAAGAGATCAGCTTGTCCAATCCACTGCCAAACAAATTAATGTCCTCTTCATGTATTCAACATTTTTTAGATTATTATACCGGGGAACATTTCATCATTTAATTAAGAAGGAAAATTTATACCTTTGATTTTTCAGACTAGGAGTATTGTAAAAAACACCAATACAGTATGGAATAAATGTTTTTCCGTTATATTACATTACTTGCACTAATTCTGCACGAGAAATTTCTGTGAATTAACATTAATTTTTCTAGTTTCGACTTCGGAAACAATTGTATGAACTGCGCCCTCTAATATATAGAAGGTTGTGTAATCAAATGCAAATATTTTATAGCTTTACACCAAAGTTTAAACACAAATCGATAGTGGTTATCAGATCGTACAAGGCTTGAACATTTATGCCGTTAAATTTATCAGATGTTCCAATTATTAACTGCTGTCGCACGCGTTATTTATATCCATTATAACCATTTAACAATCTGCATTACTATACTGGAAGAAAAAAATTGCCTTGGTAATGAATTGCAATGGTATCCAATATTTGAAGTTCATAGATGCTATAAAAGCTAAAGTTAAACCTACGAATTCTTTTTTAAAAACACTTTTAAATTCGTTGTAACAATTTAAAAAGATCAGTTTATTTTAAAACATCTATTTTGTTTGAGTGTTGCTGGTTCAATTAGATTACTATAAGTTTATTTTGAGCTCAAGGAACTATGTCGAAGCAATTCAAGGGACTAAGAATTTCCAACGATCCTTTTATCACCATTTCCCCATATCTTTATTTTAAAATACCGCCCGCTTTACTGCGCTTAAATTATCGAAATAAAAATTGTTTTCGACGAAAATCTACAACACTTAAGCGTCAGTTATTATGGAAGTTTCTAGCGCGCGAAACTGAAAACCATCTCAATTTTTAAACCAAAATTTTCGGTTACAGTTCCTAGAGTAGTTTTAACTTTCATTAAAATATCTTTCATTAATACGTTTATTATAACATTTCTTTAAAACTATTACATCTTTAAACATTTTGG
This sequence comes from Cheiracanthium punctorium, assembly GCA_038373885.1. Classification (NCBI taxonomy): domain Eukaryota; kingdom Metazoa; phylum Arthropoda; class Arachnida; order Araneae; family Cheiracanthiidae; genus Cheiracanthium; species Cheiracanthium punctorium. The sequence continues at coordinate 825,534 of JAWZYV010013430.1, forward strand.
AAACTACATTAGTTTCACTGGATTTAAATATTTAAGCATGCTTTGGTGCCTGATCGAATTAACTACAGTAACATTTTTCAGGCATATTTTGCTGCCACCGTTAAATTCTAGATTGCACACCGACATTAACCACTTTCTTGCATGTATTATGAACATTATAGTGAAGCTTGCCACTTACGCAATAAATTATATACTTACGTAGATGAGATGAAGACTTCAGCCAAGAAATACTATAAAAATAAAATACTTCATTAAGTAAGCATTTGTGAGATAGAACAAACCAAGAGCAGGCAGTGACGTAGTGAGGAGGTGCAAAGGGGTCTATTATGCCCAGGGCTCCGCTCGCAGAGGGACTCTAAATCGTCCTTAAGTCAAAGAATTTAACAAATAGGAGGAAAGGGCGCCAAAGTGGTCGCGTATCCCGGGCGCCAGTCTAGCTCGCTACGCCACCGAGAACTGGAATGCAATGAAAGTCTTACAAATATCTAAGTTAGCTGGGCGATATCTGGAAACTTCGCCGAAATTTTTGGATTAGTGGCCAAGAAATGCCGGCAGAAATTCATCTAGCCTAAGTTCATATCCCCCCCCTCCCCCCGAGTCTGGCTACGCGACTGGTCTCATATCTATTGCGGCACTTGCCATTTATAGGCACGGCCGTTATAGCTGGAGTTTTGGTCTATGAGGCACCAATAAGTTGAGCAACGTTGCCCCTATGAAGTGACTAAATGACATCCAAGCCCGTGCTGGGAATCTGACCCGCGGTGTAGTAATGGCTCTAACCACAAGACAACTCGGGAGGCTAACTAGCCAAGTCTTCCAATAAATGACTTGTGCTTTTGAAATTTTACTTTTAAAACTTTCCGACAGAGCTCAAATGCACAGGAAGATTTCCAAATCAAATATTTACAGCATTTAAGTTTGCATTTCAGCACAGCGAGCCAGTTGGGACAAATTAATGTTTTCGCGCGTAATATCAGTTGTTCCAATTATATTTATTAGAATTTTATCTTCATGGAGCCATCGTTAGTAACTTCCTATAGGTGGAAAGAATAGTTACAAAAATCAAGCTAAAAGGAACCAAAATTTCGCAATTTACAGTTAACCAAGCACTTTACATATTTGCCAGTTACTCCTGAAAAGAAAAAAATTATTAAATACTTTGTTTTCCATACGATTACCACATCTGACTACTTTCAAAGTTTCTAGCACGCAAAACGTCACGGTTCATCTGTAAGTATGAAAGTTTGAGGGTATTACATTGACAAGTTTAATTCATCAGTTTGACATTCAAAATGTAAAAGGATGTTAATGAAATTAAGTTTATTTGGCCGAATACAAAATTAGTTATAGCTTTCTATTACTATTTCAGTGAAGCGCATTAGTTTTAAATATAAAAACGCTTTATTACGTTGAATTGTGGAGCAGAAATTTTCCAAAAATTAAATTTAACTCTTTCCGTATTTCAGCCGAACTGCTTCTGAAGTTTCTAGCATACTAAGCTCATTAAATCTCTCATTCAAATTTTTAAAGATAAACCAAGGGTTTGATTCTTAAACTATTTTAAGATATGAATTTGATTTTAGACCGATAGATTTTATTTCACTTTCAACTAGTTTTCAAAACCGACTTTATGTATTTATATGTAAACTATTTTCAAAAATTTGAGTAAAATACTTCATCCCCCCCCTTCGCACGCTTTCACGAATTTCAATTTAAAGAGTTTTTGTTAAAGGGTTTGTAATTAGGGTATCTTAAATAAGTCATACAAACATTCGGAAACTGCATCCATAAACAATTTTCCCCTCCACCCTCTACCCGCCCCCCACTTTACTGCGTTGAAATTGTAGAAGTTTAAATTGTTTTCGAAAAACATACAACTTCAGACTAAAGCGTGAGCTTTTGAAGTTTCTAGCGTGGAACTGAAAATCACATTCACTTTTTTAAACCAACTTTTCGATTTCCATTCTTAGAATAGCTTAAACTTCGATTACAATACCTTTCATTAATCCTTTGATATACATCATTTCGTTAAAACTTTCATCTTTAAACATTTTGGAAAAAGCATCAGTAACAGCATTAGTTTCACTGGATTAAATATTTAAGAATGTTTTGGTGCCCGATCGGATTAACTGCAGTAAGTTTTTTCAGGCAAATTCTGCTGCCAGAGTAATATTAAAGATTACACAATGACATAAATAAACCACTTTTTCCTACATGCGTTATGAAAATTACAGTGAAGCTTACCACGTACGTAATAATTAAAGTTATATACTTACGTAGATAAGACAGGAAGACTTCAGCCAAGAAATACTATAAAAATATAAAAAATACTTCATTAAGATTTGCGAGTGATAGAACCGACCAAGAGCGGGCAGTGACGTAGTGAGAGGGTGCAAGGGGGGGTCTATCATAACCAGGGCTCCGCTCGCAGAGGGGCGCTAAATCGTCTCCAAGACAGAAAATTTGGCAAATACGAGGAAAGGCCGCCAAAGTGGTCTCCTACCCCAGGCGCCAGTTTAGCTAGCTACGCGACCGAGGGTTGCATAGAGACTTGCAAATGGTCTCAATCTGAAAGGGGGGGGCAAGTGCCGTTACCAAGACCGGAGTTTCGGGTGTATAGCAACGCTATCGTGACCCAACAGGTTGAGCAATGCTGCCTCCTATGAAGCGACTGACTGACCCGTGGTGTGGTAGAATGGCTCTAACCGCAACACAACTCTGGCGGCTGACTTGCCAAGCCTTCCAATAAATAGTCTTTTCTTTTGAAATTTTAGTTAAGAAATTCGGACGGCTGAAATGCAGCGAAAGACGTCTCAAATGCAAATGTTTTACAGCATTTAAGTTTCCATTTCAATACAGCAAGTCTGTTCAGACACTAACATTTACGCTCGTAATATAAGCTGTTCCAATTTTTGTTGGAATTTAATCTTCATAGAGCCATCGTTAGTAAATCGCCTTTAAGGGGAAAGAACCGTTTCAAAAAATCAAGCTAAAGGAACCCAAATTTCTCTATTTACAGTTAACCAAGAACGTTACTTATTTGCCTAGTTACTCCGGAAAAGCAAAATCGTAAATGCTTTGTTTTCGATACCATTACCACAGGTGATCACTACTTTCAAAGTTTCTAGCACGCAAAACGCCACAATTCATCTATACGTTTAAGATTTTTGTGAGGGTATTACTTTTTACAAGTTAAAATCATTTCAGTTAATATTAAAAATTTAACGAATGTTATCGAAATGAAGTTTATCGGGCTAAACACAAAATTAGTTGCAGCTTTGCGTTTGTTTCAGTGAAACACTTCAGTTTTAAAATTAGAATGTCGTATTTCGTTTAATTATCGAGCTGAAATTAAGTTAAATTTCACTCCTGAATTTTAGCTGAACTGCTTCTGAAATTTTCCGCATACCAAGTTAAATTTAACATTGAAAATTTTAAAAATAATGCAAGGAATTTTATATACAACTATTCAAAAGATAAATTAATGAATTTGATTTTATTTCACTTTCAGTTATTTTCAAGTGACTCAATGCATATACAAGTAAACTATTTTCAAAAAATGGTTTGCCATTTGGGTATCCTAAATAAATCCCACACATTCGAAACAGCATCGATATACCATTTTCACCCCCCCCCTTTTACTGCGTTTAAATTATGGAAGTGAAATTGTTTTCGAGAAACCATACAATTTAACACTTTAGCGTTACCGGTTAAGTTTCTAGCGCGGAACTGAAAACCATCGCTTCATTTTTTAAAACCAAATTTTAGGTTCCCATTCTTACAACAGCTTTGATTAAAATACCTTTTATTAATCTTAATATGACTTTCCGTTAAAACTATTACATCGTTAAACATTTCGGAAACAGCATTAGTTTCATTGGATTTAAGTATTTAAGAATGCTTTGGTGGCCGATCGGATTTACTGCAAATTTTTTTCAGGCAAATTCTACTGTCACAATTAAAGTCAAGATTACACAACATAAACAAGTCACTTTTTTGCATGTGTTATGAAAATTATAGTGAAGCTTACCCCTTGCGTAGCAAGTTACATACTTACGTAGATAGGAAGACTTCAGCCAAGAAATTCTATAAAAATATAAAAATAGTACATGATTAAGTAAACATTTGTAAGTGATAGACCAAGAACAGGCAATGACGTAGTGACGGGGGTTCAATGGGGGTCTATCATGGACCGGGCTCCACTCTCTGAGGGGCGCTAAACCGTCCTTATGACAAAGAAAATTTAACAAGTAGGAGGAAAGGGCGCCAGGTCCCTTACCCCGGGCGCCAGTTTAGTTCGCTACGCGATCGAGAGCAGGAAGACTCAATGCAATAGGAACTTTCAAATAGCCTCAATCTAATGTCGAGCACTTGCCGCTTATAGGCATTGGCCGTTACTAAGGCCGGAGTTGCTGGTCTATTACGGAGGCGCCCAATAGGTTGAGCAACGTTGCCTCCTATGAAGAGACCGACTGAATGACACCCAAGCCCGTGCGGGGAATCGGGCCCGCGATGTGGTAGAATGGCTCTAAACACAGCACAACTCGCGCGGCTACCTTGCCATGTCTTCCATTAACTTGTGCTTTTGAAATTTTAGTTTTAAGAGCAAACTTCTGACAGAGCTCAAACGCACCGAAAGATGTCTGAAAAGCAAATATTCTACAGAATCTAAGTGTGCATTTCAGTACAGCGAGTCAGTTCGGACAAATTAACATTTACACGCTTAATATCAACTGTTCCAATTATATTTATTATAATTTTATCTTCATGGAGCCATCTTTAGTCCTAGAGGTGGAAAGAATGTTTTCAATAATCTGGCTAAAAGGAACTCAAATTTCTAAATTTACAGTTAACCAAGCACATTACATATTTGCCAGTTACTCCTGAAAAGAAAAATTTATTAAATGCTTTATTTTCCATACCATTACCACATCTGATAACTACTTTCAAAGTTTCTAGCACGCAAAATGCTACGATTTATCTGCACGTTTAAGAGTTTTTGTGGGTATAACTTTTTACAAGTTACAATCATTTTAGTTAACACTCAAAATTTAAAGAATATTAATGAAGTGAAGTTTATCGGTCCGAATACAAAATTAGTTATATTGTGCTACTGTTTCAGCGAAACTCTAGTTTTAAAATTATTAGAAGGTCTTTTGTCGTTGAAATTATCACGCTGAAAATCTAAAAATTAAGTTTCACTCCTTCCTATAATTTTAGCTGAACTGCTTCTGAAGTTTCTAGCATAGTAAGTTCATTAAATGTCGCATTCAAATTTAAAAATAAATTAAGGCGCTTGATTTTAAACTATTAAAAAGATAAATTAATGAATTAGAATTTAGACCGAAAGATTTTATTTCACTTTCAACTAGGGATGTACGCGAGACGAAAAATAGGAGTCCCGCGTCTCTCAAAATAGTCTAAAAGCTTTGTATCGTCTCGCAAAAAAGCTGTAAACCTCGGTCTCGTCTCGCGTCCATCCCTACTTTCAACTATTTTCAAAAGTAACTTGATGCATTTTCACGTAAACAGTTTTCAAAAATTTGGTTAAAATCGTTCATTTCCCTCTCCCCCAATTTTCACTCATATCAATTTACAGAGTGCTTTAGTGAAAAGGTTTGCGATTGGGGTATCCTAAATAAGTCATACAAACATTCGGAAATCGCGCCCATAAACAATTTTCATCCTCCCTCTCCACGTATGCCACAGTTTCGCTGCAAAAGCTGAACGTATCTTTGCATCGTTGCCCCGTTAGGTTTTTCCTTTGGAAATCATGTCATTCTGTCTGGCGCTTCAGAGTTTTCTGGAGATTTTAATTGGCTGTAAAAACCATCCAGACCGACTTATCTTGCATAAAAGAATACCTCTTAATTCTCGTAACTAACATTTCTCGGGTCATATCACGAAGACTCCGAAGATGTGGGTAGATTCTCAATTTCACTTTCATCATAAAATTTAGTCAAATTAATTGGTTAGGAATATTAGTACCATTAGATTCTACTTGCACAACTAATGCTACGTCTATGCTTAGATTATATCTATTGCTATACAGTAACATACTACTTGTTAGTGTTGTAACCTAAATAAACTATTCTATATCTATAATGCTACAGTTTTACAATAAGCTATATTACTCATTACACTAAATATATAATACTCATATGCTAAATTATAAATTTAATGTCAAAGCGAAATTGAAATGCTAACCAATTATTCGAAGTCCGTTTTGAAGGAAGCGCCTTTGGAGCGAATTGGCTATCTGTACACCTATTTTATAGTTAAAACTTTCAGAAAGTTTGATCGAATCTGGCCCAAAATTACAACCTGCTACGATTTCTAACTGCGTGTATTTATACCCCGTAATGATCCGATTCAAGACGAGAATTTTATTACAGTAACGCAAGCCCTAATTAATTGATTTAGAAATTTAGATATTTTTTTAAAGTCATTTACACCTAATGGCTGGCGCACAAACAGAATCTTTGAATTGGGGATCATTACCATTCCATTAGGTAACGTGCCAAATTGAAATCTTAAATATTCTGATGTACTAGAAGAGTCTGCGAAATGAACATCAATAAGTGACAAGTTATTCCGTTTTTGATGGATACGTAGTGTTTAAAACAATTGGGAAATATAAATTTTCGCTTAGGATTTGACAAGACTATTTTAAACTTAAACATAGCAATCGCGACAGTTTTATAATTAAAATATGACAACCACTGTATACAGTTCAAGTTTAGCTAAAATTTAAAATGCAGAATGCCCGAGAATTGTTGGATATTAAAAATAAAAAAATCTAAGTACAATATGACCAATATCCGATAACAAGATATATTTCAATAAGGGATACTTCGGTGGCTCGTACAACATCTAAACTATATTAGATTCCATACAAGCATTTGAAAGCATCGGAGGAGTGTGGAATGAATAGGGGCGGCGATTCGCAGATCGAGCTTTCGTATATTAGGACACAGTCTTAGGCAATCCGACTTGCCTCCACATAAAATACAAGCGGTTTAAATCTGGCGATCCAGGAGGCCTCTGACCAATGTAGAGGTACGCCATCCTGTTAAAAGATAACAGTTGGCAAATTTTTGTCACAGCCACCATGTCTACTGCGCTCTTCCAAATCTTTACAGAGGCCTTCGTACCTAACGCCATCCATCAGATTTTGGCATAAGTTATAGGAAACAAATCTAGAACTTTAAATCGTGCATCATTCAAATAAGTAGTTAGTCCTTTTTTTTTTAATTTTTCAAAGTGTCCAACAATTCTCTGGCACACTGCTTAAAGATTTGAAGCACACATGGTCACATTAAAAGTTAAATTTAGCAAACAATTATGAACGGGTTTGCATTTAAACTGGCGAGACATACTTATTTAGTTTGACGAGACTAAACTTCAAAGACCAGGGCGGAAGTCATTTTAAGTTCAGAGAAAAGATTTGTCCTAAGGACAGACTATGAACAGAAACTTGAGCTAAAAATTCATGAAATACTTCCCTGGAAAAACTTCATTTCACTCTCAAAAATTCTTTTAGAAATCATAAACGAGATAAACTGACTGCACTTAAGGCTTCACGAGCACGCAATCTTTCGCATTAAGGCTCTTCAGCACCAGACCTGTTGAATTAATCATAACAAACATACGTATAATACAAGTCTTTACAACACATGTTTAAATGTATTCCTACGTAACGGCTAGCAGACGGTCACAAAATCATTCAGCTCAGGATGAAGAACGAAAATACTTTCAGAACTCTATAAAACTGGTGTGCGCCATTGTTGGGTGGGAGGGCAGTCTTATTTTCACTTTACGATTTACATGACTCCTGAAGAGAACCAACCATTAACTGGAATCAACCTAAAATGGCATATTACCATTACCGATTTAGTCATTAAACTTCTAGAAAATTTGAACTTGCTTGGATTCTATACATATTGATAGAGGTTAGAGGACAGTGCCGGATTAAGACAGCGCGGGGCCTGTAGCAAATATTGCCAAGGGGCCCTTAGTTAAGTGAATTTTTTTTTAGGGGGAGGATTTCACCCTCACATTATAGTAATATATATAAATTAATCGAGAAAATAAATAGTGCTAATTATATTATTGTTTATTTTTAGTGGGTATTAATTAGTTAATGGGATTTCTAATGCTAATTAGATTTAAACAAAACTAAAACTTCCCACGTATTAGATTTGGGAGGGGTTTAGTCTAACTCTTCCTCCTTCTCGGGTGCGCTGATGTCTAGGTTTTGTCTGATAAAATAAAACAACTTTTATGAACTTTACTTGATTTAGTAAGAGCAAATGAGAGCTAACACTAGGCAAACCAATTTCTCCTAGTAAATTTGTGTGCGGAAAAAATGGCCTTCAAAATAAAGAATATATTTTTTAAATTTTTATTAGGGGGGGGGTAAATAGTGAGTCTGGCGATGTTTAAAGGTATTTATATCTACAACTCTTTTTTTAATGAATGTTCATGGGTATATATTTCGAGTTTCTAACATAGCTACCCCCTTTCCCATATGCAAATATACAACTTGACAAGATACATACACTGATAATCGTTTCTATAAATTTTTAGAACCTTCTAAAACAAAATGTACTTTAAACTCTGAATTTAAACAGTTTTTTCCCCCTCTAAAAATAAATACTTGTAAAATTATTCCATTATTTGGAAGGTCTTTACTAATACTAGGTTACACATTTTTAACGCCATTTGTTTAATTGGTTAATTCGTAAGAGACCAAACTGAGGATAGGCAGATATAGCGCACTAAACTTCCACTACTCAAAATACACTGCATGGACGGAACGCATTCAAACGTTAGATGCGTATAGAGGGGAACTGCTACTTCCACCAACGCTTAGAGCACTTTTAAACGCCATTTCGTTCAATGTTCTATAAGCATGTGTACATTACTTTTCAACCTACCCTCGTAAAAATGATCCAAAATATTTTGTTTAAAAAATATTTTTCAGTGTTTTCTTAATAGAATAATCGATATAATTAAAAATTCGGATAAAACGTTCATTATCGTATTACTTTCAAATGTTTTTGCAGGATATAATAATCTTAAATGCGATCAAGTATTTTCCGAGTTTCTTTGTGGAGCTAGAGTATCAGAAAACCCTATTTGTTTTCAGTTTGCCTGGAGTTATGGCTTCCCAGATACCCCGACAGTCTTGGCTTTGTGCAAAGATCCTCCCCGTTCTAATTATTTTATCTGAACGAACTTGCTGAACTTCGCGACCTTGACCTATGATTTCGAACGGCCAAAAACGGTTCCTTTATATTTAACGCGGGCAATTTCTATGTTTATTATGACAATTTATATTTTGAGACCTCACAATGCTGATAATAAATGGCTTACATACTATATATTATTATCGGTTGAAATAATTCGAAATGCCCGAGTTCAAACATTGCAAAATGTAAAAAATAAATAATTCAAGCCTAATACCAAAAGCTCAATAAAGATGGCTTACCCCCTACTCCATACACCGTCGAATATCGCCAAAGCCACCCCTCCCCTTTTTACTCTGAAATAAAAGCATTTAGGGACGGCCCAATATCCGATTAAATACCATCCTTATATCTACCACAAAAAGAAAAGTTAATGTCCAATATTTAAATACAAATTATTCTTTCGTGTGGGAATATCTTTTATGGTGAGCTTTTTTTTATCCCTACATTTCTATGGACTTCAGCTCATGCAGAAGCTCAGCTCGCTTTCCACAGAAAATCCTCAGAAATAGCCACACATTTTCTGCACATAGTAATTTGAAAAGTTTAATTAGGATTTTATTTAAAAATTCATTTTATCTGTTACTGCAAAAGCCCCTGAAAGGATCGGGGCCGATAGGCTACAGCCTAGCCTAATGAATAATCCGTCCCCCTGACGGATTAATGCAATTTTGTGGGTGGAGGTGGTTAGTTGGCAGATTCACATACGCATCCAATTTAAGGAAGTAAAATAGGATTGTTTACATTAATTTCTCTTTTCTTGGGAGGGGCAGTCTCCCCCTCCGACACCCTCCCTTTAATTCGTCCTTGATCCGGCCCTGACTCGTCTTTCATTTTGGCACGTAGTTTTCTTTCCACGTTTTGTTTATTTCTGGATTCATTCTTCAAATAAAGACAAGCTTGTAATATTATTGATAAGAAAATACTTTTCAAAGGCCTTAAGTGGTTGTCCAAGGGTCCGAATACCCCCTCCCCCGAGTTGCGATTTTTGTCAACAAAAAGATAATGAAGACTTTTTTGGAAAAATTCTGCTTTTCCCCCGTTAAGCCCTTCTCTGAAATTTTTTTCTGGCTACCGCATGTTTTGCTCCACAGTGTATTGAATACACTCCTGTATAAGCGTCTCATTGCTGTCTTTAGAATACTCATTCAGTTTCACCTAGGTTATCTGTTGAATAAATGATGCGAGCATTTAACAGCTAAATTAAGTTTATTCATATTCTTTCAAGAAGTTATCTACAATGGATTTACAGTTCCATAATAGAGCTTCAAAAACGGTCAAAAAAAAAAGTGAGAAAATCTTAAACACGTTCACGTTTTAAATACGCACTAAAGTGCCATATATTAAATGCATATCATAATCCATGCGTTCTAACTATTTTCTTTCCTTATTCCATTAAGTTGTGAAGTGTATCATTATTCAGGAGAGTGCCGTAGTTTTGTCATTTGTTCCATAAAACACATCTGGAATCTAAATTGATCTTAAAATCGTGTACTGAATCTTCGCCTAGCATATTACAACTATACTTCAAAATTTTAAACACTGTTTGGGAGAGGCATCTCAATCCATGAGTGTACCATGTTTGTTTTTCTTGTTCCATAAAACATGTTTGGAATTGAAATTATAAGCTTGTGCAACTTTCAGCATTTTATTCTCTCTCGCCTCCTCGTTATCTAGCCAACACATTTGAAAAGACCGTCACCGTGTCAGTTCGTCTGCAAAACCTGTCTACAAATCATGTATACAAAGTAGCGTAGACAAAAATCTGGAATTGAACGAAATAGTATCCTAATGCGAAACGAAAAAAGAAAGAACGAATTAAGAAAAGTTAAGATAATTATATTTTGCTATAAAAAAACTGGGAGGAGGGAGAAAACGAAACCTTTCAAGCTCAAGGCGCGGGGCCCCTAAATGCGCGCGGACCGTAGCATTTGCTACTTCTGCTATAGTGTTAATCCGGCACTGTTAGAGGATCTATCAGCGGTCATACAACAACTTTCCCCTAAAATATTCGACAAGGGAGGAAAGTTTTTCCATCAGAAACAAAAAAATCCTCGTAGTGCTAATAACTCATTTTAAATTACTTTGTTGCTTTAAAAAGCGAAAAGCTGCAAATGCTATAAAAACTACCAACAAATATTCCCCAAAATATACTTTCATTCCAAACCATAAATTAAGGGGAATGCATTTAATAAATGGTATACTGAATATATTCCCTGTAATCATGACCATGTATTAAAAATAATCCTATACTATGTCATAATACAACGTCTGTTAAATTTTTTAACGAAAATTGCATTATAGTCTTTCCCTGAAATCTAAAATAAACGCAATAAAATACCACAAATTTGTAAAGACAAGCAAAACTTACCACGAACAGCACATTGCTTCAGAGCGGAATAATGAATACTACTCAAAACACTTCAATTTATACACTTATTTTTTGAGCAGAGATGTGGGTTGTGATGCACATTAGGCAATATCTCCATTATTTCAAGTTCATGAAAGCAGGGATCGTGGGGACCGGCAGCTTGGAGGTTAGGGGTTTTTCTTACTCTACTCCACGCCAATTACGTAAGCGTAGGGTCGTGGGTTCGATTCCCATTCTATCCCAGATGTTTAAATGTCCTTTGTCTGTGCAAGTAAAAACTTTCACGGTGTTGTCCACTTCACTTGACGAGGATTTATAAGCGGATTCTTGGAACAAAGCACACATGTCCGAAAATAAATGGGTGCATTCGTAAACGACAAACTCGTTGCACTAGTTTTCGTAAGAAAACTGGAATGCGTGGGTTGAGTGCTGTCTCCAAGCATGAAATGATCTTTTCAAAAGATTTGTGAAACAGCGAACTGTATGAAAATGGTTTTTACAAAGAAAAGGAGATTATTCCCGGAGCCTGACTAAAGTCAAGAGCAAACAGGGAAGTTAGCCGGGGGCCCCGTCGAATAAGGGGCCTAGAAATTATAAAACGACAGTGTTACCTACAGCAGAAATGCATGTGCATCACACATACGTACACATGTATGATCAATGTACTCAAAAAACGAATTATGTTTGAAGTATGTGTGAATGCATATGCTTAAATCAGAACGAAAGGGGCTTCGCTTGAGCAATGTCTGCTCCAGGTCTCATACTGGAGACGGACTGTGTCAGGCCTTCTTCTTTGTGTTTCACACTTGTCTTCTCCGATTTCGAATTATAATGTCTGGGTCATTTTAAATTCCGTTCCCAGGCCCGATAATTCGCAGGAAAGCTTTAGCAGCAGACAAAAGTGGAAAGAGGACTGTGCAGTGCATCTCTACAGGTGGATTCATACCTGCCGCGCCGCACCGCAACCATGCCGTACTGTTTCGCCGTTTTGGACCGTTGGCTGTCCGCGCGGAGAGCTTGCGGTGCCGCAAGTAAATGCACCAATGAATGCACGACATTTTTATTTGTTGTTCTTCGGCATAATTCTCTTTCGTTTCTTCTGTTGTGCTTTTAAAAGATTGTTTTATAATGGATAATCGATTAATGTTAAGGAGAAATCAACTTATTTTAACATATTTATCTTTAAACAATCGCATATCAGGGATCGTTTTGTCAGAAGCAGAGCGATATTCGAAGAGTGCGAATTTTACGGAGCGTATCACACGCTCGTCCCTAGAAAAGCTCTTCTGTAATTGGCTGTAGCTTTGCGGTCGCCGCGGAATATCGGTTCTTGCCAGATATTGTGCAAAACCTCGGCGCTCGCCGCGCGGGGGCCGTGTTGCTCCGCCAAGTGACGTCATTGCGGCGTCTTAGCGTTGCGGTACGGCCAGTATGAATCCGGCTTACCTCTCCAGTCCTGGGGTCCAGATGTTTTTTCCCTCCTTTGAAAAAAGGTGAAAGAGAAGTGATAGGGTATATCCTATTGAACCCAGTAGAAAAGGACCTCTCTTTAATGATGTTTTACCTTTTGAAGATGCCCAGTAGCAATACTTTCATTCAACTAACATAATTTAATGAAATTGAAATTTGTATCTGTGTGTTAGATTAAATATAAGATTAAAAAAAATATAGAGAGCTTCTTTTGATTTGGGGGCCCCTCCGAAGCCGGGGCCCGGGTGCTTTGCATCCGCAGCACCCTCCTTGTGGCCGGCCCTGACCATACGTAAAGAGACGTGCATCTTTTAGAGTTGAAATCCGGTGAAGAAGGGAACACTGCGTCTAAGAGTACATATTAAAAAAAAATCGCGCACAAATTAACGCAATCAGCGGAGACATCCTATCAGGAAACGTTATTCGCAACACACAGTCCAGTGGGAAGAAAGATGAATCATTATTACGGCCGGAGCATTTTCGCGCTGAGCTGCACTTTCACTCTCATGTACAAAAGAGAAAGGTTGCAATTATTCATACTTGCACCGACGAAAACTGTTTTTCTCGAGGAGCAGAATTCCGTTCTATCTCTCGCAAGGCACGAGGAGAAAAAAATATTCTGGGTAGTTTTTCGGCAAGCGGAACTTATCCTGCCGACTACTGTAATAAAAAGAGGACGTTGCTGCGGTTTGCTGCGGCGTTGACGGGCAGAGCAGGAGAGGGGGCGCGACTGGGTAAGAATTCTGACTTGCAGCCCCCCCCCCCACCCGGCCTGCCGCGCCGGTGGATGGAAGGAATGAGTCGAACTGCGATTACATAATTTTATTGGACACTTCGATACAGCTTTGTTTGGCAGCTGCGGCCACGCGGAAGAGTAGCTCCTGGGATGATGCAGCCCCTTTTAACAACTTTTGAGGTCGTGTCACACGATCAATGCACGTTGCAATTATTGGCCAAAAGCTAAATCTGGGGAGCGGATTTTCAAGGTTTATTATGTCTTTTTAAGACGCCTGCTTGGCGGAAAGCAGGGACGGTCTACAAAATTACAAAGGAATTGCAAGGGACCGTGTACCATTGCTGTTTTTGAAAGCAGATTTCTTTGTTCCAACTGAATTATACTGCGTAGTTCCAGAAATATGGGATTTTCATGGGCTTTTGATTTGTAATGTTATATATATATATATATATATATATATATGTATTATATGTATTAAACCAACACTCCCCAGCAAACACACTACTGCCCGCAAAATAACGGCAGGGTACCGGTCGTGCTGGCTAAGTGCCGTATACCGGGAGCAAGGTACATTGCCATCGTCTGTAAGTCACTGGAGTACCAGTGTCTGAAAAATGCATATGCGCCAATACATAACTAGTAATGGCGAAGTGCTATGTCTCTATAACATACACAGAAAAGTTAACGGCTTGGTACTGTTTAAAATGTACCGGACCAGCACTATTTGGCGGTAATGGGCCTGGATATATTTCGTATTGTTAGCATAAAATTTCGTTATTTTAATTAAATAATGTTATTTTGCATTTGTATTGTGTTAGGGGATACAAGTTCCGGGCCCCCAACGGCAGGGTCGCTGCTAAGATTTTTAATATTTTTTTGGGGGGGGGAGGGCGGGGAGTTCACATTGTGCTTTGAAATATTTTAGTACTGAAAACTAAAGTAATACAAATGAGTTCAGTATGCTATAAAAATGTTGACTACACCGACAGTAAAACCCCCACCCTTTATATAAGCGAATATGTACAGAATTATGAATTTTAGTCTTACCAATTTTTATAATGTATCAGGTTGTAACGAAAGTTTTCCGCCAGATTTGCTTGAGTCAGCTCACGCGGTACCCAACTATTGACCTTATATGTCAAGTTTTTTCTGCTTAGTGCGACTAATGAACATGGGACTAAAGTCTAACTCTTTTAGCTAGCTCACGAGTGGATGAATATTTTATCTTCTTCCACAAATTGTCGTAGGCGGGACTCATCAGCATGAATAGGCCGGCCAAAGCGCTCTGCTTCTTTAATATCCTGGTCCTCGTTTTTGAACTTTCGGTACCAAATCTTCACAGTGTCATGATTCAACAGTAGTACCTTAAGCAGTATACATGATTCAGTGTCATTCTGTAGCTGACTTTTTGCGACAGAACTGAGAGTAAAGGATGGATCCATCTGGTAGCGTGGTAGTTCCAATTCAGACACCTTATACTTAATCATAACGATATTGTTTTACAGATTTCACAACACAGTTCTCTAAAACAAGTCTTTTCTTTCAAATAACAAAAATCGTTTTACAAAATATTATTAATAAATAAGACACCAACGGGAACTGCTTGTGCAGGCAATACTTTGAGTGGCGGAAAACTTTCGTTACAACCTAATATATAAATTTTTTAGAATTTTGATAAAATTTTCATAAAAACATATTTGAAGACTTTTTTCTGCGTTAAGCCCCTTTTAAAATCTACCGAATCGGGGTGCAGAAATATGTTAGAGGGAGCATTAGATGAAGACTAGTCACGGCTTGATTTGCATGGGAGCTAAGCTCCTCAACTACTTTTCTATTTCAGAGAATTTTAGAAAACTAAATTAAAATTTTTAACAGTCTTCATAACAGTTTCTATTGATAATTATTTTATTACATAAGATATAACAGCGGTAAAACAAAAGCTTACTAAGTTTTATAATATAAATTTATATAAATTAAATATAAATTAAATTTTTATGATATGAATGAAAAATTAGGTACTGAATTCTAAATTTAAAATAAAACAAATTAGGGCTCCTGCATCTAATTTGTTAGAAATAAAGCCATGGTCCAGTATTTTCACGTAACCGTCAAAAATAGAAAGTACGCAGTTGGGTTTCATGTAGGGCTTTTTTTTTTCTTCTTAACGTTGTTTAGATAACTCTTCCATTATTGCTTGATTTCCCACGCTTACGAATAAAGTTGAACATGGAAAAAAACCTGACGCAGACACAAACATCCTCTTTCAAATACCCAGATACCTGGAGTCAGCATAATGGAAGCAGAGAGGGTTGCAAGAATCGAACTGTTATCGCGGATTCGGCTATATTAATTGAGATTATTCATGCAAAGTACATAATTTTTTTTAAGCGTTTGAAGAAGAAAATGAAAATTGACTTGTCTATTTTTATCTGAGGTGTGCAAGATAACTTTTTGGCTATATTAATTAAGATTATTTATACGAAGTTCAGATATATTTTTTATGGTTTGTAGAACAAAATAAAAACTTGCTTGTCTATTTTAATCCGAGAGGTGTGCAAGATAACCTTTTACCTGTATTCACGAAAACTGGAGTGAACGATATGTAGGTATCTCCGTATCAGCGAAAGAAAAAAAATTATACTTGTTATTATATCCGTTTCTTTCCAACGGTCTTTATGCGGATCTTACGATAACTTATTCAAACTTTAAAATATTATGAAGTAATTACCAACACATAGCAAACAAAAAAGCAAATAAAAAAAAGTTATTAAAACATTTATTTCATTTTAGGTTAAATAATCTGAGTCCAATTTGGACGAGAATATAAGTACACACGAGAATATGGGTACGACGAGACGGGCATACACGAGAATATGGGTACACATGATAACAAGTTGTCTCGCATCCATTTTCAGGCTGCCTATGTAGGGAGTTTATCCTATTCGATACGCAAATGGGGACAGTTTTTCCTGAAAGGCCTTTATTTTGTTTTAAGGAATTCACCTCGTACTCCAAGGGGCATTAAATAGATCTAATAAACTTTTAAGTTGTGAGTTATCCTCTATTCAGTGGAAAAATAGATCATATTGTATAGCATAATAATACACAGAAAGGAGCAGAGAAAAAATTCGAAATACCTAAAAATTCCGAACAATATATATTCTGGCAGAAAAGCGATAAATAAAAAAATTCTAGCAATCGACAAAAAATGCGCATTATCCAAGTTTCACGGAAGAATAGTACGCACGTTTCGGGTGGTACAAAGAGTCCATTGCGGTACCAAAAGCGGTTGATTTGATCAAATTAAGAAAATTAAATTCTTACAGATCATGACGATAATACTGAACTGTTAAGAAAAATCTAAGATTTAAGAACGCGGGACTGTTTTGAAAGCTGAAGTGCAATAATGTAACATTTATTATTGTAACATTTAATGTAACATTTTTTTTTCAAGAGATGGGGGCTGATTAAATAAATGGCTTGCATATAAATTGATTGGATAGAGACTAATAAAAGCTTATTTTACCTAAACGAAACGTACAGTAAATCCAAATGCTACCCTTAAGCTATGTCTTTTTTTGGGGGGGTGATGAATAAGCCCCCTAACTCCTCCCCTGGATGCGACATTGGGTCTCATTTTAATTATGGCAGCATTATTGTAAATAGGCACTAAGCCGGCACCGTGCCATTATATTATAGCCACTGTTAAGATACCAGGCCAGTGCCCTTATTTTCAGTAATAGCCCGCTCCCTGCCGTTTCATTTTAGGCATTGTAAACTTATTGCGCCAGTGCCTTTATTGTAAATGATGGCCGGCACGTGCCATAGTGCCGTTGCCTTCCCGGGCTTCTGGTAAGGTACTTCTCGGGCGACCACTTTTGCAGTGCCGTGCCGGTGCTGAAAATAAAGGCAGAACGGCACTGGTAGGGTACTCTGACAGCAGGTGTGTGTTTGCTGGGTCACCTAAACTAAAATAGGTACTTTTCCGTTATGGTGCCAAATATTTTGGAACAGATGAACCATTATCATAACTGATGATCGTAGAAGAGTACTCTGAAATTTGTTCGTTCCTCAATCTACCAAAGAACTCTGATACAAGACACACTTCGGGCCACACTGATGCATCCATTAATCGTTCAAAATCATTTTCAAATACCGCGAAGTGGAAAGAAGAATAGGTTTGAAATTTTGTCACCAGCTTCCGGTATAGAAGATGATCCAAACTAAAAGGTCGTAAAAAATCAGTCCCATCATTCACAGAAGTATCCGGACTTAATCTAGACAAAAATCCCTTTAGGTAGCCTTTCCACAATTTTCGAGTTCGATTTTTTTCCCACAACATCGACAACAACTGTGAGCCTAGTTTTCTTATTGTTTTTGAATGGCACGTTAACTCAACCTATCGGAGTGGCGGGGACCGAAGCATAATTAACTCGTTTGATTTCATCAGACATCTGCTCAGGTTCAAAAGTGGAATCCGTCCGGACTACACTGGAGGTAGTGGCTAAACTACCAAGAATCCTATGAGACTGTGGACAGATGTACCTAGAAATATTCATCAGTAATGTCCATCTGGAATTCAATTTCAATTCAATCCCTAAATATCAATAAATCCCTCAATTCGGGGGGGGGGGATCGATAATCATCAGTAATTTCGCTTGACCGGTTCTGCAACAGATGGAACCACATTCAGCACTTAAAAAAAAAAAAAAGAACCATGATGCTTTCCTTCCGATAATTAGGAGATTGAATACGGGCAAAATAAACAGTAATCACATATCTCAACTCACCTTCTAGCCTCATCTCGAATCGCTTGGTTCATGTTACATTTAGAGTTGATCGCATTTATCATAACAAACCAGAAGGGCACCATAAAAAACGTTATCCTCTCATCCTGGCATTACGCGTCAGCACCTGGCTCGATGCTCCACGAAATGGCAAAGTCTTCGAAATTGACGTTGACTTACAAATAGGAAATATTTTTTAACAACAATAGTACTATTCCATACAGCGCACTTTAATTAATAAAATGACTGCTCAATATATTCGAAATTTACCATATTTACAAAAATATAGCCCTATTTGCAGGAGCTCCACAAAACACAACCAACTACATTCACGCTGGCATTATACATTGCCTAATTCATATTCTATGATAAATAATTTTAATGCATGAAACCAACCAGTAGCGTAGCCAAGGGCGTGATAGGGGGGTCTTAACACCCCTCCCCCATGAGGAATTTTTTGCCATACAAAATGTATATTCTTCACTCCCTTATCACACACACATATATGTAGTCACATATATGCGAGTTTCAGCAGTCGTAACCCCCGCATGAAAAATTTCTGGTTACGCCACTGAAACCAATGTAGGAAGTTATCTCTTACTCGAATACTTTTTCGAGGGGGTATACTAGATAGCACCCTTTAATAAAAGTTCTGAGCTAAAAATTTATTGCAATAAATTATCTAGTAAAGGGTCTGTTACTGGCGTATCTACCCTAATATAGAAATTGCAGTAGACGATTTGAGCTTTTATTTTAACTTCGCTAACACAAATAAATCTGGAAACTGAAAAATCTGTTTGCTAGGATAGCATAAAAAATTTATTGTTTTTTCTAATTTTTCAGTTCGAAATTACCTGTAGATTAAATTGGTTTGTTTTGTGTAGTAGTATTTCTAAGCATATTTTGGATTTATTCGATGCTTGGCATTTTTTTTTTTTTTTAGTTTGTCTGTTTGTCACCTAAGCTCTTTAATATGAAATTAAGCAATGTTTTGAGTAAAACACGAGATTCTTAAGATGCAAGGAAAATGTGCATTTCTGAATTATGTTACGTAAAAGGATATGATAACGACTAAAAGCGGTTTTGTCCGAATTGCAGTGAGAGTATGATATTGGAAGGAAGACCGGATCGGACCGATGGTTTTGAATATTCCTGTAGCCAGCCTACAAGGTAAATAGAATATGCATGAATGTGTTAAGGGGTTAGGGGTAGTCAGAGGCGTGAAAAAATGCCATTTTTTATTAATTTTTTTTTACTAGTAATTAAGTTTATTTCACATAAGTAAAAACATAGTATCATTTCATCATACTTTAACATTACTTCACTTAAATTTCAAAAAAAAAAAATAATTATTTTACAAGTTATGGCGGTCTAAGTTGAACAGGTTTTAATAATGGGTCCTTGCGGTGACCATTACAGCTCCTTGGAGATTCATCTAAAATCAATGAAACAAAAAAGATTATTTTTATGGATAGATAATCTTGTGCCTGATCGAAGCTTTTTTTGTTTTTTTCAAAATTAACAAAATGGCGGTCTCTGGAAATTTTTTTGCAGATTTTCGGGAAAAAACCAACAATTAATTGTTTATAAAAAATCGAAGTTTAAAAATTAAAAAAATCCTTCGATCAGGCACTAGCTTTTTATGTTTTCTAAAAGCTGTATAAGTTTCATTCAAATCTATCGAGCGGTTTTTGAGTTACAGTGGTCACCAGTCCAAAAAACAAAGTTTTGAGAAAAACGCATTTAAAGTTTTACAGTCGATTGATGTACAGTAATACGAATAATTTCAATACTTACACTGAGTCATCTATTCCTGGACCCTATAAGAGTTCTTCAGCCGTTGTAGAACTTTCTAAAACATCAATTTGTTGTTGTCTACGTCGCATTCTACCTTCGCGAGTGTTGTCGTTAGCGCGCTGATCAGCTACTTTTACACGTGCACTATCGGTTTTTTCAGTATACCGATGCGAATTAGGCCCACAACTAAGTCCCAGTGTGTTCATTATTACTAATAATGACTTTGTCCCTTCATTAAATATACTCATAGCTACGTATGCAGCAATTTGAACAATGGTAAAACTAGTATTGATAGTTTTTGGGCATATTTTCCACACTAGTTGGTTGAAGCTCTCATTATTATTTTGATTAAATCCAACTACACATCTTGAAAGTAAATTTTCATTACTAAGATCTTCATAAATAGGCTTGATTGCTTTTAAAACTTCAGGCGGTAAGGGAGAATTATGCCGCTAGCTAATTGTTCTCGGAAATATTAGACCGCTCGAGAGCCTTTTATTCTTCGCTAAATAACTCGAAAGATATTTGTCGGATTCGCTTCAAACTTTCAGAGAATATTTTTAAGATACTATACTTTAAGAAAATGCAAAAAAAAAAAAAAAAAAAAAAAAAAAAAATCAATTTTTTGAAAATTCTGACTACCCCTAACCCCTTAATAGTGTAAGGAGTCTTGGTTTAAAAGGAGTTACTTAAGTATGCTTCAGATTTGAAAGAATTTCAATGAAAAATGCCCCAATAATTTGTCAGGAAGGATGCGATAGTGTGGAAAGATAAGGCGATTCATTGATTTACTTTTTGAGGAGAAGTTAAAGTGACCAGCCGTCCAGTATTATACGGGACAGTCCCGTATTTAGAGGTTTTGTCCGTATTTAAAAGTGGTCCTGTATCGCCCGTATTCTCATTCCTGTGATCACCGTAATGAATAAATAAATAATAATAGACGCACTTTGTTAAAAATTACAATTTTTAGGGCCAACTAATTTCAAATAAAAGGGTTTTTGTTTTAATTTACAGAAAACAAACAAACAAAAAAACAATGCAAAATGAAAAAATAATCTAAATAGCGTTAGCAATCTACAAGTAAATCTGGGTGTGCGCTTTTGGTAATGTTATAATCTACCGATTAAAAATTTGCTTTAAAATGGAAATCAACAGTGTTATTTTCAGCAATTTTAAACCTCCCCCGTGCGCTTAACCGAGTGTGCCATATTTAAATTTAAGATAGATGGTCACACTAAGAGAAGTACACTTATGATTGGTACGAGGATCAGCGATGCATGTTTGAAATTGTCAACTGGCGTCAACGATCTTAGGTCTTTTCTTTAAATTCTATTTTGTGGGTTCTCTGAGCATGAAATGAAATTGAAGATCAGGAAATAAAAACTCAGTTGTGTTGACTTCGAGATATAGAGATAATTTTGTGTTAGAAATATGAATTTGCTTCGAGACTTGAAGGAAACTTCAAGATAACGAATATTCGACTTCTGAGACTTTTAGTTATCACGAGTTGAGTATACTGAGACCTGATGTAATTGTAAAGATAGATAGTCAAAATGAAGTATGTGACAGGTAAACAGTTGAATGATAAACGGTTGTCTGGTGGTGTTGAAAAGAGGTCAAACACATTTTTTTTTTTTTTTTTTTTTTGAGTGGTTCAGGACAGAGCGAAATATGCGTTGCCTCCAATCATTATAGGAATTGGTTACTTCCTGGGACCACTATAATTTCGGACTGTTCGAGGTCATACAATTCCTTTGAAACCGGAAGTTCTGTCAACCACAAACTGCATTATCTGGATCCGGAGAACCATACTAGTGCGCACATAGAGGGAACGTGGTCGGTTATAAAAAAAGAATAGCCAAGGAAACAGGTACGGAGCTCTTTCAATTCGTATTTGGCAACATACCCGTGGCATAGTATACACAAACATGAAAAAAAGGGCAAGGCTTTCAAAATTTTTAGGGCTGACGGGGAGGAAGTATATCCTACTTCTGTTTTTGGATAAAGATGAGAAGAAAAGCAGATGGTTTAGGGGGCTACACACACACACACTTTTAGTAAAAGTTTCAAGTGAAAAAGAAAACCATTTAGAACAGAAGAATATAATTAGAAATTAGAACAAAGAATGATGGTTGAAACAGCATATAAGTACAGTATCATTTTCTAAAATTTTTTACTTGCCAATTAATGCATTTTTAATAATCTGGTGTCTTCAAATAAAATATTGACTTTCTTTACAGAATAGCTTAAAAGCTTTATCAGACAGAAAATAGTTTAAGTCTCTTTTTGTCGACTACAGAGACAAACTAACATCACTTCATGTTTTTTGAAAAAATCTGATCTGTAGATATATAAATGAAACAGTGATAAGTAAACTACAACTTTATATTTTGTAATAGAAGATTATTTTATGTTTTAATGTATTCTATAAATTTTGCTAAAATATATTCTTTGCACTCAAAACTTAGTTTTTTAATATAGATAAAATAAATTTCAAACTTTATTTGTAATGTATTAAAATACTAATGTATGGTAAGACGGTCTAAATAAAAATTCTTTTTCTATGGTGTCCTAAAAGTGAGAGGTTAATGTATGCATAAAAATATTTAAATACAGTGTACAAATTGCACTGCGATCCATATACGATCCATCTAATATTACACGAGTGATGCAAGTTAATGGAAGGATATGCGACTTGTTGATTAAGAATAGAAAAATTTTGTTTGAACCAAACTAAAATATTATAAATGGGTAGGTGAATGTAAGCCAACGTTTATCTAAGGATTTTAATAATAAAATAAAGGCATGTTTTACATTGATATAAATATAGTAAAATTATCTATTGAAATAACTTAGAAAATTTGCTTTAGAAAAGTTATTTAGAGTCGAAACTTATTTCCTTAGCTTATTTTTTTTTACCCTCCGCTAAAGAGGGTAATAGTTTTTGGCAGACGAAAAAAGTCGTGGATGATAATTGATAGTAAATAAAATCTTACAGATCTCACGGAAATTTGAAACACACCAAGATCCGACACATGATTGGAATAATGGATACTTGAAAAATTTCAAAGTAACGTCAGATGAAACAAAAGGGGAAACTGTAAGATTTTGTCAGAGCGTCTGCGACTGGCTGTCAAGTTCCCGAGGTTCCGATTTCATTTTTCAGAACTTGGATTTGTTTCCAGAGTCGCGTTCAAACTTTTGTCCCTCCTCGGAGCAAGTGGGTGGTGTTCTGTCGTGGCATTTCTAAAATTTTCATTTTTGCGGGATCAGTGTGAAATAGCTCGTAGGCTTGGTATTTCACGCTCTACTGTTCAGTATTACATCGTTAAATATCAGAAGAATATACCCGGGACTGTTGTTCAAGGCCCGCGCTGGCCGTCCTCGCCAGTTGTCTAATCCGGAAGAAAGTCATCGTGAAACTAACCGTCTATTTATGCAAAGAAAAAAGGAAGATCCAGATTTTCGTGCTCAAGAAGCGGAATCCAAATCCAGAAGACAAGACAGAAAACGTTTACGACTCTGTCTAGATATACCATCGAAAAGACCAAGAACAGATTACTGATCTAAATGTAAGGTGTGAAGAACTAGAATTTCGTAAATTAGCTGAGAAATTTTTCGAAGCTGTTGCTGATGGTCCAATCCACCAATGCTATTGTTGTGATCGACTGTGGTTCAAAAAGTCAATAAGAACCCATTCCAAAACAACTTTACTGTCCAAAGGAGCGACAACGGACTTTATAAAACTAGTCTTTTACAAAGATATCGATGATATTGGCAAATTTTGCAAAACATGTTACGATTGTTTGATTAAATTGACAATACCAGAATTAGCTATAAGCAATGGCTTCGAATTCCCCGAAATACCGGATTGTTTAAAATACTTGACACCACTGGAAGAACGGTTGGTTTCTCCCCGTTTGATTTACATGCAAATACATCCTGTACATGGCTGCCAATACAAATTAAAAGGTTCTGTCAAAAAACCTCTTTAGCGGAGGGGAAACTAATTTCAGCTGAAGGCTGAATATTTTTTTTTTTTTTTGTTTAAATTTACTTCGGTCGAATTCAAAAGGCAACTGCATAATTTAGAGGATTTTTCTTTAGAAAATATAACTTGCTCTTTACTGTACTTGTCAGTGAAAACAATAATAGTTTCAGGATTTTACGAAATCGTTTATAACTTTCACTAAACATGAAACAATTCGATGTTTTCCAGGTGTTGTGGAATAGCATATAAAAACAACATAGTGTAGGTGCGCCAGCAATTGACACTGCACCAGTAATTGACACTTTGCCAGATATTTTATTTCAAAACTGTTATCAAATGGTGAAATCTAGTACCCATTTAGATATTTGTCTTCAATTGTATGTAACTTTTTTTTTTTTTTACACTTCTTGAGGATTTTAGGTATCAGAAGTTGAGAATTTAAACTCAGTGCTAAAAAACAGTCCGATTCTCAGCAGCTAGCCTAATTCTGAAATTTAGTTCATTATCTGCATGTTTCTATTTGAAGCATATTTCTTTTTAGAAATCAATATAATCTGTATTGTATCAGGCAATGGTACATAAAATAAATCTGAATAGTTTTTTATAAAGAAACGCAGTCAGCTCCGGCTATAGTGAACCTCTGGGGACCGGCAAATTTCGTTCACTACATCCGAAGTTCACTCAAAACCGATGTTTCCCCATGTTGAACTATAAAACTTAATGCAAGACTAGACAAACTGTATTTTATACAAGCACTGAATGTTTATTAAGTAAACCAAACAATTTATCACATTTGTGTCTCTAGTTGCTAAATAAAATAAACACAATCCCATTTATGGAAATAATGTACATTCATTCAGTTGACAAAAGGTGCCGTCGCTTTCAACATGTGATATTGAATTGAGCATGGAAAATAAAGTCGTCCAAGATCAAGTACGAAATTTCCGCTTTGGGTTCGCTTTCTTGCTCTTATGAATGCTCTTAACCCTTTAACGCGCAGTATTCCCGCTCTGGGAACACCAAACGTTTTGACTGTTGCAAGTCACGAAGAATAAATTGGATTTCTATAAAAATAGTGGCGGGTGACCTAGCTCCACGAGAATCCTTTACTTTTTAGCACGTCCTTTCCCGTAAAAAAAGTTGTCACGAATACTTTTAACAGCGCTGACATCTGCTGAAAAATGGAAGAATGCGAGAACAGCTGGATAGATTGCCCAGTGCTGAAAAAAGGGCAGCCGTTGCCATCGCTCGACTTAACTATCAGCAAGAGGGCGGACGACCGAAACGTTCATCGCGTGCCACAGATCGAGAGACCTTTTTTGACGGCAGCTGGCTGTGCCGCACAGCCAGCTGCCTTCAAAAAAAGTCTCTCGATCTGTGGCACGCGATGAACGTTTCGGTCGTCCGCCCTCTTGCTGATAGTTAAGTCGAGCGATGGCAACGGCTGCCCTTTTTTCAGCATTGGGAAAGGGTTGCGCCTCAAAAGGTTAAAGATTAGAATGCATTAGAGCAATGGGAAAAAATATGGCCCCCTACCCCCTTGTACAGTATAAATATGTTAGCCTAGACACTGTCAATTCACTTTCCTTGGCCCCCCGCATTCGATTACGGACACTGGACCCAGGACCTGAGTCGACCACCCCCCTCCTAACTTTCCCCCCCCCAGCTTTCTTCCTTCACTCTTCTGCCGTCCAAAAATATTTGAGTTCACTCTAACCGAAGTCATGGTTCACTCAAACCGGAAAATGCTATGTACGTTTCTAATGTTTGTGATGGGGTGTCCATTACTGGGGTTAAAAAAAGGGATTTCACCAGTCATTGACACTTACGTTAGTTATTGGTGTTCCAGCCATGTTCGAAATTGCATAAAATTTATAGGAAATGCAGTCAATACTTATTCAAAAGGTTATCTTTAGATAATTATTTAAAGTACAAGGTGACCCAAAAAGGTGGTAACACGCTTTAATTCTTTATCTTTTAGAGTTGAGTGGGCAATGTAACCTGAAAAAATATTCAAAATAAGGTAGAAACAAATACAAGGTTTGGTGAACCAGTAACTAAAACTTTACGAGATAATTTATTATAAGCTTTTATTTCGGAACTTTTATCAAATGGTGCTATGTAGACAATGGTGCTATGTAGACACGTATCTTCCTTTTTTTTCCTAGGGGCTCTAGGTATCTAAAATTGAAATTTCAAACTCTGCGCTTAAAATATTCAGATTCTCATTAGCTGGCTTAATGCAGTAATTAATCAACCTGTTTCTATTTAAAGCATACTTCTTTGCGAAATTTAAATTGAAATGTTTCTGATAATTAGCCGAAGTACATAGCTGACAGGTTAGTAAGTATTGCAGATTTCTAAAAAGATCGAATTTTCTTCAGCATTGTAAGTGTACAAAGAATGGAAGTAGCATATTGGCAAAAGTATACTAAGCGAAGTTGGAATGGTTGGAACTGGGAATTGTTAAAAGGTTACAGAGCAACTAAGTGGGAGTGAAATTATCAGTGGAGAAAACATTTTATTTTCAAAATTAACGTTTTATTTTAGTGGAAAGAGCTTTTAATTCCAAGAAGATATTCCTCGCCTGTACCAAATATTGTTTGATTCAGGTTTTTATATTTTAATACTAGATATTTTTATACTCTGCCTCTAGAAAACTTTGCACGAATTTCAAACAAATCTAAAATAACAGAATAACATTAAAAATCTGGTGTGACTCAATTCGACTTTCCGAACACTTGCGATTAAGATCATTACCAAGATTTTTAAATAAATTTTAATCGATGAATAATTCAAACATCTACACCAAATTGAAGCTCAATCGAATGCGCCGTTTAAACGCTAGTGCACTTTTAAGAACTTCTCCCCATACGCCATAATGTAAAAGTCGTAGACCTGTAGAAAAACTATAAGTCCATACACATCAAAATCAAGACCGGTCTTGCGACGGTGGTTTATAACATATATACCCAATTTGAGCTCAATCGAATGCCCCGTTCAGGAGCTATCGTGTTCATTCACACACACACACACACATCTCGTAAAAATAGCATAAATGAATTTAGAAAACCTCAAAACGTGTCAATACACCAAAATCTCGAAGTCGAATTATTTTAAGATTACAATACTTTCCTTACATGATACATGTTCGAAAAGTAAAATAAATCAACGAAATTTAAAAAAAAAAAAATCAACTAATATATCAACTCCAGACGAAAATATTCCATAAAAAATTCAATGTTTTCAAAGTTTTAAATTTATTCAAATTGAAAACAGACATTTATTTTTTTAGGCGTTACTGATCATCATGCTACTAAATTTCATTCTTTCTCTAAAGCAGTTTTTAAGAGATGCGAGAAACATTTGCACGTTTTTCCCCCAAATTTCAAAATCTATGAAATATTTAAAACAATTTTTGCATCGATAGTTTACATTAACTTGCCACAATATAATTTCAAATTTCATTCCACTTCATTACCATTTTTTTTTAGGAATGAAACAAACACTATCAATTTTCTCAAAATCTCAAAAAATTAGAGAGAAGTACTTTGACGTCTATAATTTAAGTTCTTTTCATTCTTTTCAGTAGTTCATATGCGATAGACAAACAAATATTTAAAAATTTTGAATTAGTTTTTGCAAAATCTCAAAATCTCATCCATATTTTCAAAATATTCTGTGTCTGTAGTTTAAGTTGCATGTTCACCTATTTTGTCAGAAAATTTTATTTAATTCACTTCAGTCGTTTTTACGTGATGTGTAAAAAAAATTTACGCATTTTAAAAAGATTTTTTGAGAAATCTCAAAATCTCGAACTTTAAAAAAATTCCCTGCCTATAGTTTGAGTGGCCACCTATATGTCACATTTCATTTCATTAGCTTTAGTCGTTATGATGAGAGAACAAACATTTACGCAGTTTGAAAGGATTTTTGCAAAAATCTAATAAAAATTTCTTGAAATTTGATGCCTGTACTTTAAGTTAAGTCATCACCTATGATACTACCAAATTTCATTTTATTCACTTTGGTGGCAATTACGTAATGCGCGAGCAAATATTTACGCAATTTGAAACAATTTTCGCAAAATCTCTAATTTGAATTTAATAGAAATTTTTAAAAATTTCGACACTTTTACTTTAAGTTGACTGACCACCTTAATCAAATTTCATTTCATTATCTTCAGTTATTTTTACTCCATTGCATTAAAAAATTAAATGAGCAATTTTTTCTACTCATTTCTTAAGTGACAATAACTGGAGACTTTACCTTTAACGCGCAGTGTTCCCGCTCTGGGAACACCCAACTCTGACGTTTTGACTGTTGCCACTCACGAAGAATAGATTGAATTTATATAAAAAGAGTGGCGGGTGACAGAGCTCCACGAGAATCCTTTACTTTTTAGCACGTCTTTTCCCGTCAAAAAAGGGTCACGATTATTTTTAAAACAGCACTGACATCTTCTGAAAAATGTACGAATGCGAGAACAGCTGGATAGATTGCCCAATGCTAAAAAAAAGGGCAGCTGTTGCCATCGCTCGACTTAACTATCAGCAAGAGGGCGGACGATCGAAACGTTCATCGCGTGCCACAGATCGAGAGACCTTTTTTTGACGGCAGCTGACGAGCGATGGCAACGGCTGCCCTTTTTTCAGCATTGGGAAAGGGTTGGTAGGAAAAGGTTAAAGATTAGAATGCATTAGAGCAATGGGAAAAAATATGGCCCCCTACCCCCTTGTACAGTATAAATATGTTAGCCTAGACACTGTCAATTCACTTTCCTTGGCCCCCGCATTCCATTACGGACACTGGACCCAGGACCTGAATCGACCCCCCCCCCCCCAGCTTCCTTCCTTCACTCTTCTGCCGTCCAAAAATATTTAAGTTCACTCTAACAGAAGTCAAGGTTCATTCAAACCGGAAAATGCTATGTACGTTTCTAATGTTTGTGATGGGGTGTCCATTACTGGAGAAAAAAAAAGGGATTTCACCAGTCATTGACACTTACGCTAGTTATTGGTGTTCCAGCCATGTTCGCAATTGCATAAAATTTATAAGAAATGCAGTCAATACTTATTCAAAAGGTTATCTTTCGATAATTATTTAAAGTACAAGGTGACCCAAAAAGGTGGTAACACGCTTTAATTCTTTATCTTTTAGAGTTGAGTGGGCAATGTAACCTGAAAAAATATTCAAAATAAGGTAGAAACAAATACAAGGTTTGGTGAACCAGTAACTAAAACTTTACGAGATAATTTATTATAAGCTTTTATTTCGGAACTTTTATCAAATGGTGCTATGTAGTACCAATTTAGACACTTATCTTCCTTTTTTTTTCCTAGGAGCTCTAGGTATCAAAAATTGAAATTTCAAACTCTGCACTTAAAATATTCAGATTCTCATTAGCTGGCTTAATGCAGTAATTAATCAACCTGTTTCTATTTAAAGCATACTTCTTCGTGAAATTTAAATTAAAATGTTTCTGATAATTAGCCGAAGTACATAGCTGACAGGTTAGTAAGTATTGCAGATTTCTAAAAAGATCGAATTTTCTTCAGTATTGTAAGTGTACAAAGAATGGAAGTAGCATATTGGCAAAAGTATACTAAGCGAAGTTGGAATGGTTGGAACTGGGAATTGTTAAAAGGTTACAGAGCAACTAAGTGGGAGTGAAATTATCAGTGGAGAAAACATTTTATTTTCAAAATTAACGTTTTGTTTTAGTGGAAAGAGCTTTCAATTCCAAGAGGTCATTCCTCGCCTGTACCAAATATTGTTTGATTCACTACAGATATTTTAATACTCTGCCTCTAGAAAACTTTGCACGAATTTCAAAGAAATCTAAAATAACAGAATAACATTAAAAATCTGGTGTGACTCAATTCGACTTTCCGAACACTTGCGATTAAGATCATTAACAAGATTTTTAAATAAATTTTAATCGATGAATCATTCAAACATATATACCAAATTGAAGCTCAATCGAATGCGCCGTTTAAACGCTAGTGCACTTTCGAGAATTTCTCCCCATATGCCATAATGTAAAAGAAATCTTTGTCGTAGCCCTGTAGAAAAACTATAAGTCCTATACACATCAAAATCAATACCGGTCTTGCGACGGTGGTTTATAACATATATATATATACCCAATTTGAGCTCAATCGAATGCCCCGTTCAGGAGCTATCGTGTTCACTCTCATACACACAAACACACACATCTCGTAAAAATAGCATAAATGAATTTAGAAAACCTCAAAACGTATCAATACACCAAAATCTCGAAGTCGAATTTTTTCCTGATTACAATACTTTCCTTACATAGTACACGTTCGGAAAGTAAAAAAAATCAACGGAAAAAAAAAAAAAATATTCAACTAATATCAACTCCAGACGACTTAGTGATTCAATAAAAAAATTCAATGTTTTAAATTTATTCAAATTGAAAACAGACATTTATTTTTTTAGGCGTTACTGATCATCATGCTACTAAATTTCATTCTTTCTCTAAAGCAGTTTTTAAGAGATGCGAGAAACACTTGCACGTTTTTCCCCCAAATTTCAAAATCTATGAAATATTTAAAACAATTTTTGCATCGATAGTTTACATTAACCACAATATAATTTTAAATTTCATTCCACTTCATTACCATTTTTTTTTAGGAATGAAACAAACACTATCAATTTTCTCAAAATCTCAAAAAATTAGAGAGAAGTACTTTGACGTCTATAATTTAAGTTCTTTTCATTCTTTTCAGTAGTTCCTATGCGATAGACAAACAAATATTTAAAAATTTTGAATTAATTTTTGCAAAATCTCAAAATCTCATCCATATTTTCAAAATATTCTGTGTCTGTAGTTTAAGTTGCATGTTCACCTATTTTGCCAGAAAATTTTATTTAATTCACTTCAGTCGTTTTTACGTGATGTGTAAAAAAAATTTACGCATTTTAAAAAGATTTTTTGGAAAATCTCAAAATCTCGAACTTTAAAAAAATTCCCTGCCTATAGTTTGAGTGGCCACTATATGTCACCACATTTCATTTCATTAGCTTGAGTCGTTATCATGCGAGAACAAACATTTACGCAGTTTGAAAGGATTTTTGCAAAAATCTAATAAAAATTTCTTGAAATTTGATGCCTGTACTTTAAGTTAAGTGATCACCTATGATACTACCAAATTTCATTTTATTCACTTTAGTGGCAATTACGTAATGCGCGAGCAAATATTTACGCAATTGGAAACAATTTTCGCAAAATCTCTAATTTGAATTTAATAGAAAATTTTAAAAATTTCGACGCTTGTACTTTAAGTTGACTGACCAAACAACCTTAAGTTGACTGACATTTTCATTTCATTATCTTCAGTTATTTTTACTCCATCGCATTAAAAAATTAAATGAGCAATTTTTTCTACTCATTTCTTAAGTGACAATAACTGGAGACTTTACCTTTAACGCGCAGTGTTCCCGCTCTTGGAACACCCAACTCTGACGTTTTGACTGTTGCCATTCACGAATAGAAGATTGGATTTCTATAAAAATAGTTGCGGGTGACAGAGCTCCACGAGAATCCTTTACCTTTTAGCACGTCTTTTCCCGTCAAAAAAGGGTCACGATTATTTTTAAAACAGCACCGACATCTGCTGAAAAATGTACGAATGCGAGGACAGCTGGATAGTTTGCTCAATGCTGAAAAAAAGGGCAGCCGTTGCCATCGCTCGACTTAACGACCCGCAAGAGGGTGGATGATCGAAACGTTCATCGCGTGCCACAGATCGAGAGACCCTTTTTCGACGCAGCTGGCTGTGCGGCACTGCCAGCTGCTTCGAAAAAGGGTCCATCTGTGGCACGCGATGAACGTTTCGATCGTCCGCCCTCTTGCTGATCGTTCAGTTGAGCGATGGCAACGGCTGCCCTTTTTCAGTATTGGGAAAGGGTTGCGCCTCAAAGGGTTAAGCGTTTTAAGCTTGCGAATTCTGACCAATAATGTAGTTTACCAATGAGCGTCCGAATAGACTAGTGGCGGATCAAGAAAAGTTTCAATGGTGTGACGATATGTTGGACAGTATATTATCAGAGATGGGTCCCTTTTAATTATCTGCTCATTTTTAGTCTTTAAGCGTTAAAGGCTGTTAGCTCTCATTCAACAGTAAAGACTTCGTTGACCGATGGTACTTCGCAAAACGGTTCTTTGAACCCAGCGATTGAGCAAGCGTAAAGCTGGTCTCCAACGGAAAACCACTCTTTGAAGTAATACTGAATACTTTCATTAAGACCCGCCGTTATGCGTATCAAATCAATAAATTGAAATCACTTTTAGAAACCGATCCAATCTTTGATATATTTAAGCAATTAAGTCAGTGACGCACCAACTTCTTAGGTATCTAGATGACTAAGAAGTTGGTGCTCTCAAGGAGGGGGGGGGGCGATCGGACTTAAGCGCACTTAAACACACTACTAAAGCTATATTTATCCGGTTACCTCTCATTCAATAAAAATTAAGTATAATTTTTTTTTAAAGTACGAGCTTTAGTATGGAGCCCTAAAATGCATAAAATGATTTATTCTTGCAAAGATATGCTATAAATGAATGAAAGTTTCAAAACTAAGAAAATTTGAGAAATGGATGTTTCACTTTTGCAAGAGATGAGATTTTTTAAAGTTTAAAATATTTTAAAAAGCATTCGAGACCTTTGCAATAAAGATTAATGACTAAATCAATGCCTTACAAGGAAATACAGCTCAAGTCGAATATTGGTCTCGAATGTTTTAAAAATATTTTGAACATTTAAATTTCTTCTTCGATGAAATCTCCCAGGAGCTCACTCATGAAAAACTAATACAATTCAGGAATAAATATATACTAAAGAAACCCATGTGTGAAAAACAGCATCTGTCCCCTCAGATTAACCCTAAAAATAAAGAGATTTTGGTTGTGAGAAAACTATCGCCATTTGGCGATTTCCAATTTCTTTCATACATACTTTTTAAAGGATACTTTTCATGGAAAGCTTCATTTGCCACGAAATTGTTGACTACTTTCTCATAATTTTGCGAGACTTCGGCAAGCCTATTTAATGCATAAACTGAATTTGTAGCTTTGCAATGTTACACAAATGACAGGAATTTTTTTTTCTGCTGTTACTTTCTAAAAACAGTAAAAATATGGAACTTCAGTTTAATAAATAGAAAACTAAAGACTTGGCAGCTAATCCAATACGTTGGAATTTAACAAAGCAAATACCGTTTACAAATATTTCGGCTACGTACTAGCGTGAGATTTTCAACTTTGTAAACTAACAGGGTTATACAATTGGCATAATTGATCACTTTAACACAATTTCAGTAGGGGGAAGATTGCTAATTATCATACATTAGTTTCTGTAAATATTTACATGCGACTGAATGAAATCCATCCAATTTCATGAGTAAGCTCCAGGGAGGCTCTCTTAGTGTGGGATACAGTCATGTTATTAAAAAATACAAATCACTTTAAGTTGAGTAAAACGTTTTAATAATACTAAAATGATTGTAAAATCATACATGGAAGAATCTTGAATGCCCTGCATAAAGTTTGGCAAGATCCTCATTCATTGAAGGGCATACAAAATAAATTAAGCATCCAAAACTTTAAAGCTTGCTAAAAAATTTATACAAATATCCTCTCGTTGCGTAAAATAGCCCCAGTGTTGCCAGTAACAGCAAGTTTAAGCTAGATTGCGAGCCACCTCCATTCAAAGTTTCATTCGAAGCGCCAGGCGGAATCACAGTCGATTTCTCTTCCTTTTCGGTGGATGTAGGCACCGTTTCCTCTTCCATATCTGAAATAATTCAATGTTAGATTATCAGCAGCTGTCTTATCCCACTCCCTTAGTTTACACCCATTTATTTAAAGTAATACATTAAAAATTTTATAAAGATCTGAAACATGCAGCAAAGGAAATTTTAGGAACGATTGAGCAGAGAAACCTGTAGACATTTGAAAATTTAATTTATAAATCCGAAGACATTACATCAGGTATTAGGCCATTACCCTTTTAATTGCAGCTTCTAAAGCAGAAACTTGTCCAAACACAATTTTTAGTAAAGTTTTTTTTTATAGTCTTGCATTTAACAATGAGAGACTCCGAAGGGGAAAAAAGGGACTTATTTTACAATATATATATAATTTAGATTATTTCACATTAAAGTTCATCTTTAAGTGTATGCAAATGAGATTTTTACCAGAATACACTTAACTAGAGGCATTGCAAAAGGGCCAAGCGATGCCCAGCCTTATCAATCATGGACCCTGGATTGCAGAAGCATGACAGACCGACCTGGGATCTCTAGCAAGCTCTATCCTAATTTTACTGACCCACTAATGAGAAAAATCAGTCAACCATTCTCGGTCCAAATATAGAACCTGGGACCTCGAAGCACAGCTGCGCAATGCGCTAGAATTATGCATCTTGATTTCTTTTTAATAGAATACAGACTCAATTATAAATAA
Source organism: Cheiracanthium punctorium (assembly GCA_038373885.1). Taxonomy (NCBI): domain Eukaryota; kingdom Metazoa; phylum Arthropoda; class Arachnida; order Araneae; family Cheiracanthiidae; genus Cheiracanthium; species Cheiracanthium punctorium. Next base: position 860,429 of record JAWZYV010013430.1, read on the forward strand.
CGTAGTAATGTACACAAGTATTTGAATATTTTACTTTGGCAAAATCTGGAACCAAGATTTTTCTTCGTAATCAGGGTGGTCGTAATTAGTGGGAAAAAGGTGCACGTAAGTCATTTTCTTTTTTACTTTATGATTAACATTACTTTCGTGGATTTATCATGTTTGGAGCAAAAATCTAAATTCCAATTCAACAAAATAATGGACGATTATTTTGGAATTTGCGAAATTTTTATCTCAAATTACAAAAAGGGTAAATGAATTCATTTCCATAAAGTGTGAACGACCTTATGGAAACTTTTCGCTTCACAATTGGCAGTTAACGGGAACATACCGATTGTGACAGTTTACGAGGATATGTTAGCAATACCATGTTTAAAAGAACTCTGACAGTTGAGTAAAATAAGGGGAAGGGAGTCTCCATTTTCAATCTTGGCTTGATTTTTAACACACCGAGAACATTTAGTAGAATAATTAATGAAGGTTGCTGGAAATTTACTAAAACTTCCTCGAATCAAAAATTTAGTAATCAAAATTGATTTGTTAAAATAGTGAGAGTTTAATCTTTTGTTGCATTGACGAAATTTGATACAAATCTTTGTGTACGCCACTTCCATTGCACTATTCTCAGACATTTAGATCCAACGTTCTTGTCAAATACACCAATGTCTGTCAATGAAAAATGAGCATTTTCACTGCAAATTAACTAAGAAATGATTGACCGTTGAATAAAATTAGTTAAAAACTTTACAGCATCAAGAGTGATGTTTGATGTTTCCACGATTACAATAATTTTCCCTTAAACAGTACCAGAAATTAACTTACCTTCATCGTCAAGTTCGTAAGAAGTGAAATTAACAGCCTTTGGGGTGGACGCCCTGTCGTGGTGATACTGCAAGCCTAAAAATTTAAAAAGGTTTCTCACATTAGCATCCACTTTAGCACCATAAAAGCATCTGTTCTTGGTTCATAAATCATACTATACAGAAAGAAATGTTAGGCTGAGAAAACTATGGAGAGTTTGGAAGACTTGTTAAAGCTCAGCTTACGACGCTCAATAGACTTGGATTAAAAATATTCATTTCTATTTACACAGATTAGGGGGAGCTCTAATCAAGCCTTTGAAAATTGCTTTCACGTACCCCTTATCCTTCCCGTAACTTTTCTGTCCCCGTACTCTTTACCACTGAAATAAGTACTTGAATGAGGAGTATTATATATTACATAGCTCAAAATTATTTCATTAAAAATATTCATTTCTATTTACACAGATTAGGGGGAGCTCTAATCAAGCCTTTGCTTTCACGTACCCCTTATCCTTCCCGTAACTTTTCCGTCTCCGTACTCTTTTTACCATTGAAATAAGTACTTGAATGAGGAGTATTATATATTACATAGCTCAAAATTATTTCATTGTGATCAAACGCAGCCCTGTACGCTTTTTTAAGCGCAGTACTTCTAAAGATTCCGCTCCCCCTATTGTTTAGCACAGGTAGGTTAGCCTAGACATTGGCAAATCACCCTAATTTCGGAAGAGGTGCTTGATAATCTTTTCTTGAACACAAAAACATCCTTCGTAAAGATAGTCACCTAACAATCAGTCGTTACCTCAATGTCTCAGCCGTTTCTGGGATGAGTTTCTAAGTTGTTTAACCAGAGTAATGGTTCTCCTAAAACCGAAAGTTCCTTATATCCAGTGTTCACTAAATCCGGAGTTAACTGCATATTCAAAATGTGTTTATGCCTAAACTTAATTCACCGTATTAATCTTCCTCGCTTCATTTCGTTAGAAAATAAGCCTTTTGTACCAAGGCTAGAATAAAATGTTTTTTGAGAAAAATACTTACTTCCAGATACTACTGCTCCTGTAGCAAGAAGAACGTAGTAGTTATTGTTTGCCAAATGATAGTCATGGTCATTCATTCTGGAAATGTAATGTATCGTCCAAGAACACGACGATAGACCATTGTTGTACGAACTATTGTATTGTTCTTTCAGTAGCTCAGCGGTACGAGAATTGCTTTTAGAGTTCTCCACATTATAGGAGAAGCGAGCTACAACTTCATTTCCATCGAAAATGCATTCCGTCACACTGTCAGCACCCTGAAAGATAAAAGAATACGAGTTCCAGTTATCTGTGAAACCTTCTGCTCATCGGTTTCAGAAAATGCCCTCACCTTCGTTCCCCATCATAGTACCACCCATGTGGAGTAGTCAAGTTAAAATGACTACTCCACATTCTATGTTTTCGATGCATAAGTTTTTTCGCTCCCTCGCCATAACAAATATTTATTACCCAGTGGCGGATTTTCTGGGATAGATTGGCTAGCTGCAAAGCCCAACGAAAATGTCAGATCCCATATAGTTGAACTCTGGAACAGACATTTCAATAAGAGGAAACAAGATTTATGGCGAGAAATGAGAATTCCCTTCCTTTTCGATGGCCATTATCAAGTATTACCTCAAGCTAATAAGTTTGTGATTATGGCAACGCTACGCTAGGCAATCTGCCAAGGATGCGGGGGTGCCTTGGTAGGAGGACTTTCTAAGGGGTTCTAACGCGTAGTCACGTTACATCTGGAGAAAACCTGCCAAAACTCCAGACCGTCGGATTCGACAGCCGCGCGTTGGGACCCGAACCCAGGACCTCCACACTTCGGCCGTCTACCTTTTTCAGTGACATAACCACAGTGCCACGGTGAATAAACTCGGATTAGCAAAATATTTGACGAGCGTTGCATACAAATAGACTAACATCCATGGAAAACTATAGAAATGCACAATTACCGACGTCAATCAAGATCAAGCAAAACCTACCATTTTATTGTCATCCGATAGCGCCATTGCCATGTAGCTCTGTGGTTCTAAGAAGGCATACATGCTGAACTTCACGCCTTCTGGAGACTTTGAATACGTCAATAAAACTTGGCAGTTCGCAGCTTGAACACAATCGTATGGCAAACCAAAGCAACCTTGATCGTGGAAACATCCATCATACAGTGAATGGGGTTTTGGAGCCTAGATTAAAAAAAAAAAAAAAAAAGTGAAAGAGTGCTTTATGTTAATAACGAAAAATCGGAAGAATTGTGAATATTGTAATTATTTTTGCTCGTTCAACTAACACTAGTTTCGTATCAGGAATAAATTGATTAGTGAAATGATGCATTGTTCGTGTGCGAGGCTGAAACCTTACGCCATTAGCATAGAAAACTGCAACTTTCAAAGATTTATGTATTAAGCGACAGTGTACAGGGATAGTGAGATTCATGGCGCCTAATAATGTCGAATTTATCGTAACTAGTACAAAGTAATACAATCGGAAATGGGATTTATATACCCTCAAGTTCTAGACATTTAGAATTGCGGGTAAAGCTAAATTCTATTTTCTTTCAATTTAATGCATGAGGTTTCTTGCCCCCACCCGCACTCAAACCTCCGATGGACCATGAGAAAAATATAAAAAAAAAAATGTTACGAAAAGTTCAGAGGAAAAAACTTTCAGATAATCACCATGAAGATTCAGGCATTTGTCTCATCAGTAGACGTTCTTTTCGAAGAGTTGATATAAAACGAGTTCGAGCGTTATGCAGCTTATCATTGGTCTACTGGTAGTTTATACCTAGTAGATTTTAGTTATTTTGCTAGAGTGAAAATTTGGCAGAGTTCAAAGCTTTCAGACCAATAGCTACTCGAAACTAGGGATGGACGCGAGACGACTTTTTTGCGAGACGAGACACACATTTTTAACATTACGATATAGGGATTTTTGCGAGACGAGACAAGCTTTTAGGCTATTTTGCGAGACGCTTATTTTTCGTCTCGCGTCCATCCCTACTCGAAACTAAGTTCAGGACTTTTTCCACTCACTGGCGACGTTTTTCGAAGAGAAGATGGGAAAGCAAGTCTACCGATAAGACAAATGCCTGAATCTTCACGAGTATACCGCAATTATGCTCGCACTTAAATTTGGTAGTATCTAATTCTTTCAATCTTTTTTTAAGTATAAACAGGATGATTCGCTACCAAACTGACAAACTTGCAGTATGGGATGTAGGGGGTACAGAGACTGTTCAGAATCCCATAGCCATGCGGGGTCGGAAACGTAGTCTTCATCTACCTGTTAATCACTTTGGAAGAAGTGCTGAAGCGCGCGTCTCATTTCCTAACCAAGTTTCATAAACCATGGACTTGCGCCTCTGACAATTTCATAAATGTAATGAAAGAAACAATTCTGAAATAACAGTTCTTATCAAGTGCAATCTGTGAAAGATTAGTTTTGAAGAACCATGGTCAGAAAGTTTATTATCACTTGAACACTCCTAAAGGGATTATTAACAGGTACATGAAGACAACGTTTCCGACCCCGCATTGCTACGAGATTCTGAACAGTCTGTGTACCCCTACAAGTTTGTCAGTCTAGTAGCTAATCGCCCTGTGTGTAAAGCAAGAACGAGGTTCGGAAAAAATAGTTTTCAATTTTTATACCCGTTGTGCAAAATACTCGCTTTTATAAATGCTCTTCTGGTTATTGTGAAGGAATTAAAGTAATTTACAGTCAACCTATGCAAGTATTCTGAACCTTAACAGTTCTGTACATTGATACGCAATTTCTCAACATTTTCTCCATCCAATGAACGAAGCCTCGATCCACATTAGCGTATATCGCGCGCATACTTAAGTGCAAAAATACTCTTCGTCACATGCTTTTCCTATGACAAAAGCAGGAATTTCATCGAAACCTCGTTCTTTTTAAACCTTGCGGCCACGACGTAAATTTCCGTTCGCAGATCTCTAGTTTTGACAGAAATGCACCCCCCACAATCTTTGCACTAGCAAACTGAAAGGCCGAAACCAGTAATATTAGACCCATATTACTAGTGGAAATCTCATTCAATATTTTAACTTCTATTGTAAAGTGTTGAATACCCGATTTACGTTTGACTTCAACTCGTACGCTGGACATTTTTCCCAGCCGGCTGTCGTCCAAAAAGGGTCTCTCGATCTGTGGCACGCGATGAACGTTTCGATCGTCCGCCCTCTTGCGGGTCGTTCAGTCGAGCGATGGCAACGGCTGCACTTTTTTCAGCACTGGGCCATCTATCCCAGCTGTTCTCGCATTCTTTCATTTTTCAGCAGATGTCAGTGCTGTTCAAAAGAATTGACCCTTTTTTGACGGGAAAGGACGTGCTAAAAAGTAAAGGATTCTCGTGAAGCTATGACACTCGGAGCTATTTTTATAAAAATCAATATCTGTTCTTCGTGACTGGCAACAGTCAAAACGTTAGAGTTTGGCGTTCCCAGAGCGGGAACACTGCGCGTAAAGGGTTAACAAGCAAAATCTGAATGAAAATTCATTTACTAATTCAGTTTTATTTTACCAACATCAAATATTTAAATTTATTTAATCCTTGAATGTCCTTAAATTTGCTTAACACGCGACATTTTTATAAAATACAAGCCTCAATTTTGCGAGCGAGACTAACTGATACACTTACTTCCACAGTGGGAAACAAAGGCTCATCCAAACTGATTCTTACTGGCGAAGAATGAACGTTGGTCCAAAATAACGCGTAGGTCTTTAAAACAGTTGCATTGAATACGATGTCTTCATCGACAGCGCCTTTAGGGGTCCATTCAGTTATGACTTCAATCTTGGGCTCTGCGCTTGTATGTGTTAAGGTGTTCTAAGTAAAAAGAAGACGGGTTAATCGAAACAATTTTCATTCGCAGGAGGCATAAAAAGAGGTTACCACTTTTACTTAGTTACCACTGTTACTACTTTTTACTTACCCGTTCTCCACCCAAGCAATCTGTTGCCTTGGCTATTTGGCTGCTAGTAAACTCGCCGTCGATCAGATTTTGTTTAGCACCGTGAGCCTGAAGAATGAATCCTTGGAATTCCTCACCGACAGGAGATGATATAGTTACTGCGGGGAAAAAAAAAAAGATTGCAGTTTCAGTAGAATTCATAACCTATTCAATAAGAAACTCAATTTTCATCCAGAACTAGACTGAATTCCAGCTAGATTGTGGGCAGGGCCTCGGAGAGAAATTTTATAAGGTGGGACAGAAATGTTCCCGGGCCCCCCCCTTCCCAACTTGCTTTTCCTCAAGAAATTATTTTAAATTCTGCCTAATTTTACTTTAAAAGTAGTTATTAAAAATAAAAGGTTAATAGTGTGGAGTCATTTTTATTCTTACCTAAATTATAATTTTAATAATAGTATTTACAATCTAATAATGCATTATAAAAAATTGAAGTATCATTACAGTATTTTTATAACCAGATTCCAAAATCTTCCTTTGCCTTACCATACTTGCTGTCTAACATGTGTCGCAAATCACCATCAATGTGTTATCTGTAAATGCATCAGTTCATATTTTGCTATAGTTAAACACACAGTTTCGAAAGTTATTTTTTTTCCTTTTAGTGATTTTCATATAGAATGCTAAAAGTAAAGAATGAGTAAGGAAATCTTCAAGCATGAATAAAACATCGATAAATATGAAGATTAAAAAATATATATATAAATGGAAGAATTAGCATATTATTATTTAATTTTAATAACTGCTTTTCGTGCCTTTTTACTTGCAAAATTTAGTATAACATTATCAAAATTAATAGTTGTGTCAATGTCAGATTCGATGCTTAGTCTTGCTAAGTCTACAAGTCGTTTTTAAGACACGGTTTATCTTAAGAAATTTTTTTTTTACGAGTTTCAATTTGCTGAATGATCGTTCAGCAGAAGCTACCGTTGATGGAATGGTTAAAAAAAATACCCTAAAGGCAATGCAAACATTTGGAAATAGATCGTTCAGTTTATTTTTGTTAGTATGTTCAATAAATCCAGAGGCTTTTATTTTTCGAGCTGCATGTGTGAGGGAGGGGGTGCATTTTTGTATTTTGCACCACTTAGAAAAATAGCTAGGACCGGCACTGCGTTGGGCTCCGATTTTTAAAAGTAGTTTTTTTAAAAGTAAAGATGTAAAAAGGAAATTTGTAGTGCATTTTGAAAAATTCACGGGCCCCGGGGAAGTGCCCCGGCTGCTCCCCCCTCTCGCTGGGCCTGATTGTGGGTACACCTAATGATATCCGTTGCGGTTACCATTATGCTAATCGACGAGAGACGCTCCACATATAATACACGATAGATTAAAAATTGAACCAAATGAAATTTGTAAGATTAGGATACATTTCCAACTTTACACGATTAAGTAATAAGAGTTCTGCCATCGGTTAGCCATACAGGTATCCAGTATTTGTATCAAGAAATATTTCATTCTTCGAGTTTGTCTTTTCCGTTTGCATATAGTAATATTTACACTACTGGCCAAAAGTATTGCAAGTTTCAGAAATCGATCCCTTTTCAAGATTAAGCCCCCTCTCCCCCGTCAAAATTAAAATTAATATAATTGATATTTTTTAATGTCAGCATGTTCAATTAATTGCTTCAAAGACAAGATAGCATTAAGTTAAAGAACAAAAATAATTTATTGAAAAATAGCATAAAAATATTATTATAGAAATGATAATCCATTTTGGCTCGCCGGAATAAAGTTAAATAAAGAATTCATTTCAAGTTATTCTGCAAAAGAGGATAAATAAATGCAATTTAACTAAAGATCATATTATGTTGCTGAGCAGCCTCGACAGATCACAACAGCCACTCTTTCAGATATGTAATACAGAATGTTTTACAACACTTCCTTCGGTGTTTCAGGGTGCCAACTTAAAGGATGGGTTCCTGAAGCTCATTTTGTTTTTGGGCGATTTTCAGATGTATTCTTTCCAATTATACTACATAAATTCTCAAAAATATTTAAATCTGGCCAATTTCCTGTCCATTTTTTTTTCTGGGCTTATTCTTGAAACTATAGTTAGATTTCTCAAGCTTGCAATACTTTTGGCCAGTAGTGTAGTTTGTTGATAATGCAGAACGAAATTTCTGCTAACAACGAGGAAATTATTTTCGATGAGGTACAATTTTCACTTACCTTGAATTTTATTTCCGAACTTGACTGCAGAAACTGAATACGGTGGTTGAGATTGTTGAGATTTTTTATCTTGGTGCCGGGGCGTGAGGGTCGAACAGGCAGACTTGGGAGCCCCGTCTGGTTTCGCATAAGATCCAATCACAAGGACAAGTAGCACCGCGGAAAGGGAACAAATCTTCATTCTGAATCCTGAAAGAATGAACTTTTATTTATACATTTTGTTTTTAAAAATTCCGCAATTGTTCAGGGACAGCAGAAGAACATACAAATGTATAGATTAAAAGATAAGCACGCCTTATTTGTAAAATAACATTCTCGCAAACAATCTGAAGCAAGAAGGGAGTTGAAGGATTCTTACTGACGTACAAATAAAAGGAAGGCTTCCAACTTCCGAAAATGCTCCTCATTACCACGAATAATAAATTTTATCTCCGGTGTGCGTGTGGAGGGGATTTATGCATTTTAAACGTTGATAGTAACTATCCTTTTACTTCATATTTTTATCGGGCATGTCGAAATGACCAAGAATACGAATTTTCATTAAGTTTTATTAAATAAGTTAATGACTTACGAAGCACTGAAAAACGACGCATCTAAATGTTAGAGAAATTGTAAATTTAAATTATAATTCCTAAAAAGTCCGACAATTTATTTTACTTTACTAATAAAATTTCAAAAGATAAAGATTTGTTTTGGCTAGAAATTTTCTTCATTGGGAATCAAATCATTTACAAGGGTCTCCAACATGCATAAAGTATGTTTTCCCCTCAGAATCTACACTTAATAACCCTGAAAATGGACTTCAATCCCATTCGGATCAGTACCTTTAAAAATATCGGCCCATGCCGTTAAAAAGGGAACACTTAGAGATAGATTCTACTGTTCTGCGGATTTTCATATGCAGCTTTATAGCAGTTTAAGCATATTGATAATGTCTTCAATTGCAGACTTAATTTTTCATAATGAAATGTCCTATCTGGTATGCAAGATAATCGTCCAAAGAAATACGTTGGCAACAAAAACAATTAAAGACAACGGTTTGTATAGAAATACAAGTTTTTATCAGGCCCCTAAATAAAGAGGGGGTAGAAGGGTTATTGGACCACCGGGGGAGATTTTACGCAATCGCCCCCTGAAACTTTCGAGCAGTACGTTTGTTAATATTTAGATGCTAGGGAAATATTTAAACAAACAGATTCATGAACTCCGAAAAGGTTTCTTAGCTACGAACCTATCACCTAACCGAATAGTAAAAATAAAATAAATCATCGGTCCTACTTTGAAAGTATACTATAACTATCCGGAGAAGTTATTTTTAACCAAAATGGTAAACATCATTTGATACTATGGTCTCAAGCATACTTATTAAACTTTTCAGCATTAAAGTTTATCCAAGAGAAAGGAAAAAAAAAAAAGTTTCGCACAGTCTATTGTGTAACTCTAGAGAATTAATAAAACTAAGTTATTTCGGAAACTACTCTAAACTTCTGACGTGAATTGAAAACAAATCACTAGCGTTGTCTAGTTTTCCCAATAAACAACCTAACTTTCTTGAACGCTGTTACAAGCCCTATCAAGCTAATATAGCTACTTCGCTTCCTCTTTTAAAAATCACCCATCAAAACATTCCTACTCACTTTCTTCGGGGAACAGCAACACAATAACTTCCTCAGTCACTCTCAGGTGAGTCGGACCGTTCTTCAGAGCACCGCTGACCGCTTACGACTGAGCAAATGATTCGGATTTGCTCCACAACTCCTCCCGAAATACTACGAGCAGCGGAAGTGAGGTAAAGGAAATGCTGAAACACGTTTCTGAGTCAGTTTCGCATTCGAATCTTTTTTTTTTCTTTTTTCATGAAAACTATTCTACGAAACCAGTAACCCGCCAGCGAGAGGTTGCACGTAACCTTCATAACCTCTAAAGCCAGTTACAACCGACGTAGAGATCCAGGTTTACTATACGAAATTACGTCACTAGTTGGAAGCTAGGGACCTGTCTGGAAGATCAGAGATGCCGCTATTACTAATGAAGATTACTTTTTCTTTCTTTTTCTTTTTCTTTTTCTTTTACAATTCAAAAGCCGACAAATTTGACTTCTACAGTAGAAATTATTTCAACTAGCTCAAGTACCCGTTCTTCGAATGGGAATGGGGATTGTTTTAACAACTAATATAAATAAAAGAAAGAATTAAAAGAACTTTAAATTCTACATTTGTCTGCATATTAGAGCGAAGTTTTAAACCGATGGATGTACCTCTAACGGAAATACACTACTGGCCAAAAATATTGCATGTTTGAGAAATCTAACCATCGTTTCAAGAATAAGTCCAGAAAAAAATGGACAGGAAATTTGCCAGATTTAAATACTTTTGAGAATTTATGTAGTACAATTGGTAAGAATATATCTGAATATCACCCAAAAACAAAATGAGAGCTTCAGGAACCTATAATTTAAGTTGCCGCCATGAAACACCGAAGGAAGTGCTGTAAAACATGGTGGATTCCATATTTAAAAGAGTGGCTGTTGTGATCCAAGTCAAGGCTGCTCGGCAACATAATAAATGATCTTTAGTTTAATTGCATCCATTTATTATCTTCTTTTTGCAGAATAACTTGAAATGAATTCTTTATTGAATTTTATTCCGTCGAGTCAAAATGGATTATGATTTCTATAATAACCTATGTATTTTTATGCTATTCTTTCAATCCATTAAATAATTATTTTTGTTCTTTAACTTAATGCTATGTTGTCTCTGAAGTAACAAATTGTACAGGTTGACATTAAAAAAATCAATTATATTGATTTTTAATTTTCACGGGGGAGACGGGGCTTAATCTGGAAAAGGGTTAGATTTCTGAAACTTGCAATACTTTTGGCCAGTTGTGTACTTCCTTTCAAATGAGACAATTTGCAGAAAATTGGAGGAGCAGAATATTTTTAAAAGTAGCCAGAATTTATATGCGGGGTGATCCTAAACTATATGTCAAAGATATAAAGGGTGGTAGAGGAGACCAAGAAGGTTCAGAAATACATGGTAATGTGGGGTCGAAAACGTCGTCTTCATGTATCTGCACTTCGGAAGAAGTGTTGAGGTAACTGTGAACTTTCCGACCCTATCGTTTGTCAAAATTGAAAGTATTTTTTACAGAAAGCACTCTGGGGGTGCCGATTTCAGGGGGTTGGTCCCTCCTCTGGAGTTGGTTCAAAATGAAGGGGCTGTGGGTCGGACTTCCTCTCGATAGGGCCCACTTTTGAGTGTCGATCGCAAAAATACGTAACCGTTAGTCTATTTTTCTAATTTCAGAAAAGAATACTATTGATTTCCACAAAGTGTAAGGAGTGAAAATGGGATGATCTAGAGGAAATAGAGCAGTTTCACATACGTCATTAGCACTACGTCACACCTTAGCAACCAACATTTTTTGGTCAAACATTCGTTTATTTGAGAATGGTCATTGGCCGAAAAGGTGGCTTTGTATCCCTAAATATCCCAGTTGACTTAAAAAAAATTTCAGTGACGTCACGTGAAAATACTCTATTGAATGAGGCAGGGTATAAGTGGGAATCGAACCTACGACAGTACGGTTAGACGATTGGCGTGGACCACTGATGTCGGAAATTTATATTATTAGCGATAATTGGAGAGAGTGAAGCACTAACGGTTTTAAGCGTTTGGTGGTTTTAAGCTCCCATGGGCAATGGGAGCATCTCCATGGGCAATGGTAAGCATCTCCATCGGTTTTAAGCAATGGGGTTTTAAGCTCCCATCGTTTTGCAAATTCAAAATTTTGACGTCAGCCTCAAGTTTGGTTGCATTTGAAAATAGGATTCCCAGCAAACACACACAGGTTCTCTGAACGTCTATTAACGTTCAGAAGACGTTTTCTGAACGTTAATAGACGTTCAGCGAACCTGTGTGTGTTTGCTGGGTTCCTATTTTGAAATGTAATCCAGGATCAGGGCTCGAAGAATTTTTAACGCCTAATACACATCTATATACACCTAGCAACCAAGTTGCCCGCCACTGTACGCACAAGTCGCGAATTATTGTTCCTGGACTGTTTTTATACAATGTTGCGCATCCTAGCTACAGCAATGTTGCACGCCGATGGGGGCCTGCGAGTACTTTAATTTACTCGTACATTTTAAGTAGATTTGCATCATAAACGAGTACATGACGTGCTTAAATATCAATTACAATAAAAAAATTAGTATACGGGTTCTTAAACTTAAGAGTAAAGTACTCAGAGCTATTAGAAGATGACAAAGTACTCAGAAATGAGTACATTTTCCTTATTTCTAAGTACCTCGTTTTTACAGTGTATGTTTCCATATTCATTATGAATTTTTAAATTTCATTGAAAAATAATAGGAACACCCTCTTAAAAATGTATTCGAGTGTAAGTGAACTTTCTAATGTCAGTTTCATATTTAATATATTGGTCTCCGTAACAGGGAAGCATGCCTACAGTGGCGTAGTTAAGGGGGAAGAATAATAAAGTTTCGCTCCATTCGGACCAATAGTTTGAGAATATAAACTAATATAGTTAAAATAAAAAACTTAAGGGACATTATGTTACATTCTACCAATTTTGTACGTTCCGCTTCCTAATTGCGGAATATATTGATACAGTCTCCAAACAGCGACTCGCCCACTGTCACCGTACAGCAGCGATTCTCAACATTTTTGTCCTACCGGCATCCTTTTAAAACACGAACGAAATTGTCGAAACCCGTGTGCAGTCGTTATTAAAAGCAGGGCCTTATTATCGCATGGGCAAACCGGGACTTTGCCCAGGGCCCCCGGCTTGAAAGCGCCCCCAATTTGTTCTGAAATACTCTTTTGTAATTAAAATTTTGTAGAAAAAAAACAAATTTCATACATTGGGGGCCCCAATATTCATAAATGCCCGGGGGCTCCTGTTGGTCATAATCGGGCTTTGATTAAAAGGTAAGAAAACAATAACATTTGAAAGAACATTTATTTCCATGTTACTCAATAGATCGTACCAAGAAACGTAACCAGGATCATAAAACATGTAAGTTCAGACATTAATAAAAACTTAGCAACGAGTAATAGAGTACAAAATGAATGCAACGCACCAACTGGTTTTAATGAAACATACTTTAAATTTGCATTTTATTGCAAAAAAATTCTTTATTTGCTACGAATAGCGGATCTTTTCACATCTTATTCAGTGATAACCATTGAAATAAAAACAATTTTACTTGTAGTATTTGTATGGTTATCGGATCGGATCATTTATCGGATAATATCCATTGATTTTCCGATCAATGGATGATTATCCACTGATCGATGATGATCCTTGATCAATGGATAATCATAATCGATCCATGATTACCCATTGACCGACCGATAATCGCGCAAGATTATCCATCCTTTGCGAAAATAATAGTGTGATGATGGACAGTGACACAATCCAATCATTCCACTATTATTTTCGCAAACCCTATTTACAGACATGCAGATCTTCTGGGTTTGTTTGTGTAAACGCTACGCTAATCTGCCAAGGACTTTGTAAGGCGTATTCACGTTCCATCTGGAGAAAAGCTAGCAAAACTCCAGACGTTAGATCACGATGGGACCGGGACCTTACCACTTCGGGCGTCTACCATTTCCACTGCGGCATGGTGAGGCGAGATCTTCTGGGATTTACCGGTTAAGAACAAATGCAACGGAATTTGACCAATGTGTAGCACAGTGGTTAAAGCCACTGACATTGGGAGATGGCTCAAGTGGAGGAACAGGGTTCTGTCCTCTCGCGGGGCCATCGGTCTAGCGGTCTGGAGTTTTGGGCGGTTTTCTCCAGATGTAACGTGAATACGCGCTAGATAAACAGAAAAGTCCTCCCCCCAAGTCATTTGCCCTCTCCCCCCCCTCCTTGTGTTTGTCCTTACTTTGACGTGGATTTATAAGCGGTTCCTCCTGAACAAGCACACAAATCCGAATACACGTTCCAACACAACAGTGGAATTTGATAGCTGGGGGAAGAAAACAACACAGAATATTGGAGCCAATAAAGAAAAACATATTTCTGTTGAAAAAGTCAAGTCAAAAATAATTTTCTAGATAAGAAGTTGAGATTTATATAGAAATATGTTTAAACAGCTGATTTCTGCAATAATTCGAAAGAATACCTTAGTTTTTAAAATTTTTTTTCGAGAGTATCCGACGGGATGGGTAGTAAAGTGACAAGATTCTTTCATGATTTTGCAGATGACTTATATTTTAAAGAACTAAAAAAATGACTACCAGAGAACTCTCTTCGCTAGTAGGGTTTGAATCTATGTTTTGCTTACGGCTGTTATTTTCTTTGTACAAATAAAAAAAAAAATCATTTCATGGCAAACAATTAAGAAGGAAACGAAATATTCCGTTTTTACAGCCGTTTCTAGAAAAACCGCGGCCTATTTTGCACTTATAAAACCACTCATTAAGTACTTGAACGTTTAAATTTTGACTTGTTAATACACAAGGCGTCCCCAGGATTTGAGGACATCGGGTCACCATAATTTAGTAATCAATCAGGTTACATGTTGGAGAATGACGGGATATCAAATATGACTGATGGGATTTAATGCCAGTGTTTAACGGTTGACAAATAGCACAGAAAAATGACAGAGTCATTCATTACTAGACCAAACAAACTCGTCTAGAATTCGAGATCTCATTATTTTTGACTTGACCTTCATAAACTATTAACCATATGTAGCCGCTAGAATTGAGAGACTAGTATAAGCTATGAAGCCAGATAAGAAGCAGTTTTGACGAGAGTCTGATCATAGGGGGTCGGGGCCCCGGGGCAAGAGGTTATTTTGGGGCCCCGGTCAAGAGGTTATTTTGGGGCCCCTATACTCTCACAAGCATTTTAACTTATTTTTGTTTGCTGTTGCATTTTCCCGACATAAAAATAAAACATTTTTAAAGAATACTAAAATTGAATTAAAAATTAATTACCTATTTATTTATATTTATTTAGAACAATACTATGTATTTAAATGTGAATTTAATATTTTTTTAGTCCGTTTGTATTATTAGCTCGTGGGTGCGCTCATTCAAGGAATGGCAATTACGAGGCACGGAAGCAAAGTTTCTCACTCCAAAAATGTTCTTGATACACCAAAAAATTCGAAAGTTTCATTCCTTCATCATGAAATAAAAAATGTTAACAAATCTATATTTTGTGACAATGGCCATACCATACGTTTTCAAAAACTACTAACTTCTTGATTCATGAGTCTTAAAGACCATTGAATTAGAAAAACAGAAAATAAATCTGTAAGTCCATTTATTGTTAAAAATTATGCTATAGATATTACAAAGGAAATTGATTTGCAAAAAATTTATTACAGTATATATGAATATGTAATAAATCATGCTAACAATAAATCGGGAGATTTTCTGGGCCCTTATTGTTCCGGGGCCCCGGGCTATTGACCCGCATGCCCGTGTGATAATCAGGCTCTGGTTTTGCCTCTAATTTTGGGTGACCCAATGTCTTGAATTTCTGAGAACGTATAATAAGTATCTTGTATAATTAGGAGCAAAAATTTAAGCACTGAGGTATTTCCTAAATGTTTCGCTTTATTTAAGTACATAGTGCACAGCTGTTTTCCACTGTAAAAGTTCTTTGTTCGAGTTGCGTTCGTAACCACCGTAGTAGCTTCAGTAGTAGTGTCCGCAAATGTAAGTAGAGAATTATGTTGTGATGGCAAAGAGCTATCTGCTAAGGATGAGGGTGCCTTGGGTGGAGGACTTTTTAAGGGGTTGTCACGTTCCATCTGGAGAAAACGAACCAAAACTCCAGACCGTTCGATCGACAGCCGTTCGAACGCAGAACCTTCACACTTCAGCCTTCTACCCTTTTGAGTGTCTTATCCACTCAGCTAGGGTGGGCACAGAATTATTATTATTTTCAACGGGCGGGAACTTGCCGATGAGGCATTGTCCATTACAACTGTCCGGTGAAATTGGGCCCATTTTATTATGTTGGCACCCAGTGGGCGCCAGCGTTACCCCCTATGAAGGGACGCCAAACATCCATGCCCAAACCGGGATTCGAACTTTGACCCAAGGCGTGACAAAATGGTTCTTTAGCCGCTACACTACCTGGACACAGAATTATAGTAAGGTGTGGGTAATTACGATCACTTTTTACAAATTTCAACTTTGTGATTTTTTTTTAAATCATGGGAAAATATTGTTTTCATTAATTAGGGGTAAACTTTGACCTTTTAAGAACACGTAGTAAAAATTTTGTCTCTGTAAAATTATTGGCTTAAAGTTTAAGGTGGGTGGTCATAATTACCCAAAGAAAATCAAATAAACTGACATAATTTCGAGTCATTACGACCACTATGCAAGTAATTATGAGTACTTGATTTATTGGGATACTTTCGCATACAAGTTTTGTTCGAGCAGTTGAAACTACTATTATTGTTTTTGTTAGTGACTAAAGTTAGCTTGGTGCGGAAATAATTTATACAAATTGGGGGAAGTTGGTATCAAGGTGGAAAAGGTAGGATCTCTTCCCTAAAAAATCGATTATTGAGACCCAATTTACAAAAATCCAAAATTTTGGGGCTGGGGGAGGGCCCCCTTTGCTCACGTCCCTGACTGTTAATGACCAGATACAGCTATGGAAGGAGCAAATTAAATATTGAATGTAAAAAATCTCTAAGCAGCACAATCTTTTGAAATCTCTTTTTATTTTGCGTTCCTTCCATCACTGTAGAAAAGAAACAGCCAGTATAATAGTCTCTGAAAACTTTACAATGAAACAAAATTCTGTGTAGGGAATGCAATCCCGTACTGTTTTTCGTCCTGCGGGATTTCGGAATTGAGATTCATTGATCCCAAGGGATCCCGCAATCCCGCGGGATCGGCATTTCATTTCGCTAGGACTTTATTTCAACAGAGAAAAGTAGAAAAAAAGTAAGATTTTAAGCACTATGAAGTTTAAATTTGATAATAATAATTAATCTTATGCGATAATTAATACAATAACTTAGAAATATGAAAATTATAATCATGATACTCAATAATATACGAAGTTATGTCTTATGTTAGTTGATAAAAATGAGGAATATACATTTTATAAATATGTTAACATACTTACGTTATTTTCTTAGTTGGTGAAGAAAGGACGTACAATTTCCTAGTCTAGATTTAATTTTAGTAAAATAATTAAAAGCCTGGATTTAAAAAGTTAAAAACTAAAATGGAAACATTTTATAATTAATTCGTGACTGTTCGCTAAGAGATAAATAGTTTGAAATATTTCAGTTCATCTGGAGTTTGGGAACTTTACGAAACGTTTATGTTACAATGTTTAGATTTAGATGCTCGATCCAGACTCCCATTGGAAGATAACTTTAAAAAATCTGGAGTGACTCCACTCGACTTTCCGAACACTTACGATTAAGATCATTACCAAGCATTTAAATAAATTTTAATCGATGAATAATTCAAATATATATACCAAAATGAAGCTCAATCGAATGTATCGTTTAAACGCTAGCGCACTTTCAAGAATTTCTCCCCATAGGCTATAATGTAAAAGGAATTTTTGGCGTAGCCCTGTAGAAAAACTATAAGTCCTATACACATCCAAATCGATACCGGTCTTACGATGGTTGTTTATAACATATACACCCAATTTGAGCTCAATCGAATGTACCGTTTAAACGCTAGCGCACTTTCAAGAATTTTCCCCCATAGGCCATAATGTAAAAGAAATCTTTGTCGTAGCCCTGTAGAAAAACTATAAGTCCTATACACACCCAAATCAATACCGGTCTTGCGACGGTGGTTTATAACCTATATACCCAATTTGAGCTCAATCGCATGCCCCGTTCAGGAGCTATCGTGTTCACTCACATACACACAAACACACATACACACACACACACACACACATACACACATACATACATACATCTCTTAAAAATAGCATAAATGAATTCAGAAGCCCTCTAAACGTGTCAATACACCAAAATCTCGAATTCGAATTTTTTCATGATTACAATACTTTCCTTACATGGTACTTGTTCGGAAAGTAAAAATAGAACTTTAAATTAAAATTATGATTAATGATTCATTTATTGTTAGATGAGAGACATGAATATCAAAATTTTCCGGTCTATTAAATTGGGAAAGCAGCATGCGGGATCCCACAGGATCCCGTTCTCGCGGGATCGGGATTGCATTCCCTCATTCTGTGTATAAGTGTTGATCTGCAACACTGTCATAGTCTTAAAATTGAAACTCTGTTAACAAGGAGGAGACACGGAAACGGATTTCATTGATATTTGGCATAGAGGTAGTATACCAAGGGAATGTAGTACGTGTCAAATGCAATAATCAATTCGAGTCGATTTTTATTCTAAGTTATACGCATCTTCGCTTATTGAGCGTTCTGTGGCGTAATCGGCAAGGCTCTCCTCTCGCGATACGTGATCAAATCTCTTGCTGTGCAAACATTTTTCACCTCCTCTTTTATTTTATACATCGATACTGATAATTAATTTCATTTATTAGAAAAAGTTAGTTATACATTTTTCAATTAATTGTACATTCTTCGATTTTATAAAATGATTTATTTGGCATTTAATTTCTACTATTCCAACTGGAATATTTTTAGAATTCATTGAATGAATACATTTTTCAATTAATTGTACATTCTTCGATTTTTTAAAATTATTTATTTGGCATTTAATTTCTACTATTCCAACTATAATATTTTTAGAATTCATTGAATGAATACAGTTTTCAATTAATTGTACATTCTTCGATTTTTTAAAATTATTTATTTGGCATTTAATTTCTACTATTCCAACTGTAATATTTTTAGAATTCATTGAATGAAACGTGTTTCTTACTAGACCGCTTGAAAATACCTTGAGGTTGGAAAAAAAAAAAAAAAAAAAAAAAGCAATATTTATTGGATGTTCTTGGTGTAGAATAACTTTCTTTCTTTTCTTTTTTTTTTTTTTCTTTTTTTTTCTTTTTGGAAAGTTTCGACCATAATTATTATTCAGGAAAGTGCACACTCGACAATGATACGTAAGCACACAGCATTGTTCAATAACTTGAAAACAACACTACAGAAGCTTACATTTTCCGTTTTAACTGCCTGTAATCCTTAATTATCGTAAATAATATTTAAATTACAAAATTCGTTATTGCATTTAAATAGTAATCACGACGATTTATTAGAAAAAGTTAGTTATTCATTTTTCTATTAATTGTACATTTTCCGATTTTTTAAAATTATTTATTAACCATTTAATTTCTACTATTCCAACTGTAATATTTTTAGACTTCATTGAATGAAATGTGTTTCTTACTAGACCGCTTGAAAATACCTTGAAGTTGCAAAAAAAGCAACATTTATTGGATGTTCTTGGTGTAGAATAACTTTCATTTTTTTTTTCTTTTTTTTTTTTTTTTCATTTTGGAAAGTTTTGACCATAGTTATTATTCAGGAAAGTGCACACTCGACAATGATACGTAAGCACACAACATTGTTTAATAACTTGAAAACAACACTAGAGAAGCTTACATTTTCCGTTTTATCTGCCTGTAATCCTTAATTATCCTAAATAATATTTAACTTATAAAATGCGTCATTATATTTAAATAGTAATCCTGCCGTCACTACCTGCTAGGGGGGGGGGCGGAGAAAAAAATTGTGCGCTATTTTTCCCAGGTCCCAGACTAAGATGCCCATGACAGTTCTAATATGAACATATCTGAATTGAAATAGTACATTCGCAGTTTTATTTTAAATTTAAAATAACTAATAAAAATACGAATTTTTTTTTAATAAGTAATAGGGAAAATGAATAAGTAACTTGTTCTAATAAATGAATTCATTGTAGCTATTAATGTATCAAGAACAGCAAATGAAAAAAGAATGTTTGCACAGCACAAGATTCGAACCTTTAACATATCGTGGAGAGATTTGCCGATGACTCCACCGTACGCTCCAGGTTTTACGCACAAAGTTTTGGAAAGTGACTTCGAAAATAAATATTCGCTTTTTCCAACTAGAATATAGTATTGCATTTTAGTATTTTACACGTGGTATGTTCCTATGGTATACTAGCACTAGGCATGGACGCGAGACGAAAAATAAGCGTCTCGCGTCTCTCAAAATAGCCTAAAAGCTTGTCTCGTCTCGCAAAAAATCCCTATATCGTAATGTTAAAAATGTGTGTCTCGTCTCGCATAAAAGCTGTAAATCTCTGTCTCGTCTCGCAAAAAAGTCATCTCGCGTCCATCTCTACTAGCACTATGCCAAAGATCATTCCAATCCTTAAAGCCGTGCCTCAATAATTTCTTAAGTTAGAAAATCTATGTTCATTTTGGTTTAAATATCGCATTTTGCTTGTACATGCTGACATATATGAATTTTTTTTTTTTTTTAATTAAACTCTTATCATACATGCATGACCTACTGCTACTACGATTCAAAAACTATGTACCCTAAGTATCTCATAAATAGTTTATCAAAATCTTTTACGAAATTGTTTAAAATGGGTGTATAATATATTGTAAATTTAAATATTGTAGCTCTTGGAAAACAAAGGTAAGCCAAAGTTTGTATTAATGATGAAATAATTAAAACCTTTTAAAATAATACGACCGTTTCGGATAAAAATGTTCACGCTTAATCAGCTGAAATAAAGGTTCTAGTAACCACAAGAGCAACTGCATTGCTCCTTTCATCCGATACGCATGTACTGACGACTAGTAGAACTTTATGTGCGTTATTTGACAAAGCTTTAATTATTTCATCTTATAACCCTTTAACACGCAGTGTTCCCGCTCTGGGAACACCAAACTCGGACGTTTTGACTGTTGCCAGTCACGAAGAATAGATTGGATTTCTATAAAAATAGTGGCGGGTGACCTAGCTCCACGAGAATCCTTTACTTTTTAAGCACGTCCTTTCCCGTCAAAAAAGGGTCACGATTCTTTTGAACAGCACTGACATCTGCTGAAAAATGGAAGAATGCGAGAACAGCTGGATAGATGGCCCCATGCTGAAAAAAGGGCAGCCGTTGAAATCGCTCGACTTAACTACCAGCAAGATGGCGGACGATCGAAACGTTCATCGCGCGCCACAGATCTAGAGGCCCTTTTTTGACGCTGTCCAAACAAAGGGCCTCTAGATCTGTGGCGCGCGATGAACGTTTCGATCGTCCGCCATCTTGCTGGTAGATAAGTCGAGCGATGGCAACGGCTGCCCTTTTTTCACCATTGGGAAAGGGTTGCGCCTCAAAGGGTTAAACACCAGTTTTCTGTTGCATGTTTTTTTGTTCTGTATCAGTGTGTTCGATAAAAATTCGAGTCCTTCAATTGGTTTTTTTTTATGGTAAGCTGGTATCCCATGACACATATTGCGCACTCCTCATAATTGCTCGATCTTGCAGTTCGACTAAGAGAAACATGCTATTTTATGTGGCTTCTATCATTTGGTCTTTTTTGTTTTTCTGAGTGTTTGTGTTTCTGAGCTGCATAAATAATGACCCTATTACGGATGTGCATCCGCTTTGAAAAGTTCGTGTCCCTTTGATTTAAAAAGAGAAGGAAAATCTTTCAAAAGTTTGCACTGGAGGAAAAACAATTTACGCTAGACTTTAATTTAAAATACGAATTGGAGTTGTTCTCCGTAAGGCTAAGATTCGCCGCTCGTAGCTACCATTGTAGTTATTGATGAAAAGAAGCTGTATATTCGAGTTCATTTAACTTCCTCGTTCTTTTGCAGTCCGCGTAATTGCAAGGGAGCGTTATTAACCGTGGAAACGGGTTTCATTTATATTTGAAATTGGACTCCAACCTTAAAAATCTAAGAATCGTAGATTACTTTTTATACAAAAAGACGCTTTTTGAAAAAGTAAATAAATATTTCTCCTAGTGCGTTCTAAAGCTGCTTTTCAGGCGGCATTTTGCAAAGGAATGACCTCTTTCTGAATCATACTCGACTGCGCTTTCAAAAAGGCAATTTCAAGTTGTTATTTATTTATTTGTTTTACTTTTTTTTAAGATCCTAGATTTAAAGGACTACAGACAGGTTCCTCTGCTTCAAAAAATTGAATAGGAGTACACAGATTATGTTTTGAAGCATAAATGGGACACTATATTCATACAAATATTTCAGTAGTGAATGATAATATTGAAGCGGACCTATTTTTTGCTTAAATATTATCATTCACTACTGTCGGAAATTTACGACTTTTTGTCGTAAATTTCCAAACTCTACACAAGAGAAAATTTTAAATTTATATCATTATTTTACTTCTGAGAAATTTCAGACTAAAGCTCAAAATATAGTTTGAACCGTCAAAAATAAATAGATGAAAATAACGGAAAAAAAGTCCACAAATAATTGTAATAATTACAATGTGTAGCTATATTAATTATATATTTTTTCAGTATCACGGATGAATTGTGATGTTTATGTAGAAATTCACACACACAAACATATATATACAGCGTGTCCCAAAAAGGTTGTAACATGCTTTCATTCCTTATATATTGAGATAAGTGGGCAATTTAAATTAGAAAAATGTTCATTAATTTTCGATTCGAAAAATGCCACTCTAAAAGTATCAGTTAGAAAAATGTTAATTAACATTCATATATGTTCATTATTTAAACTCCTATCATTAATTTTCAAAAGGTACCCCTTTTTTAAATTTGTATATGACCCCCCGCACAAAAAGAATTCCCAGATAGTAAAATGTGCCGCATACACTAATGATGGGATGTACAAAATTTGCCCAAATATATCCCCAAAAGTTTCAGAGACACGAAGATAATTATTGGCTGACTTAAACCTCTTTTCAATGATTCTCGCAGCAAAACAAATGACGTCGAATGATCGCGTTTCAGGAGTCATGCATAAATTACGAAAGAAAATACTTTTTTTCTCTCTCTGGCAATAAACGATTTCTTCAAATTCAAGGACAGTCCCTGACAAACTTTGCTTAAAAATATCTCCGAGACGTTTCATGATAAAAGGTTGAAATTCTGTACATAACCTCATTAGTGTATGGGGCACATTTTACTCATCGGGAATTTTTTGTGCGGGGATCGTATAGAAATTTAAAAATTGTCTCTCTTTGAAAATGAACGACAGGAAGGTCTTACAGTAGTCTGTTTTCCTACCTTATATTAACGTTTCTTCAATTTACATTCCCCATTTATCTATAATAGATGAATAATTAAAGTGTGTTATCATCTTTTTGGAGCACCCTGCATATATGTCTTATTTCGGTATTTATTTATTTATTTATAAAAGAAATGCACACTACAGATTAAAATCCGTATACAGTGATGCCTATAAAAGGACAAATTAAATAAGACAAAATTAAAAAATAAAATACAGAGATTAAATAAATACCAGTCATGACTGCAAAAGTTCAAAACACTTAACTCTAAAGACTTTAAAAGACATGTTAAAAATATCGAAGTCCAAAGAAAACTTTATAAAATTTATATAACGAAAAGTAAATGTAATTATATTTTATAATTGGATCCACAAATAAATGACTATTACAAAGAGACCTGTTCGGTACATTTACACAAATACTCTGAAGAATATCACTACCGTCTACCCTATTACTGACAACTTTATAAAAAAAAAAATCTGGAGTGACTCCACTCGACTTTCCGAACACTTACGATTAAGATCATTACCAAGCATTTAAATAAATTTTAATCGATGAATAATTCAAATATATATACCAAATTTAAGCTCAATGGAATGTACCGTTTAAACGCTAGCGCACTTTCAAGAATGTCTCCCCATAGGCCATAATGTAAAAGAAATCTTTGTCGTAGCCCTGTAGAAAAACTATAAGTCCTATACACACCAAAATCAATACCGGTCTTGCGATGGTGGTTTATAACATGTATACCCAATTTGAGCTCAATCGAATGTACCGTTTAAACGCTAGCGCACTTTCTAGAATTTCCCCCCATAGGCCATAATGTAAAAGAAATCTTTGTCATAGCCCTGTAGAAAAACTATAAGACCTATACACACCAAAATCAATACAGGTCTTGCGACGGT
The DNA here is from genome assembly GCA_038373885.1 of Cheiracanthium punctorium. NCBI lineage: Eukaryota > Metazoa > Arthropoda > Arachnida > Araneae > Cheiracanthiidae > Cheiracanthium > Cheiracanthium punctorium. Next base: position 884,531 of record JAWZYV010013430.1, read on the forward strand.
GGTTTATAACATATATACACTTTTTGAGCTCAATCGGAAGTACCGTTTAAACGCTAGCGCATTTTCAAGAATTTCTCCCTATAGGCCATAATGTAAAAGAAATCTTTGTCGTAGCCCTGTAGAAAAACTATAAGTCCTATACACACCCAAATCAATACCGGTCTTGCGACGGTGGTTTATAACATATATACCCAATTTGAGCTCAATCGCATGCCCCGTTCAGGAGCTATCGTGTTCACTCACATACACACACACACACACACACACACATACACACATCACACATACATACATACATCTCGTAAAAATAGCATAAATGAATTCAGAAGACCCCAAAACTTGTAAATACACCAAAATCTCGAATTCGAATTTTTTCATGATTACAATACTTTCCTTACATGGTACATGTTCGGAAAGTAATAATAAAAAATATAGAGATCACGACGAGAACTTAAACTGGGAAGACCAAAAGCACTTCTCAAGTAAGATGTAGAAATATTCATAATGTAAATAGGATTACTTTTGTAGTATAAATAACGTGAAAACTGAATCTGCACCCGCTCGGGAATTTTCATTTTATTTTTATAATACGGATCCCAAATAAGACTAGAATATTCCAGATTAGAGCGAATCAAACTGAAGTATACGACTTTTAATGCATGAAGGTTAGAAAAGTCTTTAGTTTTACACTTAAGAAAACCAAGTTTTTTGCAAGCTTTAGAGATAATGTTATTGATATGGAGAGAAAAATCAAGTTTCCTGTCAAAAACAACGCCCAAATCAGTTATAGAATCCGAAAGAAATAAAGGAAGATTATTAATATGATATGAATGAATTAAAGTATCTCTGTTGCATATTCAATAAATATGACAATTTCTGAAAGCATGGGCGTTCTGATAATTATGTAATTAAATAGTGAGAAAATTTAAATTAGGAATGAAAACTTGCACAAACAGTATAAAAATAATATAATCTTGTAAAAATAGGTTTACTCAGTGATTAGAAAACTGACCCAAAATCAAGTTAGTTTGCAAAATACAGGGTGATTATTATTAAAGTTCCACTTGAAAACGATCCGAAAAGAAAAACTACTGGACCCTATGTTATCAAAGTGGGTCATTGTGTAAAGGTGGTCGGGGGATTTATTATCCGCCGAAAAAAAGCTCAAAAATTCAACACCAGGGGCAAGGACGTATTTAAGGGGTGGGGGGTGGGGTTCAGGGTTCCGACCTCCCCCCCCCCCCATGAACAACATTGAAGAACATTTTGGAGGGGGTTCAAAAATTTCGGGAGGGGGGGGTGTTCCAAACGGTAAAAAAGTCAGTATTTTTCTCAAAAGCACACTCTATCATTCTCATTTTAGTAACAAAAATCAAAATTTCGTGGGGGGGGAGGTTCGGATTGGCTTCAAAGCTTATTTTACCAGCCCTCAATACTGATAAATTATTTAAAAAATATCGATTCTTACTTTTAATAATTTCTTTAGAATTTATCTAAAATTAAAGTGGAACAGTAATTCTGATCTTACAAGCTGATCCCTTTAATAATGCTTCGAAAACCAAATTCGTCCTTTTTTATTTGCAAGGAAACTTTTCACTCTTATTTCCATACCCTGCTTTTAAGAAATTGTAAGTGGGCGATTTTCAGCAAAAATGAACGTAAAGAGCCTATTGATTTTACCAGAAATGAAGTCACAACACGTCCACCTAGAATGTAGCTCCACTTCTACGTAAAACATAAAGCTTTTCATGCTTGGGGAATGGATTGCTTCAATTGTCATTTTACTTTTTCTTTACATGTCTCATTTTTACTTTCCGAACATGTACCATGTAAGGAAAGTACTGTAATCATGAAAAAATTCGACTTCGAGATTTTGGTGTTTTTTGGTGTTATAAACCACCGTTGCAAGACCGGTATTGATTTTGGTGTGTATAGGACTTATAGTTTTTCTACAGGGCTACGACAAAGATTTCTTTTACATTATGGCCTATGGGGGAAATTTCTTGAAAGTGCGCTAGCGTTCAAACGGTAGATTCGATTGAGCTCAAATTGGGTATACATGTTATAAACCACCGTTGCAAGACCGGTATTGATTTTGGTGTGTATAGGACTTATAGTTTTTCTACAGGGCTACGACAAAGATTTCTTTTACATTATGGCCTATGGGGGGAATTTCTTGAAAGTGCGCTAGCGTTTAAACGATACATTCGATTGAGCTCAAATTCGGTATACATGTTATAAACCACCATCCTAAGACCGCTATTGATTTTGGTGTGTATAGGACTTATAGTTCTCCTACAGGGCTACGACAAAACTTGCTTTTATGTTATGGCATAATAGCATATGGGGAGAAATTCTTGAAAGTGCGCAAGCGTTTAAATGGTGCATTTGATTGAGTTTCAATTTGGTATATATGTTTGAATGATTCATCGATTCAAATTTATTTAAGTGCTTGGTAATGATCTTAATCGTAAGTGTTCGGAAAGTCGAGTGGAGTCACTCCAGATTTTTTATGAACATAAACTACACTCACTTTGTGCAGCTTCGAATGATTGTTTTTGATAACGAAGAACGTGTGATCTCACTGTTGGGCGTTCCATTTTCATTATGAGGGCGGAACTTTGCGATAGAAAAGTGGTTGCACTCTTTCCAGCGCTCTAGCATTCGTTAACGAAAAATATCATTTTACATAATTCGCCAGGGACATTAACACATGTATGAACACATACATCTACGTATTAATGCGCAGGCCCTACGAGAGGGGGGGCTGGGCAGACGGGGCGCCGCCCCTGGGCCCGTGCGAGTTAGGGTGGGCCCGTGTTCAGCTAAAGTGCGTCCGTGAATTTTTCAGAATGTGTTACGAATTTCATTTATAGATCCGTAATTAAAATCTTTTTTTTTTAAATAGACTCAATTTTGAATACGTAATTCTAGAATGATTTAGATGGCAGAAATGTTAATTCTACCCTTTAAATATTAGTATTTTTTCAACCTTCGAACATGAATTAAAAGTACCATACTTATAAGAAAAACTTCCTTCCCACACTCTTTCCTTTTAGCATTTTATATGAAAATCATTAAAAAGAGCAACTTTACAAAAAAAAAAAAATCCTTCCGTCCCTCCTGTTTTTTCGAAACTTTTGTGCTTTACGAAAGGGGCCGGGAAGGTTTTATAAAATTTCTTTCGGAGGCCCTGTTAATGTGAGTAAGTTAATATGTTGTTCATAAGAGAATTTCAGCTCCTTCTGATGAATTGTGAGGTCAGCTCAAAACAGACAATTTAAGAAATATTTTCAGTGCAATTTTCTATGGAACGGAGAGAAATGTACGTGCTTAGGCTACATTTTCGTATATTCACTCATGATCGTTTTCACTTTTCAGGAGCTATGCTTTGCCGATTGATTTAACCCTTTGAGGCGCACCCCTTTCCCAATGCTAAAAAAAGGAGGATCCGTTGCCATCGCACGACTGAACGACCCGCAAGAGGGCGGACGATCGAAACGGTCATCGCGTGCCACAGATCAGGAGACCCTTTTTTGACGACAGTTGGCTGTGCCGCTCAGTAGGGATGGACGCGAGACGAAAGATATGCGTCTCGCGTCTCGCAAAATAGCCTAAAAGCTTGTCTCGTCTCGCAAAAATCCCTATATCTTAATGTTAAAAATGTCTGTCTCGTCTCGCAAAAAAGCTGTAAATATCTGTCTCGTCTCGCAAAAAAGTCGTCTCGCGTCCATCCCTACCGCTCAGCCAGCTGTCGTCAAAAAAAAGGGTCTCTCGATCTGTGGCACGCGATGACCGTTTCGATCGTCCGCCCTCTTTCGGGTCGTTCAGTCGTGCGATGGCAACGGCTGCTCTTTTTTCAGCATTCGGCAATCTATCCATCTGTTCTCGCATTCTTCCGTTTTTCAGCAGATGTCAGAGCTGCTCTAAAGAATCGTGAACATTTTTTGACGGGAAAGGACGTGCTCAAAAGTAAAGGATTCTCGTGGAGCTAGGTCACCCGCCACTATTTTAATAGAAATCCAATCTATCCTTCGTCTCTCACAACAGTCAAAACGTCCGAGTTGGGTGTTCCCAGAGCGGGAACGCTGCGCGTTAAAGGGTTAAACCTTCGCATAAAATAAGAATGAATTCAATCTATCTCTCGTAGCATGATCTGCTTGATGCTTGTTTCCGATCATTTAATGGTTGAGCCAAATGAAGCTGAAATTTTCTTTCTCGCCGCACTTTTTTTCACTCTTCAAGGGCAGGCACTTGCCTATCAGGCACTACTAAGGCCGAAGGATCGGCCATCCAACACACGGCCAACGTAACCTCCTATGAAGGGGCGTACGGGTGAATACCCAAGCCCCAGCCGGAAATCGAACCCGGACCCAAGGTGCATAGGTAAGAGAATTAGAACCTATCAGTAAGCTATGAAAACGGATCTCTAGAATTCATCCGCTGGGATTCTTACCATGTTTTTTATGCGATAGGTTTCAATACATTACCATGTAAGGAAGGTATTGTAATCATGAAAAAATTCAACTTCGAGATTTTGGTGTATGGACACGTTTGGAGGTCTTCTGAATTCATGGATGCTGTTTTTACGAGATGTATGTATGTAGCGTTGCCAGGCGTCCGGATAAAGCCGGACATAGTTAGGCTTTTTGATTGCGTGTCCGGCCAAACTGAACGGCGTCCGGCTTTTGTTAGGCTTTTGACGGGTGACTTTGGCTGATGAGTTATAAAGTACTTGAACTGATTTAGCATTCGATGTTATTTATATATCGTTAGAATTGAACAAGATTCATGGTAATCATCCAAAAAGATTGATTTTACATGCATTTTTTTTGTCGTACCTATTAATACTGAGACAAAATCCTCAATACTTTAGGCTGTCCGGCCTTTTTACCCAAATGTCCGGCCAAACTGGCTGGTCTGCCCGGCTGTTGGGTTGAGCGACCTGGCAACCCTATATGTATGTATGTGTGTGTGTGTGTGTCTGTGTGTGTGTTTGTGTGTATGTGAGTGAACATCATAGCTCCTAAACGGAGCATTCGATGGAGCTCAAATTGAGTATATATGTTATAAACCACCGTCTCACGACCAGTATTGATTGGGGTATGTATAGGACTTATAGTTTTCCTACAGGGCTACGGCCAAGATTTCTTTTACAGGATGGCCTATGGGGGGGAATTCTGGAAAGTGCGCTAGCGTTTAAACGGTACATTCGATCGAGCCTCCATTGGGTATATAGGTTTGAATGATTCATCGATTCAAATTTATTGAAATGCAGGGTCATGATCTTAATCGTAAGCGTTCGGAAAGTCGAGTGGAGTCACTCCAGATTTTTTTTAAAATAGGAGACGAAAATCCGTGACCTATCTTTATGTTTCTATTCTGATAATGTGCTAGAGATCCTGCGAAAAAGATAGAACAAGATGTTTTTATAAGGAATAATCCAAAAAACATTCTTTATACGCCAGAATTTGTAAGCCGAGAAGCATCAGGTCAGATGACTTCAGAATCCACTCATTATTTCGTGAGGTTTTGATAAATCAGCAGCTAGCCTTTTTAAAAAAGGCTATCATTAGTCAAAGAGCTATTTCCTCTGAATATTCCTCGCCTTATTCTTTCTTCTAAAAGCAGAGGAAATACGTAGAGGTAATTAATTCCATTCTCGGTATATTTCCGTGTTGTATTGGCACCGACAGTCAACGGCGAAACGCAATAAAAAAAAAAAAAGGTTTCATTTAGTATTACGTCTGTTTCCTGATACGGAGCGCTATTGGACATTAAACAGTACCTGGAAATAAATAAATTCCAGGAATCTCCACGAAAAGTAAAGTGAATTTTTTTTTTTTAATTAGCAAATCATGGAAAACCAATTCTTTTGACGATAGCGGAACAGTATTACTTTTTTAAATATTAATATTTTTTTTTATATTTATTTTTATTTATTTATTTACTTATTTATTTTTTGTAAAAGACCTTTATAACATGTTCAAAAGAAAAACTTGTATTAATTTTGAAAACTTGGAATAAACATCGTGTAAAACCACGAAACCCAATTAGACAGATCTTTAATGACTTAAATGCTGCATTTTGATACAGATGTATTAACTAGCATTAGTGTTTACTAATGGGAAACTAAATGAGTTCTGCTTGACCCAAACTATTACAGTTAGTGACAAATTGATAAATTAGGAAGCTCTGATTTATTTTGATTTTTTGTAAAAGACCTTTATAACATGTTCAAAAGAAAAACTTGTATTAATTTTGAAAACTTGGAATAAACATCGTGTAAAACCACGAAACCCAATTAGACAGCTCTTTAATGACTTAAATGCTGCATTTTGATACAGATGTATTAACTAGCATTAATGTTTACTAATGGGAAACTAAATGAGTTCTGCTTGACCCAAACTATTACAGTTAGTGACAAATTGATAAATTAGGAAGCTCTGATTTATTTTGATTTTTTGTAAAAGACCTTTATAACATGTTCAAAAGAAAAACTTGTATTAATTTTGAAAACTTGGAATAAACATCGTGTAAAACCACGAAACCCAATTAGACAGCTCTTTAATGACTTAAATGCTGCATTTTGATACAGATGTATTAACTAGCATTAGTGTTTACTAATGGGAAACTAAATGAGTTCTGCTTGACCCAATCTATTACAGTTAGTGACAAATTGATAAATTAGGAAGCTCTGATTTATTTTGATTTTTTGTAAAAGACCTTTATAACATGTTCAAAAGAAAAACTTGTATTAATTTTGAAAACTTGGAATAAACATCGTGTAAAACCACGAAACCCAATTAGACAACTCTTTAATGCCTTAAATGCTGCATTTTGATACAGATGTATTAACTAGCATTAGTGTTTACTAATGGGAAACTAAATGAGTTCTGCTTGACCCAAACTATTACAGTTAGTGACAAATTGATAAATTAGGAAGCTCTGATTTATTTTGATGAAATGTTTGTGATTTCATGCTCCCATGGAATAATCAGACACTCGGGAAATTCGAAGCTCAGTTCAGAGCAGTTAGAAAATGGGAATCTATTTTCCCATTCATTGACATTAAAAGCACCACGAAAGAGATAAACACTGCATTCGAGTAAAAAGACATATGTACAGTACATTTTATACATAGAAAATGGAAAATAATAAACTTCCCTCATTCATGAGTGAGTGTTAAATCTGTGTCTAAATTTGTCACGTCTCAGTAAATAAATGGAAACTATTACTTATTTATTTAGCAGTTCTAAATGTTGTCATTTCAAATGGAACTTTTGGCTAGAAAAGAGCAGTTTTAGTGTAGAGAGTGTCCCAAAAAGGTGGTAACACAAGTCAATTCTTTATCTATTAAAGATAAGTTGGCTATGTAAACTGAAAAAAAATGTTCAAAATAAGTTAAGAAAAAAAGACTACGCCAAGAAAGAAATTATCTCGTTCCTTTTCTGAAAGTTGCACTTTTTAAATTTGTATATCCTTACAAAAAATACCCAAATTTGTAAAATGTGCCCCATACACTACTGAGATGATATACAAAATTTGAGAATTATACCCTAAAAAGTGTCAGGATAGAAAGATAACTGCACGCTGACTTAAACCATTTTTCAATGGCTCTCGAAGAAAAGCAAATCACGCTGAATAATCACGTTTCAAGGGTCCCCACCAGTGGCATAGCGCATAGCGTTCTGAACTGGGAGACAGACGGTGTCTGATTCGAAACCAGGTCGCGTCCACCGACGTAACCATTCGGAGTTTTCCGTGGTGTCCTCCGAAACTTAGCGTAAATACGGGTTAGGAGCCCTTAGACAGACCCCCACGGAGGGCACCTCACCCCTCGGCCTAGAGCCCCCAAAGCTCGCATAGCTAATTGGCCGTAATCCCACACATAAACAAACAAAACGGTTTACTGATCGTACATAAATTATGAAGGAAAATAATTCTTTTCTTTCTGCCACTAAACGATTATATTCAAATTCATGTATAGCTAGAGGTTATCTTTGTTTAAAGATATCTCTGAGACGTTTCATGATGAAAGACTGAAATTTTGAACATCACCTCATTGATGCATAAGGCACATTTTACTGATTTTTTTTTCGTACGGTTGTTGTATAAAATTTAAAAGTGTCAATTTTTGAAAATTAACGTGAGAATTTATTTGTTAACGCAGTCTGTTTTCCAACCTTATTTGGAACATTTTTTCAATTTACATTCACCACTTATCTGTAAAAGTTAAGGAATGACCACCTTTTTGGGATAACCTGTATACTGATAAATCCACTGAAAGTTAATTCGCTAGATATCTGGCATCTTAAATGATACATTACAGTACATTACGTTTGTAAAACGAGTTACATCAAAATTTTGCAAGACACAATTATACGACATAATATGCATAGAGAAACATTTTATTGAATAAGTTTTTTCGCTTGGGGTTGAGAGTTATTAGGTTTTTTTCTAATGTAAAGATTAGAAGAGGAAGTTCATTACTCATATATTTTACTATTAGTGACAAATAAAATAATAAATTATAAAAAAAAAATGAAATAGGAAAATTTATTGAAAAGAAAAGTGCTTTGAGCCTTTGTTACTGCATTTATTTCCATACCTGTTTATTTTTATTTTAATACCTAATTTTGAGGTTAATAATTTAGTCTTTTATTATCTAAACTTAGATGGTACGCCGAACTTTCATTCAAATATTTTAGCGTCTTTGAACTGGGAGGCGGAAAGTGCCCTCTTCAAACCCAGGTCGCGTCAGCCGACCGAATCGGTAGCAGTTTTCCGTGCTTTCTCAGAAGATTAGCGTAAATACTTAATAGCGTTAGGACCCCCTTAAAAAGCCCCCCCCCCCCTTCGGCTAGATCCTACGTGCAGATAATTGGCCGCAATCCCCCACTTTATGGCAGTGCGACTCTACATACTCGGGCCAGCGAGTTACCACTTTGAGGCGCAACCCTTTTTTCAGCATGGGGCCCTCTATCCAGCTGTTCTCGCATTCTTCCATTTTTCAGCAGATGCCAGTGCTGTTCAAAAGAACCGTGACCCTTTTTTGACGGGAAAGGACGTGCTCAAAAGTAATGGATTCTCGTGGAGCTATGTCACCCGCCACTATTTTTATAGAAATCCAATCTATTCTTCGTGACTGGCAGCAGTCCAAACGTCCGAGTTGGGTGTTCCCAGAGCGGGAACACTGCGCGTTAAAGGGTTAAGCCGTTGATCCCAAAGTGGTGTAAAGTAATAACCGAAATGTAAAGAATGATAAATGGACCCTTTTACGTTTTTACTTTCCGAACATGTACCATGTAAGGAAAGTATTGTAATCATGAAAAAATTCGACTTCGAGATTTTGGTGTTTTAACACGTTTTGAGGGCTTCTGAATCCATTTATGCTATTTTTACGAGATGTATGTATGTATGTGTGTATGTGTGTGTGTGTGTGTGTGTATGTGTGTTTGTGTGTATGTGAGTGAACACGATAGCTCCTGAACGGAGCATTCGATTGAGCTCAAATTGGATATATATGTCATAAACCACCGTCGAAAGACCGGTATTGATTTTGGTGTGTATAGGACTTATAGTTTTTCTACAGGGCTACGACAAAGATTTCTTTTACATTATGGCCTATGGGGGGAATTTCTTGAAAGTGCGCTAGCGTTTAAACGATACATTCGATTGAGCTCAAATTCGGTATACATGCTATAAACCACCCTCCTAAGACCGGTATTGATTTTGGTGTGTATAGGACTTATAGTTCTCCTAAAGGGCTACCACAAAACTTTCTTTTATGTTATGGCATAATGGCATTTGGGGAGAAATTCTTGAAAGTGCGCAAGCGTTTAAACGGTGCATTCGATGGAGTTTCAATTGGGTATATATGTTTGAATGATTCATCGATTAAAATTTATTTAAGTGCTTGGTCATGATATTAATCGTAAGTGTTCGGAAAGTCGAGTGGAGTCACTCCAGATTTTTATAGTATTTGCAGTTATAAATCTTAACATTGAGTGAAATTCTAAGTTTAAAGAACGATACTTTTTCACATGCATTTGCATTCCATTCAATTGATTCCCAATTTTTGAATCCACCTCGCTTCCCAAAGGTACTGTTCATTTTTTTGCGACCTCATTTGGTGTCGCGACCCATACGTTTAATACCACTGGTCTCATTTAAGCAGGTGAAGGAGTCTTCGCTGCTAATTAAGGAAGAACTCAATACCTATCTATAAAGAAAAATAAATAAATAAATTGGTACCTCTAGAAAATAAACACTTAATGGGGTCGCAATTCATAGACTGAATAACACTCGGTCAAACGAATTAGCTAATCTTAGATTCCATAATCTACGGCATACATTACCAAAGCGAGAAATAACAAAATGAACACACAGGTGCAGAAAAATTACCTTATATTTATATGAATATCTTTACTCTAGAAAGAGACCTTGATTAGTTCCTCAAAAAAAAAAAAAAAAAAGTCTCCTCGTCTGGTGGGTGAGTCCGTACGAGTCTGACAGACTCTTAGCTACCGGACACTCACCGCTACAATTTCCTGCGGGAAGAACAGTTTAAAAAAAATTCTTCCGTTTGCCCGGTGAAATCTATGCATTGAACACGGGAATATATTTTTTTTTTTGTTTCTTCAATTTGCCTGTGAAGCGGTGTTTGTGGTCACAAGATTTCTAGATTATTGCTCTCCTTGATCTAAATAACGAACGATTACTTTTTACGAGTGTTTTTGTCTTTAGAAAAAAAAGTAGTGCGCACCGGTTATAACGGACCTGGGATATAACGTACCCAGAAGCCAGGTCCCGATTGAAGTCCTATATATTTATAATGTTATTGAACTTCGGTTAAAGCGTACTTAATAAAAGTACGTACTTCTGCTATAACGTACTTTTTATACCAAAGCCAAAAATAAAATGTTGCTTTTCTTAAGAATTTTATTTCGTTTTTCTCAGAAATTTCAGTGCCTTCAAAAACACTCGTTGTCCGTTTTCTGATTCTCTAGCGAGATGAACTGTGTATGAATGAAGGGAGCAATCTATTTTATCTTTTCCGCCGGCTAGGTAGAGATAAGAACAACACCCTGTTTTTTATTTGTCATTCATCTAGGGATGGACTGCGAGACAGAAATTTGCGAGGCGAGACAGAGATTTGCAGTTATTTTGCGAGACGAGACAGGCATATTTTACATTGTGATATAGGGATTTTTGCGAGACGAGACAAAGTTTTTCAGCGATTTTGCGAGACGAGACAGCCGATTTTTCATCTCGCGTCCATCCCTACATTCATCCATGTAAATGCCTCCTGAAAAGCCCTATCTATAATGATTCTGATGACAGTGAAGAAGAAACAGAGGAGCCTAACCAAGCATACCCGACGCATTCAAGGCTGCAAAAACAGGATCACGATTTTTTGAATGTCGCATGGGTGATGCAGAGACTCTACAAAAGTCTATTATGGATATCCTAAACGGTATTTTTAAAGTAGCCTCTGCCCATTTAAAACAAAAGAAAATGACAAATTATTGATCTCCATAAAAATTGTAAGTAATAAAGAATTTCTCTGTTTAATTTAAATTTGAAAAAATCAGACCTGTTTAAAACACATGTTATAATGAAATGATGAGCTCACTTTCTTTTTTTGTGTGTGTAATATTGAATCTTACCGGCGGTACTGCTTATAACGTACTACTTTTTTAGGTCCCGTGAGAGTACGTTATTACCGGTGTCTACTGTACTTCTTGCCAAGCTAAATTGGACTATTGGACCAAGCTAAATTGGACCCCCATGTTAGAGCGAAATAAGAATGCTGCCAATTCTGGATGCGGTGAACTCCGATAGACAGAACATTCGGCTATAGTGAACGTAAGTGAGTGTCGACCCGCATTTATTAGAAAAATGTGAGAAAAAGATATATACCGTTGGAGTGAACCACCCATTTCTGTTTTCGTGAACCTACCTTTTCCATATATCTACATAAAAATAACAGAAAATGATATATTTTTCTTTCTTCAAACCAGTCTTCTTAGTACAGTAGAACCTCGATCTATCGTTTTTCAAGGGGTGCGTAGTAAAAACGATGCATGCGGGAAAACGACGAATGCGGGTTAAAGTCAAAATATGAAGAAAACAGTATTTATGAATACACACAATGTATACAGTATACCAAAAATACTAAATTTGTTACCAAACTGTAAAAGAAACAAATTGAAGTTGTGTAGAAATTAAGTGATACTTATTTTTAAAAAATCAGTAATTTTACACTGGGTTTTTCATTAATCTTTTAATTAAAGAAAATTTTCAAGATTTACAATATTTTTTTGCAACGTTTTTTTGTTTTTTTTTATGTGTATTCAGGTTTGTATATAAAAGTCATATGATTTCAAATACCGTTATTGCGTAGGATAAACTAGCAACTCGTGTTGGCTCAGTCTCATCGGCATGAATATTATTCTCAGCTACTTCACGATTATTTTCATTTTTTGCGTCACATTTCTTCCATTCTTAGGATACCGCACGTTGGTACCTCTAAATCAGTGGAAATATAATCACTACATTTCACACCATACTTATCCCTGCTAGATGTAAGAACTCTTCACCTATACCATCATCAACTCAAGATATCATACCAGGAAGTAATTCGATTTGTAAGCCATATTGATCCACTGGATCTTCACTTTCATTTCGGCCAGAAGAAGCATTTTACAACGATGAATGCGGGAAAGCGATTTTTTGATGAACGATACATGCGGGTTTTGTTAACGTTATTTGAATACAGTATGTGCAGGGACCCTAGAAATAAAACGATCCATACGGGAAAACGATGAATGCGGGAACGATAGATCGGGGTTCCACTGTAGTAAAAATGTTTTAAGATATAGATGTTCAAGATGTCGATGTACTGACCTCTCTTGTTTTTTTTTATAAACTCCCTAGGTACCGATATGTTGGCTCTTTGTTTAATCTCGTTTAAAAATGGTTACTTGCCATACTCATAGTACTGCATATTAACAATCTACCATCATTCGATAATAGCTGGTGTTATAAAAGTTTTATAATTTCGAAAAAACGCAAATCATGCTTCAGTGAAAAAATGCAATTATTTCATATGAAAATAATGTTTTTTCTCCTTTATAAAAAATTTATTTGCTAATATAAAAATAATGGATTACTTCTTTTTATGTTAAAAATTTCAATATCATAGATTTAATAAATGACATTCAATAAAGAGGTTGATTAAGTATTTGGGCATTTTGATCTAGAAAAACACATGCCGTAAGAGTGTAAAAGTTAATACCAAAAGTGACTGCCATACCATACCTGTTACTTGCCATTCTCATGGTACTACATATTAACAATCTAAAATTATTCGATAATAGCTGGTGTCAGGCGCGTAGCCAGGAAAATTTTCCTGGGGGGGGGGGATATGAATTTATATGTGTACAAATAGTCGGAATTTCTGCACGACACTAATCTTGTGATCACTAATCCAAAAATTTCGGGGGGGATATATCCCGATATCCCCCCGCACCTGGCTGGTGTAATAAAAGTGTTACAGTTTCGAAAAAACGCAATGCTTCAGTGGAAAAATGCAATTATTTCTTATGAAAATAATTTTTTCCCTCCTTTATAAAAATTTATTTGCAATAAAAATAATGGATTACTTCTTTTTCTGTTAAAAATTTCAATATCATGGATTTAAAAAATGTCATTAAATAAAGAGCTTGATTAAGTATTTGGGCTTTTTGATCTAGAAAGACACATGCCGTGAGAGTGAGAAAGTTAATAGCAAAAGAAGATCCTTGTTTTTGAAGAAACTACAGCGGGTGTTTACACATTTTTAGAACGATTTCGATAAAGAATTAAAAGAAAGTAAATGTTTCCGAATAAAAATTTTTGGCAACAGCTTATTATTTGAAATGAGAAATATCGTCTGCTACTTTTAAATTTATTATTCTTTCAAAATGTCATATGTAAATAATCTGTGGATAGAAGGATATGTTTTTGCTCTTTCCGAAGAGAAATATTCTTATTCCATTATTCAAAAACGTTGTGAAATGCATGGTATTAAAATTTCTAAGTGCAAAATAAGCAACATTATTAATCGTTAAGGTAAAAAACGTCCATCATTATTTCTACATGGAAAGAAGACTCCAAACGAATATCCGAAAAGGTACGTACTGTTTCAAATGTTTCTAAAGTGAAATCGCTGGTAACAAGAGAAAATCCGCCAACACAGAGATCAATTGTAAAGTCTTCAGATACATCTGTAGCAACACTAAATGAAATAATAAACTAAGATTTACAACTTAAAAAAGCTAAAAAACATAATGTTCACCAGCTTTTGCCGAGACATGTGGCTCAACCACTGCATTCCTTGAAAAAATGAAGACTGATATAGGTATTGCATATGTACCTTTTCAACATATTCCTGCGAAGTCCCCTGACGTTTCACCTATGGGCTATTGTGCCTTTGGTCTGTTAAAAAGAGCTTTTTCTAAACGCAAACCCACCACGTTAGATACGTGGAAAAGTAGAGGAAGAGGAATGGAAAGCAATACCCTTGGAAATTTTACGAAAAGCTCTTCTATCATGGAAATCACGATGCAGACTTATAGTCCAGAAAAAAGGCTATCAGATCAAACATTAAAAAAAATAGTCTTTACATTTTAAACATTAATTAAACGGCCCCGAAATCGTTTAAAAATGCGTAAACACCCTCTGTATTTTATCCATTGAAAACATCTCCAGCTAGACACAAATATAGGCCCCACTATAGCTGAGTGAATGAGGAACTGATCATGGGGCTGTTGATCGAACTCTTCTGGAATTTCGGTCTGTTTTCTCCAGATGTAACGTGAATATGCGTTAGAACCCCTTAAAAGTTCCCCCGACCAAGGCACCTCCACCCGTAGGCTAATGGCCCTCGTGTAGGTTTGCCGAAACACAACACAAACAAACAAAAAAAAGGACACATAAATACAAGTAGAAAATGGACAACAAAAGAAGGTCTCGTATATCAATCCTGAAAACGACCTATTTTAGTGCTGTCACTTATTTGCCTCCATAAAAAAAGCTGGATAAGTAGTAACTAGATAAGATATTTATTAAAAAGGTCTACAGGGAACATGGATTGTTTCATGATTCATTAAGATAATGTAAAACTACATTTTTGTTTCCACGAACATACAGTATGTTCCTAAAATAGGATTGATTTGGTTTGATTTACTTAAATCTTGATTTGCATTACAATTTACAGTTCCGGTGCAGAATACTAATTTTTATTTGCGTACAGTTTTTAAAGGTCATCGCTGTTTAGTGAACATCAGGTAGAATGAAAAAAAAAACTTTTTAATCCCTTGTAATATATTTTGCTTCAATGTGTTTTGTTAAGGGGTTAGGGGTAGTCAGAATTTTCAAAAAATTGATTTTTTTTTTGCATTTTCTTAAAGTATAGTATCTTAAAAATATTCTCTGAAAGTTTGAAGTGAATCCGACAAATATCTTTCGATTTATTTAGCGAAGAATAAAAGTCGATAGTGCACGTGTAAAAGTAGCTGATCAGCGCGCTAACGACAACACTCGCGAAGGTAGAATGCGACGTAGACAACAACAAATTGATGTTTTAGAAAGTTCTACAACGGCTGAAGAACTCTTATAGGGTCCAGGAATAGATGACTCAGTGTAAGTATTGAAATTATTCGTATTACTGTACATCAATCGACTGTAAAACTTTAAATGCGTTTTTCTCAAAACTATGTTTTTTGAACTGGTGACCACTGTAACTCAAAAACCGCTCGATAGATTTGAATGAAACTTATACAGCTTTTAGAAAACATAAAAAGCTAGTGCCTGATCGAAGGATTTTTTTTTTTTAAACTTCGATTTTTTATAAACAATTAATTGTTGGTTTTTTCCCGAAAATCTGCAAAAAAATTTCCAGAGACCGCCATTTTGTTAATTTTGAAAAAAAAAGAGCTTCGATCAGGCACAAGATTATCTATCCATAAAAATAATCTTTTTTGTTTCATTGATTTTAGATGAATCTCCAAGGAGCTGTAATGGTCACCGCAAGGACCCATTATTAAAACCTGTTCAACTTAGACCGCCATAACTTGTAAAATAATTATTATTATTTTTTTAAATTTAAGTGAAGTAATGTTAAAGTATGATGAAATGATACCATGTTTTTACTTATGTGAAATAAACTTAATTACTAGTAAAAAAAAATTAATAAAAAATGGCATTTTTTCACGCCTCTGACTACCCCTAACCCCTTAAGACTAAAATAAAGTGATTTATGATTAAAAATTTAGCGGATTACGTCAGGTATCAAAAAGTCTCACGACAAGTTTTTTCCCCCAAATCATACTACTTCCAAGTAACAAGTATATGAGAGTAGTGAAAATTTCTGCAAAAATTTTTAACCATTACACATATTTCGATTTAAAATATCGTGCTTGAGCAGATTTGCCTATGAATATGTGTGAGTATTTTATTACTGTTATTATTATTATTTTTTTTAATTTGGAAATTTCCTCCAAGGTTGTAGTTTGTAAGAATGTATCAGTGGAGTTGTGAAACAATACTGTGGTATTTTTCAATTCGCTTTTGCATTTTATGAACTTTTAAAACTAAGAATCGTTTTATTCAAGATTCATGGAGGTCCACATGATACGTGTTGTTTCTGTGAAAGGAAAAAAAAAAAAAAACAGTTTGAAACAACAGTTGAAACTTTATCTGTAGAGCAAAAGTTTTCAGCAGTGAAATTTCTTTCTTTCTTTTCTTTTCTTTTTTTTATGACAGCTAAATCTTTAATAAGGACCCTTAAAAACTGGTGTTAAGTGGTTTAAACTTGTAAAAAAACTATAAATAACACAAAAAACTCTGATGTGGATATTGCCGCCAGATGACTTCCACCTATGTCTATTAAATCATAAATATTTTTCGTGCATTTCATCTAAACTTATTTCATTTGAAAGAGGCACAACACTGCACTACTAAGGTTCAGCGATTTCAAGCCAAATATTTCAGATATCACCAAACTGGGTTCAATTTGAAAGACTTATCTTTGGTACTTAATTTGGCAAACTTTCGTCACATGCCGCCAACCTGCAGATAGTTAGAGAAAATTTGGGCATTTGTATGACCCTGTAAATAAATTATCCAGTCGATTGCAATCAAAAAAGAGATACGAAATTAGGTGTTGCAACGGTTCTAAATACAAAGTCTCAACATTCTACGATTTAAAGTTTTATGCGAAATACGTAATTATTTTTGGCGTCACATTTGGAGATATTTCGGCAAAACTCGCCAAGGTTGGCGAACAGTTGGCGAGACTTCGAGTATGGTCCTGACATTGAAGACTGCAGACATAATATGCTGAAGATGTCCATAGATCTTAATGTATTAAAATTATTTCGGACGGTCCTGTAAAAAAAAACTATATAGATTGGAACCAAAAAGGGAGGTGCATAACTAGATGTTACAACAATCTTAAATATAAAATTACAACATTGTTGGCACTTTTTTTGAGGGAGGCACACGAGCATCGTCGGATCAATAGCTAACTATACACGGTAAAAAAAAATTCGGAAACGTTACCCCCAAAAATGTGGCAGCTCTTGTAGTTTAAAATTGCGGAAACGTTTCTGAACCATGCGGGTAAAGTATTTAGAAACGTTTCTGCATATGTCTGAAACATATTTACGTATTTTCCTGCATTTTAGGTAAGGTTTCTGGAAAAGATGGGTAACGTTTCTGTATATTTTGGTAAAATATTGAGTAACCTTTCGGTGTATTTCGGAAAGGTTTCCGAATTAACGAGTAACCTTTCCGAGTTTTCAGAAAAAGTACCATGCACTAGATGAAAAGTTTCGAGTATCTTAAACTAGATGGCAACACCAAACTCTATCGGAAGGAGCGGACAGGATTAGCGACCAGAATCGAACGCTGGACCTTCGCATTCGGAGCGGAGCACGGTACCACGGCGATGCGGTTTTCTTGGCGAATTTTGCTTTAAAAGTAAACTGACTGCTGCAAAAGTTATTTGTGGTACGGCTTGTTTTGGAAACTTAAAAATTTTTTGAAGTATTTTGTAAATGGAGAGAAAATACCATAATTAATAAATATAAATTAAAAATCTTAAATCTTTTTTCTTCCACATAAATTATTTTCAGGAGATAATGTGCTGTTTTATTTAAGTATTCATCCGTTTTATTTAAGTATTCATCCGGCGACGTCACCTGGTGACTGGTCACAAATAAACTTCACAGTGACCACACAGTGAAGTTACATCACTCACAAGTTACCAGACCCTTATTATCGCATGGGCAAATCGGGACTTTGCTGAGGGCCCCCAGTTTCAAATGTTGTTCTGAAATATTCTTTTATATGTCAAAATATTATGAAAAAGAAAACAAATTTTATAGATGGGGACCCCCAAATTCATCAATGCCCAGGGCTCCTGTTGGTCATAATCGAGCTGTGCAAGAAGTTACAATTTGACAGTCTTGTGACAATTGTGACCCTCTGTGACGTCACAGCGACTCTTTTGTGACCATCACTGCTGTTAGGCAACTTCTAGAGGGAACGACAAAGACGGCTAAAGTTTTTTCTCAAACTGTTTATCCCTCTTTGTCTAGTTGGCACTTTTACTTTGGCCAATGGCGCCACATTCACACAATTGATCCGCGCAGCCGGGAAGGATACAGACACGGTATAAAAGTGTAACCCTGAAATGGACAAGGCCACACCTCACCCCACAACATATATAATAATATTGTGATCGGTCCGTATTTCACCGGTAATTCTTTACCCCGCGGAACGAAAAATAAATATGAGGTTTTATGTCTTCCGAAACAAAACATTACGTCGGTTGAAGTTCGTATCTCGGTGGGACTGGTTCAGTATGGGTGAATGTTTTCAGCGAGTTAGCAGCATCGGTAGAGGTTTCGCTTAATTACTTTCGGAAACACCTATCACCTAGTGGCATGTGTAAAGTGACACGTTAACCGTTTCTGGAATAATTTTTTTTTTTACCTGTGGTGTTTGTTTTTGGTTTTGTGGTATAGTTGCTGTTCTAGAGTAGACTTTGCTAGAAAGAACTTATAGAAATAGCAGTTGTTACTTTTGGCTTGAAATTGGCCTGCATGCCATCTGTCTCCTCCCTCTCTTCCTTTAAAAACTGCCATTGACAAGTTTAATGTATATAGAATTATTTTTGAGTGCTCCTGTGAACCTAATATATATGGTTTTAGAGACATATTTTCGATGGAGAAGTATTAAAATCTTTGTAATCTTTATCAATTAATATATTCAGATTTTTTTTCAGTTTGAAGTAACCTAATATCTCTAAAAAATACGCTTTTTTAAAAAGAATCGACACAGCACCCATAGAAAGTCCTAGAACGTTTTAATTAAAACTTGTTCTGTCCTTCGCGTTGTTTTTGTCTTGAGTGATATCGATTGGAAATTTTTGAAACTTCTTTTGGGTAATGTGGCGCACCCTGCCATCTTTATTATGAAACTATCTAGTAGAATTGTTTGAAAACCCCAAACCCTAGGAGGAGGAAAAATTAAACTAAATATACAAAAAAATCTTAACTAACAAAAAAAAACTGGGAAGGTGATTTCCTTCTAGTAACAAACTAGATACGTCGAAATTTTACAACAATACCACCTAAATATTTTATAAAAAATATTCAACATTATCTTTTCGAGGGGGATACCTTCTATATTTAGGGGTTTTTTGTGAGCATAATAATAGAATTAGTGTGACAATGACACAACAGAATTACACTGAACCCCATAATTTAATGCCCGCACTATTTCCAATGTACATATTTAAGTAAATGTATATAGTCTTAAAGACCAATTCCCGTTACAGGAAAGAAAGAGAAAAAGAAGACCATAACTAGAAGAAAGAGAAATCATTTAATCCAAAAAAAAAATTGAGCATTATTTTTTGCAACCAGAGTATTCCAGATTTTCCGCCATTTCTGGTTTCCACGAAAATTTTTTTTATTTATGCGCCACTTGGCATTATTATTTTGAATATCTTAAAACGACACTGACCATCCATGCCAATCGCAGAACAAATAGATTAACCCCCCAACACATGTTAATAGAGTGGTTATTCACCACACGGTTTATATCAGTTGTACGGGAATACGCCTCAATACATTTTGAGAATAGACCGGTAACAAGGCGTCAAAGGACTCATTTTCTAATTTTATTTAGCTATGAGATGGTATTAACAGGTCAGATTTAGAGGAAAAGAAGAACAGACCAGACACGATACAACGTTCATCGAACATTCCACAGTTTTCGCCTATCTTCATTCAAAAATTCTTTTTTTATTTTCAAACCCCCCCCGAGGGGGGGAACCCCCCCCAACTGAAAAATTGCCGTAACCCATTTTCAACCCGCCTACATTAACTACCCATACATTAACCTTTCTTCCTTACTCTCCTCACCCACAAGGCAGGAAGCGGACAGGTAGTAATTATTTAATTACATATATGTTTTTGTTTGGTCGGCATGACCCTAATTATTATCTGTGACTAACCCGCGCGACAGTTCCCCCCTCCCCCACCTACAGCCGACCCGGGCCACGCCATCGGACGAATCCACCGCGCAACGCGGAAATAAATAAATAAAAAAAAATGAGACGCGGGCTTTCCCCACCCGTTTTACTATTTGAGTCCTCCATTCCTCTATAAGCGGGTGGGAAGAAAAAACGGAAAAAAAGCTACCGACGCTGGAAAAAAAGAAGAAGAAATGAGAAACCCCCCCCCCCCCCCCCAACCCCAACACCCTCACCCACACATCCCCCTTACCAAAGGAAAAATATAAAAACAAGTAAAAAGACCTGGTTTTAGGGAACAATGTGCGACGCACCCGCGAGGCCGGCAAACACGACTAAGACACGCCGAAGATTGGGATCAAAGAGGATAGATTTATTCACCAAGCATCTTTTTTTTTTTTTTTATGCCACGACGACGAGGCACACACATTTTTCCTTTTTAAACAATTAAAGAATTCTATAACTAATAAGGGTGAGGAATATGTTTCGCTTAATATCGCGACAGCCAGGGTACCACCCTCGACGAAGAACCAAATGCCCACGCCTTCGGACAGCACGGAACATACGAGAAGACCGAACGTTTTTTCTTCCTGCTAATGTGCACCGACGTAGAGAGAGACAGAAGGGAACAGCCACGAGACAAAGACCAGCGAAAAAAAGGAGCCCGCGAGTCCAAGATGACACTGAACAACACACGACTTCCGAGATAGTCATAACAGGCACCGCCGGAGATGGAACGCGATAGAGAACGACCGGCGAGACTCCAGAGGACAGGGACAGAAGAATGTGAAGATACTACCCAAAAGACCTACGTACTACCGATCGACTGAAAAGACCACGCCCCGCCCTGAGCAGCACCCCCTACCTGCCCTCGGGACCCGAAGCCACAACGAGTACAAAAAAACCTGTCTCCGCCACCCCACCCGAAGAGCCAGAAACGCCACGAGGAAAGAAGGACTCAGCACCGAACGTCAACGCAGCCCACACCAACCCACACACCCCCACACCCCCCTATTGCGACAAGCCAACCAAGCAATATGATACCATGGTCCCTCCAGCTTAGAAGAAACCGACTACGTAGGACACCAAAGTTGACTAAGACAAAACAACCATCCCGAGACAACGAGCAAGAATGATAATCGACAACGCAATCAGCCCGAGACACAGCGACCCCACCGACAACGCTCAGATGCACGCCACTCCTTCTCCTTAATATTGCACGTCGACGCGTACGCCCGCCGCGAGAACGGGACAACGGGAGAAACGAAGACAAAGGACCGACAGGAACCAGCGGAGCCGACACATGACTCGACCAAAGATAACACAACAGAAGACAGACAGAGACAGAAGAGAGACCCGACCGACGCGAACCAGACCACCCCAACACTCTAAATTTACTTTTCTTTTCTTCTTTTAGACTCACGCAGACACTAGAACTACAAGCCGAGACATATCCACGAGAAGTAACAGCCGACCCAGCACAGCGCGACGCTAATACACTTTATTGACCGAGTTACAAACACCCCTACCTCAGCGCACGTAATTTGTTTGCCGCGAGATACACTCGGCGCACAGAGAAGGACACTCAGACAACAAGGACAGAGGACACCCACGCACGTATGGAAATCAAAAACGCCCGGATCAGTATTCTTTTATAAAGTATATTAGCACACAACCTATACGTTATTCTTTCTTTTCTTAATTTGATTTTTAATATATTTTTTTTGGATTTTTCTTAAATCTTTTTTTCCTGTTTGGTAGCGCCTTATTTTTTGTACAATCACCAATTTCACCCTCACCTCCTCCACTATGGTACTTGGGCAATACGGGGTACTAACAGAGCCGGAACATATATTCCAATGTGTTCTACCAATCGTTTCATAACTCTAGTGTTGTTTGGAACACACAATTTATTTTTTCTCTAATATGGGTTTTTAAGGGGTGGAAAGATGCGATTGTTTGCCAGTGTTCTCGTTAGACCGATTTCTTGAAGGGTACATTACCCTTTATATCTTAAATACATTCAAATCGTTTTGCACCGCGAGCACCCGACGTTTAGCAGTACAGAAAAAAGACCACACAAGACTCTCTTATTGGAAGGGTAAAAAAAAAAAAACTAAGGGTCATTCGGGAGGTCGTTGGTTATATCTAGTTTTTTTACAAAAGTGGCATAGGCCTTTAGACCTACTGTTGGAGTTTTTATTTATTTTTTTGTTTATTTTGCACTCGCATATTCTTGCGTTGGCCGTTATTCAGTGTCGTGTGTTGATCTGCCGCTCCTCTCACACTTTTTCTTTATTCCACTCTTCTGTGCACGAATAATGACTATATCTTCATTTCAGCGAGCCTCCAGAGAACCATTACTCACGCACTCGCCACGACCGGGACAGACCAGCCCAGTCTACACGACAATACAAGATGAACCGACCCTAACGGATCGATACCACACCATCGAGCACACACACACATGCATCGACACCGCACCACAAGACCCGACGATCAGCAACGCACGCCACATCAGACTCCTATACGCCACCGAGCTAACGTCCCCCACCGGCCACAACCCCCAGAACTGAACAGGTGCAGAAGGTCAAACGCTATCTCACTCCCACGACCGAACGCACACACTCACACTCATCACAGACCAATTTAACGTAGAGAAAAAATCATGACACAGAGGGTACTACTAAACATGCTGGGGGATGGGAGGGTACGGGGGAGTATGTCATAGCCGAGTAGGGGGTGGACGTAGGGTTGGTATGTGTCGTTCGCAGAAAAAATAACCCAAATAACATTTACCGCAGAAGAGACCATCAAGGTTCACACATATAACCTGCAAAAAACTCTAACAACCGAGGTCGGCTTCTAGCACCCCCTATCATTTTTTTTTCCATATACATCCCAATCCTTAGCAGCCTATTGACATTCAACGCCCTCTAAAAGCATACAAATTCACCACAGCACCACTTCACGATTGAGAAATATTTGTTTAATTTATGTATTACAGTCTCATATGTGAGAACTGAACCTATTCGCGCACATCAGGACAGAAATTACAAATAACTGAAACTAACTTAAAAGCGGGAATCCTGAGAAAAGGGACTGGTGTGCAATGACCCACACACACATGTAGTCTGCAACGCGTGAAAGTTACAAGGTCTCTGGAACCACACCACAACTGTAAGAGGTATGTCACTGAGGGGGGTAGATTGGCAAATGGTGAGCGTGGTGGTTGGGCATAGAATTATATTTTAAAAAAAATATAAACATTAAATAATAAAAAATAAAAAAAAATATATAAAAATCAAAAAATACAAAATATATAAAATTATCCCAAATAAAAAAACTTAATAAAATAAATAAATAATATTAAATAAAAACATAAAAATAAAAAACATATTAAAATATAAAAAAACAAATATAAAATCTTACAAATATATCTATTAATATAAAATAAAAAACTGCAAGTAATTTTGTGTTATTAACTAATTAAGCGAAAATTAATGAGGGATCATACGTGCTGGCAAGTTTTATTCATACTTGATTACGTTCATTTTCTTCCTCCGGTATACCCACCTCTTCCCAAATAAAATTAAAGATAAAATAAAAACCCAAGCACATAAAACGTCCTGACGGTATATAAAAAAAAAAAAAAAAAAAAAAATAATAAATTACAAAAAATAAAATACAACTTAAAACAATCTAAACAAACAAAAAATGTAAAAAACAAAAAAACTAAAATATAAATACAAATAAATTAAAAAAAACAAACCAAAAAAAAAAAATTTAAAAAAAAATAAAACAAAAATTGTTACAAGTTTTTAAAAAAAAAAAAAGATAACCCTCTTTCTGTTCTTAACAACAACACCCTGTTTAATTACCTTCGGGATCGATCGAGGAATCAGGATAGTTAGGAAAATATCTTTATTCACCCCCCCTAAACCGAAAATTTAATCTGGAAACCAGGGAGCACGCACCCCCTACAAAAAAACAAAAAAAAAAAAAAAGCGTCTAAAAAAAAAAAAAAAAAATCAAATATAAAAAAAAAAAAAGGCGAAAAAAAAAAATAAAAACTCAAAAAAGAAAACAAACAAGAATATGCCTCATATTGCTGATTTTTTTTTTTTTTTTTTTTTTTTTTATTTTTTATATTTTTTTTTTTTTTTTTTTTTTTTTTTTTTTTTTTTTTTTATATTTTTTTTTTTTTTTTTTTTTTTTTTTTTATTTTTTTTTTTTTTTTTTTTTTTTTTTTTTTTTTTTTTTTTTTTTTTTTTTTTCTTTCTTTTTTTTTTTTTTTTTTTTTTCTTTTTTTTTTTTATTATATTTTTTTTTTTTATCTTTTTCTACTACATCTACAGTTACTCGACAAACGAGTAATATGGATTAGGATATTTTAGGTCTGATAAAGTAGTTTTGGTTGTTAAGTTGTTTTGATAATAAACAGTGATCGGTGGATGTTATTCTTACTACTTAAGAGCGTTCAGCTCACTTTAATGTTAGCCTAGTTAAGCACAAGTCGGAAACTCATTTTTCTCCATCCTGGACATTGGGTCCCAAAAGTTACTTAATGTAATTTCCAATTTTTTTGATTTTAAACGGAGATTGCGTGTAATTGATTATTTTTATTTGTTGTGGAGGTCTATTTCACCTTACCAAACTACTTCTTGTTCAAAAATAAACCCAGTACACCCCTCTTTTTTTTTTTCGTTAAAAAACCCCATAAAAAAAAATATCTAACTTGTCTCACGAATAAACAAATAACAAGACCTCCATTTAACCGTCTGTCACTTCACTTATCGGTTTTTTGGAATAAGTCAGCTCAAAATGAAAGTTATAGCATTTTTTTTAACATTACTTAGGGTGCTCATTTCAGTGTTAAACATATTTTTAAACGCAGAAATCTTCCCGGTAAACAAAAATAAAAATTGTTTAAAATTATTTTTTTTTGTTTTTTTGTTAAAAAGAAGCAACTATCATCGTTCTTTATACTATCGCTGATTTGATTTTTATTCTAGGGAAAATTTTTCGGGGATTTTATGAACAAATTTTGTTTTTTTAGAAGTGTCTTTTACTATAAAATAAATACTAAAAATTTCTTTTAGTAAATTTGGAGAAAAAAAGAAAAAAAAAAAAAAAAAAAAAAAAATAAAAAATAAAAAATCGGGCGAAATTTCTCTGCTTTCGCTCACATAGATAAATTAAAATCTTTCTAGAGGGGATATTATTAAAAAAAACCACATTTTAATTATAAGCAAACCTTCTCAACTAATTACTATGACGCTAGAGAGTTGATTGAAATGGTAGTCAATTTTCTTATAGTCGATTATGGATTATAGTCATAGTTAATAAGGTAACTACTACATCTTATTTCCCTTTCTTTAAAAAAATAAGCTTTGCATGCTGTTAGGGGAGCCAAACTGCTACAGTTTTTACCCGCATGTGTATGGCTAAAAATAGTTTTCGAGAAAATTGAATTTTAAACTTTTTTCTACAATAACCCAAAATTGGACACTCAATTTTAATTTTAAAAAATCTACTCATTAAATGCGTTTCATTTTAATTTATTTTCATAGATGAAACTAACTAAGCTAAAATAATCATAAAAAGTGCAAAACTACTTTAAAATTTCAAATCACGAGCCATTATATGTATTTTTTAAATTTTTAATTCACATGTTTCCTTTCAAAAGATCTTATTTTTAAAAATAATATAGCAGTAAGCGTACAAATTACAAATAAAATTTCTCCCATTAATCAGCTATCCAAAAATGTATTAATGTCCCTCCAAAGACATGTAATTCGTAAAGAAAGATGAGTTTTACTTGCGTAGATAATAACGCCAAAGGATGCAACCCGTTCATTCTTTTGGATAGTTGGCCAACCAATTAAGTTAACACCGTATTTCAATTATTTTTTCATAGCTGACTCTTTAACTAAGCTAACGTAATCATGAAAATCTACAAAAATACTTCGAAATTTTTATTTACGAGCTTTAAATGTATTTATTTATTTATTTTACATTTTCGTTTCAAAAAGGTTGTTTTTCTCGAAAAAATACTGTTGCAGTAAGCGTACAAATTACATACAGAATTTGTTCCATTAATCACCTATCCAAAAACGCATCATTGTTCATCTAAAGACATGTAGTGCGAAAAGAAAGATCATTTTTACTTACCGCAGATAAAAACATCAAAGGATGCAGCCCACGTTCATTCGTTAGGATCGTTGATCGACCGTTAAAGTAAACACTAATTTTTAGATTTATTTTCAAGCCTGACACTATAACTAAGCTAACGAAATCATGAAAAAGTAGTAAAAAAAAAAACAAAAACCACAAAATTTTGATTCATGAGGTTTATATATATCCTTTTTCTATTCATGTTTTTCTATTTTCCTTTCAATATTGTTTTTATCTCAAAAAATAATATAGCCGTTAGCGCACAAATTAGAAATACAATTTGCCCCATGAATAAGCTATCCAAAAACGTATTATGGCCATTTAAAGGCACGTAAATGAGACAATCATGAAAAAGTTAAAAAAAAAAATACCACAAAATTTTGATTCACGAGGTTTATATATATATCCCTTTTCTATTCATGTTTTTCTATTTTCCTTTCAAAATTGTTTTTTATCTCAAAAAATAATATAGCCGTTAGCACACAAATTAGAAATACAATTTGCCCCATGAATCAGCTATCCAAAAACGTATTATGGCCATTTAAAGGCACGTAGCTCATAAAGAAAAGTAAGTTTTACTTAGCACAGGTAAACACTACAAAGGAGGTACCAACGTCATTATATAGGATGCTTGGTCAACCCATCGAGTTATCACTGTTTTAATGTGCTTAAAGTCTTCGACACATCAGAATGTGAATCTCAAATGGCTACATGCTGTGTCGTTGTGTTAGTTTCGATTATGCATCGCGTGAGCACGTTTTGTTGTTATCTGGCTAATTAACTACACAAACATACATAAAAACTCACCCTTCTGAAAGAATTACATGTCTTTGGATGGACATTAATACATTTTTAGATAGCTGATTAATGGGAGAAATTTTAATTGCAATTTGTACGCTTACTGCTATGTTATTTATTTCAAAAAATACGTTCTTTTGAAAGGAAATATTTGACTTGAAATAAAAAAATCATGAAATGGCTCGTGAATTGAAATTTTAAAGTAGTTTTATACGTTTTATGATTATACTAGCTTAATTAGAGTTTCAGCTATGGAAATAAATTAAAATGAAATCCATTTAATAAGTAGATTTTTTAAAATTTGCATTTGAATGTCAAATTTTGGGCTATTTAAGAAAAAGGTTTAAAATTCCATTTTCTGGAAAACTATTGATTTTCGGCCATACATATGGGGGTGAAAATTGCAGCATTTTGTCTCCCCTACCACGTCTTAAAGAGAATACGTCGAATTACCAGTAACCCTGTATACTTGAGGTCGTTATATAAAAATAAAAAATGACCATGTCAATTAAATGACTTTTATTATATAAATTTGAGAAATTAATATTTTAATAATTAAATATCAAAAAGTTTAATTTTTCTTGAAAAAAAAAAGTTATTTAACTCATTTTTACTTTCCGAACATGTACCATGTAAGGAAAGTATTGTAATCATGAAAAAATTCAACTTCGAGATTCTATTCTTCGTGACTGGGAACAGTCAAAACGTCAGAGTTTGGTGTTCCCAAAGCGGGAACACTGCGCGTTAAAGGGTTAAAAGATGAAATAATTAAAGCTTTGTAAAATAACGCACATAAAGTTCTACTAGTCGTCAGTACATGCATTTCGGATGACATGAGCAATGCAGTTGCTGTGCGGCACAGCCAGATGTCGCCAAAAAAGGGTCTCTAGATCTGTGGCACGCGATGAACGTTTCGATCGTCCGCCCTCTTGCTGGTAGTTAAGTCGAGCTGGCCTTTTTGCCGAGCTGGCCAACGGCTGGCCTTTTTTCAGTATTAGGAAAGGGTTGCGCCTCAAAGGGTTAAATACATTTAAGTTGTAAATTTATATTAAAAAGTATTTCCTTACTTAAAAACAAATCGGAAGGCAGGAATTAGAGAAATGTTTAGCTTGCCTTCCAAGAAAGGGGAAAATACGAACGATTGAAGTCTACTTGTAATCGACCCCCTTTTTTAAAAACACCATCAATAAAGTCCCTCCATATGATTTTTTGATTTTGGGAATACGGCCGATTAACTACATGAGGGATCTAGGTCGAGAGGGGGAGGGGTAATCTCCGCGGGAAATCTTTTTGAGGGGTCCTAACCCGTATTAAAATCTCGTCATACCCAGAAAATAAATTTGCATATAAATACTAATTTTTTTCACCGTGATGTCATAAAAATATCCTCTTTAAGGTGGCATACATACTGATAAAAAGAGTTAAATAACACGTCTTAAAAAAAAAAAAAACCCTTAAAACTCCGATTTTAAATTATCATTTTTTTTTTTTTTTATGAAAGACTCCATAACACTGAACAAAATGACATACATTTTCACCTCTCTAGATCAAACAGGTCTTGATATGTACAGCCTCTTAACGATTACTATGTAATGCAAAATTTCCGACTTTTCCCCAAATTAAAAAAATTATAACTTTTGAACGAATTGTAAAAAAATAAAATACAAATAAATAAACTGAAACCTCACGCAATTTTCAACTCGAAGGTAAGTGCAGCAAGCAGACAAAGAATCATTAAAACCTGTAGTATCCATGTCACCAAACCTCTTTTATTGTTTGCGTTTTATGTGGAATTTGGCAATTACCGAAAATTGAAGCGTAAAAAATATCACCGGCAGTTGATTGAAAAGTAATATCTTTTTTCTTTTAAACGTAAAATTCCCTAATGATGAAAGAAAATTCTTCTTTATCAAACAGAAGTAAACTGTAAAGCTCGTGAGCGCCGTCAGACCTTGAACACTTCCATACTGAAATTCCACTTTTTCTATACACATTCGAGTGACTGCCGCTAATGTGTAAAATGACTTCTGGACAATTAGGTGAGAAAATTCACGTTGCAACACCCATATCCATCCGCTTCTTGCGCAATATTTCACAGTTCTCCTTCTTTTCGTCGAGTGTTTATTATTATTATTATCATGATCCTTTTTTTTTCCCAAGCAGTGAGGGCGTAGACAAAGCTTAAGTGCAGCATTCGAAGTGGGACAGGGTGGTAGAACTTCTTCAAGTGCAGAATCGGTCTTTTTCCGTTGGATCTTCTCTCCCAGATCAGTGACCCACTTTTGACCGGCGGCGGTTGGATCAAGAAGGTGATTTGGATGCAGAAATGATGGATGAATGAATAAAGACGCTTGATTAATTGGAGGCTATGATACAGATTTTCTTGCGTTCAAATGACTGCGAAGAAAGTGCTTTTATGGATGACGAAATTAATGGACGCTCATTAGTCATGATTCATAAAAAAGACTCAAAACTGGCATTAAGAGTTAGTCAATAACATTTCCGATGTTTAGAGTGAGTGGAGGATAATATGTCTATATCAGTACCCCATTAGTTTAATGATGTATTTACCAATTTGTCAAGGAAAAAAAGATTGTAACACTCTTTTTATAAAAGTACTTTTTTGTGCTGGCCAGTTTCGTTTTATATTTATTCAATGAAGATGTAATGAGTTTCTAATCGCTTAACAAATTGAATGAGCAAAAAATACATTAGTTACATTTAGAAGAAACTTGTATTGTATTCAGTTTGTAGAAAGATGAAATGGAGGATAATTTTAAAGAAAAATTAGAATGATACGTCTTGCGGTTCTTTTCGCTTGTGAAACATATTTTCCAACTCATTCTTATTTGCGTTCACGTTACTGAGTAACGAATAGTTAACCAATCTTTGTTCCTTCCAAAGCTGCAACGGCAAAGATTCTCATCCTGTTACTTTGGTTGCGTCTTGGCATGACACTTTGAAAGTCCCATGGCCTAGCATTTGCACAAACACTACACTGGACCGATTTCTCATTCCAACCGATTTATTTTGCGAAACGAGTTGCTATACGAGATGCAAGAATAGTCCTTGGAGCGAACAGCTCAAAGCTAATAACACACTAAAGTACTTATCTTAAATTATTTATCGAATGGATGAGAATGAGTTTGTTTGCCGTACTAAAAGAGGTAGAAATGTCGTGAACCTTATTTTCGACCGAAAGCATTCTTTTGGAAACCTATAGTTAACCTTTTTTTAGACGAACATCTCGAAGAATGATGTGAGGTGGGAAAAGAAGCAATTCCCAAAGAGAGCTTGGACGCCCATACGACATCTTCCCCTAGAAAGACACTATAAAGAAGACTCCTCTACACTGTCTACCGATAAGTGTTTGGACACCTGTGATAGAAAAGAAAAACTATATTCAAAATCAATAGTTGTAGGGCCTCCACGAGAGGCAATTACAGCGTGAACCCTCCGGGGCATACTTTCCACAAGTCTTTGTATTACAGCTAGTGGTATTGTCTTCTACTCGGCCTGGAATAGACATAGAAGTATTCCTTCACCGATTTTGGACGGGTCCTTAATTCAGCGATCCAACTCGTCTCAGAGGTTCTCGATAGGGTTCAGGTCTGGGCTCTGGGCAGGCCAGTCCATTCGATGAACTCCATTGGAACCATACCAAGCCTTGGTTAACCTCGAAACATGACAACTGGCATTGTCGTCCTGCAAGTAACAGGGGTCCAACCCGTAAAACTGCCACAACGTAGGAAGCACATTTTCATCCAAAATAGTGCAGTAGGCATCAGCGTTGAGCTTACCATGAATGGGAACCAAGGGTCCCAGTCCATACCAGGAGAAACACCCCCCAGACCATAATTCCACCTCCGCAGAACTTGACTGTTGGCACAATGCATTCTGGCAGGAGACGTTCTCCAGGCAGACGCCCGACCCAGACCCTGCCATCCGAACGGTAAAGGGTGAACCTTGATTCTTCGCTCCAAAGAACCCGTTTCCACTGATCTACGGTCCAATTTTGATGTGCTTTGCACCACATTAACCGAGCAGCGCTGTTGGACTTAGTGATCAAAGGCTTATGGGTAGCAGCACGACCCTGAAAACCAAGCAGATGTGCTTCCTTACGGATGGTATTCATTGAAACAATACTCCCGGATGCCTGTTGAAACTCCTCGCGGATGAGGGCCATCGGTTGGGTGCGGTTCTTCCAAATTTCTCTGGACAGCACTCGTCGGTCTCTATCTCCCAGTTTCATTGGTCTGCCGACTCGGGGCACATTCCGACAATCACCGATCACCTTCCACTTCTTAATCACATAGGCCACTGTCGATTTTGGGCACTTCAGATCGCTAGATAGGTCCCTTAAGGATCGGCCCCATTTGTGATACCTGATAATTATACCTTTCTCGAAATCAGAGAGTTCCGAACTGCGCGGCATCTTGCATGCGACTCATGCCGATGCTGTTTCCTACACGATATATACCGGCGGAGGCCGTGACGTACCTCAGGACCGCAGATATCGTCATTTGCATAGGTGTCCATATACTTATTGGTAGATACGTTCAGTGTTCTATGAATCCGTATTGCCCAAGTCACAAACAGCATCAGCAGTGTCAACAGAGATAACACAGAAACATCTGTTTCATTTTCTCGCTGTGTTGTACGAGTCTTTTTGAACGTATTATAGGAAAAAGATGACAATTTTCCCGCCGTGTCATACGAACCAGTCTTATATGAACTTATGTTATAGGGGGGAGGGGTCTACTGTATTTTAGTGTTGAACCGCATTTCGTTATATTATTATGGTAATATATATTTTCCTGAGAACATAGCCCATAAGTATGGGCACCCATGAAAGTGAGCTACAACAATAAAGCCTCAATAAATCACCGCTCAAGGGACCAGGAAAGGTTGACGACTTAACCCTTTGAGGCGCAACCCTTTCCCAATGTGAAAAAAGGGCAGCCGTTGCCATTGCTCGACTTAACGACCAGCAAGAGGGCGGAAGATCGAAACGTTCCTCGCGTGCCACAGATCTAGAGACCCTTTTTTGACGCATCTGGCTGTGCCGCACAGCAAAAGTAGAGGGATGGCAACGGCTGCCCTTTTTTCAGCATGGGGCAATCTATCCATCTGTTCTCGCATTCGTCCATTTTTCAGCAAATGTCAGTGCTGTTAAAAGAATCGTGACCATTTTTTGACGGGTAAGGACGTGCTAAAAAGTAAAGCATTCTCGTGGAGCTATGTCACCCGCAACTGTTTTTATAGAAATCCAATCTATTCTTCGTGTGTGTGTGTGTATGATTATGGCAACGCTACACTAGGGCGATCTGCCAAGGGGAGGTGTCTCGGTAGGAGGACTTTCTAAGGGGTTCTAACGCGTTTTCACGTTACATCTGGAGAAAATCTACCAAAACTCCAGACCGTTATATCGACAGCCGCGCGTTGGGTCCCAAACCCGGGACCTTCACACTTCGGCCATCTACCATTTTCAGTGACATAACCACTGTGCCATGGTGAGGCCTATTCTTCGTGACTGGCAACAGTCAAAACGTCAGAGTTTGGTGTTCCCAGAGCGGGAACACAGCGCGTTAAAGGGTTAACGGAGTTAAGACAAGGTTTCTCTTCCGGGCCTACGCACGACTGTCGATCTAACTGTCTGTATTTTGGGGCGGTTTTCTCCAAATGTAACGTGAATGCGCTTTAGAACCCCTTAAAAAGTCTACCTCCCAAAGCATCCCTCCCCCGTAAGCAAATGCCCTTCGTGTAGGCTTGACATAACGCAAAAACACTCAATACCTGGCTAGAATCGGTCAAGTTTTTTTATGATCAACTGACAAGACCAAAGACTTTATTTTAACAGTGGAAGCTTAATAACTCAACAAAAGAGACCTAGAAAAATATCACAATAATTAGGATAAAATATTTTGATAACTTTTAAAAATGGATTAAGTGTTTATTGGACCAAAATGAAAACGCTGAATAAGTTTGATGAATGAGTTTGTTCTGGGATTGGGGAGATATTTTATTTTATTTTTTGAAATGGCAGGTACTCGTCGTTTGTAAGTATTGGCCTCCACCCAGGTCGGAAGTATGGGTCACTTTATCATGGTAACATCGAATAGGTGGAGGAGCATTGCCTCCTATGAAGAGACGGACGAAATGACACATCCTGGGAATCGAACCTGTGCTATGGTAAAATGGTTCTCTAGCCATTACACAACCCCGGTAGCGTGTGTTAGATAGATGAATGCTTTAAAATAGCTGTATCCCAAGCAACACACTCATGTTGTTTCAATGTGATTTTCTGGCTAGCATTGTCACAATGCATTTTTACAACAGGAAGTATGAATTAAAATGATGTTTTCAAGTGGATAATTATCAACAATTTTATTTTTCGTAAATTTTGGTATGATTTTAATAATTCTGCATGAAAGAAATAAAATCGTGCTTTTTATTTGTTTTCCTCTTGCGATTTCACAATGTTGTTTCCATATTATATCAATGTCCATGCAGAAACAATGTGGACATTACTGAACAAAATCATGTGGAAACGACATTGAAAGTTCACATTGAAACAATATTTTGTATGTTAGCATTTCACATTTAAACCACTTTGAAACAACATTGTTGTGTTGCTTGGGGTGTTTGCACGTAACACTTTGTACTATTATTTCAAACAGGTAATGTATTTTGCCACTTTTTATAACTACAACCAAAGAGAGTTGAAATTTGAAGAAGAATAAATCTTACAAATGTATAAATGTAGAATAATAAATGTAAGATTTTCAAAACGACTTCCGAATAACTGCGGTAATAAATGGTTAACTTTAAGCCAGTAGAGCAGACAACCTCTGCTTCTTAATCAGTGTCGAGTAGCTAAATAATACCCTCTACATTACAACAGGCCAAATGTTTTACACCCCGGTGTTCCGTTCAGTAGTCCAATCTTTTATGAGCAAACTTTTAGGGATGGACGCAAGAAATCTCGCATGGTCTCGCGTTCTCGTCTCGCGAGACGAGACGTGAAACGAGGCAGACAATTTTTTTTGCGAGACGAGACGTGAGACGACAAAGGAAATATTTTGCGATACGAGACAGAGTCTATTTGAGACGAGACAGTGGTATTTGAAGTTGATTTGAAATGACACATAATTTTTATCCCGTTTTGTCGCAAAGACACAATCTGCCCCTCTTTAAGGACGTGAGACGAGAAAGGAAATATTTTGTTAGACGAGACAGAGTCTTGTCTCTCTCGAGAATTTTCCGTCTCCCAAAAATTTACGATACGAATTACTTTTCAATCAGAATAGCAGTGCTGGGACATTTTGCCTGAAGCCTCTACCGTTTAACGTGCATCTCCTTTGTTTTCGTTCCTGGTATACTATAAGTACTCTACAATACACAAAAATACGTAACATTTAAAATTAGGAAGTACGAGCTATGTACAAAACACACAAAGCATAGGATAAAGAAAGAAACGGGGGAAAAAGAACGAAAACAAAGATTAGAAGAGAGAAAAATAAAAAGTAAACAAAGGAACGGCGGTACGGTATGTCCAAAGCCTGACCCTATTTAGATTTGTTTCCAGAGCACCCACTTTAGGGCCTCTTAGGGATGGACGCGAGACGGCTTTTTGCGAGACGAGACAGAGATTTGCATCTTTTTTGCGAGACGAGACACATATTTTTAACATTACGATATAGGGATTTTTGCGAGACGAGACAAAGGTTTTAGGCTATTTTGCGAGACGCGAGACGGCTATTTTTCGTCTCGCGTCCATCCCTAGGGCCTCTTTCACTATCAGAAGCATTTAAATCCATTTTTCATCGCTGTTGACTTTTCGCAACATAAAACTCATTTAAGATTTCCAAAATTAAATTTTAAAATTACTTACATATGTTTGAGCAAGATTATACATTTAAAAATTATTTATTTTTGTTTTAATATTTGTAACCCATTTACATCATTAGCTGATATGGAAGCTAAATCAGGGACGCCTATTATATGACACACGTGTCAAGTTTCGTAGAAAATTTTCCTGTACCAACAAAATATTTTTAATTTTATTTTCTTCTTTAAAACATAAAACTCAAAGTACTAGTACTCGAAATTTGCAATTCAGTTAACTGTAGTTTTTGTACTTTGGCCAAATCTTTTTTTCACCCCAAAAATATGTTTCTAACTCGATTTAGTGATAGACAATTAAGTAATAGATATTACAGGGGAAATTCAGTTTTTCCCACGCAATTACTATTTTAGTACATATGAATTTATAATCTAGATAATCGAAATATACGGGTCCTCCCTTTTTCTTCAGGGACACCGGGCTACTGCCCCTCTTGCCCGTGTGATAATCGGGCTTTGCGTATATCAGAGAGAGATTAGAAGTAGAGAGTATTCCGCACACTGGGGCCGCTTAATTAGATTAAAATTTTATTTGCACAACATGTCCTGACTTTTGCATCATTTCTAACAAAATTCACAGCTTTATATATTTTTGAAAGCAAATGAAACTCCCATCAACCATAGATATTAAATTTACGCAGTTTCGGAAATTGATTTTCGGCGTCATGTCACATTTTATATACGGATTAAATACGAATACAATACGAATTTTTATCATTTCAAATAACAATATGAGTTAATATGGTAACTAATATATGTACTAATATGGTAATATGTAACTAGTTGTTATTGTTAATATTAATTTTCATTAAACTAGTATTAAATGTAACTAAAAATAGGGTAAAACAATCGTAGTCTTTAATTTCGCGACACGAGACAGACTATTTCTCCACGAGACGCGAGACGAGACAAAGTGCTTGCAAGACGAGGAGAGACAGAGGTTTACTACTGCGAGACGAGACGAGACAGCCCTGATTCTCGTCTCGCGCGTCTCGCTTCCATCCCTACAAACTTTTACAAAATTTCTGCAAATGTTATGAGGCATTAGCGTATTCATCAAATTCAAGGGGGGGGGAAATGTAATTTTTATTTGTACAATAGATTATTGTTTCACATTTCTTTATTTCTTTATTCTTTTACTTTTTGTCTCAGACTAGGAAGTTCTGTACTTGAGTGGGATCAACAAAAGATTAAAGTATTACTAGGCAAAAGCAGCCTCTCTTGGCCTATGTGATGCCATGAAAGTATAGATAAGAGGCTTGCCAATTCTTTTATGGTTTCTTAAAAAAGTTTTTATTTTTTTAATTACCCCCCAGTAAATGTTTCAAATTAAGATCCCCGGGCAGAGAGTCCAGCAAGAAAGGCCATGGCATGAGCAAGAGGTGAGAGGTGTTTACACGCCTGTTACTGCCATTTCTCCCGCTCACTGCCGTGAAAGTGGGCTGAGTGTAAACGAGGGGTTGCGTCTATACCGTACAAAATGGGATAGACGCCGCACTGCCATTCTGGTATAGATGCCGCAGTCTCTTGTACGGGATGTCGCAATTAGTAAAATTTTATTTATCTCCCTGTCTTTTCTATGTTACTGAATTTATGTTACTGGAGTATATTTGCTGGATTTGATTAAGTGTCATTAACACACTATTTTACACAAACTGACCAAGTTGGGCATGTTATTAGTCGTTAATTGTAATTGTAATAAGTCAGCATTTTAACAGTCTGGCTTAAATGAAATATTGTTTTTAAAAACCGGATAATTTTTTTAATTAGTTTACAGATTTTATCAAAAACGTCAATATTTAGAAAAAAACAATGTTAAAATATATAAAACAGTTAGACACAGTTGTAAAAAATATTTTACTTTCCCCCCCCTCTCAAATGCACTGATGTTACGTTGTTAATGGAACAATTAAAATTCTATTCAAAATATAAGAATTTAATTTTAGTAATGAACTAAGTAGGCAGACTAATATGGTTTAAAACCTACTAGCACGTCTCTTTATACTAATTTAGTACTTTTTTGTTATTAAATGCGTAATTATAGTTCAGATATGAATATTTTTTCGAGTATTTTTTAATTGATTTTTTTCATTCTGTTCTTAACAGGCGCCGCAAAACTCATGCACAAGAGCGGCGTCGCACCCGCAATGCAATGTTTTAGAAAAGAAATTGTTAAAAAATATTAATTATTTTAGATTTTTTTGGGTCGAAGTATATATATTCTATATTCTTCTATAAATAGAGCACAGCATCATTTATTTAACTGTATGTGCAGCCTGGGATTTTTTACGCAAATTCAAAAAAATATGCAGAATCTGTCCCATTACCCCAACCCAGGGGTGGCGAACTAATGGCACGCGACACAATATTTTGGGCACGCCACCGATGAAAACGGTTTGCATTTTAATGAAAAATAACAATGTAAGTTCACAATGAAGTATTACGATCGAACGGGAGTGATCCCGGCGCGATGCGGCTGGCAGAAATTCAGAAGCCGGCACTGTATTCATGTTGCGCTTTCGTGATACGGTAAATAGTGCAATGTTAAAATCTTCAGAAACCCGTCTTCTCGTCTTCAGCAGAAGGTGGTATACTTCCTCAAAGGACCAGGAGTTGTGGTAACGCCTGAAAATGTTAAGGACGTGATCCTATGCGGCGATTTGACTTCGGTTACGGTGGAGCATTTGCAAGCATTTTTGGATTATGTGAGTAACAATCATTACTTTACTACCTACAGGATGTTTCGTAAAATTGCTTGCAAACTTTTGAAGAAGTTCACCTCACTGTGATAACATAGCAGGGTTCCAGTGGCGCACCCAGGATTTTAGTTTAGGGGGGGGCTGGGCTACATATGAATGCTGCTGAACTCGGTCATAGTGACCTCGGTTAGTTACAACTCTCTTATAACGTCTAAATATTCGGTACCACTTGACTGTCCCATAGAACACAAGCAAAGTAATTCATTATAGAGTCATAAATAATTATCTGATCTTTTGAGCGACGTTGTAACCGTGTGTGTGTAACAGTGTTTCAACTAACTGTAAGCATTTATTTAAAAACTTTTTTAAATAAATGTCTTTTTTGGTTAGAAATAATTTGAAGACAATTAAAAAAAGAAAGAACTAAAAAAAGTTAATTCATTAGCGACAATTTTCATTTTATAATGCTTTTCACTTCTAACTTTCTACCTTTAGGGGGGGCTTCAGCCCCCATAGCCCCTTCCGTGGGTGCGCCTATGCAGGGTTCTATGAAGTTTTTTTCATCCATCAGTTAACCCCTTAACAGTCGTATTATTTTCAAGAAAACGGTCATAAATATGCCTATTTTTTTTCACTCCAGAAAATTGTATAAAAATACGTGCATGTACAATATATGTATTCATTTTAAGGGTTTGGAAATTTTTTGAGGGCGAAAGAAAAAAAAAAGTTACATTTCTAGAAAAAGCCAACATTTAGGGTTATTGTGACTAAATCTGCGTTTTCTAGTAAGCAGGAAATAGTTAAAAATATATGCCTTAAACACTAAAGGAGAATTTTATTAAACTTAGATCGTAAAATAAATAAATATTAAAGTGAGCTACGTTGGCACAACGCATATCAGAAATACACGTATTTGAGTTGCGCTAAAAGATAAATCATCTCCAAATAAAGTTAAGTCTGGTATTGTCATCTGTTGTGAAATCTAAAAAAAATCCGTGCATAAGAATTGAAATTCTCTCATCATAACATTTGAACACGGTTTCCCGGAAATATCACGGGCACGAAAAATAGAGAGAGAAAGCTTAGACCGCGATTTTGACGGCTTAAGGAGTTAATTGCAATTTAAAATCCTTATTAGGGTATTTTTCCCGTATAACTCCCATAACTTGCTTGATTTAAAATTATATTCTAAAACCTTTCGCTAAACACAAATAATCAGAAAATTACTCTAATATATCATTTTAGAAAGTGCTGAAATAAAGCAAGTAGTTTTTTTCACAGTTGCAGATTATAACAGTTTCTTAGTTCTATTTAATAGGAGAGAAAAATTAACTGCAGTGTTAATCAAACAAAGCCAATCTCTAGAAATTAAACTTTTTAAAAATCTTAACATTTTTATTTCGTTCTTTCCTTGGCTGTATTAAAATTTTGTATGACATAAAGTAAATGAGCTATCAATAAACCGTTTTTATCTATCCAGAAACCTTGATGGTCAAGTTTCATCTCAGTGTAACATCTGGAATTGTGTAGCTATTGGTAATATGAAGAAATAATTGCAAAAATGGCGATGTCTTTTGCTTTCATGCATTGCGTATTTCAGCAAGAGAAACAGAGTTTACGTAAACTGTACCCAAATGTTCATTAAATTGAATTTTCGTACGTAATATTATCAACTACATTTAATAAACTGAAAAATTTCTGATGGGAACAGGTCAGTTACCAGGCCCACCATGGCTGAGTGGATAAGGCACTGAACATGGTAAATTTGCCGAAGTGTGAAGGTACAGGATTCTGGGCTACCGCGCGGCTGTCGATTTAACGGTCTGGAGTTCTGAGCGGTTTCCTACAGATACAATGTCGCTTTCGAACTCTTTAAAAAGTCCTCCGCTCAAGCATTTCCCTCCACATCAGGCAGATAATCCTCTTGTAGGTTTGCCTTAACCCTTTGAGGCGCAACCCTTTCCCAATGCTGAAAAAAGGGCAGCCGTTGCCATCGCTCGACTTAACTACCAGTAAGAGGGCGGTCGATCGAAACGTTCATCGCGTGCCACAGATCTAGAGACCCTTTTTTTGGCGACATCTGGCAGTGCCGCGCAACAACTGCATTGCTCATTTCATCAGAAACGCATGTACTGACGACTAGTAGAACTTTATGTGCGTTATTTTACAAAGCTTTAATTGTGCGTTATTTTACAAAGCTTTAACCCTTTAATGCGCAGTGTTCCCGTTCTGGGAACACTGCCGGTGCACTGCTGTGCGGCACAGCCAGCTGTCGTCAGAAAAGGGTCTCTCGATCTGTGGCACGCGATGAACGTTTCGATCGTCCGCCCTCTTACTGGTAGTTAAGTCGAGCGATGGCAACGGCTGCCCTTTTTTCAGCATTGGGAAATCTGTCCAGCTATTCTCGCCTTCTTCCATTTTTCAGCAGATGTCAGTGCTGTTAAAGAGAATCGTGACCCTTTTTTGACGGGAAATGACGTGCTCAAAAGTAAAGGATTCTCGTGAAGCTATGTCATCCGCCACTATTTTTATAGAAATCCAATCTATTCTTCGTGACTGGCAACAGTCAAAACGTCAGAGTTTGGTGTTCCCAGAGCGGGAACACTGCGCCGCAAAGGGTTAATGCAATCCACTGAACAGATCACCGAGAAACACATACGCGAAGATATGTTGTAAACTGCTAACCCCTTCGTTTACTTGACCTTTCCCCATGTTTATTTATTTATCTCTTTCTTAACGAGCAGGCTGTTGTGCCAACTTTGTGCAATCCTTCGTGCCACGAGGGCTGGCCGCGAGAATTGTCGACAGATTTGCTCGGAAGTGTGAGAACGTTCCGGGGATTGGTCGCACGAGCTGTGGCACAGAACAGAGGACACGTTATTATCGCTGTACCACCTCTGCAGCCGTTTCAGATAACCGTCTTTGCAAAAAGGTACTTATCTCATTTAATGTAAAAAATCTTTCCAATAGAATCTGTTAAAAATGATATTACAAGTCATTACTATAGGTTTTACGTTGTGTGGGGGCTTACCGTTCGACTACAGTGTCTTTCATATCTTAAATATTGTTTTGAGTCCTTTCAATTAGCTTTTCATTTGCAAAATTTTGTATATAAAATGTGGATTAGGCCTTCCACCGTAACTCTGAAAGCATTACACTGATGC
Organism: Cheiracanthium punctorium; assembly: GCA_038373885.1. Lineage (NCBI taxonomy): Eukaryota > Metazoa > Arthropoda > Arachnida > Araneae > Cheiracanthiidae > Cheiracanthium > Cheiracanthium punctorium. The sequence continues at coordinate 925,867 of JAWZYV010013430.1, forward strand.
TAGATTTTTTTTTACTCATCAATAAATAAAATGATATTAGGGAACCGGAAAGTTATGTGGATTTTTTCTAGGTTAATATTTTGCCTAGACAAAACTAATTAATAAGTTGAAAGCTAAACGTGGCGGCCGTGGCTAAACGTGGTGGCCAAATGACTTGTCACTTCATTTAAAATTAGGTGCTTCCACCTTTAGATTTGTACACAACATTGACTCGTCATACAACAGATGCAATAAACTTCTGGCTGGATGTTTCGAAAGTCATTTCAGACCATGCTTTGTAAAATGACTCATCTAATTCTTTGACATTTAGCATTCAAACGTCTTAATGACTTTCTAATTTTCGGTCTCGTTGATGTCTAGCCTTTTTGAAGGCTATTTCAGATGATCCAATAAACCCTAACGGCTCTCATCGGCCCATAGAAGTTTTTCTACATTTCGAAGTCCCAGATTTTGTATTCTTTATCCGATCTTCCTCATATTTCAGATGATCCAATAAACCCTAACGGCTCTCATCGGCCCATAGAACTTTTTCTACATTTCGAAGTCCCAGATTTTGTATTCTTTATCCGAAGCATAACGATTTTTCTTACTTGCAGCTGACAAAAAAGGCTACGGTCTTGGTTAAAATTTTATTTTACAAAATAACATGGTTAAATACAGTGCTTTTTGAAACATTATCATCCAGCACGTCTGCTTTCCCACACGTCTTGGAGCCGTCTGCGTCTATGCTGCGAGAGGAATTGCCGTCTGCAAGAGCAAGTAGCGCCGTGCGGTCAGCCGAGGAATTTCATTCCCACAGAATCAATGAAATAGATTTTAAGTTGAGTGTGTAACGAAGTCCTAACGCTTGTGTAGTCTAGGTATACATCGACTTGTGCTTTTTCAGCGAGGGTGCGTTGTCTGATGCAAAGTCCTCTTGGATTCGAGAAACGGTTTCAGTTTTGGAATGCAGCGTCCATCAGTGGGCAGAGCAAATACGAGAAGTACTCGAGCTGAAGCTAGAGGGAAGCTCCTACCAACATCCAGAACCAGCGCATCACTACAAATTTTGGTGTCGAAGAGGAAAATCGCTGCGATTTATACGCGATCAGGTATCATTTCCCCTTCCTTCCTCATATTTCCTAAATGAACTTTAACTGGAGCTGGAAATTTTCACAGAGGTTCATTGTGTCACGTTAAGGCTCTTGTGTACTAACTTCGGAAGTCGATCGCCGCAATGTTATTCTATGGAGAAAACGGCCTTCACCACATTTCGAAACGAACTATTACATATTTTTCATCCATTCTTTTTTCCCCTTAATTTTAAAATACTGATCTGCATTTATTTTTAAACAGAATTTATCTAAAGCAATTAGAAGTACAGTAATTACATCTGAAAATAACATGAAACCTGTCCAGAAAGAAAACTTTCTTACAAGGTGTAATTACTGTACTTCTAATTGCTTTAGATAAATTCTGTTTAAAAATAAATGTAGATCACTGTTTTCAGATTAAGGGAAAAAAAGAACGAATAAAAAATGTGCAATAGTTTATTTCGAATTGCGGTAGTAGTGAAGGCCGTTTTCTCCATAGAATAACATTGCGGCGATCGACTTCTGAAGTTAGTACACAAGAGCCTTAAGCTTCTGAGTCATTTCTAGTGTAACAATTCATTGTCTGTCAATTTCTTTTTTCATGAAACTCACAATGGAAGGATTTGCAGCAAAAAAGACTTTTGGAAGAAAACTTTTGACTAAAATATACATATTTCACTGTTGCAAGAGATGAAAATTTTTAAATGCTCGAAATATTTTAAAAATCATTCGTGAACAACATTTCACTTGAGCTGTATTTGCTTGTAAGGCATTGATTTAGTCATTAATATCTGTGTTTCAAAGGTCTCGAATGCTTTTAAAATATTTTGAACATTTTAAAAATTTTCATCTCTTGCAAAAGTGAAATATCTATATTGTTCTACAAAGTTCCATTTATTTCTAGCATACCTTTACAAGAATAAATTTTTATTTTCTGCCCTCTAGGGCTTCACAATGGAAAGCTTCTACTTTTAAAAATTGTATTTTTACTTAATTTTTTTCTTCATTCTTTCAGTTACGAAGTGATGCTTTGAAGGTTGTAGCTGAGATACTAAGAAAAGCTAACAGTCCAAGCGATGTCCATCTTCAAGAATTAATAAGAAGGGTTGAAGAAGGTAAATGACAAACAATTCGTTTTGGCTTTATAGGATAAACTAAGAGATGGCCGTTCTTAGAATGAATTTGTGTTTGCAAACGATCGTGAGAAGCGAATACAATTGTTGAACGAAAATCTTTAAAATTATGATAGAAGCAGTCACTTTTTGTGAGGTAGCGTCCTGTCTGCCTGCTGCTGTGTAGAGAAACTTGGTTTGTGAAATATTGTCATAGGTATCTGAAACCAATACAATAAGTTACATTTAAATACATACTTTTGAGTAATGTACGGTCGACTGTATGCATATGCTTTCACAAATACTGTAATTCTCCCACAAAACAAAACACTTCCGCAAGTAAACACTCAGTGGAAACTTACGAGGGAAATCCGGAACAATCCCTCAAGACTCAGCAATGTAGAATTTACACACAGTACTTAAAAATAAGGCTTCACAAAGCAAGCTAACTATAGCACAATTCAGAGAGCAATGCAGCGTTCTAATTCATCGGAAGCTCGATTAACACTGAATTGGGGTTCTGTCATGCCTGTATTGATAGGTGACGCAGAAGCTACAAGAAGTTTCAAGAGAAAACTATCCGCGGAATGTTATCGAACAAACTCGATTTTGATTGCGTAATAAAAGAGTAATATCACGCTATTATGTGATTTTATCACAGAAAACCTAACTTTACAGATTTCATTGGGAAAACCGCGCCAAATGTCCGAAATGTATCAACCTTGGTGACTTTTTGGGGAAATATCGCCAAATTTGGTGCCAAACATAAGTCCCCAAAAATGAGGTTAGCTAACGCCTAGGACCAATATTTCTCGAGATTTCTAGAAAATGCTATATTAGAGGAAAACACAAAACTTTGTATCTCGCGTTCTAATTAACCAAATTTGATGCAGAAAAATGCAAAATTTAACTACTTGACGCGTAGAACACGAATTTTAAACTATTTCAAACCCCAGGACAGTGAGTTTACCTCAAAAGTTGCAACAATATAAACAAAAATGGCATGCTTTCCTAGTTTTATGTGTTACACTTTAAGTTTTTTTTTTTTCCAATGGCCGGGTCAGCTGCCAATGTAGACTTGACCGCTACGAGGACCTAATATATTGGCGCGCCGCCATCCATCTGACGGTCTGGAGTTTTGGGCAGTTTTCTACAAATGTACCAGTACCCTGCATGTAACGTCAGAACCTCTGTCAGAAGAGGCGTTCAACTTGCCTACTTCATTTTCGGTATTCTGATGGTAACCAAGTTTAACCGACTTGTATTACATTTTTAAGGTAGTTGGATAGAAACATGCAGAAAATGGAGAATGGAAAATCCTCTTATTTCCTTAAATGGGCTAAAAGGAACTGTAACTCGATGAAACACCAACAAGCCATCTTAGATAGATTTAGAGCATATATTTATGCAACAACAACAAAAAAACATTTTAGACAAATGAATTCAAATCAAAAGACATGCCTCGGGATTTGACCGCATTTTATGTTTTGTAATTAAATCAAACTCAAACACACAGGTACAGTGTGTAATTTCTTTGTATTTACAGCTCCATAAAGCCTTAGCCTTAAGATATTTTTTCGACCATGAAAATGTATAAAGCACGTATGCTGAGAAACATACATAGGAAGACACACATTCTTTTAACAGAGAATTGCATCCATTTTACACTACTTGTACATTTAGAATATGTATTATTATCATCAGTGCTGATTTTGGTTCAATCCATTTAAATTATTCTGTCTGTTTTTCTAATTTTTGTTTTTCTGTCTGTTTTTCTAATTTTTCTAATAATAAACTAGTTTTTCCAATTTTTGAAATTTCTGTCCTTTAATTGTAGCCAAGGGAGTCGTTTTTAAACCAATAAATCTGCTTATCTATGTCATTTTTAATAGGTCATAACATTGTAGCAGATGTAGAATTTGCGTGAATTTCTCAATCCTAACTAGTGGCTGTAGTAGACTAGTCGAGTAGTGGGTTTAGGATTTGGGTGATAACTCGAAAGTTGCGGATTGGATGACTACATACCATTGAAAACTGCCGGGTGCCTGTTAGAGAAGTGCACATTAAATCTGTAGTTCCGAAAGTTCCTAGGCGGTGGCTAACAATTTCCGTATATTCAGAATCCCGCATTCAGATGAAGATCCAAATTGCGGTGGAAAGCCCAAGAAACGACGCCTGAAGATAACAAACAGCACATATCGTGACGTCACCTGTCCTCTCCAGGAAAACAATCCTAAATAATAAGCCTTAAATCATCGTAAACTTTTATGTTGAAAGCTATGGAATTCCATGAATCATGTTTGCATTATTGATCACAGAAGTTAAAAACACGTCTTCCGTAGACGTATTTACGTCACATACGTGAGATTTTTTTTTTTTTTTTTCATTTTAGGTGTCGCTGAAGCGGAAGATATTGAAATGCATCTTATTCCACTCCATCTGCGGTGTAAAGATCTGGAGGCGAAAGATTTACCTCGGCTACGTCATCATTTAGTCGATGGTTTATTCAGAATGGTTAAAGAAGCCGTGGAACACTGTGCCTCTCTTCAGCAACCTCACAATGCCACTATAGTCACACAAGTTTATGCAAGCATCGCCAACATTCTCGTTCATTTGGTAAGCGTTCCCTTAAAGAAATGACTTTCCATTATTATTATTATTTTTTTTAATTTCTAGTAGACAATACATGTTTTAAAATCGTCATTGCCTCAGCTTGGATATTTGGCGGGATGAAATATTCTGGAGCGTTAAGTATGCCAATATTGCAGTTTGAAGTATAGGAAATATAGGGCGCACTGTTTGATTGGTAATCCTTAATGGGGAAATGATTTATCGATTAGACGCATGCTTAACCCTTTAACATCCAGCGATCTATTTTTAGACGGTCGCAAAAATATTGAAGCATTCATTTGAAAATATTGAAAATTTCAACAAAATACTCAGCGATAACAAAGTAAAATGTTAATCTTTCATTGTTTTATTGATGTTTGAAAAAAAAGAAATATTCTTCTTACCCCACAAATCTCGGAAATTTATGGATCACTTCTGGCATCCACATAAATTGGAGAAAAAAGTCTGGAGCTAATGGGTTAAGTGGTCAAAGAATAAAATTTCGTCATTAATCTTCTAAAATCGTTTCATCACATCATTTGAAACATATCTAGAGTATACTTCAGTACTTGAATATCACAGCTGATATTGTTATTCTTTCGGTAATCATTACGGCAAGGAACATTTAGTGAACATTGCCATAGAAAAGTGCATTTCATAACTGTCTCATACAAATGAATAGGAACAAACAGGCCCATTGCTAATAATGCCAATAAACACAGTTATCTTGGAACCATTTTTCAGATAACTTGTATGCTCAATTTATTTTGAATACCTTATAAACTATTTCAGCTGTTTCTAAATATTATGTGAATCTTACTGTTGGGTGTTTTTGTTAATTCACCGAATTATGAACGGCAGATATAAAAAATATGAATTTGAGACCTTTTTTTTAGCTTAGAATGGCAAACTTTAACACTGAGAGCTATGTAATAACTATTGATGGAATGACTCATCCAAAAAAAAAAAAAAAAAAAAAAAAGAATTCTAAATGTCAAATGAAAGGAAATGAGGAATGTATCAATGGATAACTAAGAAGTACTACGTGGAAATAAAACTATGCAAAAATGTTGAAGCCACTTTAATTTTGTGTTAAAAATATTCCTAGGAAATTTGCTAAGTCATTTTGTATTACAGAGCCAACAGTTTTTAGATGGCGCAACTTTATTCCGGGGAGAACTCGATGATTCTGAACAGAGGCTGGACCTAGTTCTGATTGTCATGGATCACATGAGACGAGCAAGAATAGATAATGAGGCTTTTTCCATCAGGGATGAAAAAGATAGACTGGAACTGTTTGTAAAAAGATTAAAATCAATTAAGGTAAGACAAAAGATTTCAACCTAAATCGATAAAAACTGTTTGGATCGAAAAGCTTAATACAAGGTTTATACTAGCGACTTGCTACTGTGACTTCTTTCAGGAGGGAAAATATTAAAAATACCATGTCGTTTTTCCTTTACAGGCTGACATACGTAAGAACAAAGTGACCAAAAATGGTGTAGGGGGGGGGCAGACACCTACACGCTTAAATCTATTGATTAAAACTAACACTCATTTATTGATTAAATTTCTTATAGGCCGATTTAAATCCTTTTACGCCAAAAAATACTCATTCAAGACAATAATTTGTGAATGCCTCAATTCGCCCCAGCACTCCCCATCCGCTATATTCTATTTAACTCATTTTCCGCAAAAATCTTGTCTACTTCTGTCTGTCTCTTCTCCCCCACGACCCATATCCTATTACTGTCACGTGACGCACGCTTTTCAACGGCTAACGGTTCATAGTCGGGCATAGTTGTGTGTGTATTCGCTGTTGATAATTTTATGTTATATCCGAATACCAAATGCGTCTTTTTCATATTCAGAGTTGTGAAATAAATTCAGCCTGTAAAGATTTCGCTTTAATGACATAGTTTCTTACGATTGGATTATAAAAAGCTGTTGTAAAACAAATGAAGTTAGGATATCTCCACCCAAAGTGAGTAAGTAGTATTTTACCTTTTTCATGTCAATAAATTGGATCGCTGCTTTCATTAAATCTCACAGCTGGTTTAACCATGATTGCATTTCTGTATTCTGACTGTACTGTGAATTCGTTTTATAACGAGAGACTATAGTGAAATTATATTCTATTTATTAAAAAAATTCTTTTTTATAGTGTATTAAGATATATGTAATGTATTTGCCTTGATTTAAAACTTATTTTCTCGGGCTTATAATCATAGATTACAGCTCTGATAATAAAAAATGAAGAAAACGAATTATTCAATATATTAATCAAAAACAGCAAATTTTAATAAAACACCCTTTTTCTAGCTTAAAATAATAATCTTAATTGAGTACAGATATGCTAATTAAAAAAGGGCTGATTTTGCAAAAACGCTCATTCTATAGCTTAAATAATAATCATAATTGAGTACAGTTATATTAATCAAAAACGGACAGACACTCCTCATTTTTGATTATTATTTAGCCTAAATGGAGCTGTTGTATAATGCTCAAAAATTGAGAATTTTTCGCTCCATTGATTTTTGTTGATAAATTGAGCAAATTTTACTCAATCGGGAGAATGGCTGTTTGAAGTCAAAAATTGAGTAAAAATATACTCCGTTTGATTATTATTTTACTCAATAGATTTAAGCGTGTAACCTGTTCAAGAGTTGGAATAGTGAAGCTTCACTTTTTAAAACAAGAGGTTTTCTAAACACGGTTGAGATTACACGTATCGCCTCGGCGCTAAGCCTATTCCGACATACATATTTAAAAAAAAATGAAAGCATTACTTTATTAAACGAAGATTTGCGAAGTGAGTTTCCATACCAAACACTTTATCTATACCAAATCTTTATCTTTCTGGAGTCAAGAATCGATATTTAAACAGTTTTGTTTAGGAGACATGTAAGTTAACAAATACAGTCAAAACATTTTTCATCGTCAAATGATTTGTATGTATGCGCTAATGTTATTTTATATATTTATTTGTTTTAAGCTCAAAGAATACAAATTAAAAGACCCAGTAGATTAAAAGAATATTTGTATACTAATAAATGCTGCGATATTTGTTTATCATAACTTCTCGCACATATCGTTCACATTCTTAGTTTTTGCCAATAAGAGATTCATTTACGATGGTGATTTATAAAAACAGTTTTGAATCGATGCAATGTGATGTTTCATTTTATTTTTTGTACTTTTGAAATTGAGTTGCTTATGATTTCTGTATCGATGCAGGTTGTATTCGAAACTGCCTCGGCATTTCTGCGTTTAGTTAAAACAGAAATCGGAGGCATCCACGGCCATGTAACTGCATGCCAAATACGGAACATTTATGACGAATTCCAAGAACAACTAGTCGTTTTCGATAAATGCCCTTATGATATACTGGAACCTGACGCCATGGTAAGAATATAGTTTGATTCAGATCTTCTTTTAGACTTTTTTGTTAACCTTTGCGGTGAAACCCCCTTATTTCAGCGCTTTCACTTCTAGTCTGAAAAAAAAGAATGCGGTTAAAGGGTCCTAAAGCTGAAAAAGTGCAGTCATTGCCGTCGATCCATTTAACTTGCAACTTCATGGCGGTCGATCGAATCGCCCGTCTGGCGCCACAAAGAAGTTTCCTCGTGCAGCTGACTGAGCGAAAAACGGCTGCACAGCCAGCTGTGTCAACGGCTGCATTTTTTCAACGTCGAGCAGTCCATCCTGTTTGTTTTCCATATTGATATGAAAATGCATGGCGCTTGAAAGGATTAACCGATTCAAACTGTATGCTCTACGTAACCATTTTCATGTTAATAAACATACGAACGGCAACAATCTGATTTTCATATCGCAAAATGATGAGCTCTGTGAAAATCTACAAATATTCGCTGGAGATACGCATGCAGTGCCAAGAATTGACATCACTCGGGACCAGGGTGCGAATTGAACATTTTCTCAAGCAGGGGACATTTGAAAGAAAACATTCTCCCGGAGGGGACATTTGAAAAGAAGGAACAAAATAAAGGACGGGAAGGCTGTAAAATGAATCCACTCACTATAATATATTTAGTTATTACATGAACAAATGGCAGTGCGCCAGCGATGTCTTGGAAGGGAGCTTAAATTCAAATGAAAAGTACGACCACCGATTTTCAATGCACAGCGATTCTCGTCTACACTCAAATTCGGCTCGCGGCAGAGCAGCGCTTGATTCGACCATTTTCGCAGTCTTAATTTGAAACCTGACCCCAGTTGCATAAGAGAAGTGGCATCAGGCCATGTATATATCTATTTCAAAGGGATGTATTGAAAACTTGCTCCTATGTCTAGTAAAGAAAAAGAATTTCGAATTCTCAATACTTAACATCGATTAGGTACTGAATTGGCTGTAAAAGGACAGAAGACTCATTATAACATTTCTCCAGCAGTTGGATAAATAGTATCCCTGGCAGGAATCCAATTATATATTCTTACCAGTGATATTACATTCGTCATCCGGGGACAATCCCCGGCATCCCCCCCCGTCAATTCGCACCCTGCTCGGGACTAACCTTTAACCCTCTGGCTAATCATCCCGCGATTTCCACGGGCAATTCAAATGTAACCAAATGGGCTCATCCCGAGATTTTCGCGGGCAGGTGTTTTTCTTCCTGTATTGAGGAGAGCATCCCGCGTTTCCACCATTTAAACAGTGAAATAAATTAGATACAGTTTGAGACGTTTCATTTAGGTTTTGACCAACCCATGTCGTGAGTCGTCCCCTCAATTGAGGCATTGGAAGGCAATACTCCGTATGGAATGCTCTCACTTCACTTGTTTGCCGCCTTGTCTCATCCGAAATGGCTGGTAGAAATCGTTCAGCAATGGACAGAGTGTCTATTACGGATGATTTACGAGATTCCGAAAGAGATTTTATTAGGTTGTAACGAAAGTTTTCCGCCACTCCAAGTATTGCCTGCACAAGCAGTTCCCGTTGGTGTCTTTGCCAATATTTTGTAAAACGATTTTTGTTATTTGAAAGAAAAGACTTGTTTTAGAGCACTGTGTTGTGAAATCTGTAAAACAATATCGTTATGATTAAGTATAAGGTATCTGAAATGGAACTACCACGCTACCAGATGGATCCATCCTTTACTCTCAGTTCTGTCGCAAAAAGTCAGCTACAGAATGACACCGAATCATGTATACTGCTTAAGGTACTACTGTTGAATCATGACACTGTGAAGATTTGGTACCGAAAGTTCAAAAACCAGGACCAGGATATTAAAGAAGCAGAGCGCTTTGGCCGGCCTATGGATGCTGATGAGTCCCGCCTACGACAATGTGTGGAAGAAGATGAAATATTCATCCACTCGAGAGCTAGCTAAAAGAGTTAGACTTTAGTGCCATGTTCATGAGTCGCACTAAGCATAAAAAACTTGACATATAAGGTCAATAGTTGGGTACCGCTTGAGCTGACTCAAGCAAATCTGGCGGAAAACTTTCGTTACAACCTGATAGTTTTGATAGTGATAGTGATAGAGATTTTGATAGTGATAGTGATTGGATTTTTTGGACTGCTCCTCAGACGGCGATGAATCTGCCCATGATTCAATCAACCTGCAAAGCGTTAGGCGGTGATGCATTTTCTTATATTATGTAATAAACGGAAATGAGCTGTCATTCAATTGAAATTTACTTAAAATATTTTTTTTAATGTAATAACATCTGAAATTGGTTTTTTCTGAAGTTTAGTTTCTCATGATAAAAATCTAGATTCAAAATCTTTTCTAGAAAGAAAAAAATGCACATTTCAATTCTCCAATGTATATAGATTGGAAATATGAAAAAAAAAATTACTCAATCTTTAAAGCGATTTTGGTCCAAAAATTGAGCAGTCAGAGGGTTAAAGAGGACGCCCCCTTTCGTACACGCCATTTTTGCTCGGGTTACCATCGGCCGGCTACGTGGCCGGTAAAATTGTTAGTAAAGTTGGCACGTGCCTTCTTTTACTACCATAGTTTTAGCCCTTGGTACTCGAGGAACAGAAGGCGGTGGCGTAGGACACGAAGATTGTAACAAAGAACTCATACGAACAGACAGTGCTCCGACGTATTCCGTATTTTCCTTATAGAGAGCGATTACTACACCTCACTCACGAGTTAGGTTTCTCGTTGTTGGAGTTATTTCAAATAACACAAAACGCTCAAAAGAAAATGGTGTTTAACCCTTTAACGCGCAGTGTTCCCGCTCTGGGAACACCCAACGCTGACGTTTTGACTGTTGCCAGTCACGAAGAATAGATTGGATTTCTATAAAAAGAGTGGCGGGTGACAGAGCTCCACGAGAATCCTTTCCTTTTGAGCACGTCCTTTCCCGTCAAAAAAGGGTCACGATTCTTTTTAACAGCACTGACATCTGCTGAAAAATGGAAGAATGCGAGAACAGCTGGATAGAGGGCCCCATGCTGAAAAAAGGGCAGCCGTTGCCATCGCTCGACTTAACGACCCGCAAGAGGGCGGACGATCGAAACGTTCATCGCGTGCCACCGATCGAGAGACCCTTTTTGGACGCAGCTGGCTGTGCCGCACAGCAAAAAGGGTCTCTAGATCTGTGGCACGCGATGAACGTTTCGATCGTCCGCCCTCTTGCGGGTCGTTAAGTCGAGCGAGGGCAACGGCTGCCCTTTTTTCAGCATTGGGAAAGTGTTGCCCCTCAAAGGGTTAAAAAAATTAAAACTTTGTAAAATAACACGCATGAAAGGTATTTTCAAGCTGATGAGGTCAAGCTGATGAAATCATGGCATGAGGACGGGCTGATGAGGCTGGCATGAGCACGAGTCAGGTGGTTACATTCCTGCTACTCTTGCTCATTGCCGCGGAAGTGGGCTCCCTGGAAACGAGGCATACTGACTGGAACTGGGAGCATGATTCTGATTGTTATGGAATCATTTCCAAATATTCTTATTCCAAATTGTTTTCTAAAATGTCCCGGATAAGTTGTTTTCTGTAGTTGATAGATTCTGGGGAATTGGATTTTAAAAATTGGAGTTCATACAGTTCACGAAAGGCAGTAAGTTGCTGTTTTCGCCTTCCCCTAAGTATTGTATCGAAATACCGTATTTACCCGCGAATAAGTCGAGAAATTTTGGACAAAAAAAAAAGGCTTTAAAGTGGGGGGGGGGGGGATCGACTTATACGAGGGTCCTTAATATTTTTTTTAATCAGAAGTCAAAAATGTCTCTTTGAAAGACAATTGTTCTGTTCCCGCATTCCATAACACAGTGACGCCGATTTCAATACCAGGAAGAATGTAGCAATACAGATATTGAAAACATTTATCAAGATGAGCCGATGGCGACGAAGGAATTTTGTGAATTGTTTGGCGAATCCAATACTGAATCGGATCTTAAATCAGTTTAACTTTGTATATTACTACTTTACCCTATCAGTTGTGTCATTTATTATTATTAATTATCAGTTTAATTTTGTATATTGTTATCTTTATTATTGTATATTTAGTGCTTTCTTCCCCCCCCCCCCCCCGATGATTTTGAATAAATGTATTTTAAAAGAAAATTTAATTTCTTAAGCGGGAAATTGGGGGGGGGGCGACTTATAAATGGGATTTTAAAAAATTCAAATTTCTTGATCGGGAAAGTGGGGGGTCGACTTGTACCCGGGAACGAAGTATAAGCGGGTAAATACGGAAATTAAAGAAACTTATAATAACTTATAAAACTTTTTTGTTCACTACATGTCGAATACGCGATATTTGCCAGACTGGAAAGACATTATGTATGTGTTGTTGATGTGTTTATGTATGTGCTGTTGATGTGTTTATGTATGTGTTGCTGATTTTTTATACTTCTCCTTTTATATAGGAATTTGAAAAAGATATTGAGCTGTTTCACAAAAGAATAGCTGACCTCGATGAACGTTTGGGTTCAATTATCAAAGGATGTGTATTGAGCTGTTCCAGCGCAGAAGCTATGTCAAAAGTTCGTATAGTAATTTAAATTTGGTTATGTTCATGAATTACTGCGTACGTGGCACGAATGAAAAGTGAAATTACTTAATTTCATTTCTGGTTTTATTTGAGCTCACGAATGATATCAGTATATGTTAATCAAAACATAGAAATTTCATTGGTTTCGATTTTTGTATACAAGGATTCATTTAAGAAAATGGCCTTCTCGATAATCGCAGAATGATACCTGATATTAAACCTGTTTTGCACTAACATGCTGCGAACTTCAATTTATTATTAGTTTCAGTTTCAATTGAGATTATCTTAAGAACAATGCACTTGTGACAATAATTCTTTGTTTACTTCCTATCTTTGCCCGTGCATAAGACTTAAGCCCGTGCATAATAATAAATGTATTCTTTTTTAATTGAAGGAAGGATGTAGAACTGACATTGCATATCTTGCGATTTCCTTAACGGTATCTATATTTGATTGATTACGTGAAGATAATTTTTCAACTTTGAATTTAGGTGCTTCAAGTTTGTGAATTCCTTCTAAAGAGGCCATCTATACGTTCTGTGGCACTGTTGGTTTGTGAAAAACATGTCTTGGAAACAGCTCGTGTAGAGATGGATTCGTTATTGATGAGATTTGTGGAAGAATCGAAAAATGACAAAGCATCTCATATTCCTGTGCACCTGTCGCTTCCACAGACATCTCGCATTATACAGTGGGTAACGGACATAGAAGAGTTGCTGAGTTTCGCGAAACAGTCAATCGAGGATATTAGTCATCTGTAAGTATTTCTATTTTTTATCCAACAAATTGGTGGATTTGGAAACTCTTTCGTTCTCCCTTCCGTGAAAATCACAGGCTGAGCTTTCTACCTGCATTTCTCATGGCCATGATATTGACGGGCAACTGTCACAAAGATAAGAACATTTCGATTCTTATGGGAGGAATTTTTTATTACATCATTTTTCACGATAGAACTTGACTATATTTAACTCATTGGAGATAATTTATTTTTCAATAGATGCTAGCGCTACTCAAATATGCGTATTTGTGATATGTAAAGCCCGGATTTTGATGACCCAAAAAATGCAAAACATGCCCTTAAAATCATAAAAAATACCCTTAAATTGAAAAAAAAAATGCGCTAATATTTAAACAAAATGTTCAACTTAAACAAATAATTTATTAATAAAAATACGTTTTGTTACTTTAAAACATATTTATTTAAAGAAACTGATATGTAACATATTAATATTTAAAACAAATATGAAATAATAAAAAAGTTAAAGAAGAAAGAAAAAAATATACACTTGACTGTATATTGACATCTAACTAAAATATATTTAAAGAAACTGAGATAAATATTCACTAAAATTTGAAAATGTAAAGAATGACTCAGAACGTTTAGGAACAAATTTCCCTTCTTTTGACCTCAAATTCCCTGTTTTACCCTGTGGAAGAAAAATCTACTGAATGACTACAGCGCCGTCTAGCTTTAACATAAGAAATAAACTTAATTATAGAGTTGAATATTCTTTTTCTATTAAGCATTGTAGAGCAATTGCAATATTATTTTAACTTCACTGCTCTTTGTTTAAATAATTAATAATTATTCACATAAGTTTTTAATTTTATGGAAAATGGTTTGCAGGATATATTGAAAGTTACTAAATAAAATGAAAAACTATTAGAAAAATTTTACATTTCTTTAAAAAATGACCCTAAATTAATAAAAGTATCATAAAATGCAAAATAATGTCCCAAAATTATAAAAATACCCTAAAAAACCTTTAAAAATGCCCCAAAACAGAAAAAGCTAAAAAAAGAAAAAAAAAGCTAAAAAAAGTCAAAAAATGCAAATGTCATCAAAATCCGGACTTTAGTTATATGCATTTTGCAGTCTTAGCTCACTTTTTTATTATTTAAAGAAAATATTACAACCATTTATTTATGTTATGAAGGAAGTTTAATGAAAGTCTCGTTTAGTGTTTAAAACATATACTTTAAAATTTTCCTTGCTTATAGGAAATGCACATTCAGACACAATAAAACTATAAATGCTGGCTTTTCATTGAAATCTATATATTTATTCATTTTCTTCCGTGCTAAAGAATGACCCAAACCTTGAAATGAATAGATATGTTGTACATATACTTATTTTTGTACAATTTTCCTGATTAAAATAAATGGGCACTTTTATCACCGTTTTCTTAATAATACAGGCCTCTCAATTTATCCTCGTTTTTTAAAATTCCTACCTCTATAAATAATAGAGTAAAATGTTCCGCTTCTTCAACAGTTGTTAAATGTTCTTTTTGGATGTTAAGGTTTCGTCTATCAAACCATTAAAATACCAGGCTTTATAAATAAAACTTTGATGAAGGTAGGAATTTTAAAAAAAGAGGACCCATTGAGAGGCCTGATAATACAACCTTTAAGCGGTTAAAGATAACAATAACAGTGGGAGCGATAACGATTTTTGAAAAGGCTTAACTCACATACGTTGCTTATTTAAGACATAAAAATGAACTTTTTCTACAAAAGCTTTCGATTTTATAGGATAATGAGTCGAGTCTTTTTTATTTGAGTTGTGGGAGTTCTTTTTGTTGGAAGATATTTAGGAAGAAGATTGAATTTTATGTTGTGTACTTTTCTGTTTTAGCTCGTTATTTCATATTAGAACTTGATTGGTAGGTGAGAACAATAATAATCTAGCATTTATTTTCACAACGTTGGATCGATCTCAATGTCTGGAAATTCGGCGTCTTTGAAATAAATCGTGCGAGAAAGACAGGAATATGAGAAATTAATTTTTCACAATTGGTTATTTGATTTAGATCTACTGGAAGTCTGATTGAATTGCTATAAACTTAAATCTTCCGTATTAACTTGGACACACAGGAAACTTTCAAAATGGGGAATACTTGAGCAGATATGAAGAAATATTCGAATTCTTGCTTGAAAACGTAGATTTTATTCACTCTATATGAAGTTAATTATTGATTAACATTATGGAAAATCTAAAATTATTTAAATTTTTGGTATTTTGATCGAAGAAATGGATCCATCGATGTACAAATTTGTATTTGATTACTGGTGTATTAGCCCCTTCGGCCCTGACGTCCAAATATTAGAACACATCTCTTTGCATGACTCTAGATTCTTCATTTTCAAAAATTTCAACACCAAAACCTAGTGTCCTTCTAAATAATACAAGCAAGAATAGCAGAGCGTTATCATTTTTGCTCTGCAGATGGCAGATTGCATTCAAAGTTGAATGCAAGAATGAATGCATGCATGCAATCAAAATTCATGACAAGTGTGAAGTATTTTCATGTTTTCACGCACAAAGAAATTGTTTCGAAAGGTTTCATACAGAATAACTGTAATTTTTTTTCTCATTTTGCTCAATTATAACCTCGTGTCCTAGTATTACAACATTTTTTAATGAATTTAGTAATTGGCTGAATGTTTTAATATTTCATATTTAAGATACTTAGGTATAGTGAGGATGATCTAACCACTCATTGATTTTTTATCTGCTCTATTCAAAATTCAGGGGCGAAGGGGTTAATATTGAAAAACGAAACAATGTGTAATGAATAGATTGTACTTGTTAGAAAATATTACAAAAGATGTCATATCATGTTTTCAATAACTGTTCATTTGACCCCATTTCTTATTTTATTGTTTTGTACAGAATACGTATTCATGTTTTTTTGTACTATACACCCTCAGAAAAATAATGATTAGCGTTTGAGCAAATTTCATATCTTTCAGAAAAAAAAGTTCTTCAGTTAGAGTACAGTATAATTCTTCGATTTTTAAAAATATTTTAAATCAATGAAATACGAAAAAAATCATTTACTCTTGAATACATTTTTTGAGTAACTGTACAAATCTCTAAATGCCATGAAATGCCATGTTTTCAATCTATTTTGCAGATTTATAAACAAAAAAGTTGTGGAAGGACTAGCAGAAAAGCATAAAAAACTATCTTCTACATTTAAAAAGTGAGTTTTCTCTGTTTTTAAGTTTCTTTTCGTATCATCTATAGATCTCGGGTTTCCAACTTACACATGTTCGCGGGCCGCAGCACAATCAGGTTCTTAAAGAAGTTATTTTAGAGTTTCGAGAGATTAAAGACATGGATCCAAAACTGGCTAACTTCCACCCAATTATAAAAAACAAAAAAATTAATTACAAATCAAGAAAAATTGTATCCTTTTGGACGTTACTGTCTATTTATTGAGGGGGGGGGTTGGGGGTTGGACGAATGAACAGCCAAAAACAAGCCCATAACCAGAGAGAACGGTGCGCTAACTACCATACAATATGAAACGACAAAATGGCACCCATTTCAATGCAAACTTTAAAATGACGGGAAAATGAACGTAAAAGCACTCAAAATGTTGAGTGAGAATCGTGGTCTGCCTGCTGAAGGAATCAAGCTCTGTTGTTAAGAGTCTCCGGAGATGAAGAATCTGAGATCCCAAGTCTACGGACGGATGTCAAAAACGTGGGGAGGTGTGGAATAGAACACTAGCGGAATGTCATGGAAAATCAAATTGAGTCGCAAATGTGCTTCAAATGATATGGATTTTCACAAAAACTTCTTTTCCTTAAATAAGAGCGTCTAATTGGATGTTGCAAATTATTTTCCCAGAAAAAAAAGACATCAGTTGGTCTAGATTAAGACGGGGAAGGAGTCATGATTTTGTAAAGAAAAAACGAAATACTAAGAAAAAAAAATGAAATTTGTATCTGTGAGAATGACGCTCTAAAAAAGCACAACAAGATTGATACATTAGTATTAAGTGTAAAGTAAATTGTCCCCCAAGATATTTAAAAACCTTTCCCAGTGAGTTAGAATAACTTTATTTATAGGATGTTCATTCCACATTTTAAAAATACAGACGTCATTACGGGAAAGGACCAAAATAATAAATTATTAGTTATGTTAGAACGGAGTAAAAAAGTCATTACTTAGGGTAAATATCTTTTTTTTGTTTTGTTATTGTACCTTACATAGAATGTTCTTGAGCATGCAAAACAGATAGGTTCAACTGTTTTATTCATATAAGGTATAGATGCTTATACTAAGTTTGAAGAAATAGTCATTTCATGTGAACATTGGGTCAAAGTTGAACGAGTTTTATTTCTAACCCATAAAAAATCTAGTTTTATTATTTGAATCTCGTGCATTTATTCTAGTCGTTTTGAAAAATACTACAAATGTAACAATAGCTAAAATCGGATTGCTCTGTTTGATAAGTTCACCTTACCTATAACTAGCTGCGTAGCATTAGGTATGAGGGCATAACATGCCTAAAAAAATTATCGGTTGATGCCAGCTAGTCTAGTTAGCTCGTGAGCTAGTTCTGTTCTTCACAAGAGAATGAGGCTTCTTTACACAACCGCTAATGCATAACGCAAATATGAATTTTGAAAGACATTGATCTGCATGTAGGTAAAATGATTCAAACACTGTACATGACAATCTGTATTCAATCATTTTCACTCAATCTCATAGATTGTGGTAGAGGTAAGGAGTTACCAGCCTTTAGAGAGGCTTGAGTGCTTATTAACACTGAGGTCTAAACGCTAACGTTACTCAGAAAACCAACTTTAAACTTTCTGAGCTACAAGAGTACGGACTGTAGAAGTTCGTCGTATTTTCAGATATTATCTACGAATCTTTTAGTTAAAATATATACAGGGTGCCCGGTAATACACTTTAATTCTTTATCCATTATAGATATGTCAATTGAAAAAATATTCAAAATAGGGTCGGAAAAAATGTTAAGAAAAAATTCCTTTCGTAAATTTTCATCAAGTTGCACTTTTAAAATTTGTAAATGACCCCGTACAGAAAAATTCCCACTTAGTCAAATCTGCCACATACATTAATTAGGTGATGTACAAAATTTGATAATTATGCTATAAGAAGTATCAGATATATGAAGATAAATACATATGCTGAATTAAACCCCTTTTCAACAGCTGTCGAAGGGAACAAAATCACTTAGGAAGACTGCGTTTCAGAGGTGGTGCAAACACTCGAAAAATTTTTATTTTTTGCGCTCTGCCCCTTACTATATTTATTTAAAGATACCTCTGAGACGTTTTATTATGAAAGAGTGAAATTTTGTACATCACCACATTACTGTATGGGTTACATTTTACTAATTGGGGAATTTTTTGTACGGAGGTTGTATACAAATTTAAAAAGTGTCACTTTTAAAAATTTAACGAGCAAAGCATTTTTTTTTAACGAAATCTTTTTTCCTATCTTATTTTGAACATTTTTTCAATTAACATTGTGCGCTTATCTCTAATAGATAAAAAACTAGAACGTGTTACCACGTTTTTGGGACATCTTGTTCTATATAAATGGCAGGAAAAAAATGAATTAAGTATATGAAATTAACTAGAATATATATATATATATATATATATATATATAGGAGTCACATTTTGAGCACTCGTTAGCCATATTTGGTGTGTTTTAACACATTCTACTAAATAATTTTTAATTACAAATAAAAACCATTTTCGAGTATTTGCACAAAATTTAGATCAGCTTTTGCTCAGAAAATATGCAAAATTTGGTGTTATATAAATGATGTTATGAGGAACATTTTTTCACTTTAAAACATGCTTTTTCCAATAATTTCGCATTGAATAATAATTTTTAGAACATTTAATTAGTTTACTCATAACGAATAAGAGCAATTCGAAGTTTATAATTAAAAAATATTAAAATGTATGTTTTTCAAGTATTTATTAAAAAAAATCTTGAAAAGTACAAAAAAACCCCTCAAAATGTAAACATTCTGTGACGTCATGTTAGTGAAGCTGAATCATAACCAGGCAACTATTAGAAAATAAATTTTTTATAGAATTTTTGATGTTTTGTTCAAACATTAAAAATTCTGTTTCTTGTAATGAGAAAAACTGACATTTAAAAATAAATTGGATTTACTTTTTACAATAATTATGAACTGCATTCAATTTATAGCTCATTATAAAAGGACGTTTAAAACAGGAAGAAAAAATAAATTTCTGTTATAACTTCGAGAAAATTTCTAATGTCAATTTACAACCAACAGAAAATATACAAAAGTTTGTATAAAAAATAAAGAATAGAATGTTAGAATCTTCGTGACGAAATCCTGATCTTTGCATTTGGCACTCTGGAAGGCGCTGCACCCCATGAAAAGAAGCACCCTTTTTTATTTTATATATTTGATATGAATGTGTTTTAGGTGTTCAGACGAAACTTTTTCACGTTGGGCATCCAGTATACCTCAACTTCTTCGAGAGAAATTACATCAGCCTCTGATTAAAAGACTCGATGATGGCATAAGGATAACGGAAAATTTCAGCTCAGAGGTAATTCTAATTTTAATGATGTTTCAGAACAAAACTGTGCTTTTCAAAAGCACAGTGTTTTCATTGAACATTAACCTCTCTCTCTCTTTACCCCTTTGAGGCGCAACCCTTTCCAATGCTGAAAAAAGGGCAGCCGTTGCCATCGCTCGACTTAACGACCCGTAAGATGGCGGACGATCGAAACGTTCATCGCGTGCCACAGATCTAGAGACCCCTTTTTGACGACAGCAGCTGCACAGCCAGCTGCGTCAAAAAAGGGGTCTCTAGATCTGTGGCCAAGCGATGAACGTTTCGATCGTCCGCCATCTTACTGGTCGTTAAGTCGAGCGATGGCAACGGCTGCCCTTTTTTCAGCATGGGGCCATCTATCCAGCTGTTCTCGCACTCTTCTATTTTTCAGCAGATGTCGGTGCTGTTAAAAAGAATCGTGACCATTTTTGTTACGGGAAATGACGTGCTAAAAAGTAAAGGATTCTCGTGGAGCTAAGTCACCCGCCACTATTTTTATAGAAATCAACTCTATTCTTCGTGACTGGCAACAGTCAAAACGTCAGAGTTGGGTGTTCCCAGAGCGGGAACACTGCGCGTTAAAGGGTTAAACTAGAGAAAGATTCAAAGTTAGGTTGAAAATAATTTACGGGGTTTTTAGCAGTTCATCGTAACTTTGAGTCTGTTTTAAAATTTATGAGATGAGATCTTCGTGTGCTGTGGAAATGATAAACTTGCGAAACGACTTAGTGTTAGAAAATTCATGAAGAACTTCTTATTAAAAAGCAGTCTCTCGCAGAACTCCGTACGGTCACCATTTTTTCTGTGCCGTGTTTTACGTGCATGATACCAATTACGTGTAGAACGTACCTGAACGTACCGTGTTCTGCGACAGACCCATTAAAAAGGTGTAACTAAAAATTTGTTCGATTGTTGCAACAGTGGTAATGAATTCCATTCTTTGTAATGTAAATAAAATCCGACTCTATTAAATAATAGTGTGTCAGTGACATAGAAGGGATAAAATTCCAAGAAATATATCGAAACATGGTAAGATGAGGGTGGCCATCAGTGAATGAAAGGGGGCTAAATGAAACCTAAAGCAGTTTGAGATGATTTTTTGGTTGAAAAATAACATTCTCATACCATTTTGAAATGTTTTCCTTACTCCAGAAAACAAATTTGGTCATCGGAAAACATCCAGTTCTATGAGTTATTTCCTCCGATTGTTTTATCTGATGTCTCACTGATTCCTAGAATCTTCCTTAGGACCGTCGATTTGCCTGTCATAGCAATCCAAGCAGTAATTGGTTATCATGATGTACCCAGCAAACACACACAGGTTCTCTGAACGTCTATTAACGTTCAGAAAACGTCTTCTGAACGTTAATAGTGTACCTGTGTGTGTTTGCTGGGTATATTTTTGTATTTATTAAATTTCGTATTATGCATATGACAAATCTAGAAAACGTATAATTAATCAATATTTCCCTTTTCTATTTCATTTTGCGCACTTTTTTTAAAACTTAATATCAATAGAAAAGTGATTATGCTAATTGTATTCAATCATTGTATGATGTTGTTTGATGTCAGAGTTCATACTATTATCTCAAAGAGAACGCATGGAAAAGTGCCTATTTTCCTGAAATCCTGAAAAATTCCAATGTTTTCAGTCGTGGGCGTAGGGGGAAGAATATTTCTGTTATCTAAAATAAAATATGATTTACCCCAATTTACGGATGGTTTTATACTTTCTTTTACAGTTTTAATTTGTTTCTCAATAGACTATATTAGTAACTTTTTATTGTATTAGTAATATCCGATGATAAAGATATAAATAGTTTAGAGTGTAAAGTACACAAATGTCCACAGGTTAATTTAGTGAATTCTTTAATTAACTACTTTCAGTTAAAATAGCTCTAAATTGCTGCTTTGAGTTTCGATACTCAGCCATTGCCTTAAGCTCACATAGGGCGTCATGGCACTACCATTTTGTCACAGATGATTCTATAAATTTTGAAAACTTTTCTTTATCATGAGCGGTACCCAAAACTTCAATTTCAACTAAGGGATGATTAGATAAGGTAGATTTAACTGTATTTGTGTAAAATTTTCTTTCTGTAGCAGGTGGATTACTGCAAGAGTTTTACTGAGAGATAAATAAATTTATTAAGTACAACAGCGCCGCTTATAATACTTCTAACAAGAACACTTCTTAAGTTTCATAGAAAAATTCCAGTGTTTGAGTCAAGAGTATTATTAATTTATGCACGAATGCCTGCTGAATTCGATCGAGTAAAGCGAAAGATTTTTTTGCCAAAGCTTTTTTATTGTTGGTATTTGATATTTGCCGTATCATTAGTCACACGATGCATTCCATTTCTAGCTAGAAACCTTGATCCGTGAAGTAAAACATTTACTCCGACTGAAAAACGAAAAAGACATTCCAGCTGCTGCAGTTGCATTTTACAGGGACCGGGATCGACTAGGGGAACAGAGAGTCATGCTTCGCTTTGTGATTGAACGCTACAATGACTTACGAGAGGACCTGCTGTCCATAGAGGCTCCTTTACTAGAACCATCTTTCCGAAGAATGGACGATCTTCTTTCTCCAGGAGAATCGACTGTATTATGGAGCGAAGCAGGTAAAGTGCCATCGAGAAAGGATGTCACACTTTCTTCAATGTTTTCTCCCCCTTTGTCACAAAATGTCACACTTCACTACATACCCCCCTCCTTGGCACTTGCCGTATGTCGCGGTCTTTTACATGAACATATATAGGGTGTCCTGTCCAGCAAAGGACATACTGATTAAAAAATTAAAAACCTAAAAACAAAGATCAGTAAAAGAATACAGGAAACGACATGTTTATGTAAAAATTTCCTCCAGAAGTTTCGCAATAGTAGCTACAATTCAGCCGGTAATTTCTCGATTGAAATGGATTCCCGTGCCACACAAATCAAGCAGTCAGTTCGTCAGCATTGCTCGACGAATGCTCGTCAATCGAGCATTCGTTGGGATGGTTCCAGTAGACAGTTTCTTTCAATATGCTCCTCGTGTTCTAGGCGACAAATAAGTAAATTTTGCATTTTGTTGCATCAAAATTGGTTAACTAGAACCGGAGATATGGAGTTTCTGCTTTCCCCTTTGGTTTATACAGCGTTTCCTAGAAATCTCGAGAAATATGGGTCGCAGGTCTTCGGTAACCTCACTTTTGGCGCCAAATTTGCGATATTTCGCCAAAAACTCGCCAAGCTTGGAGACATTTTGGACATTTGGCTCAATGTCCCAATGTGGCTTGTAAAGGTGTTTTTCCTGCAGTAACATCCCATATTCATCAATATTTCTATGACGTAATCAAAACGCGATTGTTCGGGGACTCTTTAGAGAGGTCCCGAGTTTACTGGAATGTACGTCGGAAAGTATAATTAGGTGCGGGCGGCCCCGATCCAGTATGTCTTGCTTCTGCTTGTGCTGAGAGCAGATGTCCATGAAAGCTTAAGGCTTGGTATTGGCGCTTAGTAAAGCTATGTTTAGCTTGTTTTAGAAGCTTTGTTTTTGAATGCTGTGTGTAAATTCTTCATTGCTGAGTCTTGAGGGACTGCGTACGATTTCCTTCCTAAGTTTCCAGTGAATTTATGCCTGTGGAAGTGTTTTATTTTGTGTGAGAAATACAGAATTTGTGAAAGCTTCTGTTCTAAACGGACTGTAATAAGCACATTACTGGATGATTGTTCTTGTAAATTTTGTACATCTGATTGTTCGACGAAGTTCTAAAAGCAATGAAGTTCGTATACCATCCTGACAAGTGGTCTCTTTACTAGAACTTTCTACACCTATTGAACTTTAGAACGAGGAACCCAGGAATCAAGCTTAGAAATCTGCAACAATATGGAGGCCCGCGGTTACAGCGGCATCTGTTAGCGGTTTTTTTGGAACTATTATTTCGGAACTTGTGTAAAAAAAATGTACAACTTTCGTAATAAATATACAGTCTGTCTCATCTCTCTACTGGCCTTTGCTATGTCCTACGCCCTTTTCTGGACACCTTGGTAATTGGAATTGAGAAACAAAGCCCTGCGTTATAGTTCCTATTTCCTATTTTATTTTTGAACTTGATGCATTTTAGTAACATGCGTGAGCGTGATTTTCTTTTAAGAGAAGAATTTCCGTTACCCTATTCTCAGAAGCAACCCAATGCCTTTTTTGAAAACAAAGGAATATAAATGAAAAAACATATAAAAATCACGCGAAATTTGCTTTAGCCTCATTACCCTCTGAGCGTCCTGAAAATGGGCAAATAATGTAAAGTTGTTTTTACGGTAAAATTTTCATGTAGCTTTAAAATTATACAAAAAATAAAATTTTGATAGGAAGACTTGTAATTATTAAAAAAACAAGTTTCTAAATCACATGAAAGTTTCAGTATCGGAATATATTTATGATACCTGACTGTTATAAATAATTTAAGTTATAGATGCATTGCAGTGAAAACTGGAACGAAGTTGACGGGATTTTACGTCTCAGCCGCTTGGAGGGTTAAAAAAGAACACTCTTAAATTCTGGTAATTTCAAATTGACTTTAAAATTTTTTCTACTGATCTTAAATGCATTTGAAACCAAAATGGGTGCTGTCACACTTCTTGTAACTGCCTCCCTCCCTCTTGTCACAAACTGTCACAGTTTCAGGAACTCCCTCTCCCCCCTCCAAGCGTGGCCATAGAACTTATTCGGTGCCCTAAACTACTTTCGGGTACCACCGATGGTTGTTTAGGGTACCGAACTTGAGAGGAGGGTAGCGATTTTTGTAACACAATTGGTAATAAAACGTGTTTTTTTCAACGAACTGGCACTTGCCGATTAGGCATTGCCCACTACAACTGCCCGAAGGTATTGTGGTCATTTTATGATGGGGGCACCCAGTGGGGGGCCAGCATTACCCCCTATGTAGGGGTGGACAAGTTAACATTTGACACACAAGTTAACAAGGTGACAAGCGAACAAGTGACAACAAGGACAAGTTAACAAGGTGAGTAGTCCTTATTCGAATGCCCAAGCCGGGATTCGAACTCGGACCCAAGGAGTGATAGAATGGTTCTTACGGTGTAATTCGAAAAAATCATGTGATTTTGGTTCATAAGTACAAATAAACTAATTATGTCAGTCACTTCAAAAATTTTGAAACTGTCTCTTTACAAGCTGTACTGCATACTGAAATTAACTATAAACCTGTATCCGTTTCAAAACTTTTAGAAAATATTTTAAAAAATCGGAAATTTTCGCAAAAAACGTGACTCTTCGAAAAATCCTGCAGCTCCAATCCATGTTTAATAATTTTTTCTGAAAATTTTACAAAAGTCAAAGCATTTTCGCTTATTGCAGTGTGTCAAGCAGCTTATGAAGAACCCTCTGGAATTTTTCGGAGACCATGGTGCTATTAGTTTATTTCAATTTGTGTACCAAGACTAAAAACAGAGTTTTTTTTTCTTCGAAGAACGACTATATCACCTGGGCGGTGACATAAAGTATACTGAATAATTTTTTCGGTGTCGTTTGGCTTTAATTGTATAACATACAATATGTGTTCAGGATTTGTATAAGAGAAAGAATATCTTAATTTAGAAAAAGCTAAAAAAATTGAATTTCGACTGGATTCGTTTCTCTGGAGGTAATCTACTTAAATAGCTGATTTCTACAACGTCAGGGAGCGATTTGCAGAGAGGGGCAAAAGCTTCATTGGGGGCCCACTCTTACGAAAACTTTCTTATACCCTACAAAGAAACTTCCCTATCACACCCTACGAAAAAGGATGTTAGAACAGAATAAAAATCATTACTGAATCAAAATGCAAAAGTTCGATAATATAATATTATGTAGAATAATAAATATAGAAATTATATCATTTAATTTTCAATCATTCATTTCATTCCGTATTTTTCAAGTAGCATGTTTCACACTATTTTTGTATTTATTTTCCTAATGTTAATATTAAAACATTTATTTATAGTGGATAGATGTTCACATTGCTCCCCTTAGGAAGCCTCCTTTTTCTTTTTATATGTTCTGACTTTCCTTTTATAAGTTCAGAATTTCCTTTTATATGTTCAGATTGAAAATCAGCTCTGTGAGTTTCCTCGCGATCAGCATACATAAATCACGACTCAATCATAAATTTGTGCTGAATAGCTGCCTGAAACTATACTGTTTATCTATAAAAGTTGTGGATATAATGCTAATGCTATCAAACAGTAACAGAGTAACAACAAAACAAAAACCCACTCAAATAACACTCAGAGTAATTATTATTACTAATATTTTTCGTAAAATTAGTTTTTCTGTCTTTTATTCTAAATTAAAATCAAAATTTGCAAATTTTTAAACTTACAGTGTAATTTGGGGGGGGGGGGGCTTTTGTTGGGAGCCCGGGCGCTTGCCCCGAATGTCCTGCCGGAAATCAGTCCCTGTATGACGTGAGATATTTAGTAGTAAAATGGACATTTATTCGTTTTAAAGAATCAGCTGCGATTATTTTTAAAAAAGTTAAATTAATAAAACTCCTTAAAATATTTAAAAAAATTGTAAAGTATCACATTTATCGGAGTTATAGCGGATACTTCTTAGTAAAAAGGATTTATGCTGTAATACTAATATGCAATACTAGTATACTAATATGCAATACTAATATGCAATACTAGTAAGGATTTATGCTGTAATACTAGTATACAATGGCAATATGAAGAAATTGATTGATGTCTTATGATTTCCCTGCAGAAGTTTTGGGATACTTACAAGAAATCGAATCCTTGTCTGAATCTATACACAATAAAGTGCAGACATCAAAGCAAAACCTTCGAAAAGTGCAATCTGTGTGCAGTCGATGGGCATGCAGCGAACCTATGCTCGACGATGCAAGTCTTCCATTGGATCTGTCTACTTTGGAGTCCGCTGAAACTTTAGTGGCTGAAAGATTACACCAGAGAGTCACTAACGACGCGTTCAAGATAAAACAACTGCTCGAAGTTTGTACATTTCGTTTCTTTATGCATTTGTAAGTGCGTTCTGCTGGATCAACTGATACTTTTATTTAAGTACTCAAAGTAATTTAATTATAGAAATTAAACCCGAAAGTTATGTTACAATCATTGACATTTTACTTCAAAAATTAGAAAAAAGTTAATAAATATCGGGAAACAATCCACCAAGCTTAATATTAACTTACAACAATTATTGATATATTTGAGCTTCAGTTATTGAAAAATTATACATTTAAAATTTTAGCATACTGAATTATTATATTACTAAACATAGCACTCATTTTTGGTTTGGATTATAAACTGTCTTGTAATACATATATTACAACTTTTCAGAAATATTCTTACGATATTTATGTATTTATTTATTTTATTTTATTTTATTTTATTTTTTCAAATATGCTTTTTCATTTACTTCATCTATATGAAATTTACTTTAAATCAAACAGACTATTCTAATTAAGAATTTGAATAAAAAATGACTTAGATAGTATTTCAATAGTATGAATATTAACAAATTACGAAATTTTAAACTGCCTTTTAATGTTCATACATTTACAGTTATATTCCTCGAGTGTTACAAAGTCATATTATTAGCTCGTTTTACTCATTTTAATATTATTTATATGTAAAAACAAAAGTGTAGAGTTACTCATAATTTAACAATGCATAGAAGTGTAGAGTTACTCATAAATGAGGCCTTTAGTTCCAAAAATGGCTCAATCCATCTTAAAATTCTTACAAGAAGCACAAAAAGCACTTCCCCATGAAGAACAGTATTTAGCCATTTTAATTCCCTATCAGTGTTAAGATGAGAGGTCCTTGAGTGTTTTAGGAGAAGTTTCAATTTTAAAAATCCTCAAGTTTTCTGAAATTCAAAATTAAATTTTGGATCGAACCGGTTCAGTTGCAATTCGGGTGATTTGACATAGTTTTCTACCATAGTACTGAAAGCATTCTTTAAAATCTTATTGTTTTTGCTGTAGATCCTATTCTTTTCAATATTTCTATGGATGTTTAAAATTTCAATCAGGTATAAAAATTCGGAAAGTTAAAAAAAAATGAGTATAAACGCTTCTTAGATGATACCGGATGCAGATGCATCAATGTTTTTACACCTCTCAGCTCTTATGCGCTCGGATTGTTCACTATATCTTCGTAGAACTCCAGATCTGGTAATTTGTTCCAGTTGTTAACAAAATGAAAGTGAAGTTGTCGATAGGGATTGTGTAATTCCCTTTTTGCCGCCTCCCCCCACTACGCTACGCCACTACACGTAGGAACGACCCTCTGGGATATACAGAACGAACAACGATAACGTTGTGATAAGAATTAGAGACGGAACCCCAAAACATCTAGTGATCATTTTGCGGTCACTAGTAGAGATGAGATTTCTCCTTTATTGAACATACACCTTGGAAACTGATTTTACAATTCCGAATTCTTAAAACATATTTATTAGTATCATTTGATAAACTTGACTATAAAGAATTCGAAATTGCATTAAGAGTTTGCAACTGTATTTGTCTTTAATTTGCACAAACAGCAAAATGGATGATATTCTTTCAATGAAGTCATGCTTTTATTGATCTACTCGCTGGGCTCGGGCTCCGACTTCAATAATATCGCACGGAATCGGGCTTAAAAAATGAGCCCGCACTCATCTCTAATCACTAGTACTCGTGCCCGGGCTTCTAGCGCCTTCAACTGCAAAGCTTGGACTGGGCCAAATTTTATTAGAAATCCCCACTGCGGAAGTTTTTATACCGGATTGGATCCATTAAGCATTGCAGGGTGATGAAGTGGAACATGAATTTTTGAAAAATGTAAAAAAAAAAAAAGGTATAGTTCTCGGGAATATATGGATTGAGTCGGTTTTGGAGATACACGCTTCAAATAGTTATAAAAATATGTGCTCTAACTAAACAGCATTTTGAGAAAAAAATAGTTGCAAATTTACTTGGAGAGCTCCTTTAAAAGAAAAATACCCTTTTTACAAAATGATTGAGAATTTAAGAATAATACACAAGAGTTTAGGGCGATGTGCAAGTCTATAGTTTAGGGCGTATGTACGTATAGAGTTTAGGGCAATGTGCAAGTATAGTTTACACTGAGAAAAAAATTAACATCTGAAACACTTTCATATTTTAAATACGCACTAAAGTGCTACATTTTAAAAGCGTGTCATAATCCATGCGTCGTCCCTATTTTTCTTCCTAATTTCATTAAGTTGGAAAGTGTATCATTATGCATGAGTGTGCTGTATTTTTCTTTCTTGTTCCATAAAACACATCTTTGGAATCGAAATGAATCGAAATCTATCTTAAAATCGCCTTCTAAAACTGTTTTACAATCTTCGCCAGGCATATTCTAACTATACTTTTCCTTTGTAATAAACTGTCGCTTTTGCCAGTTTCCATCCAAGTTTAGAAGATATCGCCAAGCTTGGTTCAGTCTTGAAGCCAGTTTTTGGCGCCAAACTTGGCTATCCATTATCAAAAATTGCAAACCTTGTGCGACTTTCACCTTTTTATTCTCCCCCTCCTCGTTACCTGGCAAACAATTTTGAAAAATGCTTCGCCGTGACGTAAACGTTAATAGATAAGCTATATCGACGCTAAAAAAAACAGATTTATTTTACTAGCACTGTAGTGCTTTTAAAAAAATGCTACTGACATCTAGAAAATAAATTTTGGAACTAGAATTTATGAGTAGATCATAGAACGAGACACTTCTGAACAAACTTATCCAATTTTTAGATCTCTCGTCTATAATCGGGTGCTCGTTCCCAGGTGAAAATATCTGTCAATCACTGCGTACGCTAGAGGATAGACTCACAAACGGTCCTTCTAGTGCTCCCAAAATCGAACGATCATTTCTCGTCGCACAAACTAGTCACACTGCCGTGATTAGCCAGAATTATATGGACTAGAAATTCTTGACCCTTTCGTTTGTACGAGTTGTGTGTATCAGCTACACGTACAATTCTGCGATCCATTCTTCTAGTGTTGGAACACAGAAAAACAGCCATCTATTCCTTTCGGAAGAGAGCGGTATTTTTTTCCTCACCGTTTAGTATGATTTATGTGAAATAAAAATTCAGTCGAATTTTTATTTAACATAAATCATACTAAACGGTTTAATTTACGTTTGAAAATATAGTTTTCTATATTTTCGAACGTAAATTTGAAAATATAGAAAACTATACTTATTTTCTACGAAAACTAAAATTAGATATATAGGCTATGAGCTATATATTGCTTTAAAGTGTTTTTATTTCGTAACATTATAGTGAAAAAATGATGATGTTACAAAAACAACAACAACAAAAAAGCTAGTAATAACTCTAAAAGCTACTTTTTCTGCTTTGAATTATTCATAAGAAATAAGCATAATTGATGGAAATATTTTCTATACTTTCATTAAACCTCATTTAAAGTAATGCATTACCAAGTTGATCTCATACCTTCATCTAAACCTCATATGTATGTATTTTGAATACAGGAAAACAGAATTTTATTTGATGTCACCGATTCAAATATTGCGTGGAAGAGATACATTGTGTTTGTGGACGAAATGGTCACAAATGGGCTTTTAGCCTTGATTCAACAAAATCTTCAATTTTTTCTGCAATCCTCTTCATCTTCTGGAGAGAAACCGATTTTCATGATTCATGTTTATGTTGATGATCAGAAGGGCCTCTTATTCAAACCCCCTCTTTTCCAACCTGCTGAAGAATCTGTGCAAGGCATAGTGGAAGACCTCATCGATGGGATATTTAAGGTCGCAACACTCTTCCCGAGAATAAATGCTGACCATCCACAGAAAGAATATTTAGTAAGTTAAAAATAGTCTCCAAACATTTATATAAAATACACAATATAGCCCCCCCCCAAAAAAAATATTGACCTAATCCTTAAATATTGATCATAGGTATACCGTGTTTACTCTCGTAATAGGCGCATTTCGAAGAATAAAAAATCGTCAACGCGTGTTTGACCTTCAAGAAAACAGAAAATGATCGGCTGTGCCAACACCTCCTAGATATAGAAAGCCTGAGAACAGAAGCTTTTACGTCATCACTAGGTCTTCTAAGATAACGTCATTACGGTTTTACTTTCACAAAGTAAAACTATTTAAAATTTCTGGTGGGTGCTACAAATACGGAAAATATCTTAAAGATAAAAATTTAAATACCTTTCTGATAAAAATAATTTATTATGATCTATTTCTATATCATATTACATAATTAATGGCAGTTAAAATTTCCTATTTGTCGTAAAATTAAATTTTCTATCTTAAATCCTTAGAATATTTTATGAGAGAGTGAATTCATATCAAACTTTCAATAGTTTTATTTTGTGAAAATAAATGTGTGATGACGTCATTTTAGTGGACCTAGTGATGATGACGTTCTGTTCTCAGGCATTGTATATCTAGAAGTGTTGGCTGTACTCCTCTCAGAACTACAGTGCAGTTGATACCTTCAGTGAAGTGACTTAGGTATTGTGGTATTAGAATTTTTTATCAAAATTATTTGTGAATTTTAAGTATTTCGGTAAGAAGAAAAATGCCTTTATTTTGTGTGCAACTGACGAACAGACTATGTAATAAACAGCACTTAACAGAATCTGGAAACATTTAGTAAATGACTCATTTTATTAGAATGTATCTTTTTTTATGACAGTAATGTTTTAGATTCGAGAGTACAAAGCAGTCATACCCCGAACTTACGCGATTATCGCTCGGTCCAACCTATCGCGAAGTCGGGTATAATTTTGCATAGAAATATGTACGTACGTGCTATTTTGAATTGGGGCTGGAGACTAAAGAAAACAAAATTTTAGAAAAAAAAATGTTCAATAAAATCGTAGATATAACATATGTTTAACAAATTACGTTATTAAAATCGTAAACCAAAATTATTTTGGAAGTAAACAAAAGACGAATCGATGAGATTTGAAAACCTCCTAATTCCGGGTTTGTGTAGGTCGAGGTACTATTGTATTGTGAAGTAGATTTCCCCGCATAATAATCGCGCCTAGATTTTTACAAGAAAAATTGGCCAAAAAGTGCGACTATTACGTGAGTAAACCTATAAAAAGAATTTCAAAGTTACATAAAAATAACAGAATTTTACGGTATCGATTAAAATTTTCGGGACATTAAATAAATACAAATTTTGAATTTTATAAGGCCCTCGTACAAAAAAATTCCCGATCTATAAAACGTGCTTCCTACATCCATGAGGTGATGCTTAAAATTTCATCATTTTGTCCTAAAGGTATCGGAGATCTGAAAATAAATATAGGCTGATTGAAAGCATATTTAAATGGCTTTTCGAAAGAAAAATCGTGTCAAATGATCGCATTTCAGGTGTCGAGCAAAAATTACGAAAGAAAACAATCGTTGCGTAAATACATACTTCTGTTATTATTGCTATTGCATAGGCCCTCACTAACTATGTTGGAACCTACCTCTGAACATCTTTGTGACGAATGGCCGGAGTCCGTATAAAAATTTTGTATTTACTTACATTGAATATCCTGAAATTCTAATCCACACTATAAAATTCTGTACCTTTTTGACTCAATTTTGAAATTTATATATATATCTATGATCCATTTTTAAGGAATAACAGCCTGGTTTAGTGTAAATGGGACACCCTTTATGTATAATGAAATGACTCTAATAATCAAACCTAAGTACCACATACCGTGCCAAGTGAACTTTAAGTGTACTATTACTATTTTTGATAGAAAGTAAATTCTTATTGAGAATTTTACGGCATATTTAAAGATTGTTTTACAGGGGCTCAGGACAGAATTTCCTGCTAATCGGATGAAATGCGTGTGGCCTTGCCTCATTCCCTTTAATTGTATTAACTGAGCAAATATCTGTAAAAAAATTTGATATCAACATCTCACGGCTTTCTTGCATGTCTGTTAAATTCTATACACTTGTACACTTTTTCATGCACTTGATTGAAACGTCACTAGCATGTATTAATTTTGAAATAGATGAACGATTCCTAAATGCCGTTTAACCCCTTGAGAGCTGATTAAATAATTTCTCATAAAAATAAAAAATTCTTAAAAAATGAGTACATAAATATGTAAATTTTTTTTAATAATAGAGATTGATGAAATAAATAAAGTATCCTGACTCTTAAAGATGTGCTCCAACATACAATGGGTGGTATTTATTTTGTAATTGGTGCCCTCTATTGTGAAATCCTGGTCTGAAAAGGAATTTATTCTGGCAATGACGTAGACTTATTTAACCCTTTAACGCGCAGTGATCCCGCTCTGGGATCACCAAACTCTGACGTTTTGACTGTTGCCAGTCACGAAGAATAGATTGGATTTCTATAAAAATAGTTGAGGGTGACATGGCTCCATGAGAATCCTTTACTTTTAAGCACGTCATTTCCCGTAACAAAAATGGTCACGATTATTTTTAACAGCACTGACATCTGCTGGAAAAATGGAAGAACGCGAGAACAGCTGGATCGATTGCCCAATGCTGAAAAAAGGGCAGCCGTTGCCATCGCTCGACTTAACTACCAGCAAGATGGCGGACGATCGAAACGTCCATCGCGTGCCACAGATCTAGAGACCCTTTTTTGACGCAGCTGGCTGTGCTGCACAGCCAGCTGCGTCAAAAAAGGGTCTCTAGATCTGTGGCACGCGATGGACGTTTCGATCGTCCGCCATCTTGCTGGTAGTTAAGTCGAGCGATGGCAACGGCTGCCCTTTTTTCAGCATTGGGAAAGGGTTGCGCCTCAAAGGTTAACGAAAGTCTTTTGAATGATTCTGCAATTAATCTGCCAGTCGAAATGCAATCCCAAAAAGGAGATTCTAGGTACCAAATTTCAACATTCGATGCTTAGATGCCAACCCCGAACTAGTCAAAATGAATTTTTCCGCGGAAATCCAAAAATTTTCGCGATTAAAATTCTTCCTTTACTTTATACAAGAAAGGAAAAGTAGACATTTGTGTGTTGGGAAGTGTTTTACAGTTTGAAATGATTGATTGATTTTGTTGTTTATTTCAAATCGGGAATTACGTTGTGGTTGTGCACAGATCAGGGACGCAGCGAGAAAAAAATTTCAGGGCCGCCCAAAAAGTTAAAAAGGTAGAATTTCTCACAAAAATGCTTGATTTATGTGAGAATTAACAAAAATCCAAAATTTTCTTCAATTAATTTTGGATTTTTGTTAATTCTCAATTAACAAAAATCCAAATTTTCAAATTTTCTTCAATTAACAAAAATCCAAAATTTCGAGGGGTGGCCAGGCCCCCTATGGGTACCCTCCCTATGCTACGTCCCTAGCACAGACTATCGGAACATAATAGAAATAAGCGAAATCCTTTCTCAATTTCCTTCTGAACTGTCATAAAATTGTTTTGATTTGTTTTAGTCTGAATTTCAAGGATTTCACGAGCTTCAAAACATGAGAGAAGAATTGAGGAATCGTGTAGAAGCTTCGACTCGCGAGGCAGAAGAGGTGCTGCTAGACCTTCAGCCTTTTTCTTATTTATGGAAAGAGGAGCCGGAAGGAATGGTCAAAACTTTGACTAACACGGCAGACGACAGCCTCGGAAATGTTCCCCAAATTATAGAGCAGGTATGCTAGCGAATGAGCAATTCTGTTATTATGTATTTTTCAGCCTGTTTTGAAGAGTTTTTGGTTCATAAGGGAATGTGGAAGAGAGTTGTGATTTTTTTCCTTTTTACTTTCCGAACATGTACCCTGTAAGGAAAGTATTGTAATCGTGAAAAAATTCGACTTCGAGATTTTGGTGTTTTTACACGTTTTGAGGGCTTCTGAATCCATTTATGCTATTTTTACGAGATGTATGTATGTATGTGTGTGTGTGTGTGTGTGTGTGTGTGTGTGTGTATGTGTGTTTGTGTGTATGTGAGTGAACACGATAGCTCCTGAACGGAGCATTCGATTGAGCTCAAATTGGATATATATCTCATAAACCACCGTCGCAAGACCGGTATTGATTTGGGTGTGTATAAGACTTATAAATTTTCTACAGGGCTACGACAAAGATTTCTTTTACATTATGGCCTATGGGGAGAATTTCTTGAAAGTGCGCTAGCGTTTAAACGATACGTTGGATGGAGCTCAAATTGGGTATACATGTTATAAATCACCGTCGCAAGACCGGTGTTGATTTTGGTGTGTATAGGACTTATAGTTTTTCTACAGGGCTACGACAAAAATTTCTCTTACATTATGGCCTATGGGGGGAAATTCTTGAAAGTGCGCTAGCGTTTAAACGGTGCATTCGATTGAGCTCAAATTGGGTATATATGTTATAAACCGCTATCTTAAGACCGATATTTATTTGGATGTGTATAGGACTTATAGTTTTTCTACAGAGCTACGACAAAGATTTCTTTTACATTATGGCCTATCGCGGGAAATTCTTGAAAGTGCGCTAGCGTTTAAACGATACATTCGATTGAGCTCAAATTGGGTATGTATGTTATAAACCACCATCCTAAGACCGGTATTGATTTTGGTGTGTGTATGACTTATAGTTCTCCTACAGGGCTACTACAAAGATTTCTTTTACATTCTGGCCTATGGGGGAAATTCTTTAAAGTGCGCTAGCGTTTAAACGGTGCATTCGATTGAGTTTAAATTTGGTATATATGTTTGAATGATTCATCGATTAAAATTTATTTAAATGCTTGGTAATGATCTTAATCGTAAGTGTTCGGAAAGTCGAGTGGAGTCACTCCAGATTTTTTTTTTCCAATGGCCGGCCGCTGCCTTGGAAGGCTTTGGCCACAACGGGCCGGAATTGTTGGCCACTTTATTATGGGGGCACCTAGTAGGTGGACCAACGTCGCCCCCTATAAAGGGATGGACAAATGACAACCACGCCCAGTCGGGGATCGAACCCCGAACGCCGGGAGTTTAAACCGAAACCGTAGTTTGGTGCTTTACCCACCATACAATCCGGTTGGCCTTTTAATTTCATTATTAATTGATTAATTTATATTTTATTTTTGTCCAACTACTTGTTCAAAGTACCCTTTAAAAACCTCAAAAAGCTAACTGTCGAAAGACTCTTAGCTCGTTTTTACGAACCTGTAAGGACTACTCAAATAGCTCGTAAAATCGACTGTGGTAGTGTTTTCGGGACCACTCGCTAGTCACTTGACAACATCGACATGTAGATAAGTGGAAAGAGTGCTCTAATAACCTTCACTACACATAGTCTCGTTCAGAAACCAAATTTTTCCATGACATAAATTTACGCCAGCTGAAATCTCGATCAGTATTTGCAAACACGTGAATTGACTGCTGCAATAGAATTTAAAAGTACACGAATTCAAGAAAGCAGCAACTAGAATCGAATTTTGAAAGACATGTGATTATATATGTATAACAAATTCAGTTCAAGCGTCCCAAACCTTTATTAGCTGATTTGTTTTTAATATTTTTTAAAATGGAAGCTAAAATATCACGCATATTATTACGCCGCCTAATTCATTGGATTAATGTAACCTTCTTTCTTTAGGTTCGTCATTGTGGCAGCCTACGAAATCAAGTTTCAGAAAGTGTTCGATTATTCCGTCTAGTAAAAGGCTGGTTGCGAGTGGATCAGTTACGTTTCCTCAACCATCTGCTATCGCGGGTTGACTGGTGGAGAAGTCGATTTCAAGAGTTGGTGGCCGAGGGCGTCAACCGCTGCATAAAAGAACTGGACGAATTCTGTACCACTACTGAGACAGAACTGCGAGATGTTCCCAGTTGTGACCAGATGGATTCGTCTACATTACTGCGCATAATTACACGGATACAGGCTGTTCAAGATCGCAAGTCTAGCATCGATGCTGTATTTGCATCGCTCGCAGCTGCAGTCAAATTTTTAAACATTGACTGTAATAGAAGTTTGGAAGACGATGCTCAAGAATTGTTAATTGTAAGTGCTAAAAAGAGAGGTATTATAAGACTCTGTCTAAAAATGAATCGCTGGGCATTCATCGGTTAAGCTAAAAACATATTTTTGTTTAGATTTCCTGGTATCGTGTCACTTCTTCAACAATCTGCATTAGTAAAGCTAATCATCTCTGTTAATTAATCAAAAGGACCGCCAGAATTCATTCCTGTAGTACACATTCCAACTTTCTATACTGGAGAAAGTCATGTACATACTTGATTGCTTCTGTGCCCCTTCACTGGCGCAGACTTGTGAAAACTTTTATGGGGGCTCAGTGTTTTTAAATGGAAATTCTTACTTTCATAGAACATAGATGACCACTGAGGTTCAGAAACATGTAGAATTAAATGATTAAACATGTGTAACTTTATCTTCTTTCTTTTGAATAGGAAATTATATGCATTTTTTCTTCTAAATAAGTAATTGTAATAAGCCTGTATTATAATGTACTCAGTAAAAGTTGGTCTGTTTTGTTATATTTAAATGCTACTACCTTCGTTAGTTAGACCTTATGTATAGTGTGATCTTTCTAAAATGAACAGTTAGCTAAGGTATGGCAGGTGCTTATAGATGCAATCAAAGATTAATTAAAAGTTTCGAATAAAAAAAAGTCACATAGCTGATGCAACCAGATTATTTATCAGTTCACAGAATTCATTTTTTAATTGTAAACTTAAAAAATTACTCATGACTTGCAGGCTTGGTGCAATAAAGATTACTGCAAGGCAGACTCACTGGAAGGCTGCTGGATAAAGACTGCATTCTTTTAGGTAAAGGGTGAGTTTGCTCCGACAGTTTCATGATGCAGAACAGAAAAATTTGGGAACTTCAGACATCAAGCTGATTTGCCCATCTGTTTTATGGATCTGACGGTGAAATTCGGTACCAATAAATAACAAAATAGACAAAATAGGCGTTAGTTAAGGTATATAATATTGGGAATGAATATATAAAGCAAGACCGTACATTTCAAGCACGGGCGAGTAATAATAGATGTGTTTTTCAGATGCAGTCACATCTATTTCACTGATACTTACAAAAGCTGATACGTCACACACTGATACGTCATGAAAAATATACATACGATTTAAATCGGACAATAAAATTACACTTTAGGCAGCACAGAGAAAGAAAAAATAATTATATCGTAGATTAAAAGAAATTAAGTCATTATTCTTATTCTTCTTCTTATTATTATTATTTTAGTGAAAATGCACATTCACACTGTTTTGTTAGATACATTTCCATGAAAACTTTCAAAATCTATATATATATATTTTCACGTAATGTTTTATAATAAGTCACACATTCCTCTCTTAGACTCTTCCAGATCGATGGCAACACACTAAAAAATTATCAGAGATATGGCGACAGCAGATCTCTACTCCAATGGCCATCGAAGCTTCTTCTGTAAGAAAACAAGTCGCAGCTTTCAGCTTAAAACAAATCCAGTTCCGGGAAAATTTCAGAAAGTCCTGTGCCTTCCAACGTGATTGTCCGCATCCCCCAGAGAACATGCTGAATAAATTACGAAATGATATTGCAGAACTACACAGAGAAGTTCTAGAGCTATCCAAGTCTGGAAAGCTATTCGAGGTAATGTAAGAGAAAATTTTCTTTTTAAGAAGAGAAGCAGAAAGGTAATATCTTTATTTTGCAAACTCCTTCCCTACACACGCACGGAAAAAAGCAATTACTGAGAAAAACCAGAGTTTATTGAATGAAAGCAATCCTAACATAGCAAAAAGTAATGAACATATCTTCGTTGTTCCTCTCGATTATAAGTTAGTTAAAATTTCAGAAATTGAGTTTTGATTTTTTTTTTTCTTTTGGTCGACTCTCTCCTTCTTATGTTCAGTTCAGTATGCTGCTTGAATACGGTCAATAGTGATTGTTCCCTATTTAGGTACGGGCAAATCGCTAAGAGCATTTTCGGATCGTTTCCGAAAGATCAAATACGAAGACAACTAAAATAAGGTTCAATAAAAAAACTCATATTTCTCAGCACGCAGTACATGCTCATTTATCTAAAGGTCACTGTTATGAGTATTTTTCAAAATGGATAGCATGCTTTACTACTAGTAATTTCATCAAGGCCCCCTTTGAAAACTTCAACAATATTTTAAATTTTGAAAAAGTGTTCGTAAAGTAGGGGAAGCTGGCCCAAAATGATCCTGGCGGGCAAAACGGTCTTCTTACATACAGGCAGCGCTATCTACCAGGTACCTTATATACTAGTTGTGCCAAGTCAAGAAGAAACAATGGCGGTATAGACGCGATCAGTGCATTACGTGTCTGGTAGAATTCTTCAAAAAACTGGGTTTTATCATATTTTTTATAAGGTAAGCACCAAATATCCTATTTATTTAGAAATACAGTCTTTAATGTGCAGAAATATGACTTGGTTCTCTGAATGGATTATGTTTTTAGTTGTGATTTACCCTTGCTAAGTTTGTTATGTTTCTCGGCATGTTCCACTAATATGACCTGAAGTGGGCAGCCATATTGCCTAAACTCCAGAAACGGGTCCTAGGCGTTATGGCAGCCCTTCAACCGTTCTCAAAATGCGTGGCTCCCCATTGCATTATTTAATGTATTTCTGCGTTTATTGGATACATAATTTTTGAATTACAATTTTAAAATATTCTATTTTATTGTTTTTGACACTATAAGATAGTAAAATTATTTCATTATGTATAGTCATAATTACTTTTATATCTTATTTTGCCGATTAAAAGCCTATAAAATTATTTTCAAATGAATGATCATTTCGCCCTTTGATTGAGGGTAAAATGACCTTTAAGACACTTTCTAAAAATTCCATTATTTTCATTACTCATAGTGCTTTTAAAATATTAAAATGCGTTTATGATGCAAAATATAGTGTACAATATGCTAGCAAACAGCCAAAGTTTTATTTAAACATTTACGTTATTTTATTCAAGTTTTAACCTTAAGGGGATCATTTTGGGCAACCTTCCCTTATATTTAATGCAACATAACTAACGCAGGCTAATCAATATTTATTAAAAAAAGTGTTGGGTAATAGGCAGAAACCATACAGTAAATTTAAAAAGAATTCATTCTTTTGCTATTTTATTCTTTTGCTATTCCGCTATTGCTATTTTATTGAACTATCAGTTTTTATATTATCTTTTAATAATAATATCAATTAATGTTATGTTTTTGCCTTAAAGTATCGCCTCTTCTTCAATATGTGATTTTTAATTATTATTTTCAAGGTTCACGTTCCCGAATTTACGCAACTTAAGCAATGTGAAAATGAACTGGTGCTTTTGGATGAACTTTGGAAATATATTGCTACCGTCAAAGTACAGTTACACCTGTGGGAAGCTACGCCATGGACAAAAGTGGATTTAGACGCTCTAGAAATGCAATGCAAAGCGTACATGAGAGATATTAAATCAATGGATAAAGAAATGCGGTCTTGGGACAATTTCTTATGGCTGCAGGAGACTATCAAGAATATATTGGTTGCTCTGCGTGCAATACACCAACTTCGAAATCCAGCCATTAAAGAGAGGCACTGGACTCAACTATCATCTGCAACTCAGGTAAAATAGTCACAGGAATGTATCTTTATAAATGTAACAAGGATATTTTTATGCTGTTGTTGTTGCTTATGCTATGTTGCTGACAACCGCACTAAGTGCCAGATCCCCCCAGATACGGAGGCAATGGGCAGAGGGGGGGGGGTCACCTTCCATTTTTATCGGGCCCCAGTGGGAGGAAGTCTGACTTTAGTACGGGGACCCCCAAGTTTTGAACCAGTTCTAGAGGAGGAACCAACCCCCCGAAATCGGCACCCCCAAAGGTAGCGTTAAACGTCGAGGACATTGGAGCCACGATGGATTTTACGCGCACCAGCTCCCATTAGCGTCCACGGTCCCACAGCAATCGAGCCGAGAGGGAGTTAACCCTCCCAAGCACTGGCCAAGCCGGAAGCTGCTTAACTTGCTGTGATCTTATGGGAACTGAGTTTAGCGCCCAGACCACTGCGGAACTGGATATCTTTCTAAATGTAGCAAGGTGTAATCCTTCTCTCTGTGTGTACTGGCAGTAATATTAGAAGCAAATTAGAAAAACACGATATAGTGTCATAGTTTTATAATTTATATTAACTTGTGTTATATATAACTATCTCTCTCTCTCTCTCTCTCTCTCTCTCTCTGTCTCATATATATATATATATATATATACATATATGTACAGGGTGCAGTGCTAACGCTGCCCAATGGCTATTTCCTAAACCGTTAGTCAGAGACACACAGTTCCAATTGCAAAACTGCTTTAAACTGGATGATCTATTATATCAGAAACACACAATCGAAGTCAATAAATCAATTTCTATAAAAATTACGGAATTTAAATTCTTATACGGTCCCCCGGTCCTATTAGTTATGTTTAGAAAAATCTTCTTTATTAATTCGATGCACAAAAAAAAAAAAAAAAAAAAAAGTCGTCCTTTTACGATCAAAATTTACCGAGTTATAAAGCAGCAAATATTTTGACTTAAGTCACTTTTCCAAGTTTAAAAATGTCCCGTTACGGTAAACCGTTAAGGGACCCTATAAATACTGAAATTTTAAATTACAGGTTTTAATTTCATTTTCTGGCATAAAGCGGAGAAAGAAGCAAAACTAATTTTAGAATACTAATCTTTAAGCTGAAGGTTATAGTCAGGCTCTATGAAAATCTATTCGCTGTCAGACTTACTAAATCGTATATGTGTAGCATGCAGATGTGTAGCACCGAGTAATCTACGCAAAGAGTTTTCTACACGGGTGCATATTTGTATTGCAGCCAAAGGAAGCTACTTTTGAGCAAATGTACGCTAACAGAATTTATAATATTATTTTTAAGTTTCTAAAATGCATATATTTGTATTTTAAAATGTTTCATTTTCTAATTCAATGTTTAATGACGTGTTTTATTTCCTTTTTTTTTAATTTTAAGTTATTCAGCACCAGTTCATTAAAAAAACTCTTTAAAAATTCTATTTTCAGTATAAGCTATATTTTTATGTTAATTTATTGGATACATATAGTTAAACGTTAATCTTCTTTACTGCAATCTACATTCATAAAATAGTTAATGAAATTGCTAATCAATATTACAAGGCTCAAAACCATGTACATTCATTTTTGTCAAATTCATTTTTTATACAACCCCTATCTCGCTGCTCGAAAAGTGCTCTAACTGTAAG
Source organism: Cheiracanthium punctorium (assembly GCA_038373885.1). NCBI lineage: Eukaryota > Metazoa > Arthropoda > Arachnida > Araneae > Cheiracanthiidae > Cheiracanthium > Cheiracanthium punctorium. Next base: position 968,223 of record JAWZYV010013430.1, read on the forward strand.
CAGCTTTAACTGTGAATTTTGGTCGTAGAAGGACGATTTTTGTTATTGTGCATGAAATTGTATAAAGAAAAATTTTCTAAATATAACTGGTAGGACCGGAGCCCCCGGGAAGGGAGGGGGAGAGTAGACAATTACAAGGCGAGCCTGGGTACTGAACGCGTGGAGGTGTTGTGACGTCACAAGAGAGGATGGACTTTTCTCCGTTAAAAGCATTAGAATCATACGGAAAAGTAGAAGAAACTACGATGTTTTGTGCCTTTTATGGATACTAATGCTAAGTCAGCAATCTCTATTCTTAATACGACATACTTGATAATAGTTATTAAGCTATAGAGTACATAAAAATATAAAATTGCCGTATTTTGCGTTAGTTTTATTGATTTCTGTTCTTTTGTTCTAGCAATCATTATGCTTCCGTTTGCTGCGTCCCAGGCTGTAAGTAAAGCTAATTACAAAAGAGGAGAAAATGTAAAAGTTTTCACTTTTCCCAAAAAACGAAGAAAAGCGGGCCGAATGGACTAAAAATATTCCAAGAAAAAATTGGTCCCCAGGAAAAAATGCGTATGTTTGTATTGAGCATTTTCGAGATGAAGATCTTTTAAAAGACGATGCTATTTTAAAATCAGATGGGGCACTTTTAACTGTAAAAAGAAAGCATTATAAATTAGAACCGAATGCTATCCCGTGCATTTTTTCGAGCTTACCAGCCTATATATCCGATATTACCAAAAAACAAGAAAGAACTGATCCTACTAAAAGATATTGAGGAAACCGAAAAAAAATAATGCAAAGGAAAATATAAATTCTTTTGTAATTAAGAAATGTATCAAGAGTTTCATGGCAATTCTATGTTAAGAAAATTTCACCTTTAATTATAAATTAAACGCAGAACCCCTTCCACTGCACATACCAAGTAGCTTAAGGTTCAATGCGGATCTCATGGTTGATTTATTTATTTAAAAAAAAAAAAAAGAGAGAGAGAAATCTATTTGCTGGATACTTAGAAAAACAAAAATATAGAAGGTATTTATTAAAGAAATATTTCCAACTAAACGGTTTATCGGAATTTGTTGAAAATTCTGAAATTAAGTATGAACACAGATTTGGAAATTAACTCAAAAAAGAAAATGTATTACTGCAATGCTAAAAACAATAACAAAAAAGTATATGTATTACTGCAATATATTTTACATGAAAACCCCTGAGAGCATTTAGACAGTTTTACATATTCAAGAGTTATACTCACTAATTTTTAAAAATATTTAATTATGTATATTTCAAATGTCTCAATGTGATATTTGAAAGTCTTATCTAGAAAAAATTAAAGCAAACACTTGTAGTGCTTTCATGAAAAACTTTATAGTATTTGTAAGGTTTGGGTAAAAGCTTTTACTTTTTATTTTCTTGTTTTTGTGCTTTAATTGCTTCTAATAAAATTTGACATTAGGAGTCTGTATAACATAATTATATATAGTATGTATTGTACAAGTTTTTAAAATATTAATTGTGGAAATTTCTGATTATATTCCTCGTGCTACTAGTGTTTATTGACATTATTGATCAGATTTCTTCCATAGAATTCAATACAAACTCTTTGAAATCCCATCCTCTCTTGTGACGTCACGAAATGGCTTAAGATGATTATTTATGAATCTGGATATTTTTAACATCAATTCTTTCAAAAAGCTTATTAAAACGAAGCAAAACTAAATAATGTATTTCAGTTTTTAAGTAAAATTAATAAAAATTATGATTTTTACTTAAAAATATATTTACTTTTACTTACTTAAAAATATGACTTTATGCTTATACAACGTATAAATTTAATCCATATACATATTATTTTAGATAAATGATAACATTGAGTAACCATTATATTATTTAGAATGTATTTGCTAGCCCGAAATGCAAAACATACTGCATACAATGCTGAAACTGCTTTAAATTCAGTACCAATTTATTTCATTAATTTCTGACAAAAAATATTGTTGATTCACTATTATTTAAGAACAAAGTGTTGTAAAACGAAAATGCTATTTCAATGCGTCATAAAAAATTAAGCTACTCGTATTTATTGGCATTATTAATTCCATTTCTTCCATTGAACTCAATGCAAACTGTTCCAAATCCCATCCTTTCTTGTGACGTCACGAAAACCAGTACCCAGACCCCCTCTTGCTTTCTCCTCTCTCTTCAGTCGCGGCGACCCCGGTAGGACCGAGGAACCGTATAAAAATTTAAATGTCGTCATTTTTATAGGAATTGATTTATTGACTTTGATTGTGTTTCTGGTATAATAGATTATATAATTGAAAGCATTTTTGCAATTGGAACTATGTGTCTCTGAGTAACGGTTTAGGCAATAACCTTTTGGCACCGTTAGCACTGGACACCCTGTATATATATGTGCACACAAACAAAGAGAGAGAGAGATTTCAAACAATTGAAATTGTATCTTTTATAATTTCTATGTATGTATCGTAATAAGAGATCGTTTTAGGTTCCACTTTCAGTGGATGAAACAACTCCTCTAGGTGAATTACTCTCATTAGAATTGCATCGCTTCGAAGATGTAGTTGAAGGAATTGTGGAACGTGCTTCCAAAGAACTGGCTACCGAGCGTATTCTCGCTGAGCTGGAAGCAACATGGGCTGCTATTTTGTTCGAAAAAGCTGCTCATCCAAGGACAGGGCATGCTCTTCTTCATATTTCCGATGCACTTGTTGCCACACTTGAAGATAACCAGGTAACTGCTTTATTATCTCCAAGTGGAATTGAAATTTATGTTACTTCTACATCTTAACCCTCACCAAAACTCATTTTGACAAGCTCTGACTCTCTAGAATAAAGATAAAACATTATCTATTTCAAACCTTATTTTCATTCATCCCCTTAAAGGTCGTAATATTTTCAAGAAAACGGACATAAAAGTACCTGTTTTTTCATTCAAGAAAATTGTGTATGTACAATATATGTATTCATTTTAAGGTTTTGGACATATTTTTATTAAAAATGTCAAATTTCTAGAAAAAGCCAACATTTAGGGTTATTGGGACTGAATGTGTGTTTATTTGTATGCGGGGAATTATTAAAAATATGTGTTTTAAACATTAAAGGAGAATTTTATTGAACTTACTTCATAAAATAAACCAAATATTTGTCAAGATTTCTTTGAACATAAATAAAAAAGTGAGCTAAGATTGCAAAACACAAATAGGTATATTTGAGTATCGTGCTACCGTCTATTAAAAAGTAAATAACATCCAATTAAGTTCCAAATAGGCTGGTACTGTGGTCTGCTGTGTAAAATGAGGTCTAAGAAATCCGCGCATAATAACTGAAATGTTCTAATCTTCTATTGCATAACATGTGAACACTATTGGCCAGAACTATCACGGCCTTCAATTGAATCTTACTATGTTATGTTGAACTTAACATGCATTGTTTGGAAGCAAAGCAATTCTTCAGGGCTGACGGTTTTGCGTCAGATACGTTGGCGATTCCTTCGTTCTTGTGGAGTCCAAGTATGATATCATTCTTATGTCATTATTAGAATGTTAATTCTATGTATAGATTTTACCTTTGAAGAGGAGCGCAACAATTCGGCTGCTCAATTTTAAAACACAGTAAGGGACAAATTTGAAACTTTCCAGAAAATCAATAAAACCTATTTTCTTTTATACGCACGAAATGGTATTTTTGCACAACAAATTAACCGTTGATTATTGTCACAGATTAGGATGACAGCATACAGAAAAAAAAATATATCATTTTTACTTGTGTTGTGATATTTATTGCACTTACTAGGTTAAAAATTTGTTGGATCGTGAAAAATATTTATATTTGACCAATTCAAAAACACAGTAAGCACACTTACTAGGTTATTAATTAGAGATTTATGCAATAAATCAGTAGAATAAACTTTGTAGATAAAAAAAAACAATATCAGGGACAGTTTTTAATTTTATTTGTTGAAAACATATGGTTATTAATAATTAATAACAATTAAACAATGAACAGAAAATAAAAAACCAATTAATTCAAAGCTAGTGTGTTTTTCTAATTTAATTTTTTCCAATGATATGCGTCTCACACTGTATTATGTCTTAATATGTTACAATAAATATTTATGTAATAACGGCTATTAACATTAAATAATAAATACAATTAGGTTTTTTTCTCAATGAAATCTATAAGTGCAAAGTAAATAAAATCACCACTTTCTGATAACATGACCAGATAAAATTACTTTGTCATTTTACGAATTTTAAAAATATATTTTAACTTTACAAATGATATGAAAAATTATAAACAATTATGAAAACTTACACTATTCTTACCAATGAATCTATTCTTCAAAACTTTCTATTGATTCGTTATTATCAATTAAGTCTTTAGACTTCCCTAGTAGCAATGACTGCTTGTTTTCTGCTCGGTCGCTTATCGATTCATCGTTAACTCATCGACTCGTCGAATTCAGTCATCGGCAAGTGCACTTTTGTTTATCTGCAATAGATGAATTTTTATTCATGGATAGAAGTGATCTAGACGAGCAGTTTCGCCGATGGGAAACTGAAAAACAATATCTTATCCGAAACTGCAGCTCTATAGTCAACGGGCCTTGCAGGTGTCCCCAGTGGTTTACACTTTACCCAAATTCCTATAAATATTTGCGTAATTTAGATATGCCTTTGCATAATCTAAGGGAAATTTTGAACAATTCTTGAATTAATCGCATAATTTACTTCAAATTTCTTGTATTGGGGTTGGGAGGGGGCAGGGGGTGGTACCCCCCCCGTGCCCCCTCCCACAAAATTTAAATTTGAAAAGAAATATTTACAAAAAAAATGTAAGTATTTATTATATAAAAATCGTTTGTAATATTTAAATAATTAAAAAAAAGTGTTTAAAAAAAGAAAAGAAAATCTATTTGAGCGTCAGCTGCATTATAAGAAAAACGGAAACTTCATTACAATGAGCAACTCTTTTGAAACCTCTTTAATGTAAACAGCAAGAAGAGAAATCAGTTAATTTTAAAAGTTATCTAAGAAATATTAAAGTTAAAATCACACTAAAATTCCTATAGAATTGGCAATATTGTTTTTTAATTATTAATTATGAATGTTGTTGCTACTTACATACATTGGTAAAAAGTGAAATTAATTTCTTACCAATCGAATAATTTGACTATTATTAATAATAGCTGAACAACACTTTGTCAAAATTTAACACTAAGTCCCAATCTGAGACTAAAATAAGGGGTACTTCACACTTTGCCTCACACATGACAAGATTTGATGGTCTAGGGGTAGCGCGCTTATCTCGTAATCAGAACGCTCAGGGTTCGGGCCCGGGGGAGGAAGAATTTTTTTTTTTTTTTTAGAAAAACGGAAATTTAGCATACAAAAAACGAAAACATAATAAATAGAACGGACATTTTTTGAAAATTTTGCTGCCAGTCGTTTATTTTTTATTAACAAATATATTTTAAACAGTTTATCGGTTTCTTTTCGTTATTTCATCGGAGTCATCGGGAAACGATGATCGGCTTTATGGCCCCCCGAGCGGACATTTTGTACCAGTCGCCGATGAAATTTCCCCTTTTTTGGATGAAAAGCCGTGATCGGTCATTGCTCCTTCTCCTCGGATTTAACTCACCCGCCGCTCATCGACCGATGGGTTATTGCTACTAGGGTTATCATTCACTTTCAAAGATTCCCAAAAGGTTTTTAAAATTGTTGAAAGTGTTACTTTGTTTTAAATCTGTCAAATTGAAAAAAAAGCACTTACTAGGTTTATCCATTTTGATATCTATACGAAAAAATTAAATTATTGAAAAGTACCAAGTCAATCATGTTCGCACGACTCTCTTAGAACGAAAAATGCTAAAAAATCCATTTTGAAAAATGTGTCCCTTACTGTGTTTTAAAATTGGGCAGCCGAATTGTTCACTTATCTTGCTGACCTTTCATAAGAGTCTTAACGGTTTCTGTTTTCCGTCAACCCCTTTCTATTTGTTTGCCCTCTCTAATCATGCTTACCCTACCAGCAAAATCGTACCCTTTTTGAATCGAAACTTTCATGTTCTGTTTACTTGTCTGTTCTTTAACTTTCCGCTTTTGTGGAAAGAGGAATAACACCGGTCAACCAAAAAAAAATTTTTTTTCTTTTTTTTTGGGGGGGGGGTTCTCTTTTCATGCTTCGATCCTGATTCTAGACATTGGAAAACAATTCAATTTTCATTTTTAGTTCTTAAAGTTTGTTTTTGTGTGATTTACGTTGATAAGTATATTTTAATTTATTTCATAAACGAAAGATGGCAGCACTTTGATTAAACCGAAAGTAAACTGCATTATTATTTGTAACTCTGTAGTATTGCTTGTAGTAATATTTGTAGTATTATTTGTAATATTATTATTTGCTCATACGAACATAAAAGAACTACGAAAAATGTTCACTTTTAGACATTCATTTCTTATTATTTTACATTTATATGTTATTGTTTATCACAAATCTTGAATAAAAAATACTTTTATATCCAGCAAAAACTTTTCTGATCCTAATTTAGAGTGGAGTTGTATAAAAATCAGCGATTTTTGCCAAAAAATTGAAAAATTGCTTTAATTTCTACAAAAGCAAACTTTCATAAAAAAAAAAAATATTTTCCTTAGTTTTGGCGTAGGAGAAACTAAAATTTAACATGTAGAAGTCAGACCCAAAAATCGTGTTGACCGGTGTAATTTGCAGCTGAAGAAGGGTGAACCCTTTGAAACGCACCGTACTGTTACATTTTATATTTATGTGCGTCTTATTCTAAAGTTGTTTATTCCTCTAACTCCCCTTTAGGGATGGACGCGAGACGAAAAATAAGCGTCTCGCGTCTCGCAAAATAGCCTAAAAGCCTGTCTCGTCTCGCAAAAATCCCTATATCGTAATGTTAAGAATGTGTGTCTCGTCTCGCAAAAAAGCTGTAAATCTCTGTCTCGTCTCGCAAAAAAGTCGTCTCGCGTCCATCCCTACTCCCCTTTTTGATTTCCGATTCCTTGCCTGTCCATTATTTGCCTTCTTCTGTCTAAACTCCAGTGATTTGTTCTAGGTACAACTTCAGAATTTAATGTCGTCCCGGCATGTGGCCCATTTTTCAGATCGCATATCGGAGTGGGCACGTCGTTTGTCCCGAGTTGAGTCGGTCGTTGGAGCCTGGGTTGAAGTCCAAAGAGCATGGGCTCAAATGGAGAGCATCTTTCTGGGATCGGAAGACATCAAAGATCAATTACCGGACGATTGTGAAAGGTGAGATATTCAATACTACTCGAGACATTAGGGGAGCAAACATAGGCAAAAATGGAGAAACAAAATGCAATGCAGGAAAAAAAAATTGCAAACAATTTTTTGGGAACTTTAATTTTTGGAATAGTAAAATGAACATAAAATGATGATTCAGGGCAACAATTTGGTTAGAGGAGAGGAGGTGATTATGGAATACCATTTACATTTCTAACTGTAACTTCATAGATTTTTAAATAAAATCCCCCAAAACAGCACGAGTACATGCTATAATGAATCGTAATGAAATGTCAATTGCAATGAAATACACAATTTATTTTGTTGTTATAGAATAAAATATTTAAAAAAAAAGTTACGAATGGAGTATAATATGGAATAGTCGGGTAATAGGGAATAGATGGTTTAAACCGATGAAAAGCAATTTATATTGCTTCATATATAGTTATTGGTTACTATAAAACAAATTTTTATGTTTTGTAGTTTAAATCATTATACTGGAGTCATTTCTGCTTCGAGTCGATTTAGAAAAATTGTAGATATAATGTTCTTTCTTTGCTCCGATACAGTCATGGTGAGCCCACAGAGAACAGCTGGATCTTTAAATCCAAACTCATCGTCGTTGATCATTAGAGAATTTTTCGTGACAAAAGATGCATTCAGCGTCTTTGTTTTCCGGGTCTTGAGTGGATGACATGAAACCCATTACAATATAACCCAGTATTCCATAATACCCGACACGTCATCTCGGAAAACGAACCTCTAAAACTAATTGGCAAAACACTGTCATCTAAAAAATAACCACAGTTCAACAAACTACCATTCTCTTAGTGCACATTATGCGTAACATCAATCTTCATGTCACGTGTTTACTAGTAAGTTAAAATGTTTGAAAACTTATCTACAAAAACTCTTGAAAATCACAAAACATACTTTGTTCTGTAGCGAGTGGTACGGCAACAGAGAGCGGCCCACTCTTACTGCATTGTAAGAAGGGAATCTTTCTTGAGTTGTTCATGGTATTCCCTTGTGGCAATAGCAACTAACAGAGCCAAAAACTCGGTATTCCATATTTCCCGACTATTCCATAATCACCTCCTCTCCTCTATATGTAAATGTCAAAAACTTATCATTTGGATATCATCCAAGATGTTTAATATGGCATGTGATAGCCCGAGCTACTAAGACTAGTTGCCGTACACCTGTTTTGGATGGATGCGGGTAGGTTGTCGCATTAAACATTTATAAATTTATAAAACTTAAAATGTTATTTTGGACTTAATATGACCAAAAAGGTTGAAAATTCTTTAGTGCTGTAAGGTTTGGTTTAGTTAAGTTAGTTAATACTTTAGGAAGGACTCCTCTTGTTACGATGAGTGTCAATTCTAAAACCCTGAAAATAAAGTAAATCTCTATTCACGAGCAAACGTTCCGACATGACAATACGAGATATTTTTATCTCACACGAATATGAGAGATATTCAGTAAAACGTTGATGAGTGTGAACTACATTTGTTTGGAACAAGGTCTTGCTCTATGTCGCTTTTGAATCCTTTATCCCTCAAAACAAGAACTTCAGTTTCACGACATCTTTTGAAAGACCTTGAAGTCTATAACCCAACTATTGTTCTCATGTATGACTAAAAATCTTTTCAGCAGGGTTAGTTTGTATGTTTTTCAAATTAAGACTGTATCCCCCAAAAGATCTTTCACACAAAGTTCAACTGCTGGAATTTGTAATTACGAATGTTACCATTAAATATACACTAATTCATACGTTTATGTTTATTTTATTTTATATATTTTTTTCAGATTTAAGTCCATCGATGCTTCTTTTAAAAGACTTGTGAACGTTTTGAGTGCAGAGGCTGAAACTGTAGTTTCTGTGTCTGACAGAGACGAAGTCCATGAAGATCTTGCTCATTTACAAACAGAACTTGCTCTTTGCGAAAAGGCTCTTGCGTCCTATTTAGAAACCAAAAGGAGGATATTCCCCCGATTTTACTTTGTATCCTCGGCTGATCTTCTGGATATTTTGTCGAACGGAACTCGACCAAGAATTGTAAGTATTTCTTGAAATATGATAATTTTGTATTTCTGAACGTAGTTCCTAAAGACAAAATTGCAATAAATGCTTCATATTTCTGAATGAGGGACCCTTTTTTGATTAATACAAAATGAACTCTAAAACTTATTTTAGATGGAAGACTGTTAAAATCAGTCCAATAAAATTATGACATGAATGTTTCGGTTGTATTCACTGTGAACGCAGTAACGAAAAAATTATAGTTTGACTTTTGTCCCCTCTAATAAGGTTGCATCAGTATTGATGTAACCTTATTAGAACCAAAACAGTCCCCTGCTTTCTGTTTCACTTAAAAAAATGTAAGTACGCAGTAAGCCATTCGAACGTTTACTGTCCAAATGCGATGATTTAAACTGTTTGAAAAATAGTTTGAAATCGATCCATTTTTTTTCTCCGTCGATGTAGGTTGTTCGACATTTGCCGAAGCTTTTTGATTCAGTCGGTCAGCTCCAATTCACGAGTGAAGACGACGACACTGCAAAGGCTGTTATAAGCCGCGATGGTGAGATTCTGCCTTTGAAAGAGCCTTGTTCGTGCCGGGGTGCAGTTGAATCTTGGTTGGGACGCCTGCTGCTTGCCACAGGAGCAACCCTGAAGGAGGCACTGGCCACAGCCCTAAGCACTTACGAAGATGGAAATCGCGAGCAATGGATTTTTGAGAACGCAGCGCAAGTTGCCCTCACTGGGACACAAATATGGTGGGCAGCTGAAGTAAGTGCTGCTCTTCAAAGAGTAAGACAAGGACATGAAATAGCTTTAAAGCAATATCATAAGAAGCAAGTGAGTTATTTTTGTTGTTATTTACAGTCATTATGCATTATTGAACAGTTAGTTGTACATATTATTTAGAGTTGAACCCGCTTAATAGAATAACTATTTTGCCAGGAAAATTTATTCTAACAAGTAGTATATTCCATTATGTGGGATCACATAGAATCATTATAATGGTTTTGTACGTTGAAAATTTATTATAGTTAGCGGGATATTCCTTTAACCGATATTCCATTAAGCGGGTTCGACTGTGTATACAAATAACATATTATTATTATTCAATATTATTATTATTATTCAATATTATTATTATTATTATTCAATATTATTATTATTATTCAATATTATTATTATTATTCAATATTATTATTATTATTATTCAATATTATTATTATTATTCAAATACCATTAAACAATCGTATACCGTTAATTTATACACTATTTATCTACTGATTGCCTTAGATTTCAACATTCGATTTTTTGTCATCGAAACGTTAACAGTTTCTAAGTGCTTTGATTTTATTAGTAACATGTGCACCTTCCTTCCATTTGTACAGTTTTTAAAGCTATATTCTACTTAAGCTTCTATTTCAATGCTGAGATTCTTTTCAGAAATAATTTTTGGTAAAAGACTTACTATTTATCAAATGAAGTTTGACACTTTCATAATTATTCTCTTTTTCCACTTATTACATACAGCGGACCTGAGAGGCTTAGACAGGATGCATGCAATTTTCTGACATCTTTTGTATGAATCTGAATCGTTTAATTGTAGATGCAGCAGCTCCATCATCTGATTGGACTCTTGCTGACGGAATTAACTCCCGATTGCCGTCAAAAAGTAATGACCGTCTGCACCATGGACGTGCATGCGAGAGATGTAGTGTCCAGGCTAGTAGCGCAGAAAGTTGAAAACGAAACAGATTTCGCGTGGCAGTCTCAATTGCGCCACCGATGGGAAGACGAAGACTGCCGGGTTCACATATGCGATGCCCGATTTGATTACGCTCACGAGTATCTGGGAAACACACCAAGATTGGTAGTAACACCTCTCACCGACAGGTAAGACCCTATCACTGCCACTTATTTCAGTATTATCCTATCCGCTTGCACGCTGCAGGTTTGCCAACTTGGTCGTTGGAGCTGACCTACAAGCCTTTCGCGGCAACTGCGGAGTTTATTGGGGATAAAAAAAAAATTAGCTGGGAAGACCGGGCACTGTAAAGAAGGTTTTTGGTTGGGCTGATTTAAATTTAAAGACTTCGTTGTGATACATGATAATCCAGGTTCGATATGCACTTGGTTGCAGTAAAGAAAAAGACATTAAATACTTGAAACTATTTTATTAAACATATACTATTGAAACATTATTATAACGGGCGGTGGTGGCTCAGCGAAAATAAAAATACGTCCTACATGGACAGTGAAATAAAGGTGGAATGCTTTAAAAATGACGCCAGCACAGAATGACACATTGGCGAGAACAATAACTTGGCTGAGATGAATAGCGCCCATTCCAGAGCAACCCTAACAGTTAATCCAATAAAATTACAATGACGTAATCGCGAGCCAATAATTTTAAAGTCGTCGCAGGGGAACAACTAAATAACCTACGCCAGCAGGATGCCAAGAGGAAACTCAAAAAGGCCGTTGATTTTGCAAACGGACGCAATATAATCTATTTTTAGCACACCGGTCTGAAGAGACGAAATAATTAAGAACAAAAAGAATAGTGCATACAGGGAAAAGTAAATATACAGATTTAAAATCGAAATGGCAGAAAAAGAAAACAAAAGTGATTTAGAATTCTTGAATTTGGATAGATTACATTAAGGAAAGCCAAAGTAAATGATTTTTAAATTAGATATGTGATCTTCATCACAGGCACAGGTGTTTCCCACGCAGGGGCCTGTGTCATAGAGTGTCCCCGCTTAAATTACCGGAGATCTTCATGTTATGCGGGACGGGAGGTCCTGCATTATTGTTTATCTGTTTGCCTGATGACTTTTATGACTGGGCCGCTGCTATGCTGTCAGTTGGGTTATGTTTGACAGGAGTGAACATATTCTGCCCATTTTTGTTGTAGCCACTTTGCTGCTACAACAGCAAAGTGGCTGTTACAGAATTGCTGTAACAACTGTTTGCGTCCTAGAGTTCATGCCTGAGCATGTTCTGCGCAAGTGAATGAATTTTGATATTTCGCAATCGAAAGAGGTAATGCTCAGCTGTTGCTGCTGGAGATCATCTTCCTGGAGATTGAACCGATGGAGATAGGCAGGGTCCTCTGAGGAATGCAGTTTTCTGGAATGTGAGAAGAAGCTCATGTAAAACTGCCTTGGGCAGCCATTTGTGTGTGTAGAGACCCTTTGATCTTGCATTCCGCTGGTGTTTTCATTAGCTCGTTTCTTAATTTGTTCTTCAGGAAGGAGACGGATGCGCGTCTTGTTTCAAGTGGAGTTTTCTGGCTAGTTCATCTGCTCTCTCGTTCCCTGCTACCCTCACGTGGGCCTTGATATGGTGAAGACTGACATGTGGCTGCTCGATTAGCTCTATTCTTTATATCTAGGAGTTGATCGGAAGCTGTGCCATGTTGAGCTATTGCGTCCAGGCCTGATAGATATGTGTGGGGACTAGTTGTTGTTCCATTTGTGGGCTTGGTAAATTGCTTGGAAAGTTCTGCTTGGAAAACTGAGGTGGGATCTCCGATACGGCATGTGTCGTTGGTAATTTCAGTGTCGTGGTTCTGTGCTACAAAGGCAACTCCTCTCCGCTTTTGATCCATCTGTGTTGATTGTTGTACCTTTGGTCAGTGGTATGACTGTTGTTTTTAGATTGATTTGTTTAGTGCTTAATTTACTTTCTTTTGATGGGTGTAGATGCGTATTTATTTATTTGCCAGGAGAGGACAGCTCACGTCCCTGAATGTGTCGTTTATAGCTATGTTACGTCCTACCCGGAGTTTCCCTCCACAATTTGGATCCTCATCAGAAGGTGGGGACTTCTCAATATTGGCAACCCCTCGGAAACTGAAAGTGACTGCCGAAAGGACTTTCGGAATCACAGATTTAACGTGCACACTGTGCACGCCGCATGTACACGGTTGTCTTGAAGGGTACGCCGGTATCGAACCCGCAACCTTCCGGTTACGAGTCCAACGCCTTAACCATTGGGCTACCACGGTCCCGGGTGTAGATGCTTGGAATTATTCCATTACTGACCTGCATCTATATAGAAGAGCAACTGGTTGGATTGGAGAAATGGCCGCCAGCGCCGAAAAAGTGCATCCGTTGCCCTCGCTCGATTTAACTACCAGTAACATGGCGGACGATTCATTCGCCATTCGGGTATCACACAGCCAGCTGAGTCAGAGAAGTTCTCTCGCTCTGTGGCACGCGATTGACGATTCAATCTACTGCCATGTTGCAGGCGGTCTCATTCAAGTGATGGTAGCGCCTGCACTTTTTCAGCGATGGACTGTCTATGCAGTTCTGTTATATCGATGGAGAAATGGGACATGAACATTCGAAAATTGATCCGGTTAAAGTTCACTTTATTTTTCAAGAAAATTAATTAAACTCGGGATATGAAACCGAGGTCATCATGTGCCGTTCGATATTTTAAGTTTTTGAGTGGACAAAACTGCTCAGCCACTGGTTGATCTCAACAGTTTAGAAATGAACGACCAGGCAGGTATTCGTGGCCTTAGAAATCCAGTGGAGCCTCCTGTAACATGATAGATAAGTACCGTGTTACATGAATTCGTGCTTCACGAGTCACAAAAACATGTTCAGGAACAGCAGTGTTAACAGGTTATACAGAAAAAAATCTGTCTCTTTCTTTCATCGTGTTGTACGAGTCTCTTTTAACGCGATATAGGAAAAAGATAAGTTTTTCACCGTGTTATACGAATCCGTTTTATATGAACCCGTGCTAAGGGAGGTCTGCTGTATTCAAACATGTTTCCTACTGAGTGGAAGGCTTCTGAAACAGCCATTCAGTCACTTGATTCTAATATTAAACTATTGGAAAACAGAGTTCGCCGAAAGCTTTTGATCACCAAATTCTGGAAAGCTGAGGAATAAAAGAGATCGATGCGTTACTTTACTCATATAGAGAAGAGAATTAATTTTAATGGCAGCTATTCGTTAAACTATTTTTTTTTATCTTCTAAAATAGACGATTGAAGTGTTTTGAGGATTTTACAAATCAAATAAAAAAAAGAGGAATTTTTTCTTTGAGCATTACTCTAGCCAAGTGTAGACCATGAAACTAAATGCTTCGAATTCGGCCTCAGTAAACAAATGCAGGTAGGCTATTTATAGTAAAATGGGACTCGGATATCGTTATGTATCTATAAAAAGATATATCATTCTTTAATAACAATGTATGACTTTTGAACTACTTACAACGACCTTCATTATGATGACATAAAATCCGAAAAAGAAACAAACAAAAAAAATATCTGGCTCATTAATAGTAAATAGAAAAACTTAATCGGTACTTTCCACTTGATTTGATTGCGCATTTTTTCATCCATAACGTCTTCACAAACTCTCTAAGAATTCCTATAAAACTTAAACATGTGCTGCATCAATCTGTTAACAGCGTACTAACATTGAATAGAAATCAGGAAGAATTAACTATCACTTAACACACTGCTTGCTGGTTACATAGAAATACGCTTTACACATTAATTAATGCTAAAGTGGCGGGCGGGAAAGGTTTTACCATCATTATGAAAACGGTTTTCGCTCAGTATAATAATTCGCTGCTCAATATCAGAATAAACATTATGAATTGTAGAATGTGAGATCAGTTTCTTGATATAAAAAAGAAAATATAAAATACAGTTCTTCAAAGTTGGCTCCGCCGACCAAGCTGGTAACTATGGCTACAAAATGTCAAAACAAGATTTCAAAATTATAAAGTTTATATACGTGTCGTGGCTGACGAGAAAGACAGGGTGCAGTGCTGACATTTGGTCACACCCCTTTTGCCCTCGAACAGTCATGCGACCTAGGGGGTGTGGCCATCTTACTGCGGCTATCTCTGACCAAGGTGGCCACACTTCCTAAGTCACATGACTCTTCGAGGACAAAAGCCTGTTTTTCTCGTCAGCTACGTATAATTGTTTTATTGCACAGGCAGAGAGTTACATTCAAGGTAGGCGGAGATGGCACTTACTTCAATTCTCGTTACTTTTTGCTGAAAGTCAACTGCTTTCTATACGTTAACTTGAAGTAAAGTGTCTAAAATACAAATCGTGTACCGATCTTCGAAGCAAACGGATTCTCGAGCAGTATGAAATTTGAGAGGGCGCTGGCATCAACTGTTATGCGTCTGTTCGCTTCGGCTTAAGAATACATGGGCTTAAGAACAGATGTAGTGAAATGTAAATGGATGAGCTATAAATTTACTTAAACAACAAATTTATTCAAATCTGATATGCAGCATTTAGCACTGTAACACTGGGGGGGGGTCTTTATTTAAGAATATGCCGCACAAGTATTGTATAAATATACAAGAAATGCTGCATATCAAATTTTAATTTATTTTTCATAATTCACGTCTCACCCCATTTATTGTTAAGCTCAAGTATTCTTAAGCTGAAGTGAACAATCAAACCAATGTTGAAGATAGCGCCCTCTCTCGGTTTCATCGCCGTGTGGAACCCTATTTGGAAAACTGCGAAGATAGCATGTTAACACTGAGCATATTATAGAAACTTTACTTGTAGAGTCATTTATTCATAGGGTTTTTTAACCCTTTGAGCCGCAACCCTTTCCTACTGCTGAAAAAAGGGCAGCCGTTGCCCTCGCTCGACTAAATTACCAGCAAGATGGTGGACGATCGAAACGTTCATCACGTTTCGATCGTCCACCATCTTGCTGGTAGTTTAGTCGAGCGAGGGCAACGGCTGCCCTTTTTTCAGCATGGGGCAATCTATCCAGCTGTTCTCGCATTCTTCCATTTTTCAGCAGATGTCAGTATTGTTAAAAATAATCGTGACCATTTTTTTTCGGGAAAGGACGTGCTAAAAAGTAAAGGATTCTCGTGGAGCTATGTCACCCGCAACAATTTTTATAGAAATCCAATCTATTCTTCGTGACTGGCAGCACTCAAAACGTCAGAGTTTGGTGTTCCCAGAGCGGGAACACTGCGCGTTAAAGGGTTAAAAATTTCGTATTTATACTCTGCGTATATTTGTTACTCTTTGCAATTCCGTGAAGCTGTAGCCTACATGCATAAAAGGTGGACATCTTGAAAGTGCGATCTCCTATTGAAACTGTCGAAAAATCTTTTATAAGAGCTTTGCTTTTATGGAGATGATGCCATTTATTTTAATTTCAAAATGCGTTTTTCAGATGCTTTATAACTTTGACCCAGTCATTAAAACTCATGATTGGAGGAGCACCCACTGGTCCTGCTGGTACTGGTAAAACTGAAACTGTGAAAGACTTGGGACGTGCTTTGGGCACGCTAGTTTACGTTTTCAACTGCTCTGAACAAATGGATTATAGGTCATGTGCCAACATATATAAAGGATTAGCCCAAACTGGAGCCTGGGGGTGCTTTGATGAATTCAACCGCATTTCAGTAGAAGTATTATCTGTGGTAGCGGTGCAGGTAGGTGAGAAATTATGAGTCATTTAATATACACGGTGTTCCAAAAACGAATTTTAAAGGGAAGTGGAGTGTAGAGCATGTCAAATGGATTCGGAATAACTCAGCAATGTAGGGTCAGAGACGTTGTTTTCACGCAGCATTTAACAACCATTCCACAAAGAGTAGTAAAATGTTAGACAATTTTTCTTATTAAGTTTTATGGCAAGAGTCCATTCTCGGAAAATTGAATCCTTTAAAATTGAAAAGAAATATATAATTAATTCATAATTATGGGTTTTATTTTTTAGGTCATAATTTTTACGACAAGATTATTAATATTACCCAAAGTTTAATAGGAAATTTCAACATCGGTTTCGAAATGATTAACAGGCGCAAGGCAAATAATGTTTCTGATCCCACATTTCTTGACAATTCTCATCTTTTTGATGTGCCCTAGATCTTATTTCTGTATTGACGGGAAACCCTGCCTTGCATTCTTTAGCATTTCTAATTATCTAATTCATTTACTTTACTTATTAGTTAGATAAAAAGAAATATCTGTTTTATCAAATTTACTGTTCATACTGAGCTAGTGAGGAAGGAGAGAGCGTGACCTTCGAGTCCCAGATTGGAACAAAATGACGTGCTAATGTAGCGCATGTGACATGCAATCATTGACGTAGATTTAAGACCGAAAATGAAAGCATTCTCAAGAAATCATGTTCTAAAAATGCTAGAATCGGTGAACATAATTTAAGAAATAATTACGAACACCTGTGGCATGCATAATGGGTAAAAGCTCTGTGCACTAGCTGGTAGGTTCTTGACGAGCTTTTAGTCCCGAGGTTAGTAAAACCATTCTTTAAACTACTTTAATGTCTGTATGAACTGTTTAATCAAGGAAAAAATAATAATTTCAGCGACGCGAATTGTGATGTTGAAGGGACCTAAAGAAACTTTTTGCAGGAGATTTTGAATTGTATCTCAAAGTTCTTCAGAATGCTGATATACTTAATCTTAAATTTTGCATTAATAAATGTATATATTAATAATCGCATTCCGATAAAGTTTTATTAGAGATAAAATTATCCCACTCTTCCTTCATAAGGGCAATGATTTTGGAGCATTAGGTTATTTTATGGAAAGTCTTCTAAGAACACAAATGCATCTCTGAGAGAATAATTGCTTATTGTCTTACCGATAGTAAACAAAAGTTTTGTTTTGATGCATAATCATCCCCATCAATATTTATGATCTATGCTATCAAAGGGCTCACTTTCTAGTAAATACCATAGATATTAGAAAACTTTTTAAATTCAGTTTGAAAATAGAATACATTTTAGCTATAAAATAATTCATTGATGTATATTTCCATATTTTGTTTTTTAAATAACTACTGATGTTTAACTACTGCTATTTGTAGCAAAACTATCTTTTTTATCTCAAATTGCTTATAAGGTTTTGCTCATACGTAAATTATTCACCGATAAATTTATAGATTTATATTTAATGTAATAGTACTTTTTAAGAGCAGGCTTTATACCGGATGTGACGTCAACATATCGATTTAACTAAGGCTACTAGATAAACGAACTGGCCATCGATATAGAAGAACTGAATTTATTGCTCAATGCTGAAGAAATGCAGGCTTTATACCGGATGTGACGTCAACATATCGATATAACTAAGGCTACTAAATAAAGGAACTGGCCATCGATATAGAAGAATTGAATTTATCGCTCAATGCTGTAGAAATGCAGCCTTTGCCATCGCATAATTTAAGTATCAACGGTAGCCTAGTGGTCGAAACAATCGTCGATCGCGTACCACATAGCCAGCTGTGTTAAAATGTTCTTTGGCCCTGTAGTGCGTAATTGGCGATTCGATTAATCGTCATATTGCTGGTAATTAAATCGAGCTATGACAACAGCTTCATTTTTTCAGAATCTATCCAGTTCTTCTATATTGACGGAGCTGGTATCTGGCACAAGTCGTCAATCTTGTGCGCAAGGGTTCCCAGTTGAACAAAATGCTCGATTCATTTAGCTTATGTGGCAGTGTACCCATACTAAAATTCCTTTGAAAAGCGCCAAAATGAGCTTAATGCTGAGGTAGATAAATGATATGCTAAGGTAGGATGCTGATGAAATTTCTCTGCACTCAAAAATGACGATTTGCGTCGATCTGCATTTTTTGGAGGCTCTGGATAGGATTTTTCGTTTTCTATTGAAAGAGGTATTGCTTGAACTCGTTTTCTTTTGATTAACTCCTTTAGCCATTTCGCCAGAAGCGTTTGAAATTTAAAATTAATGAAATTACTTATATGAGTGCGCTTATTTTCTAATACTCAGCACTCATTTTTTTGAGGTTGCCTGTTTATAGGATCTTACAGATGTTCGTCAGTAATCACATGTCTTCAGAAGATTGCAGAACATTTATGCATAAAATGCACGAGTGTTAATTGAATGTTACGTCTTTCCATCATACAGGATGCGTCAGAAAAATGTCTCAGAAAGTTTGTTTTCCAACTTACAAGGTTCAATTTCTGGGAAAACTAAGGGTGTTGTACAATTTGACAAATAAGGGTAATTTTTGGTCAAACTGAATGTTCCAAAACGTCGTTAAAGTAAATGTTAAAAATTGTGGGCACACTGTTCCATGAATCTTGGATTTTTTCTGCTGACGTGCACATGGTACCTTTCAAGTTGGATAGGTTTCATACAGACATCTTCGCTGTCTCTGAACAACAGCAAATTTTTCAATCTTCCTTGACCTTCCTTTTCCAAACCTTGATTATTAAGTTGTTCCAGTCCGACTTAATAATCAGCTGTTGTTCTTGTAAGCTCAAATGCATGCCAGCCATGCTAGTGTAACTCTGTTGTCACTAAATGGGTAGGTCAACAACTCTGCTCACACTTGTTGAGGGAACAGAACATTACTTTTCCCAGATATTGAATCTTAGAGGTAGGTAGGAAAACTATTTTTCAAAGTAGGGATACATTTTCTTTCTGATGCATCCTGTATAGTGTAACATTGTGTCAGAAGCTGCATGATTTGTTGTTTTCTATTTATCTCCGTTCAGGTAAAATGTGTTCAAGATGCACTCCGAGCTCACAAACCATCTCTGTGTCTGTTAGGAGACGATGTGCCTTTGAAAAGTACCCTAGGAATCTTCATTACCATGAATCCTGGATATGCTGGTAGAACGGAATTGCCAGAAAATTTGAAAACACTCTTTAGGTGAGTTTGCAATGGATTATGACACAGCTGTACTTCTTGTATTACAATATGTAAATGACATTTTATAATTATTCAAAACTTTGTAGCAAAAAGATTCTTAACTTCTGGTGGTGTGTAAGTTCCACCATCCACACAAGCAAGAAGGTTCGAAAATTTTGTCTCTTGGAGTAGTAGCACTCTAGATCCCTGGGAAGAATCAAGTGGGAAAATTATTACAAAACATTTAAGGGGATCGGAAAGTAAGGTCGTTTTTTCATACCTCAGTATTTTGCCCTACTGAAGATAATAAAGCGAAGTTTGTTTAACATAAGTGCTGTATTGGACAGCCTTTTTCGAAATTCGTAACATATAGGGGGGTAGCTCTTTTCACATATTCCGCGTCATCTCAAAGAAAAAAAAGAGATATCCATAAAATTCTTGCTATAAAATACAACACTCACGAGTACATAAAGAAACAGTCCCAGGGCATTTTGAATATCGTCCTCTAAGGGGAGCAGAAAGTGGAAGGGTGACCTTCTTTCTTGAAAGAAAAAATAAGTATCCTCTATAGGATTCTTGCTTACAAATTTTAGCAGCCTGAAACCTGCGTTTAGACAGCTTGTCTGTAATTAAAGTGTTGTTGAAAATTCATTTGTTTAAATCTTATCTAACCGAGTGGATAAGACACTGAACATGGTAGATGGCCGAAGTGTAAAGATCCAGGTTTCTGGCCTCCCGGCGGCTTTCGATCTAACTGTAGAGTTTGGGGTGGTTTTCTGCAGACGCACCGTGAATACGCGTTAAAAAGTCCTCCGCCCAAGGCATTCCCCTTTTAGGCAGATAGCCCACGTGTAGCTTCGCCTTCAGCACAAAATGAAATGAAAGAACGACACTACTTTTCGGTCGCCCTAATCTGAAGCGTGGTAGTTTTAGTTAATATTGGATGACCTTTCTAGGCCATGTGCAATGGTGGCTCCAGACATTCAACTGATATGTGAGATTTTACTCGTCGCAGAAGGTTTTGTGGAAGCTCGAAGCTTGGGCCAGAAATTTACAACCTTGTACTCCCTCTGCAAACAACTTCTGAGTCTTCAATATCACTACGACTGGGGTTTGCGCGCTATCAAATCCGTTCTTGTCGTGGCAGGATCACTCAAAAGAGCTTCACCGGCATCGCCCGAAGAGCATGTGAGTAGGACTATTTTTGAATGAGATTTTGATTCACAAGCAAACACCAATGTTTCACTTTGGAATGATGTTTGGAATGATTTTGGAATGATGTGTTTTTCTGCTGACGTGCACATGGCACCTTTAAAGTTGGATAGGTTTCATACAGACATCTTCGCTGCCTCTGAACAACAGCAAGTTCAGAGTCTCAAGGCTGATGCCTCAGCCTTGAGACTTAAAGGCTGAGGCTCGTATTCATTTGGTAGAAAGAAACTCTGACTTCTACTCTATTAAATCTAAGCGAATCACAAACATTTACAGTTTTAAAACAATGAGACTGAAAGTAGATGGAAATATACCGTTCAATGAAATTTATTTAAATGAGTAAGTAAAGCCCGAATTTGGATGACCTAATAATCAAACGAAAATTTCAATAAAATTCCTCGTAAAAAATGCAAATGTCATCAAAATCCGCGCTATAGTAATAAGGAATATTTTTTGAAACCATTGTTGTGAATCCGGATTTTTTTAACGACACATGCTGAACAATGCTATTTTATGTCTTTTTTAAATAAGTATTTCACCAACTTTTGCATCGTATGTTTTTGACAAAGGGAAAAACGAAAACACACTCAAAGTAAACACTTGTAATATACTTTTTATATTGTAATTTGTATTTAAATTTGTAATCATTCTGCAAATATTGTTATTTAATTTCATAAGTGCTATTATATTAATATAGATTTTAATGTTAGCCCTGAGGGATTTCAATTTACCAAAAATCGTAAGCGAAGATGTTGGTGTATTTTTGGGACTTATTGGAGACTTATTTCCGGCTCTTGATGTCCCAAGGAAAAAGAACCCAGTTCTTGAAAAGTCTGTGCGGGAAGCTATTGCAGAACTTAAACTGCAAGCAGAAGACAACTTTGTACTGAAGGTACGTTTGAAAATGGACTAAACAAACTTGATTCTCGTCAATGCTGAATCAAACAAACATTTGAATCAAACAAAAACAAAAACCAAACATTTTTGTTTTTTCAGATAACTGAGCGATATTTAATTATTTTTCTAACTAGGTACTTCAGCTGTCAGATCTGCTGAGCGTACGCCATTCTGTGTTTTTAGTGGGTGCTGCGGGTTCTGGAAAAAGTAGTGTCTGCAAAACTCTTCTGGAAGTTCATCGTCAGGAGAAGCCGCTCTGCTTTCATCTCAATCCAAAAGTCGTCACAAATGACGAACTTTTTGGAACTATCAATCCTGCAACAAGAGAATGGAAAGATGGTAAATTTAGAACAGTTAGCGTTTTCTTTTAAGGCTGAAATATTTGTCACAACTAATAAAGTTCGGGGTTAGTCAGAAATACTTCAGAGACTTCTGTTGCTCCAAATGGGGTGAAACTTGGTAATTCAAATGATGCGCTTAACATTTATTAAATAACAAAAATTACTATCAAAATTCATCAATAAGTGGCGCTTTACACAAATGGTGTAATATGCATGGATTGAAAATCTGAAACATCACGTGCTTTACAACGTATATCTGTTAACATCACTCCTTAGATAAAAATCAGGCTGATTCAGCAGGAGAATCCGTTACTTATCATGCCTATTTTGCAAGAAAAACCGGTACTAGTACAAGGGCGGATTAAAGGGGGGGGCAGAGGGGGCGACCGCCCCCCGAGAAAAATAAATTTCAATAAAAATGTAAAATTTCAATAAATGTAAAAGATCCTACTTTACTTCCTGGATGTATATGTCAATCTTCTAACAAACCGCCCCTCCCCCCCCGACAAACCTGCATTAATCCGCCACTGTACTAGTATATATATATATATATATTTATTTTTTAACCAGAACCATAACTCCTTTGTAGCTGTAAAAGACTTTCTTCGTATGAAGAATATACAGAGCCGGCCTAAGAACAAATTGCTGTGTGTGCAAGAACGAGTTTTAGCGCCCCTTAATGGAAATGGGTAAAGAAAACCCTTCAAAAAATGGTATGGGTGCACTATAACTACAGTTTGTGAGAATTGAATACCCGAATTTGCATTTTAAAGGATTTAAAAACAAAAATCTAAAACTAATGAGTAGTAATAAATAGTAAATAGTAAAGTATTTTAGTATTTAGTACCTTTTCATTATTACTTTTTTGATAATTTATTTTAGCACCCATTTTTTTAGCTGATTTTTCCAAACTTCAGTAGGCGTACTGTACTGTACTTGCGTAAAAAGCAAAACTCCTAACATATTCTTTGAGTTCATATCTACGTCAGGTAGAAAATAACAGACCTATTTTATGACGACAAATAAAGTTTCATTTGTTTTACTATTCATGGAACTTTTGACGACATGGACCCTTTTTTTTTGACGACAGCTGGCTGTGCCGTGCACAGCCAGCTGTCGTCAAAAAAAGGGTCTCTAGATCTGTGGCACGCGATGAACGTTTCGATCGTCCGCCATCTTGCTGGTCGTTAAGTCGAGCGATGGCAACGGCTGCCCTTTTTTCAGCATTGGGCAATGTATCCGGCTGTTCTCGCATTCTTCCATTTTTCAGCAGATGTCAGTGCTGTTAAAAAGAATCGCGACCATTTTTTTACGGGAAAGGACGTGCTAAAAAGTAAAGGATTCTCATGGAGCTGTGTCACCCGCAACTATTTTCATAGAAATCGAATCTATTCTTCGTGACTGGCAACAGTCAAAAACGTCAGAGTTGGGTGTTCCCAGAGCGGGATCACTGCGCGTTAAAGGGTTAACCGGCCCTGAGAATATACAAAGAGGACCAATGTCCCCATTTGCCCTAAATAAGATGCTTCAGAAATTTGAAACAACTGAACTTTGCCTTTCAGGTAGAGAACGAAAGTAGATCCAGGATTCTAGACTCGAAAATATCGGTACTATGTTCATTGAAGCCAGCAGTTAGTTGTCGCATGGTAGAGTAAGTATGACAGCTGTTTCCCGTGTAGCAAATTAAATGTTTTTATCTGTATTACAGCGTCATATATCGGCGGATTTCGGTACTAAATTTTTTAAGGTAATAAGTATCAAGCGCATCATTTGAATTATCTTTTAAATCCTTCAGTATATCTTCAGAAGCTCATATTCAAATAAATTTGGAAAAAAAGACATTTGTTTTGTTATCAATTAAAGAACGCTTTTTTGGTGATCGATTCTATCTGGCGACTCAATAAACTTTCCCCAAACCATTTCTTTAACGGGAAAAACTAAAATATTAACAGAATCCAACCAAAAACGATACACTTTGTAATTTTTTACAGGATGCATAAAAAAAACCATCTGGTACATTTATGAAGGATGGTAGAGGGAACCTAGACAATTCAAACTTATATAGGAATGCAGGGACAAAAAAGGCGTTTTCATATTTCATCTGTAAATAATTACTTCACTAAAGGCATTGCATAATTTCCCTTATTAAGCTTTATTTCAAATGATTTTATCATCCGAAAATTGAATTATTCAATTGAATTACAATTCAGAGTATTGAATTTAGTTCAGTAGTTTTTGAGAAAAAATAGCTTTTTAACGAAGTGTATATTGGAAATTTCACGAACACTTCCCGTGAAGTGATTAATATATAGAATTCAAAACGTTGCTTAGAAAAGCAACGTTTTGAATCCAGTTTTGAATGCAATATATTTTGCTTTTTTACGATTATGCCAGATATTTTCGAAGCACCCTGTATAACACGTAGCGTGAAATTGTGGAGAAGCAAGTTATGGGATTCCAATTTGTTGGAGTTTCGAAACTATATAGGGCAGGGATGGTGAACCAATGGCACGCGACATAATATTTTGGGCAGGCCACCTATCAAAACGGTTTGGATTTTATTTAAAAACAACAAAGTTCACCATGAAGTATCACGATCGAAAGGTCACCAAGTCAAAATTATTGGACGGCACTCAGTCTACGGCCTCATTAAACATTTCTTAAGAAAAAATGGCACGTTGATCCATGAAGGTTCGCCACCCCTGATATAGGGGATGATTTTGTATGATTATCTTCCATTTGACTTCCGAGAACTTCCTAGATACTATCTCAAAATTAATCTATCTATTTTTTTTCTTCTTGCTCTACAATATGAAACTGACATCCATTGATATCGCTGTCTCCAAGGTTTACTTTCCTCTTTGATACGTGATTTGGTGAATGCATCAACAGATGGACCGCGATGGCTGATATTAGATGGAGACATTGATCCTATGTGGATCGAATCGATGAACAGTGTCATGGATGACAACAGAGTAAGTTCCCATTTGTTATTAGACTTCTCACACTTAGCGGCCAAAGTTCCATTCTCAAATCTCTATAAGTTCGTATTACTTATCATAGGATTTTCTTTAAAATATTTCAAAATATTAAGTTATTATAGTATATTAACACATTTTATGCGCGCAACTTAATGCAAAATGTAATGAGAATTCAAGTTACACCTCCGCCTACTTGAAATGTAGCTACACCTTGCCATAAAACACATAAACACATCAATATACCTTCTATTCTTAGAATCTATTGTTTGAACTATCATTTTACTGCATTTTCTATTTTTTGTGTTAATAAACTGTTCCCACTTTATTGAACTTTGAATGTTTATTGCTGATATAGCATCAAAACAAATAATTTCACTGTGGGGGTTTATTTTCAACACGAAGTTGAAACTTTTTCCGCCTAGTGTTTTATATATAGTTCTTGAAAAACGTGCTACACGTGAACTACAAGCAATGTGTTAAAAAAGTAGTGAGTGCTATGAAACTGATTGAGTATTTCCTTAAATCACCTTTGACAAATTTCTAAGTTGTTTCCAATCTCGTGGAATTAAACTTTTTACGTTCTCGTGCTTTAATGATACATTTTCAAGAAAAATTATTTGAGTCCAATTTAAATTTAGTATTTTGTTTACATAAAAATATCTATAAAAAAATCATCTTTCATAATTTGATTTCTTACACTTTTTCCCATCACTACTTTGTTTATTTTATGCATTGACTGAGTGATATATTTAAATAGAATTTTTAGGGCAAAAACTTTATGTAATTCTAATCTACGGGATGCCAGATTGTGTTGTGGTATATGTATTGCATTGTTCCTACGTTATTTGCAAGACATGGAACTTCCAGAATACGTTCATTTGGCTTTTTTTTAATTTCCAGTGGCAAGGCATGTAACAGGGAAACAAGAACAATTATAAATAAAGTAAAATCCAACAAAAAGAAGAGACCGAAGTTATTGTCTTCAAAGTACTCTAGCACGCCTGTAAAGTGCTATTTCAGAGTTGTCGTAAAGTCATGTACATTGACGGAGATGTCTGTTCATTGGATCTGCCAAATTCCAGAGTGGGCAGCCAGGATTCGAAAAGATTCAAATGCGATGGAGAAGCTGTGCCAGACAGTCATATCCAAACAGAACTGGACTACACCTTGCCTGCGAGCAGTGCTGGGTGTTGCTAAAAAATCTTCAGCTTTCCAACGCTTAAATTTTATTCTATCGTGAATTTGTACTTTATAATATCGATCAATTATTTGCTTGATGTATAGCTTCATAGAATGGAGTGAATAATGCGTAAAACTCATTTGAAGTAGTCTCGAGCCCCTTTTACTACGGCAAAGCAGCCTTTAGCTTTCGGTAATTTCTTTGGCATGTCTTTCCACGGTCTTTCTTGCTATTATTCAGAGGTTAGTCTTGGTAGTTTGCAATGGAACGCTAGTGGTTTGTCCCATTAAAAAAGAATCGGCTTAACCCTTTCAGGCGCAACCCTTTCCCAATGCTGAAAAAAGGGCAGCCGTTGCCATCGCTCGACTTAACGACCAGCAAGAGGGCAGACGATCGAAACGTTCATCGCGTGCCACAGATCTAGAGACCGTTTTTTGACGCAGCTGGCTGTGCCGGGCACCTTTTTTCAGCATGGGGAAATCTATCCAGCTGTTCTTCGCATTCTTCCATTTTTCAGCAGATGTCAGTGCTGTTACAAAAGAATCGTGACCATTTTTTGACGGGAAAGGACGTGCTAAAAAGTAAAGGATTTTCATGGAGCTGTGTGACCCGCAACTATTTTTATAGAAATCCAATCTATCCTTCGTGACTGGCAGCAGTCAAAAAGTCAGAGTTTGGTGTTCCCAGAGCGGGATCACTGCGCCTTAAAGGGTTAATCAAACACTCTCAAATCGAAATATCGATGTCTTTGCCATTATGTAGGAAAGCCTCACTCTTGATACCACCAGATTTTATCCTTTTTCCGGATGTAATGTTTACATTATTCCTAAGTACCGTAAAGTTGCAAGTGCAATACTGGTTGGCATTAAAGACACTGTAATTTCAGACTTTGATATTTGTAACGATATGGGAGATTCAGAGGACAAAGTTAAATTGTTTTACTGGATGCCTGGAAAGTGAATTTTCGCTTTAAAATTTATGCACTATATATTACCCCTAGAAGCAAACCCAATATGTCTACATTATCCGTTGATAAAAAGACAATCATCACTAGTGAAATAAATGCTCATTCTCATATGCGTTGGGGTTATGATGATTTAAATGCTGCTTAAAAGAATGTTTTTGTTCCATTGCAAGACGGAGCTACATTCAAGGTAAACTAGGATAACTTCAACTCTGGTTACATTTTCCTGAAAGTCCCCACTTAAATAATATGTAGATAAGTATTATTAGGCAGATAATTATTATTGTGTAAAAAAATGATATTTCATTATTAATCAAAAATTACCATTATGTCCCTGATGCGAATGAATATTTTCAGGTGTTGACTTTGGCAAGTCGGGAGAGAATTTCGTTGACTCCTACTATGCGTCTGCTTTTCGAAGTATCGACTCTTGAACGAGCCACTCCAGCCACTGTGTCCCGTGGCGGGGTTTTGTACCTCGACCCTGCAGATGTAGGATGGAATCCTTACGCTGTCAGTTGGATCGAACGTCGCACTGTACAGTCGGAGAAGGCCAATCTCATCATTTTCTTCGACAAATATGTGCCTCCTTGCCTTGATGCACTCAACAAGAGGTTCAAAACGGTTATTCATGTACCGGACATATGCTATGTTCAAGTAAGTAAATAGGATTGCATTGGAGGTACGAGAGATGGTGATAAAGGTTTATTTCCTTTCTAATGGCCGGGTCAGTGGCCAACAGGATACATTGCTCTAAATAGTGCACTTTCCCATGCCAACAGCTCATCTCTGCCGTTTTCGTTGTTATTTTAAAGGAAAATTAGAGCATTAATGAGCGAAAAATTAATTCATTTGAGAAAATTAAGTAAATTCAAAAGAAAATATTTAGATACAAGCGCGTTTTTATTTAGAAAACTTTCTAAAGCAATATCAAAAATCATTAACATTTAAGAAACTATCCCATTTTACGAATGCATGCACAATTCCAAATGGTCTCAGTTTAAGCATCCTGTTGGGTCCAGCAATAAGTTTTAAACATCGTGTCAAAGAAATGACTATGCAATTTAAAAGCTTTTATAGGTACTCTAGGTAAAGCTTTTATAGATATAAGTAATACCTTTATTCTTCAAAGTAATCTTCATTATTTTCCAGCATCTTCTGTCATCGGTCAGGTAGAGCACGGGTGCTAGCAGAGAAGAAGTATTAATCTTTTGATGCCGTGAAGTCATCGATAGATTTTCGTACTTCGTCCACTGTGGGGAAGTGTGCAGAAGACAAGGCATTGTTCAGCGACTGAAATAGATGATAGTCCGAAGGGGCTATGCCAGGGCTTCACGCCGTGTGTTTAAAAACTTCCCAGCCAAACATTACTAAATTGTCCCCGACTGGTTTTGCAACATGAGGCCTTGTATTGTCTGGTGGGATATGGGTCTGAGTGTACTGTACTACGAACCATTGAAGCCCGGTGAAAATGTAGCTGTTGAGCGGTGTGAACAATAATTGCTGAAAATGAAGCAGGAAATCGAACGTAAACTTCCATTTAATGGCAAAGGTTTGCGGACCGTATGCATTTCAATGCAAGGCCTCATGTTGGAAAATCGGTCAAGGACCGTTAGTAAAGTTTGGATGGGAAGTTTTGAAACACACGGCGTATAGCTCTGACATAGTTCCTTCTGACTATCATCTATTTCAAACGATGAATAGTGCCTTGTCTTCAGTACTCTTCCCCACAGTGGACGAAGTGCAAAAATGTATTGATGACTTCATTGCAACAAAAGACGAATACTTCTACGCGGCTGACATCCTTGCACTACCTAACCGATGGTGGAAAATAATGGAGATTACTTTGACGAATAAAGGTATTATTTTAAGCTCTAAATTGCCTATTCATTTCTTTGACACGCGCTTTAAAACATATTACTAGACTCAATATTATGCTTAATGTAGGCATTTCTGTATCCTCTGCAAACAGTGATGTTAATGGGGTTGCGTTTTCAAGGACACCTCTCGTATGATTTAATCTCTCTTCAAATTAGTCTCTTCAAAAATAATTCCATTAAAAAAAAAGATTTCATCAAAAGTTAATTTGCATGAGCAATGCATTTCGAGAAAAACCCTCCCTGTACTTCTGAAATTAAAATGGGACTTGTGAAATTAAAACTGACTTATGTAACATTATTTTTTTTATGAGGGAACGTACAGATTATGCAATAAAATATTGCATATTCTGTACGTCTACAATAAAAATTCCATATCCTACCTTCTTTGGTCTTTGAATATGCTGGGCACCACCTGGGAAATCAAACGTGTTAACTCTTCTTCCTTTTGTGCTAACTCCCCAACTGATTTTGGCGCCCTCTTACACGGCGATCGGGGCACATGCCCCGTTTGTACCCCTATTTACTACCCTGCTTATGCATATAATGTAATCAGTGTATTATTAATGTAAGCAAACCAACACAAGAGCACTACGCTCTTTTGTCAAGGTGAAATCAAAAATTTTAATGAGAAACAAAAATTGCTTTGCTGAAATCTTTTATGTGAGTCAGAATATACATATATTATTCTCGACTCTGTATTTTAGATTTGTGTAAATCGGTTTTATTTGAGTATAGTAGTGAAAGATGCTTTCTTTTATTATGCAGACTCTGTGTCGTCTGTTAGAGTGCTTACTGACACCTGAAAATACGCCCCCAGACTCGCCGAATGAGTTGTATGAATTGTATTTTGTCTTTTGCTGTGTCTGGGCTTTTGGATCTGCTCTGGACGTCAGTAGACAAGCTGACACGAGACACGAATTTTCTAACTGGTTCCTAGGCGAATTCAAGTCAGTCAAATTTCCAATCTCAGGCTCCCAGACAGGGGGTGAAGCTCAGTCTGTATTTGATTATTACATAGAAAATAGAAGATTTTACCCATGGACAAGAAAATTACAGAAATTTCAACCGTCATCTGATATTTCTCTACAGGTACAGAAAATATGTTCCTTTTTGCTTGAGTATGTAGTTCACTTTTCTTACAACGTTTCGGGGTAAAGATAATGAAAGATAAATAAAGATCGATTTTTCCAATAACTTAAATTACTACATTATTATTCATTAGACCAGCGGATCCTAACCGGTCAGGTGCACAGCGATAGCAGGGGGACACGAGAAAAACTGGCAAAGAGCAAGTGATAATGCATGTTTTAAAAGATCATCTTAATCATTCTTATTTTTACTTCAAAATGTCTCTATTTTCGTTTAAAATGTTTATTCGAACTTTACCGATAACATTATTTTGTAGAAAAGGGGATTCAATGTTCATTGTTGAAGAATGAAAATTCGTACGCATGCTGAGAAATGGGAAGGCGGGGCACCATCGAAAGTAATCCTTTGTTCGGGGGGGGGGGACACAATGTAAAAAGGTTGAGAACTGCATTAGATTACACGATCTCACGCACACACTACAGAAAAATTTACCAACAATTGATTATCTCCTAATTTTTCATATAGGAAAGAAAAGTATATCTTGTTTTCTGAAAATACCAACATTTTCAATGTATGGGGCTCAGAATAGGGTTCTTTATCTTTTAGACCACATTAGTACCCACAAAGGAAACTCACCGTATCGAATATCTTCTGAATCTACTGATAGATGATGGTCATCCTATAATGCTGGTCGGCCCGGCTGGATGTGGGAAAACTTCCGTGGTTAGATCAACTCTCAATGCCTTGGATCAGGACAGCGAGTACTTGATTGTCAATGTTCCCTTCAGCTTTTACACAACATCTGCGGCAGTGCAAAGGGCTATGGAATTGCACCTCGAGAAGAAAGTTGGTAAAAACTTTGGCCCACCAGGACAGAAGAAAATTGTGTATTTTATTGATGATTTCAATATACCAGAAGTAAGAATAATTATTTTGGTATAAGTAATATGTGTAGCAAGGGAATCGGACAGTTTCCGATTGGTTAACAGGGACAGTTAACGGACAACGCTAAAAAATTCCCTGTTTCTTGCATTGATGTTCAGAGCAGTTCAATTCCTCAAAAATAAATAGAAATATATTTAAATAAATTTGTTAATGGTATTTGCATGTGTTTTTTTATACGCAAGAAGCTTTGCAGTTTTAGGAAGATTTAACCCATTTGTGCCTGGATATTTTTGCGACTTTCTTCGATTTATACTGATAACAGCAATAATAGATAAATTTCTCACGTCAACTTCTTGAACAAGGGATGATTTCTTTTAAAATCATTATGCATAAAAATCCAAATATCAACATCCTACTGGGTCATGTTAAAATATTTTGTAGAGTTGAGGCTCGATACTCATGTATAAAGGCTAGGAAAAATAAATAACGTTTTCGACTCATAGCGAAAATGCCGTCCCAAAAAAGGGACGCTAGGCATAAATGGGTTAAGCACTTCTCATAATAATTTGATGAAACTGAAATATAATTTAAAATATTCTACGTTATTAAAAAAAGCTAGTAAACATGTTTTTGTTTCAGCAACTTTGTTCTCCATGACTGTATTTCAGAAGCAAAGAGCACCCAGGCGCATTTCAGTGATATCGGTTTTTGTTTGAAAAATTATGCTATTATGGATACGTAAACTTATACAACTGTCAGCTCTGCATAAAGATTGATTCTTGGAAAAACAGATTACATAAGAAAATAGAGAGCACGAAAAAAAAAAAACTTATTCAACAGGGTATAAGGACAATTCTCTCGAAGTATCCGCGTACTAAGAGAAAGATGCATCTTGAAGAATGGTAGCAATAATATAATTCCACCAATGGTGTGCTCAGTCTCCATAACAAACTACTTCATATAAATAATTTTAATTTAAATGATATAAAACTTTACTTTTTTCACCCATTTCACTTAATTATCAATATTTAAAAATGGTATTTTATTTGCTAATAAAGTAACAAAAAGTAGCAAATTATAATCTTTATTTCTGATTTGAAAATCGTCGAATTTGCCAACTTTTCTTAATAGCAATGTTGTCTCTGGATACACCGTATATAATATGCATACATTCAAGTTAATATGGACGAATAAAACATACGTGAAATAATTTTGGAATTGATTGTAACAATGTAAAATGTACCGAGTAGCTCAAAAATATTATTCTAGTTTAAATGTTCAATAAATTAGTTATTTATTATTTGATTTAATTTTTTTATGTACAGTATATTATGTAGAAATTCATTTTGCCTAAACGTGAAAAAAAAAAAAAAAAATCTCGCGCACAAGCATTTTCGATCTCTTTCCAGATTTTGTGAAAAACGGCATGATTCAGACGAAAATTGAACGATCAATTCAACGTAATCTTAATGAAGCAAATCCTTAGAAGCAAAATGAAAATTTTGGCTGTTAACCCTTTAAGGCGCAGTGATCCCGCTCTGGGAACACCCAACTCTAACGTTTTGACTGTTGCCAGTCACGAAGAATAGATTGGATTTCTATAAAAATAGTTGCGGGTGACATAGCTCCACGAGAATTCTTTACTTTTTAGCACGTCATTTCCCGTAAAAGAAGGGTCACGATTCTTTTTTAACAGCACTGACATCTGCAGAAAAATGGAAGAACGCGAGAACAGCTGGATACATTGCCCAATGCTGGAAAAAGGGCAGCCGTCGCCATCGCTCGACTTCACGACCCGCAAGAGGGCGGACGATCGAAACGTTCATCGAGTGCCACAGATCGAGAGACCCTTTTTTGACGACAGCTGTGCGCGAGCACAGCCAGCTGTCGTCAAAAAAGGGTCTCTAGATCTGTGTCACGCGATGAACGTTTCGATCGTCCGCCATCTTGCTGGTAGTTAAGTCGAGCGATGGCGACGGCTGCCCTTTTCCCAGCATTGGGAAAGGGTTGCGCCTCAAAGGGTTAAAGTAGTATGTAATCTTGTTCTACCTTATAAAGAAATGCCTTTCCGAAACTTGCAATGTAGTACGTACAATGTAGCACGGGAACAATCCCATATGGAGTGGCGAGATTTCCATTAATACAAATTCTACCTTCTCAAGTATCTCAACATTCAACATGAAAACATTATTATGTTTCAAATTTTTAGCCATTGAGTGTTCAGGAAGCTTTTGTTTCATCCGAATATCCTATAAAAGCATTTTTACTATGTTTTAAAGAAACCTATCTGCCGTGCGAAGATCGGGCCCTCAGCTAGTACGAAAATAAATTTCATCTGAATCATTGATCAAGCGATAGATTAAATATAACTCAATCAACTGAATTTACAAGTTAGTTTCTTTGAATGTTCTCATTTTAACAGGTTGATATGTATGGAACTTGCCAGCCCCATACGATTATTCGTCAGCATCTGGATTACGGTCACTGGTATGACAGAAATAAATTAACACTCAAAGAAGTTACAAATTGTCAATATATCGCATGCATGTGCCCTACAGCTGGAAGTTGTGCTATTAATTCAAGACTTCAGGTAAGTTAAGTTTTATGTTATTTTAAACAAAGATATCCTCTTATACATTCATAAATGGTAAAATAAAAATTCGATTTACTATACTGTACAATTGCTTTCTTAAAATTATAGGGTTAGTATTTATAGATCTTTTGCTGCGACCAAATCGAATTCCAGTACATTGCACTGAATGGACAAATGTTTGATGGTATATTTAAAAAAAACGTTGGTCGAGTATGAACATTTGAAATGCACTTAAAATGACTTTATTGGACCCAAAATAAGACAAAGGTAATATGATAGAAAACTGTAATTTTTACCATGCTGTGAAATGAAAAGCGTGGGTGCGTGGGCGTAGCACTAGAAAGACTTTTATAAGGCAAGCGGAAGAATTGCTGTGTCTATTGGAAGTGTTTTCTAAACATTATTTTAATACCGTGATACTATTTAAGACAAAAGTGAATGAATATATTTGATTAACATTTTTCAAGAGAATTAGAAATATTTCGAAATTCGATTTGCTTGTCTCTATGTTTTCCCCGGCTCTTATTTTAATACGGCAAGTTCTCTACTGAGTAAGGATTATTAATTGTTCCTACGGAAGCCTCTAAAAGATTTCTTGTAGATTACGCCGGTTCGAAAATAATTGGACGAAGTACTTGATGTTATATTTAATCTATTAGACATGAGAAGAGTTCTATTGCTTTAGTGAGTTGACATTGTAATAGCACATGTACCAATTAGCCATTTAAGTATTTTTAAAAAACGTATTTGCTCTGCTTTATTTGATGTGTAATGCTTGTGTGTTTTTCAGCGGCATTTCTGTGTTCTTTCTGTTCCGCCAAGCAGCATCGATTCCATGCAAAGTATTTTTGGCGTCCAGTTGCGGGAACACCTGCGTCGCATCCATCCTGATGATGAATTCCGTCCGGCCTTTCAGCAGCAAGTGGTTCGACTCGCTGTTGCACTTCACGGAAGAGTCACCTCGTCTTTTAGACCGACGGCCACAAAGTTTCACTATCTCTTTAACCTACGGGATGTTGCGAATGTGTTTAGAGTAAGGAACTGCACTAGTTCACTTTTCTCTTCAATTCATCACTGCTAGAGATGAGACGGGCTCGGGAAAAATTTCTCTTGTATTGAACATACTCCTTGAAACATATTTTAAAAAGTGATTCATGAGGAAAATAAAAGTAAAGTCAACTCCGGTTATAGTGAACCTCTGGGGACCATCAAATTTCGTCCCCTAAATCCGAAGTTCACTGAAACCCAAGTGTCTTCATGATGGATAGAGATACTGTATGTGAATCGGAATAAATGGTTTGCGTTCACCATAACCGATGGTTCACTATATCCGGGTTCACTATAACCGCAGTTGACCTCATAAAAAAAAATAGCGGCACTGGCGCCTAGAAGGTGCGTGAAGCTCTTTGGTTATTTCAGAACGGCGGCCTATATTGATTAGTATAGTCATGAGATCCGACATTATTTGATAAACATGGATGGATATATGAAGAATTAGAAAGTGCATTGAGAGTTTGCAACTCTATTTGTCTTTAATTTGCACAAATGCCAAAATTCATTGTAGTCTATCAATGAAGTAATTAGATTTTTTTTTATCTTATCTGAAATTTCGGGCTCGGGCTCTGACTTAAATAATATTGCTCGGGCTCGGGTGGGCTCGGATTAAAAGTCCTCGGGCTCGGGCTGGCTCGGGCTTCAAAAAATGAGCCCGAACTCATCTCTAATCACTGCTAGGGCTCTTGACTAATGCACCGTATTAACAATTATCACTATTTATGCTGCACAACAGCAAGAAGGAGCACTTAAGCGCTCTATAGATTAAAATGCATCATTCCTTTTGTCATCGATTAACTATTTTAATTTACGCAACTACGATTTCGGATTTTTCATATCATAGACAGAAAAAAAGTTCAGGGAGTGCTCAAAAAGTGTAAAAGGCAGAATTTCTCAGAAAAATGCTTGCTTACTGATAGTCAATAAACAAAAACCCAAATTTCTAAAGGGGATCAGTCCCTCGTGGCACAAACACTGGCTACTTCCCTGAATATGGCTCTAAAGCTTTTTAAATCACGTGATGTTGCAAATGCATTCAATGTAAGCAGCTTTCTAAAATGAAAGGTTATTTTTTAATACTCCTTTCGTAAAGTCTTTTTAATGAAATATTAACGTTAACTATATCGTCCAAGTAGTTGTGAATAAAAACTCTACAGTCTCAAAAATTATTTCTTCAATTCACGGAAATTTTGCAGCAATCAGTGCTGCCAGAATATTTCCGTTACTGGACGAATATCCGTCTTTTTTTTTGTCCTGTCCATTGAAGAAACTTTTTAGAATGAACGAAATTTTTTCCTCTTCTTCAGATTTTTGGGAAGGATTCATGGAAATATTACGTTTCCAAGGAGTACGGAAATGATTCGTTGAAAAATAAGGAATAAATTAGTGTATAAAGACGCACTGTGAAAAGTTATTTCTTCAATTCACAGAAATTTTTCTGGCAGCAGTGCTGCCGGAATATTTCCCGTTATTTGACGAATATTGGTTTCTTTTTTTCTCCTGTCAATTGAAAAAACTTCTCCAGATTGACGAAATTTGAACGAATTTTTTTCCTTTTCTTCAGATTTCAGGAAGAAATATTCACGGAAATATTACGTTTTCAAGGAGGACGGAAATTAAAAATTAGGAATAAATAAGTGTATAAAGACAAATTTTTCTGAGAGTGTAACCAGCGGTGATATCTGCATGTCCTTTGCTTACACACTCATGTCCAAAATTACTTTCACATGCATTAATTCATGGATTTCTCCGATACTGTGAACTATAATTTTATGAATACTCTGGAATAATATGTAAGATTACGGCACATAAGTACAAAGAGAAAAAAAATAAGAGTACTGCATATGATATAAAATTGTAGCATGAAACAGTACAAAATGGTAATAAAAAATGTTACAAAGCGAGTTCAGAAATGAAGGAACAAACCAGAAAAAAATTAAGCCTAACGAATGTAATATGGAATGTGATGTTCCCTGGCTTGTGCACATATAACAGCGTGTTTTCCTGTTAACCACATTAACCGCAGTTTGTGGTATTAAGCACCACCGTTCCAGGAATGCCGTCTTCAGAGCATTTACATCTCTAGGGGGAGGGTGTCAATGTACAATTACTCTTCTAAGGTAGTCCCATAAGTTCTCTATCGGGTTAAGATAAGGAGAACACGGTTTTAACTCAATATCTTTACTTTCAGGGAATTGATCAGCACGATTTGAAGGATGTGGACGAGCATTATCGCCCATAAATAAACAATCAATCCATATGTATCTCTAAAAGTGTTACATAAGGCCGTTATACGCCATCCTGATATCTCTGGCTAGCCACAGATTAGCTGTAACTTGTAGGGGCGTATGTCCATCGATCATTTTTCTTACCCATACTATCACATCTCCACCACCGAACCGGTCATGTTCCATAATATTCAAGGGAAGATTTCATATTCCTGTCTCTCTGAAGGTGTAAAGGCGTTTAGAATAATTTGTTAACTAAACCCCCACTCATTAGTAAAGAGAACATTGGTATTCACTCCAGCTCTAATGTTCTTTGCACCAATTAAAGCAATCCACCTTTTCTGTGATGACACTGAAACATACACCCTTGGTTTTCTGGCGTAAAGGCCTTTTCTAGTAAGTTTTCTGTATACCGTTTGCCGTGATACATCAGGCCCAGTGACGGCTGCAAGCTCTAACCTTAGCTGGCGAGCAGTAGACTTCCTCTTAGAACGTGCAGTTATTATCAGATATTGATCTTCAGAAGCAGTTGTGAATCGTTTACGACCTTGCCTAGGTTTTCTTACTACAGTTCCATTGTTTTAAAATGCTTTCTATAACACAGAGACTGTCCTGAAATATTCAGACATCTGGTTGCTTCCGTGATTGGATGCCCATGCCCTGCTTCTAAACGTCCAATGAGTCGCCACTTTTCAGATTCTTCTAAATTATACCTTAAATCCATTACAAACCGCTTTGAATCCTTACTCACTGAAATCAAACGCTGTGATTCATAAATTCACTCGGATATTCACTTTACCGAAAGCACTTGATTCAAGGTCAGATGGCGTGAGCCTAGATTTGCATATCGGAAACCGTTTGATTACTTTTGATTGGACTATGCTAATCAGATTTGTTTTTCACACATTTCCGACAAACATGGATCACATTGATTGGATATTTCATTGAATATCATTACTTTTGGTATAAATTTAGAAATGAGTGTACTTGGCGTCTGAACATTGCAGAAAGAGTAATCAAAGTCATGGCCAATAGATTATCTGAAACAGTGGTGCCTTAGCTAACTCCTTGTCGGGACTAGAACTTCGAACGGATTTAAAAAAATAGCTAAACCCAAAATATAAATTCCACATTATGGAAGGCCAGACGCATCCAAACAAAGAATGTGTGTGTGTGTGTGGGGGGGGGGGGAGGGGAGTTCCATGTGGTAGGGTACGCATTTGGAAGATCAATATATGAGAAAAAATGCTCATCACATGGCACTTTGACAGGGAGAAAGAAGGGGTGACCCTAAATAAGTGAAGTGCTGACTAAATTCATTTTTAATTGAATAAACTTTTTGTTTTTTATCGTATCTTCAGTTTATTTTCTTCTGAAACTGTGATATTAGAAAAGAAAATTGCTGGAAAATTTGTTTCAAATGCTTATTAAATTT
The DNA here is from genome assembly GCA_038373885.1 of Cheiracanthium punctorium. Classification (NCBI taxonomy): domain Eukaryota; kingdom Metazoa; phylum Arthropoda; class Arachnida; order Araneae; family Cheiracanthiidae; genus Cheiracanthium; species Cheiracanthium punctorium. The sequence continues at coordinate 1,006,927 of JAWZYV010013430.1, forward strand.
TAATACGCCTTTGAAATGGACTTTGAAAATAAATGGATTTGACTTTTCAATCTTTAATGTTTTTCAGGGACTGATGCTGAGTAGTACTGAAAGTTTAACAAAAGGCGAAGATTTATTGCAGCTGTGGCTACATGAGTCCCAACGAGTCTATAGAGACAAGTTGTTAGACCAAGATGATCTCGAAAAATTTGATAAAATTCTTGCTGATGTACTAAAGCGTAATACAGTAAGCTACCAGCCTCATTACATTTTTACCGTCATCCAAAATATTTATCAAACTTCCTATAATTGGGCCACTAATTTTCTTCCTTATAAGTATTAATTTAAAAGATGATAAACTTTTCTTGTTCATTTATATTTTTTCTCCCACCCGATACCCACCAACAGCTAACAGCATGTGGAAAAAATTCACATACTAAATATTTCTTTTGTTATCTCTTACTGCAACTAAAAGTCTTTAAAAGCTGCGTAGTTTAAAAATTAATAAAAGAAGAATGCATTTCTTGTCAAGGTTTCTTAAATAATTGAACGATAAATTTCAGATAAACTAAGCTATTTTTATCTAAATTACTTTGTCTAAACTAAACCAAATTCTGTAACTTAAGTCAACTACTTGATCCTGTAATTAAAAGCTCCGTACTTTTATTCACATCAAATATTTTCTAGGTACTTTAAGTTCTATTTTTAATTTTGTACTTTTTGAAAAAAGCACCCACGTAAAGAAAGTTCTCCACTTCCTAGGAAATGGATGATCAAACTGCCCAAGCAGTTGTGTCTAAAATTCCCATCCACTGTCATTTTGCCCAAGGAATTGGCACATCTTGCTATCAACCAATCCATGATCATTCCCAATTAGCAAGACTGATACAAGACGCGCTTGACGCTTACAACGACATATACCCACCGATGGATCTAGTGCTTTTTGAAGATGCGGTAAGGCACGTGTAAGTAAATATTTGTTGATTATTTGGAAATTTGACGCACAAACAGTCCTCATTACATATTCTACCTGCCTTTATCTGCATACAGGATTACCTTTATAAAGTTATTTTTTTCTACTTTTTCAAATATATACTCTTGTCTAAAGTTTATGGCATCAAAAGTAATTGTATGTAGTTAGAAAACTTTTTTCTGATTTGAATTTTAGTGCTAAAATCGAAAGTTTGAAAGATGCCGCATTGACCAAACAGTTTGAAACACATAAATTGCTGGCGCTGTTTGCAGCACAGTTTTTTACTTTCTAAGCAGAATGTGGACTCGTACTTTCTCTTATGTATGTTTTCGACATTTTTGAGTCGTAAGGTACAATTTATAGAAACACTTATGCGTTCCAAGTGAGCATTCTTGCGTAAATAAACATATTTCTGTTTTTTGTATGTGTTAACTTGCCCTTTACTTCTTGTGATTAAATAGCATCACTTGTTCATTCTGTTTAAGCTTCGCTTTCTGCCTGAAGTATAAAACGATATGAGACCTTTCAGTTGTATGTGTTAGAGTTTAATTCCAGGATACTTCATTTTCAGGTGTCGTATAACTCGCATTTTGGAATCAAACGGTCATGCTCTGTTAATTGGTGTAGGAGGCAGTGGGCGTCAATCTCTTGCATCGCTAGCTGCTTATATCTGTAATCTACATCTTCACCAACCGACATTACATCAAGATTATGATTTGCAGGATTTTAAAGTAACTATATTAATTTCATTTTCTCTTAAAGTTATGGTACAGTGTCACATGCTTTACATTTATTCTCTTCAGACCGGAAGTTTTATCATAACAACTTAAGCACACATTTTTGGGAGTCTATTCTTCGCGAATCGGTGAAAAAGGCTTAACGACCGACTTGTAAGAAGTCGATATCTGGCTTTCCAAAAAGACTATTTTTAAAAGTGCGATTCTTCCCTGCAGTTGTTCACGAAACACTCAGCTATTGAGGTTAAAGCTTTCAACCAATCAGCATGAAGCAATCCGAAATTTTCGCAAGCAGAAGATTTTTGGCATAGGACTGTTTAACAAATGGGTATATGCAGTGGTTCAGTTAACGACTGTTTGGAGATTTTTTGTAACGGCTGCGTTAACCGTTCACTGACGGAGAATCGAAAATCGTCGGGTGTGACGTCAGCGGTGGTGGACTAACAACCGACTCGCGTTAACAACGAGGGGTTAATCCCAGACAGCACATAAGCTTAAATCAAGTTTGACATTTCTTTGACGAACTAATGCAAGCTTGACAGTTCAACTCATTCTAAGCTGGCAGCAAGCTTGCAGGAGTCAAGTTGAATTGTCAAGTTTAAATACAGCTTGATTTAAGCTTGAAAATTGATACTTGCGTGATTTTTCCTTTTTAAAGGAGCGTTGATGGCGCCATCTGTGAAAGAGAATGGACATTAATTGTCTAGCGTCCTAATATTTGCTGAAAGTTCGTAAAAGATGTGTTTTATTTTATATTACCAGTGCGATATTACCGGCAGGGCAAACGGGGCAACTGCCCAGGGCCTACAGATTTTAGGGCCCAAAAATCTTACATCTTACACTTTTATAATTTTAAAATAAAATTACAAAGGATAAAAAAAAATTCAGAAGTTAAATAATTTTTTTAATTATAAAGTATGAACAATGAAAATAATTCAAATTTACATTTGTATAAATTAATTTTAACTTATTTTTAATTCTTCGAAATGCTCTATATCAATATAGCATACCAATATGTAGGAAAATAACCACATTTGTAAAGAGAATTTTTAGCGTTAAAAAGTAGCAAAATTTTTCTATTATTTGTTATTTTAAGAAATATTTACAAAAATGACTAAAGTGTTTGTATTCCATACATGTTAGCAACTGTGATATAGCATTTCGAAGTAACGTTTAACTATCTGTTTCTTTCATTTCAGATTACTTAACACAAAATTTGTGTTAAGTAAACCCATTCTATATTTCCAAATATGGAAATTCTTCAAAATAAAATACAATTATACTACGAAATTGATTTCAAAATCAGTCGTTTGTCTCGATTTTGGCCAGCAGTATTGCTTCATGAGTGTTGCGGTACTGAAAGTTTTAAAACGTGTTTTTTTATTTTAATTTTATTTTAATTTAATTTATTTTGATGCATTATTTTAATTCTGATGCATCCCATGGAAAAATAAAAGAAACAAATAACACATCGCCCACTTATCAATTTGGCGAGAAAACAGCGTGGTAAGTCACTTCAAACTTTAGTCATAGCTGCACACGGCTACGGTGGCGGAATGGATAGCGTGCTCGACTGCGAAGCCAAAGGGCCCGGGTTCTATCCCAGCGACGAACACTCGATGGAAACAGATTAATAATTGAAATTTCAGCGTAGAGGGGGGAAAATGCGCGGAAAAATAAATTATGTGGGGCGCGTTAGCCAGCGGGCGCTCCGAGTATTTAAATTTATTTTTTTTTTGAAAATTTTTTAAGCTTGAAATTAAGCTTGAAATGTCAAGCTTGATTCAAGCTTGAATTGTCAAGCTTAATGCAAGCTGGGCAAGTGTAAACTAGAACACTTGATTCAAGCTTGCATCAAGCTTACACGATTGGAATTTTCAAGCTTAATTCAAGCTTATTGACTTGATAAATCAAGCTTGCTGCAAGTTTGATGCAAGTTTGCTGTGCTGTCTGGGATGCACCGACAATATAGACTACAGAGAAAATCATATTATCAAATCATTAAATTCAAACAAACAAAATTCAATAGTTTTTAATGACAAACAAGCTGTGCCAAAATGTGGGATTCAAATTTGATATTTTTAAAGCAAGAATTTTATAAATTTCCTTTTTTCAAGAAACATGACCGACCACCCTTTTCCTTTTTCCATCTGTCTACCTTCCATGGCTTACGAAGTTCAAAATGTCCTGAAATTGATTGTTAGGTATTCGTGAGTGTTGCATTTTACAGCAAGAAGTTTGTAGATTTTTTTTTCCTTTGAGATAGAGAGCGATATGTGAAAAGAAAGTTTCGACGCCATCACCCTACCCCTCACCGGTTACGAATTTTGGAAAATGCTGCTGTTTAAATCCAGCAACTACGTTAAAAAACTCATATACACGACCAATTTCGTATCACTACCTTGAGTAGTTTTGGCTAGGAAACACTGACATACTCAAAAACGACATTACTTCTCCTAATAACACTGGTCTACAAAAATGAACTTTTTTTCTTTCACAAGAATTACAATAACAGATTCTAAAAGTATTTTTCGTGCTGAATTCAAATATAATTTCAGTTTTTCACCATCGGGCAGGAGTTTTGTGTAATATTCATTTGAATTTTTGTAATATTCTAAAAAATCCGTAACTAGCTATCTCAAAATCATAACTACTCATTCTGACCGACCTAGAAAGTGGTAGATAGGGATTTTCGGGCATATTCTGCATCTAGAATGTCTCTCTTCTTCGTGCACTGTAGTTGGATCAAGCCAGCCTATTGGAACTACACTTGCCTTGGTACCTCTTCTCCGTTGTAGAAAATTGCTGATGTAAATGCTCACCGTGTTCATTGCTGACAGCTCCAAGATTTTCGAGGAAGAAGTCTAAGTGAGAGTCTAATAAGTGAATTTTTAAAGACATTTTGCATCCCATAGCTTTATAAGAATGCAGAAGATCAGTCATTAGTCACGATAGTTTTCTGCTTTATGGTTTCCAAGAAAGCAGCAGCATTAACTTTTGAAAGACTGCCAGGATGCTTTCTCCAATGGATTTAACAGTTCTTTGAAATGTTCATCAGCCATTAATGACCGGATTTGTGGTCCTTTAAAAATTCCTTCTATCAGTTTAGCATCACTGACTATGGAAAATTTCAAGTACAAGAATCCACCAGAAAGTTTATCCATAGCTTCGATGAAATTTTTATTACTCCTAACTTAATATGCAATGGAGGTAAAAATATTTTTTCAGGATTCACTAAAGGGACATATGACACATTTTCCTGGCCAGGGATAAGAGATTCACATTTGGGTCATGATTTTCTAAGTGAGACTCCTTATCTCTGCTGTCCCATTCGCACAAAAAACAGCAAAATTTGGTGAACCCAAGTTGCAATAAAACTATGACCTTTAAATAACCACAGATATTCCATTCATATTTTTCATATGTCTCTTTAATATCAGCGGCATGCGCTACAGGTATTGATGGAAGTTCATTGCCAATATGTAGCAGTACAGCCTTCAAACTAACTTTAGAGGAGTCTTTGAGCAATCGCCACTCATCTGACGGGAATTGATGCCCAAGAGTTTCCTAACTGAACAAATATCATTACAAATCACAATACCATTTTCTTCAGAGAAGCAGTTTTTAAAAAAACTATGGCGGCTACATATTCTTACATTTTTTTGGAGTAGATTCCACCCTTTGAGTCTGGAAATTAAAACTTCTGCTTGCTGTTTTGGCAGATTTAAATACCGAATCAGGTCATTAAGATCTTGCTGATTGGAAAAGTATGGTTCTGACCATTTCCAGCTACTGGCTTCATATGTAGGATCATTTTGATTATCATCCGAATCATTTTGAGTTTGAGTCAGCTCAATACCAACACATCACAAAGCCAGATTAACAGGTCTGAGCATGTCCAAATATGAATGAACATGCACAGTCTTGTTTTATGGTTTTTCAGCATGATATTACAGATAATTTCCTTAAATACAGCTTGGGTAAAATCGCTACATATGAGGTAACAGTTCCTAAGACAGGTCAAAGAACACGCTAAAATCAGATTTTGAAAAGTAGCTTTCACAAAAAAACTATGCCTGGTGGGAAAATTCTGACTGCATATCTGAATTCAGGATGAAAAACTGCACTAGATTCCCTATTCAGATTTCTTGTGAAAAAAACCTTGTTGGCCAGTGAATTTTATGTTATTTTGAAAGTTATACAAAAACTACAAGTGATTTCATAAATAAAACCCGCTCACTGTTTCGTGTGTTTTTAAAGCTAAATCATTCTTATTTCTGATGGTAAAATGAAGATCTTATACAATTTGACGATTTCGCTTTTCTGAGGCAAGTAAGAGAGGTCTACATATGTAGAGCACAGGATTGAAGAGGATAATGATCCTCTCAAATCAAGCATTGTTCATGAGCACTCTAAAGAGAAGTCGTTAAACTAGCTTTTAGCATTTCATTTTCAGCCATTCCAAACATAATGAAGATCGTTTGTGGTAATGAAGTTACAAGGCATAAATTGTATCTTATCATCTATTCAGTTCTTACATATTATTTAATAGATCTCAGTTTTTAGTGAATAATTTTTATCTGCCTGAAAAAAATCAAGAGTTTTTCGCAGCTTCATTTCTAATTGGGTAAATGGTTTTGAAAAATTCTTTAATAAATGTATCATATTAAAATTAGATCATTATAGCTGCATTATGACTGATTAATTTGGTAGTGAGTAAGGTATATAAAGTAATGCATTTTTTCATTCATTGAAAACGATCCAACGTTCTTGTCTCTCTGTTTTTATGCAATTGTTTCGATCAGTAAAATAATACCATAGAAAATATCTAACTATTAAAATATTATTCACACTGCTGGGCGCCACGAAACGATAAGCAATTCTAATTTGGATTAATATATCCCGCAGTAATTTAACAGAGGAGATTACTTGAACTTTTTAAAAAATGAAATTCTGTTTTGTCACATGCAGTTATGATTTTAGCACAATATTCGCTTCTTCCCGTATGAAGAGCGGGTGCACAGTTATTTTAAAATAAATGGTTGTCCATTTCATGCAGTGTCTGAAGTATTTAATGCTACAGCGTGAACCTAAAAAACAGTATGATGTAGAAATAAGGCATTTTGAACATGAGGAGTTCTCTGCAAACCGTCAAGCTTTTCACATTTTTGTTCGCGATTGACACTGACGTAGTTTTTTGAGTCACCATATTGCAGTGATGGCAAGAACTCATGACGAAAACTTTACGTCAAAAGTAAAAAAAAAAATGCTTATTTTAAGATTCCACATCACTGGAATTAATTTGAATTACACATGTAAGGAAAATTTTCGTTTCCTACAGTGCGAAGAACGGGCACGCAGCTAATTTTGGAATAAAATGATTTGCTTGTAAATAAAAGAGAAAACATCAAGTGAATTATTTCGGGTTGAAGCAGCTGTTATGAGCTTTAAAATACTTAATATTCTGTGATTAGTTAAATTTGGAATAATTGGATAATTGAGTAATTAACAAAAATGAATGATTGCTATGCACATTGAGTACAGCTTTATGAGCAAAGTCCTTGAGGTAGGGGCGTAGCCTAGGGTGGTCACAACCCCCCATGAGGTATTTTTTGCCATACAAAATGTATATTCTTCTCTCCCTTATCACACACACGTATACATATATGTGAGTTGCAGTAGTTGTAACCCCCCATGAAAAATTTCTGGCTACGCCACTGCAATTTCTTTCTCCTTTCAGAATGACATCGCCGGCCTGTACTTGCGTGCCGGTGTGAAGAATATCGGAAGCTTGTTTTTGGTGAGCGATGCACAAGTGGTAGATGAACGTTTCCTTGTCCTAGTGAACGATCTGTTGTCTTCGGGAGATATACCAGACCTTTTCCCGGAAGCTGAAGTTGAAAATATCGTCTCGGCTTTACGATCCGAAGTCAAGTCGGCTGGCGTATTTGATTCCAGAGATAACTGTTGGAACTACTTTATTAATAAAGTCAAAAGAAGATTGCGGGTAACGTTTTGATATATAATAGAAGCTTTACGATAACTTTATTTTATTACAAGCTTAAAATTTACTCACTATACATTTGGTACGCCGTAAAAAATATTCTGTCAAATGAACGATATTTCATTCAAAATCTGAGTGTCGGCTTTTCAGTTCTAGTGAACGGTGCACCGTTACCGATGAAATAAGAACAGGTACCAAACGTAGATTTTGCGTGATTACCGTTCAATATCATACAGTGACAGTCAATGTACAGTTATCGTTCACGGTAGATTTTTAAACAATCATCCTTCATAGAGTAGCATATTTAAAAATTCATAGAATATAAAGGATTTATTAATTAAAAATGCGTTTATTTTTCAACCTATCTTTTGTTATTCCTTTTCCAAATTCAATCACTTGTTACATCAGGCAGCACGACATTTGAAATTAAAAGTCATTCCCTTAGTCGTCACATTAATATAAAGCCCACTAGATGACGTCGTCTCGTCGTCAGCATTGTTAACCATCGACATCTACATTATAGAATACAAAAGGTTTTACATGCTGGTGTCATCTCTAGAAGGCTAATCTTTCACGCATTTTCCTGAACATAAACTTCTTCTGGAATAAAAAATTATCAAATACTAAAATTTGTTTTCAATTTAAAAGTTTGTGACTCTATGAAGCAAAGTTTAGACAATACGTTATAATGTATCCGCTTTTCATTTTTGCCCTTGTTTATCGCCCTTTATCATACATTCTAGTAAATAAATGAAAAAGTTTAGCAAAAAATAAATAATAAGTAAATAAAATTAAAAAAAAATATGCGTGTTCAAAAATTACTGCTCACATTATAATATATGTTCATTGCATTAATATCTATAGCGAATATCCTGTACATGCACACATCCTATCTTAGTATTATCGCGTGTTCATTTTTCACTTGAGCACTGAAGGTGTCCATTTATCGGAAGGTACCATTTATTTATTGTCCAAGGATCAGTAAATGCTTTGGCCACACAGTGGCTGTGATCGGTATTTTTTCTCCCCGTATTTGATCCTGTGCTTTGCTGTTGCAGTGCAATTACTTCTGATTTTAAAGTTACAAACGCAAAACCACTGTAAAGGTGTGTTTGTCCTGGCGCCTGTACAAGGCTATCAACACCTTCGTATGTTTTATATTTTTTAAAGAATTTTTCAGCGGTAAGTTGAATTTTATATCACTTTACGGTTTTTCATGCCCAAATATAAACTTTATCAGTTTAACACGCCATCTACTTTTGAAGATCCTTCTTTTGCTTGATGTCATGGGTGGATGTGAAAAGAACCACATATTTCAATTAAAAAGTTTTATTTAAATTGTTGTGCACGATAAAAAAAAAAAAAGAAAAACATTTTAAGATAATTTATAATCTACTAAAAACCTTACCAATTTTCCAAATTATTTATCTGGAAACCGCTATCTTAATTAAGCAAACAGACAAGAACGGTACAAGGCCCCACAGATTTAGTGCACACTTTCAATGCAGTTTAGACTCGAACCTGCAGTTACCATGACCATTAAAATGCTACTAGTGGGGCTTTAATTTAGTTTTAATGACCTCTTTATAAGGGTGCGTTTATTTATTCACGAATTTTAGCATTTGTGATTTTGAGGCCCCCCAAAAAATGTCTGCATCCGGGCCTCTTTAAATAGAAGGACGCCACTGGTTCTATCAGCGCTTTTTTAAAAAAAATATATTAATTGCCAAAATTAAGCTAACTCTTCATATAAATCCATGACAAATGTGATAAAAAGCGTGTTTTACCAGCCAACAAACTTCGCCAAGTGTGCCAAGAGAAGTAAGCAAAGTTCCGATTGCTTTTGAGATTACTATTACTAACGCTGATTATTACCGAAGCTGATTCCCCCCCCCCCTCCGGTTATTGTTTCATTTCTAAGAGGTTCTTTTTTGAGTTCCATAAAGAAAATATCGTTTACAAATGTTAAATGCAACACATATGGGGCTTATTAAATCAATTATTAACTTTAAACTGCTAAAATAGTATCGCCCATGTAAGCAATTTCGAATATACTTGCAACAGTAATTCTGCCATCTAGTGGCTATTCCAAAAACAAACGTCTGCTCTGTTTTATTTTAAAGAAGTTTGTGAACTTGCACCTTTAGTCAACTTAATTATAATGTAAAATTGAATTTCATAATAACCAGTCTGCCAAGATCAACATTATAAATGAATAAGCATAAATTAGATGCTGTAAATAGTCTATGGTACAGATATTGTGTTGCTTGCCCATAACGAAATGCTTGTTTTAGACACTTATAAACACCTCTCTAACTTTTAAAAACTATTCCCTAACTATATATTACCATTTCCTACACAAATTAATGAATAAATGAATGCTGGCCCTTGTAACTTTTGGCGAAAAATCTCGCGTGGTGGGCTAGGAGTGATATTTATTCTCGTAAGATACACTGGTGAAATAAATTAAGAGAATTTGCATATTTAATAGAATTTCATGAAAAGAATTGAACTGAATGTAAAACCAATGCTTCTAGACAAAAATGCAAATCTTGTACGTCAAATACGTAAGCGTACACGTGTGTGCAGGCGGAGCTAGTAGAGAAACAGGCTTTTAAGTTACAGGCGCGTAAGCATTTCGTTCGCTAGCACACCTCGGCGAATTTCTTGTTGTTATTTTGCAGCAATCGGTTCATTTCAAATTGTATCAGTAAAAATGAGTAACCACCAACGTTTAGATGATGGATTGAGGTGGCGAATTGTGGCGAGGCTAGAAACAGGCCAGGGCTCCAATCCAGATTTGTAGAGAATTCAATTTAACGCCCAGCGTCTTGTGTAACTTATGGGAACAGTACCAGGATACCGGATCCATCGAGAGAAAGCCAGGACAAGGTCGTCCAAGAGCCACGACGGCCAGAAAAGATCGCCATTTGTCCATTATAGCGAGGCGTAACAGGAGTGCTACAGTGCAATTCCTCTTAATTTCTTCCACCAGTATAGATCGCGTTGTAGCGCGAGTCCACTGCAATTGTTTTGTTTCCAATGAAAGACATTTTCATGCAACGATGAGGCTTTACTGATGAATATTTCAAGGCATGCTTATCTTTCTAGGTTGTTTTATGTTTTTCTCCCGCTGGATCTACTCTTCGATCTCGGAGCCGCAAATTTCCAACTCTGATTAGTTGCACTTGTATTGACTGGTTTCATCCTTGGCCCAAAGAGGCACTTGTTACTGTTTGCAATAAGTTCTTGGAAGATCTCCCGATTTTAGATGTAAGACCAATATTATGAAATACTATATTATACATGTGTACATATTAGGGGGGATTCGGAAAAGCAACTTTGGAATTTGGTTGATGCTCATTAAATTTTATTGTTCTTTTTGTTACAAAATATAAAAGTCAACATATTAGGAATTTTCGACATTAATATTTACTTCCTCGGCGAGATTAAAATCATATACACCAGTGTTTCTCAATCACTAGACCCAAGAAATCAATTTTATTAAAAATTAAGCATCAATGAGAGTTGTATTAAGTAAGAATTGTATTTCCTTAATATATTTGATTTAATAAATAAATAAAAGAGTAATATTTTTCTATTTTTCCCCGGTCTGTAGTTGTATAATTTTGGGAAACCCTGTTATACATCATACAATATGTAGAAAATTCTATATACATATACATTTTTTTTACAATCATAAAAATACTTAATTAGAGGAATAGAGGAAATTCTCTCTGTGGATTTCGACTGCTTGATGTAGAAATTGCTTTGTAGAGGGATTGTAAAGGTTGTGGCTTGAGCAGTTGGTCTCTGAGCTATATCCTTGATAAATTTATTCCTTAAATTGTTGTCTTTGTATTTAAATGCGCAGGCTTTTATTTCCAAGATCTCTTCCAAGGAGGAGTGGTGCCATAAAAGAAACGGGAGAGGCGCTCAACGAGCTAAGCAATAGCTTTGCTGGTGAACTCTACTTCATATACGTTTACATAATTCATTATTCTTTTTTTTTAATGTCTCACACAAGTTTTTCAAGATACGGCAAACTTATTATTAGTATACATACTTGCCCTATAAACTTCTGTTGTTGTTGCTAATGCCCTCTGGCAACCGCGTTGCGATGACAGATCCCCCTATATAGGCAGGCGAAGGGCCGAAGGAGCGGCTTCCATTTCAATGAGCCCCAGTGGGAGGAAGTCCGTCTTAGCTCGGGGTCCCGTAATTTTGAACCCATTCCAGAGGAGGGACCACCCCCCTGAAATCGGCACCCCCAGAGGTATCGTTTAACAACTTGGAGGACTTTGGAGCCACGACGGATTTTACGTGCACCAGCTCCCATTAGCGTACACGGTTCCACAGCGGACGGGCCGAGAGGGGGAAGTCCCTCCCAAGCACTGGCCAAGCCAGATGCTGCTTCACTTGCTGTGTTCTTATGGGAACGGAGTTTAGCGCCCAGTCCACTGCGGGACATAAACTTCTATTTTATTTATCAATTGATCTTTTATATGCAGTCTCAAATATCACTGTAAAAAGACATATGCTCTTCGGGATTAACTTCACTGTTTGCGTCTTTCTACCTCTAGATGTTGCATGAACTGCTCCTGATATAGCAGGGGCTCCTAACTTAGAAGTGCTCGTGGACTGCAATCGAGTACACTTGTCTAGCGGCGTGTCAAAATGTCATGAGAACCTTACTGAAGACATTTCAGGTGTTGAACAGATTTCAGACAGGGATCAAAATGGGCCAACTTCCACTTCCAACTAAAACAAGAACAAGTATTGAATTATGTTTCAAAGACGTTGGTACACTGGACTCCAAAAGTTAAGGAAAAACGTGTTTATGGAAGCTCACCATAAGAGAAAATACACTAATGATAAAATTTATAGTTTATATAAATTATGAAAAGGAACTTTATGCAAAACGATAGCTACCACTTGTTTTTATGGAAAAGAACAGGCATATATGAGTGAGAGAAAAATATGCAAATATCAGGCTTTCTTAATTACACGTGTAACTTCTGTTGATTGAAAACTTTTGTTAACAGATTCGTTGAAAATAGGCACTAGAGTCCCACTATGTCTGAGAGAAGCCTTTTGCCCGATTCGTTAAGGTGGTGGTCTGTTGGATGGATGGGAATGGGGTTGTCACAGGCTGATGCTGATAGGCGTCTTAATGTATCTCGCAGTGTGGTCATGCACGCTTAAATCTATTGAGTAAAATAATAATCAAACGGAGTATATTTTTACTCAATTTTTGACTTCAAACAGCCATTCTCCCGATTAAGTAAAATTGGCTCAATTCATCGACAAAAATCAATGGAGCGAAAAATTCTGAATTTTTGAGCATTATACAGCAGCTCCATTTAGGCTAAATAATAATCAAAAATGAGGAGTGCCTGTCCGTTCTTGATTAATATAACTGTACTCAATTATGATTATTATTTAAGCTATAGAATGAGCATTTTTACAAAATCAGCCCTTTTCTAATTAATATATCTGTTTCAATTAAGATTATTATTTTATGCTAATAAAAAGGGTGTTTTATTAAAATTTGCTGTTTTTAATTAATATATTGAATGATTCGTTTTCTTCATTTTTTATTATCAGAGCTGTAATCTATGATTATAAGCCCGAGAAAATAAATTTTAAATCAAGGCAAATACATTACATATACCTTAATACACTATAAAAAAGTATTTTTTTCATAAATAGAATATAATTTCACTATAGTCTCTCGTTATAAAACGAATTCACAGTACAGTCAGAATACAGAAATGCAATTATGGTTAAACCAGCTGTGAGATTTAATTAAAGAAGCAACCCAATTTATTGACATGAAAAAGGTAAAATACTACTTACTCACTTTGGGTGGAGATATCCTAAATTCATTTGTTTTACAACAGCTTTTTATAATCCAATCGTAAGAAACTATGTCATTAAACCGAAATCTTTACCTAAAGCATCTCCTCCATATCTAGGCTGAATTTATTTCACAACTCTGAATATGAAAAAGATGCATTTGGTATTCGGATATAACATAAAACTATCACCAGCGGAATACACACACAACTATGGCCTGGCCGCCTTTTTTACTATGAACCGTTATCCGTTAAGAGCGTTCGTTGGTCACGTGATTGTAATAGGATATGGGTCGTAGGAGAGAAGAGACAGACAGAATACTCAAATAGACAAGATTTTTGCGGAAAATGAGTTAAATAGAATATAGCGGATGGGGAGTACTGGGGCGAATTGAGGCATTCAAAAATTATTGTCTTGAATGAGTATTTTTTGGCGTAAAAGGATTTAAATAGGCCGATAAGAAATTTAATCAATGAATGAGTGTTAGTTTTAATCAATAGATTTAAGCGTGGCACCGCCTCTTTAATCAATATCAAACCGAAGCTTCTGTGCTTCGAAGCTTGTGTCCAGAAGACATGTTCCAGGCCGGCAAGGAGCTACAACACCTGCAGACACCTTTTATAGCTCTTTCGGCCCGAATCAGAAGAAGCATTTCTGTGCCGCAACTTGTTGCAGATCACTCTGTAGCATCAGGGATAAGTATTTCCGTTAGTATGGTGCGAAGGCGTCTTCACAATGCAGGTTTCTATGCAAGGCGACCAGTTGTGTGTGTCCCTCTCAAAATACAGAGAAGGGCCTGCTTACCTTGGACAAGAGAACACGTTTCCTGGACCAGACAGCGATGATCTTCTGTACTGTTTACAGACGAGTTTCATGTCCTCCGCGGTCCCCAGACCTTAATCCATGCGACTTTTGGCTTTGAGGGAGTTTGAAATATTTGGTAAGTCGTGATAATCCAAGAACTCTTTGCCTGATCTTAGACAGCATTTCACAACTTGATCGTTACATTTACCCGAACACACTGCGGTGAGCAATGCAACATGCTTTCTTACGATTCCAGATATTAACTGTCAATGATGGACATGTTGAACATGTTTTATGATAATATTTGTAAACTATCAAAAATGCATGCTAAATGTGTAATTCATTTTAAAAACGCCCCCTGGTGGCGAACATTTTTTTTAATTAGCTCCAACAAATTCTCATACCTTCATTATGTCCTACACAAAATTTCATAATTTTATCAACAATAGTTTCGCCTGTAGACAACTTTAAAGTAGGGTCGTTTAGTTGTGGACATCCTGTACTTCAGCAGATTTTTAAAAAGCTTTTCTAAAATAAAAAAAACTGTTGAGTAACTAAGTCTTCCAATTAATCCATTTAGAAACATTTTATAATAGGAGGTAGATAATATTATGGTTGCAAGTTCTTTATTGATATAGCCATTAAGCTTCTTGTTTTGTAACCTTTACAACCATACTAGATTATTTTTAATTAGGAAGCAGACAAACAATTTTATGCCTCAAAAATCGAACAACCATACATTTATTGAGCCAATTCATTGGCAATCCAGTTCAAATGTAATGAAACACGGAACATAAAAAACAGATATATTGACTCGTAGGTGTATATTTTTAAAACTGTATGAAAAAAGGCTATTAAAGATGAATGTTAGGAAGAGTATGCAAAAAGCAGAGTTATTAACAAAATCTCAAAAGATGACTCGTTTTCAATAGTTTCGAGGAGTTTTACTAAGTATAGTAACTATTTCTTGAATGTGAAATAAGATTGAAATTGCTTCACTTCTATTTTCAAAGCTCAATCAACACTTGGCCAGCATTTTCAGTAATCGTCAATTCTATACGATAGACGAGATATATTTGTACTTTGATGCAATACTTAAAACAAAAGTACTTTTATGGAATTTTAGGTAAGTGCTGTTTAGAAAAAAATATATTATTTATTGTGAATCACCCTACCGGATATACCGCACACAAATTATTGATGCATAAAAGAAAAAAAATGAAAATATCAGTATCTTATAATCTGTCAATCTTAATATTATACTTGCTTAATATTACGTACTTTGTTACTTACTAAAAGTAACAGAGTAAAGTAAATATTTTATGTTGTAATATTTTGTAATTTGTGTAATCTCTGTTCCGATTGTAGCCAAATCTGAGGGAGCCTGTAGCAGATTTTGTTGCATATGCCTATCGTTCGGTAAATGAAGTTGGCAAATTTTATTTGAAAAAAGAGCGTCGTCACATTGAAACTACCCCAAAAAGTTTCTTACAGCACGTTAAAACGTACAACGTTCTTATGCAGAGAAGACATAATTTCTTGGAAGCTAACGTCAATAGATTAGAAGCTGGACTTCAGAAACTTGTGCATACGAGTCAACAAGTAAGTTTTCTAAAATCGTATGTTCATTTGTAAGATCTAATCATATCAGATTCAGTGGTTTTATATACCTATATATCATGTCATTTAGACATCATTGGTAATTATTACCTCGAGAAGTCTAGACATAAGTTTCCCTGTTTCCTTTAGTTTTGTTTGTGATACATTCTTTTAAAGAAGGCTAGCTATCATCGGACACACCTAGTAGTAACTAGTAGTAGTTTTTGCTATTTAGTTCTCCACACAAAATTCTGAAGACTACTTCTTATCAAGAACTGGTCAGCAGAGATGGTCCTAAACAGTGGTTTGTTCTGCAGTATGTGCCAGATACTCGCAGAGGTGAAGCTTCTTTTGGCCAACTACGGCTCATGATTGTGTTATCAAGCCCTTTTCTAGAATTGGATTTTCTATCCCTCTGCGGTTCCAGTCATGAAAAGGATGCTTAGCGGTTATCCAATTGTCTAGCCCTTTCTGCTGGAGTTGGTGCTGCCTATTTCTTTCATTTTCACATTCTAAACTACTGATCCTATTCTGTTGTCCTATCATAAAACATGTAAAATGTTTTAGATTGATGCTTTTTGTATGTTCTAGGTGGATGTTTTGAAAGAACAGCTGGCAGAACAAGAGATTGAACTTCAACATAGAAGTGTGGACATCGATACTTTGCTGGCCGACGTCGAAAAAGAAAAAGAACACGTAAGTTACGAGCGTACGGTTGCTGCTGCTGAAGAGGAAAAGGTATCAACTATCCATTCTGAAGTAGCTAAAAGACAGAAAGACTGCGAACAAGATCTTGCTGGAGCAGAACCTGCGCTGATCGCAGCCCAGGAAGCTCTTAACACACTCAATAAGGTAATTTCTCTTTCTCATGGGTAGGATTCTATGATCGTCTCAGGAATGTTTTAGCCATCAGAAGAATAATATAACTTAATCAAACAATGATGGAAATGTACCAAACGTTCCTGCAACAAAGTTGACTTACCTAACTTATTTTGCTTACGTTCATTTTACGAACATGTTGAACTTAATTAAAAATATGACATTTAAATAAATATACGCAATTCAGTTAGTGTATTAGATATGTACATAACTTTACAGAATTCGGGAAATTTTAATATCAGTTTTACTTCGCTTTTACAAAATAAAACTGAAGCTATATAAGTTGCGCTTAGACATGCAAAAGGTGGAAAAAAAACCCTTCTTTTTCCCGGGAATAAATCGGTATATTAAATGCATTATACTTCTGCTGTTATTGGTATGTTATAGCCTATCACCAGCTTTGTTTAAACATATCTCTGAGCCTTTTTAAGATAAGTTATAAATTTGTACATCACCTAATGGATGTATGAGTCACATTTTACTGATTGAGATTTCTTTTTCTATGGATGTCGGATAAAAGTTTTATTTTGTATTTTAGGTTTAATATCC
Organism: Cheiracanthium punctorium; assembly: GCA_038373885.1. Classification (NCBI taxonomy): domain Eukaryota; kingdom Metazoa; phylum Arthropoda; class Arachnida; order Araneae; family Cheiracanthiidae; genus Cheiracanthium; species Cheiracanthium punctorium. The sequence goes on from JAWZYV010013430.1 coordinate 1,024,310, forward strand.
TGAAAAATTGAATCGATACCATAAATTTCTGAACGTTTTTTTTACGTAACTTCGTAATTTATTGTACATGTGTATGATCACTATTTAAGAAATAAAAGCGTAGGTCAGTGTTTTTGGGGCATCCTGCACATTCATTGTTTTCTCTTAGAACCAAAAGCTTTCATATTGCTGAGTTATCCTATTCGCTTTTCTTCATACTATAGAATAACTTAACAGAACTACGAAGTTTTGGATCACCACCGGTAGCTGTACGAAATGTAACATCTGCGGTAATGGTACTGCTTGCAACTGATGGGAAAATTCCTAAGGACTTATCTTGGAGAGCTGCAAAATTAACTATGAGTAAAGTATGTAATAAAAAATCATTTTTTTCCCATTCATATACACACCTATTAAAATAATAACAAAACTGCTAACTTTACTATGTGCTTACCTTTGATTGGTACTGGCAGTGTTAGAAGTCGTGCTATTGCACGGTGCGTGAAAAATGAAAATTGAAACGAACGCCGATAGCAGTACTACAAAATTCGAGATATCCATTGCGTTGATTTTCCGTGCCATGCAGTGGCGTATAAAAGTTTTCATATGCGGGGGGGGGGGGAATCCAGCATTCAGGTGTTTGGGGGGGGGGCACATGGTCTGGACGAAAATTGCTTGCAAATCATAGGATTATTCTACTGTTTTTAAACCATTAAAGAAATGAGGATTTCAATTATTTTTAAATTAATAGTATTATATGTAAATAAAAATTCAATAATGTGGTGAAAAAGCATTTTTAATGGTGTTAAATTACGTGTAATAGCACGTATCTGATTGAAAAATCGGATAAAGGATCATCCTATTAATACGGCTTATAACGTTACAAAGTTGGTTTATTTAAATGTTATCCTGTGTTACATGAGTTATATGATATTGGTTTATTTTAAATGTTCTCTAATGTTATATGAGTTAATATAAATGTTTTAAAATAAATGTTTTTCACTAATTGCTTTGTATTTCCTCTGGAGGGTACTCGAGGCTCCTCTGCTCTACCTTAAATACGCCACTGATGCCATGTATTATTAAATTTCATAGTCACTTTGTTCTAAAGGTGAATTAGTACATCCTGTGTCCAAGACTGTCTTTTAAAAACTATGTCAGATTCTGATATTTTGTTTTGTTTGGTGTGTGTATATATATTACCATACAAAAACCCTTAACGTGTTAAAAGTTTGTGACGCAGCATTTTACATTATAGCTATATGACTTTTAAATATGGGTCTTAAAAATAATGATATCCAATTTCGATTGACGCCCTGGTGTGACTTTATAAGATTTGTTTTAAAATTCCATTACAATGACTCTTGTTTTATTTTCTAAAGAAGATGTACACATTCAAGCAATGCTTTTAATTATCAAATACACTGTCAAATATATCACACTTTCACTGAGCCTATATTATGCATTTAAATGAATTTATTTCAATAATTTAATTTATCTTTTGCGTCGTGCTATCTAAAAGGGCAAATAAAATTTACGTAAATGTTTACTTTGTGTCATAGTATCCAAACTAAGTGAAATGTATTCAAATACATAATGTGTTAAGAATAAAACATTTATGCAAATTTTGCTTGATCTTTTGGATAACGTGACGCAAAAGATAAATTAAATTATTGAAATAAATTCATTTGAATGCATAATATAGGCTCAGTGAAAGTGTGATGTATTTGAGAGTGTATTTGATAATTAAAAGCATTCCTTGAATGTGTAAATCTTCTTATCACCCACAAGATTGAAGTTGATCCTGTGTTCATACGCGGGAGTTAAATAGTTCCCTCTTTAAACTGGATTAAATATAAAAAAAAAAGAGATTTCCTAAATAAACCGACGACGTCAGTCACCGATTTGAACACCGATTAAAATCGTATATTAATGTTTAAAAAAATCGTTAGAGCGGATTCCGGGATTAATCCTTTGAGGCGCAACCCTTTCCCAATGCTGCAAAAAGGGCAGCCGTTGCCATCGCTCGACTTAACGACCAGCAAGAGAGCGGACGATCGAAACGTTCATCGCGTGCCACAGATCGAGAGACCCTTTTTTGACGCAGCTGGCTGTGCCGCACAGCCAGCTGTCGTCAAAAAAGGGTCTCTAAATCTGTGGCACGCGATGAACGTTTCGATCGTCCGCCCTCTTGCGGGTCGTTCAGTCGAGCGATGGCAACGGCTGCCCTTTTTCCAGCATGGGGCCATCTATCCAGCTGTTCTCGCATTCTTACATTTTACAGCAGATGCCAGGGCTGTTCAAAAGAATCGTGACCATTTTTTGACGGGAAAGGACGTGGTTTCCCGTGGAGCTACGTCACCCGCAACTATTTTTATAGAAATCCAATCTATTCTTCGTGACGGGCAACAGTCAAAACGTCAGAGTTTGGTGTTTCCAGAGCAGGAACACTGCGCGTTAAAGGGTTAAAAAAGGGCACGAAGTTTCCCTGAAAGTTAGCTGTATATATAGAGTCGCAGTTGGTTGGTCGGTTGGTGTATTCTGCGTCACTCGTATAACTGTCGTTCTCCGCATGATTCAGTCTATGGTGATACTATTATCTCGAACTTCTTTAATCTTCTGAAGTTATTTCGTGAACTTATAAATGAGCGTAAAGGAGAACGTGACTACGAAGCAATATCTATTGTTAATCAGGCAGTTGACACAACAGCTGACTCCTCTTTGCAGGCTTGTATCATTCGTTTTGTTGTGACAAATTTTCAGTGATTTCTTCCGACAGTTTTTTCGGCTTTTGGGATCTTTTAAAAATCGCATCACGTCCTATAATTTTTATCGGTTTGATTAATTAACACGAACAACGATGCGTATTAAATAAAAGGGACCAGTTTAGCGGAAAAAATTGCTTTGACACTCTCGAATAAGTGTTTTCATTTCTTTTGGCATGTTTATAGTTTAATTTAAATTGCATTTATGTTAAAGAATATAACGCCTCGATAATTTCAACAACCTTGACTATTTCTTACATTAAAAGTGCTCAAACCTTTCATGGTTTCGGTAAAACAAATTTTTTATGTTGAGTTTGTTTGGTTGAGCTATTAGTTTTATTGAAACTTCTGTTAAATGAGATTTTACTGCAAAAGGTCACAGATATTTTACATATTTATACCTATCATTATTACCTAGTCCTCATTTTATTCATCTCATTCTTTTAGGTAGACAGTTTCTTAGATTCTTTAATAAATTTTGATAAAAACCATATTCACGAAAACAGCATACGGGCGGTACAAACGTACCTAAGAAGTCCCGAATTCAAACCTGAAGTGGTATTAGCTAAATCTCAAGCAGCTGCTGGGTTGTGTTCCTGGGTAATTAATGTTCTCAAGTATTATGAGGTAAATGGCGCTTACCTAGTTCCTCATAGTTTCACTTGTATTATTATGCAATATTTAATAAGTTGATCTGAGCAGTTAAACCTATCTTCACTGAGAGTGTACTTGTTTATTTTCAATAAAGGTGTATTGCAATGTGGAACCCAAAAGACGAGCTTTAGCAGAAGCTAATGCGGAGTACCAGGTTGCGAAAGAGAAACTTGCGCGAATTCAAGAGAAAGTTACGGTAAGCCTAGTGAAAGTCTGCACATCTATCATAGTGACTAATTGAGGGAGCGAAATTGCTTCCTCGTGCATATTTTCTTTTGCAATATTTTTTCATGTTACTCTTTTTACACGAATCCATCTGCCTCTTTAGTACCTGTGTAGAATAATTTTGAGGTGTGGAGTAGTTGTTTGTTTGTTTGCAAACACTTATCTTTCAACATAGAAAACTACAGTCGACTCCGGTTATAGTGAACCTCTGGCGCAGGGCCGTACCCAGAAAAAAATTTCGGAAGGGGGGGGGCAAAGGTTAAAAAGGCTAAATTTTTCACAATAAGGCTTCATTATTATTGTTTTGTTAACAAAATTTTATATTTCTTGGGGACTAGGCCCCATGGTTCCCCCCCCTGTGTACGGCTTTGCCTATGGGGACCAGCAAATTTCGTTCACTATATCCGAAGTTCAGTATAAGCGAAGTGTCCCCATATGAACAAGGAATACATTATATACATAAGTAAAAAATAGTGTTTTATACACGCACTGAATATTTATGTAAATCAAACATAATTAATCGTATTTATGTCTTATGACTCTAAAACTTATGTCTTATGACCCTAAGTGCTACAGTAATTTGAGAGATTCCATTCAACTGGCCGGAAAGTACTACAGCCAATCAAGCAATTAGCGTGTAGTGGTAATCCTTAACCTGTGCTATTGCACCGGGAATAGAAAATAGAATCGTTCAAGGACAAGAGAAACATGTCCGTTTTTGTTCACCATGAAATGTACCCTACTTTTTGTTATGTGCTTAGTAGCCGAAACATGCTATTGATTCTAACCGACTAAGAATTTAGCCCCCTTTTACAGATGTTCCCGGATAGCAAGCGTGAATACAATTAGCAGGGGCACAGTTTGATGAATTGTATTGAAGCGCTTTCGGTCTTTCCTTTCTGGTCAAGAATGAGAATGAAAAAAATTGCATGTTTCTTTTAAAAATTGTCATTGCTACCTTCCTTATTGAGGAAGTGTGGGTGTCACGGCCTTTCGTGCAGGGTGGAAAAGATGAGCTTATCTTTTAAGCACTGGGGTATCGGACAAAAGGAGTACGGGGAGCCCTATACCACAAGACTTGGGCTATTTTGCAAGGGAATCGAAGAGCTAAAGATAAGTATGCATCACTGCAATGAATAAATTCCTGGTTTCACAACGGTCAAGAGTCTAAAAGCCTTTTTTCCAGTACGCTATTGTTACCCTCTCCCCCTTCCACATGTTAGCCTAGTCACTGACAATTCCCCTGTATTTCGGAACTGATGCTTGATAATCTCTTTGTGTATTTATCGAATGCATCTAGAACTTAGTTTAGCAACTGAAAAACAACGAAGCATGAAAAATGATTAAGTTTTTATACTCAAGCACAGTGCGACCAAAATTTTTTTGGAGGGCTAAATTTTAAAAAAAACTATTCACTCATAAAAGTCTTTAATCAAATGCTAAACCAAGTATTGGCTTTGGAGGGCTATAATAAATAGATCATTTAGCTGTTAAGTGTATAATAAAGCAGAATGTTGCCCTGAGCATCTCTTTGGGTGCGAGCCCTACCCTCCTGACGCTACTGTCAAGCACACACGCATAGCACACACCTGCATTAATACTAGGGTGTCCAAAGTGCTTAATGCTTCCTATTCAGATAAGGATTGTAATGAAGAAATGTTCAAAATAAGCATCGGAAATAAGACTCCGTTAAGAAAAAATAGCTCTTGCTCATTTAAAAGAAGTTACGATCTTTTTTTAAATTTGCATACGACCCACGTACAAAAACATTCCAATTTGTAAAATGTGCCCCATACTCTCATAAGGTGGCATATAAAATGGGATCTTTTCATCTTTCAGAGATATCTTTAAAGAAAGAGGATCGTGGACTCTACATGATTTTGAGTGTGAACGTTTATTGCAAGAGTGGAAAATAAAAAGATTTTTTTTCGTCATTTCTGTACGACCCCGGAAATGCGATCGTTTGGCCTGATTTCCCCCCCTTCGAAAGCCAAAGAAAAGAGGTTTAAGTCATCGTCCTATTTATTTTCATATCTCTGACACTTTTTAAGGTCTAATTCTCAAATTTTGTATGCCACCTGATGAGTGTATGGGGCACATTTTACTAACTGGGAATTGTTTCGTATAGAAATTTAAAAAGTGTAACTTTTTGAAAATGAACGAGAGGCATTTTATCTTAACGGAGGCCTATTTCCGACCTTATTTTGTACAATTTTTAATTGACACTGCCTACTTATCTGTAAAAGATAAAAACTGAAAGCCCGTTACCGTTTTTTGGGACACCTTGTATGTCTTAAAAAGTTCACTGGCCATTGTCACTCGTTAAAGGGCTTTCCAATTGTTTTCACGGTTTCGCATAATTGAAGGTCATGGATTGTCAAATACTCAAGCAATTATTTTGCAGTTCAAAATTGTGTGTACCTTCCAAAGCATGTTAACAGCTGACTATTGGTCAAACTAAAACAGCAACTGCACCTGCCCCTGGCCAATTATTACACGCGTTACGTTGTGTTGAAAATATTTTAAAGTGCAAATAACTTTTTGATTGTGCGGATTTTGACATTTAGTTTGAAGCTTATAACTTTTAGGAGGATAAGGTCTACAGTGATGCGCAAATATTTGTCTGCTATGAATGGATGCAAATAATAGTGTATGACTGCTTAAGTTTCTACTTTACTTACAGGAAGTCGAATCCCGTTTGAATGAATTACAGTCTCGCTGTGATTCAGCGACTGACGCAAAAGCTCGATGCGAATCGGAAGCACAACGAACAGCTTTCAGCCTCCACTTGGCAAACCGACTTCTAGGTGGTCTAGCCTCGGAAAGAGAGCGTTGGTCTAGACTGGCCACTCGTTTCAGAGAATTAGAGCGCAGTTTAGCTGGTGACGTACTTTTAGCATCGGCTTTTGTAGCTTATTTAGGATCTTTTACAGCATCCTATAGACGCCAGTTGCAACAAGAGTACTGGAGGCCTTTCCTGGAAAAGAAGGTTAGTTCCCTTAACTATCCCTTTATTTTATCCGTAATTTTATTAATTAAATGAGTACATGAGTCTCTTAAATTTGAGAACACATTACTCGGGGGCTATTATGGGATGAGAATGTACTCGAAAATGAGTACATTTTGCTTATTTTTGAGTACCTTGTTCTTACAGTGTAGGTTAAAAAATATACATAACTTTGTCGTCAAGGGCACATTTCGTTTACATACTAAATAGTGTTGGTAAATTTCCCTACCTACGCTTTTCTAAATCTAAAATGTTCTTTTCTCAAAAAAGAACTATACTAAAATTGGCCATTAAAATTGTTATTTCATTAAGTAACGCAATTTCGGAGCAATAAAATTGCTTAGTACGGAAAGTTTACTAATGCTTCAATACCGGAAATCACACAATAAATGCGCACGCAATTTAAGCACTTTTCCGATAGCGTTACGCCGTCAGTTCCTTCATTAAATTAGCCATTTTTTCCATGCAAAGCGCTGCCAAATGGACATTTAAAACTATTTTTTAACATGAGCGCATCGCGTGTGCAATCCTTATACCAAAGCTGGTGGGAACCTCAGGCAATGGCAATGACTTTAGCTGATGGCAATGACTTTCAACATAAAGCAGTCATTTTTAAGTTACTGAAGAAGATGCTAGTAATGAATAATAAAGTGAAAAGAGAATAAATTTAACGCTGCAATGTTTGATTTGATTATATTTAGATGGCTTTACTTGAAGCGCGATTTTTTTTCACTTTTTACATCATACCTCAAAACGAATTCCAATTTGTAGAAAATTCCTTTAATTTAAATTCAGTAACCATGTAATATGCAACAAAATGTCACATCATTCTCTTACTTGTTTCACGTTGTACTCAGAAAACATTTTCTCAAACTTTTTTAATAGGAAGAGTTCCAACATTATTCAGCTTTATCAGTACCTCCATCTGTAATTAAATTTTGTTTGATTAACTGCAGACATTTCAATATATTGCCAATAAAAAAGCCAATATATGTAGATTTAATTGAGGCCATTTGTTTAAACTGAATAGCCAACTATTGTATTACCTCTAGACGCCTAAAAGGTTGACCCCACCTAAATTCGACTAAATATTCATTGTTAAAGATTAAAAAACTGAATGTATGCTGAAAAATGTGAGGGGGGGGGAGCCACCGTAAGTTAGCCTTTGTTGGGGGCGCGCGACGCTAAAAAGGTTGAGAACCGCTGTTTTACACCTTTATTTTAAGTTTAGTGACCACCAATGATAAAATTGAATTTCTTTTTATTCGCTTCAGTGGTTTAGAGGGGATGTGGGAACAAAAATTAAATTCTATTCAAAATTTTGAAAAAAAAAAAAAAAACTTTTCATGATAGTAATAATTTCATTCGTTTCTTTTCAGTGGTGTCTAAGTGATGAAGGAACAAACACATTTTCAATACATATTCGCAAGATCGCGAAATCTAATCAAAATTTTCAAAAATTTTGGCACCTATTGTTTAAGTTCGGCCATCTGTCCTGCCATTAAATTCCTGTTCATTTGTTTCAGCGGTTTTTTAATGATGCGCGAAAAAAAAATTTGCGTATCTTGAAAAAATCTTCGCAAAATATCAACATCTAGTAAAAATTTTCAAAAAATTTGAATGTAAGTTGAATAACCACCTATCATGTTATCAAGATTCATTTCATTATCGCTTATCCGTTATTACTTATGCGTGAACAAAAAATGAACGCATTGTGAATAAATTTTCTCAAAATCTCCAAATCTACTCATTTTAAAAAAAAATTTGACGCCATTTGTTTAAGTTGAATGACCACCTACCATGTCACCAAATTTCATTAATTTGCTTCAGCCGGCTTTACGTGATGCCCGAAAGAACGTGTCAACAACAAAATAACAGCCATACATTTTTTTTTCCGGTCATTTTCGGTTTTTAGGTGCTTAAAACGGATGAAAAAGCGAAATTTTTGAATTCTACAAGGGGTGATCCAATGAAAAGGTACGAAACGACACGGTGGGTACACATGTAGACTTTATTCAAAATAGACACCATAGGCCTGAGCACAACGATCCCACTCATGAACAAGCTGCAGGATTCCTTGTTCCCAGAATTCCCGTGGCCGTGACGAGACCCAGTCCGTCACAGCGTCCTTGAGTACGTCGTCCGAGTGGAAGCGCTTCCCTTTCAGGTTTTTCTTCAGTGGACCCAACACATTTAAATCGCAGGGCGACCTGTCCGGACTGTAGGGCGGTTGATCAAGCTGTTCCCAGGTTCCCACTTGAAGTTGGCCAGTTCCTTGGGGAAAACGGACACTCCATTTTCTCACTGTCTTGTGGGACACTCAGTCTTCCCTGTATACGGTCATCATCTGACGATGAATAGTGACCGTTTTAAGACCTTCCGATTTCAGAAATCGGATAAAGCCTCGCTGCTCCTCAGTGTTGAATTCTGTAATGCGAACGTCATCTCGTTCTCACATGCGTCAATCGGACGTAGGAGGGTGCTTTATGTAAGAGCTTCTGCTCTCTCCTGCGGGCCCCCGCGTACTGCCACCCTCGACAAAGACTCCAATTTCATCCCTAGATGTCTCGCTAAGTTCTCCTATAACGGCACAGTCAAATATGTTAACGGTTAAGTTGTTATGACGTTTCGTATCTTTTCATTGGATCACCCCTTGTATGTAATGTACCGACAAATGCCTGATTTTATTTATTTAGATGAGCAGAAATGTATAAAAAACACCAGAAAGAAACAGATGATCCAACTAATTATCAATTAATAAATCGTATTTTTCTGCTGACAATTAGTGTGACTAAATAACTGCTGCTCTTGTAAGATTGCTGCCTACTGGTGGTTGAAGAATGGCTTGTTAATCCTAAATTTTTACTATACAGACAGGTTTTATCATGGATACCGGGACGCGATGGTTCATGTGTATCAGCTTCTATGGAGTTTAATTGTTTTCTAATCATGACCAAGTACAATGTGGGCGTTTGGGAAATTAATATTTCAAGCTTCACGGTTCAACATTAAGGTGGGTCAAAAAAATGAAATTTTGGAAATTGTTTCTTCCCTTCCTGCCATCTGCCTCCTATGTTAAAGAAATGGAAAATCCCCGAAAGTGAGTTAAATGGGTTTATATATTGATCCTGTACCTTTCAAGTCAATATTTTAGATCTCGCAGCTGAGGTAAAATGCCAACTTTAAAGCATTTAATACTAAATTTTAATAACAACAGCAAACAAGACATTTTTGTAGCATAACTAAAGGTGAGAATTAGTTTTCCCTAGATATTACATTTTATTTCAATGTAATAGAAAAATGCTCTTTTATTACAAATTTCTGCATTGAAATGGATAATTGCAGGTACATTTTCAGTAAAATAATTTAATTGCTTATCTTGTCACTTGAGATGGCAGCTCTATATTTCTGAACGTTTTATTCCTGGATCTCGTAAGCAGTGATCAGTGATAATATAGATGTAATAAAACTATTTTGGCAACAATACCGGGATATCCAATCCATTCCAAAACCTTTAGCTGTTATCGTCCGATCACCAGAACCTACACCTTGCTTCTAAGCATTGATATTTTTGCTCCAGGTGCGTGAATTTTGCGTTCTCAATTGTTTTTATAGATAAAAATAGAACATACAGTTTTAGTAAATTGATTTAAAAAAAATAATAATTTAGTTTAAAATAATTGTTAATAATTTTAAATAGGGGTTTTTGGCATCGCAAACATCAAAACAATTTGTTACATTAAGGAGTTATAACATGCCAGATATTGTTGATAAATCAAAACTCCGTCGATCGTAAGAAGTTTAATGAAATGGATAATAATCTCTGTGTGTTTGGGGGTGGGCATGTGTTATGATGCGAGAAAAGAGTCCACGCTGTTGAACCTAATTGTAGATGGGGAAAATTATCAATCAGAAAGAGCACATTTAGCTTGTGTCATTCCCTAATGGCAAATCCATCGGCCATGTGACACCTGCTAATGGCAAGCTGGGTATCACTGCTAACTGTATTATACATTTCATGGAGGAAAAGAACATTTTCCACCAACTTGAATCATTTATTTGCAGCAATGGCACAAGCACTAATGCTGGAAGTGAAGGTGGGATTAATCATGTAATTGAAAAAACACTTGGCCGTTCTGTTGAGTGGCTCATCTGCCTTCTTCATACGAATGAGTTACCCCTCCTCCACTTAATCATCGAGATTGATAGATCTACATCAGGGGCTAACACCTTCAGAGGCCCTACAGGTAAACTCTTACCAAGTGTTGCAAGTTTACCTGCTACTTAATACAAACGCACTGCTAATTCCAATCTACTAGGTGTGATCCTACCAGAAAAATGGACTGATTTATTCAGACCAAAAATACACGTGGAGGATTGTCGCAGCACGGATTTCTGGAATATTTGAGAAATATCTGGATCGTCTAGTTCAGGGATGGGCAAACTACGGCCCGCCAGAAGGTTTTATCCGGCCCGCGAGTGGAATTTTAATTAGCCGGTTCGACGGAAATTGAAAGAATCTATATATATTTATATATTATACATCCATATTAAGAATTATGAAGATGTTTTGAAAAAAAATGCATTTTGAGTTCGAACGCAGATATCAAGATTTCAGTGCCATTCAAACAGAATTGGATATTTTTACCATGTCTTTCAACGTAAGTTGTGAAGCAGTGAGGTCCGATTTGCAGCTTGAATTAATTGAATTGGAGAAATGAATGAAAAAAAATCTATATGATGTGTATGAATGAAAAAAAAAATCTTAGCTATAAGCTCTAGATTTACTGTACTCGTATAATATCATTTGTATTTTTACTTAAAAAGGTTATTATTTTGCTGAAAATGTACCTGCCATTAGCCGATTCAATGCAGAAGTTTGCTATAAACGTACATTTTTCGGTTAATTATAACACTATTACCTTGAAATAAAATGTAAAAGCTGGCAAATACTAATTCTGACCTTAATTATGCTACAAAAAATGTCTTATGTTTTCTGTTGTTTCTCAAATTTAACATTAAACGCTTAAAGGTGGCATTTGACTTATCCTGCGAGTGCTAAAATATCGTCTTAAAAGGTTCAGGGTTAAGATAACCGATTTACTTATTTTCGGGGATTGTGACATTGTGATAGGGGAAGTTCTCACTCTCGTGAATTTCGTATAACCGTATTGGTTTTGAAAAGTGTATAATTGAATAAATTATTTTCTAACCGGAATATTTGGGATGGTGAATCTATATCAATCTTATGCGTCGTTCCAGACTATTTAAAGTTCAGTTTAAATTTAATGGATATTGATATCGCTGCCTATCGTAGTAATCTAGCATGCGTACAAATATACGTGTTCATCTAGGATCATCTAAATGTAGATAGTAGCAAGTCACAAAACTTCATCTATTAGGCTATCACAAGTATGCTAACGTTTCAATTTTTTCTACTTTAGAAAAAAGATGTTTATAATGTTAAAGAGCAATTGGTACTAAGAAAACACCATAATTGTTAAAATTTGAAATATTATGTACTTTTTTCTAAACATAATAGAACACTACTGAGTTGACTATCAGATGCATAAGCGCCCAACGCTCCATTTACTAGTTATTTTTACTGGTCTATCGTTTGTTTTACTTATAGAGCAACTTGGAAGTTGGTGCAAGTTCTGACGAATCTTCGCTTTTGGGACCAATGGTATCGTTACTTCTAGAGGATGAAACAGTTATCGGCCGATGGCGAAACGATGGATTGCCGGGTGACTTATCGTCGGTAGAAAATGCTACGATCTTCAATTCTTGTTTTTTCATTTGGCGATGGCCGCTTATCATAGACCCGCAGGTTCAAGCAATTCCTTGGATTCGGAACACTTATGGAGAAACTACTATTTTTGTGAGAACGGATCAGAAAGGGTATGAAGCCCAGCGCATTTTTCTCTCTTGTTCATAAATGAATAAAATGAAAAATGCGTATAATATTTATTACTCAGCAATATCCGTATGACAACGGGTACGTTGTTTTAGAATAACTGCTGATTGTCATTTCCATGCAAATTCGAAAATTTTTAAATAGTTAATAAAATCACAGCATTAATTTAGTCTGTGATATCATTTTAAATCTATTTATAAAATATGCTTAGTTTTATACATTCTACAGAATTAAAAATTTTAACTGTTCCAATAATAATATTTTAGAAACTCGCATTTACGGCAAACCTTTGCTGTTTCTTTTCCTCCTTTATAAACGCAGGGCTCAAACCACATGTAAAAACTTGTCTTTAAAATTTATTTATCTTTGAAACTTGTTTTCGTTCTATATACCTATCTATTTCTGAACTGAACCATCCGAGAACTATTGCGTCTTAGAGGTTATTCTTCCAAATTCTTGGATCATGCAAAAAATAAATAAATAAATAAATAGAAATCGTTAGTTTCATTAAGAAATTTCGGATTCTTAGAATAATCAAAACCTACACATAAACTGGCATAATGAATAATTGTCAAAATGTAGGCAGTTGTTTCGATCTAAGTAAGAAATTCATTATTTGTGCACATGTGAAATCAATGGACGTCCGTCTAAGTAGAAACCAGTATTCGAAAACGGAAGACCACTTTACTTCTACCATCCTAGAAGTGCTGAGCTAGTGTTGTTGTTTTGTGGCAAATTAGGAAAAAAAGATTTCTACAATTGGTCTTGTTGTTGTTGCTATGTCCACGATAGGACCTATAGTAGTCCAAAGGTGGTCCACATAGCCTTGGCGATACCGAGGCTATAAAGATCAGCATGGGGATTGATAGATATTCATTGTAATTTGGCCAGCAAAAATATGTTAGGGGTTCAGTTCAATGTCAGGACAGTTCGTGCAGGTCTGGTAAGTTCTGGTGCCATCGATCTGGATTTTCATTTCTCTATGATGTTTCGTTCTGAGTCTGGTTAAGGTATTTGCAATGGTTCTGTCTGTGCTTAATTCGTAGATTTGGTATTTACTTTTTGTGGTTCTTTGAGTAAATGTATGTTTTGCAACTGTGTTAATATCACTAAGGGTTACCTGAGGGAGCCATTCTTTATTGAGATTTCTCGTTTCCTTTGCCAAAGAGTCAGCGGCCTCATTTTCGTCAATACCAACATGCGCCGGGATCCGCAGCATGAAAAATTTCTTGTTCATATTTAGGACTTGGTCTAGCGAACTGTGTATTTTCAGTACAAGCAACCTTTTATGATTGTCTGAAGAGCAGCTTTAGTTTAAAAATATTTAATCCTTTTGGCTTCTGGGAGATTTATATACTGATTTAGTGCTTCCTGGATAGCGAGGTGCTCACATGTGTAGTTTTTTACCTGCACCGACCGTGAATTGTTTTTTAACACAATGTGGAATAGTGAGGTTGACTTCAGATCCTCCGTTCTCCAGAGTACTGTCCGAGGATCCATCAGTGAATGCACAATGTTTCCTCCTGAGTAGGAATCAATGGTTCTAGTTCCTTTAGCTTGGATTTTTGAGATTGGTTCTTTCTTAAAGCAAGGCTCAAGAAGATCAGATATAATATTGGTACTTATTGGTAAAACAGAGGGCAAAATTGGTTTTTCTAAAATCTGATGTGTATGATGTTCAAGTCCAATTTTCTCTCTGGTCCCTTGGTCGTACTGTAGAGGACAGGATCGCTTAAATCTAGTCCTTTCAATCCACTTTCGAAAGGTTTTGTTGCCAATAGGATCTTTTTAATGACTTCTAATCCTCTTAGTAAATTTTATGACATTGTATTTTCTTCTGTTCTCGAAAAGCTGAACATCTCATTCCTTAATATTAGGAGACAGCTCCGATAATGACCTTCGTTCCTCCCTTTAATTGTTTTCAGCAGTGCGTTTTAGATCTTCTCCTTATTTCTTATAGCTTCCGATCTCAAAAAGGCATCCGAGTAGATGCTCTTTGTGAAGAAAAGCTACCTTCTGGAAAGACAGCTTCTTGTTTGGCATTAAGAATAACAACTTATAGTGTCAAGTTTCAATAGATTGGACTGCAGAACTGCTAGGATTAGAAAAAAAAAATGTTGGAATGAAAAAACTCCAATTCCTTGTGAACATCGTCTATTCTGATATGTTCTCCTTATTTCTTATCGCTTCCGACCTCAAAAAGGCATCCGAGTAGATGCTCATTGTGAAGAAAAGCTACCTTCTGGAAAGACAGCTTCTTGTTTGGCATTAAGATTAACAACTTATAGTATCAAGTTTCAATAGATTGGACTGCGGAACTGCTAGGATTAGAAAAAAAAATGTTGGAATGAAAAAACTCCAATTCCTTAAATTTTATTAATGCATCTTTTTTGCTAAACGTTTACATTTCCGCACTTTCAGTTTAAAAAAAGATTATAAATGAAATGAACATATATTTTAATTATTTACTTGTTCTGGATCTTGTTGCTTTTGAATTAACATAAGCACTGGCGAAGTGTCTTTTTACTATGCTCTAAACATTTGTTTTTTAATCTCTATTTGCGCAATTTTGTACGCTAGTTTTTACATTTTAGTTCATCTTTCTTGCCCAAAACTCAACATATAATTTTACAACACTTTTAATACTATGGTTTGATAATGATTACACTGGTGTTAATTCTTAAAAATATATTTACTGTCAAATTATCAAGGCACACACATCAGATGGTTCACTTGTATTACAGGTATCTGGATATAATTGAAGAAGCAATAGTTGCCGGACAAGTTGTAGTGGTGGAAAACCTTGAAGAAAACATTGATCCACGCTTATTTCCAATCATTTTTCACAATTTCGTGAAAAAGGGAAAGTAAGAAATCTAAATTTTGTCATCTTATTTATTAATACTTTATTAACTTTTTATATGTTTTAACAGGGTTAAAAATAGGATTGCGAGTTTTTTTTCGGAAAAGAAATAAAATTTTAAACAGACGTTAAAACATGCGGAATGAAATACGTTAAGGATGCGATCATGGTTAAAAACGAAAAAGAGAAAATATGTCCGATTGAATCCGACTAGATGGGGTGTTGTGCAAACTTCTTTTCAATATTTTGCGCATTTTCTGCGTAGGTTCAAAAGCTGAATGAATTCATGTATGTCATGTATTCATGTTTAATTCTTCATTCATTCAACAAAAATATTGAATTTATTGAATCAAAACACACGTTAAAGGATTAAACGCATAATAAGATAGTTGTAGCACAGAGGTGGTCTAGCCTAGTGACTTTAACTTTCCCATAGACAAAATTCATGGGGTCTGCGTGATTGTGAGATGTAGAAGAGAGGTTTCATCTGGACTCTGGAGCGGGGAAGTCACATTTCCGCTCTTGTGAATTTGTATATTGGAAAATCTCTGGTGACACAAGTATCTACCGGAATTGATTTCAAGTTCTGAGGGCCGTTTTAGCTCAGTGGACTGGTGAGCGGAAGGTTGCGGGCTCGACTCCAAAATACCACTGAAGACCCCCGCGTGCACACAGCGTACGTGCACGTTAAATCCGTGGTTCTGAAAATTCTCTCATCGGTAGCTAACAATTTCCGAGGGAGAGCAGTATGTAGAAATCCCACTCCATGTGTCGAAGATGTAAGTTGTTGCGGGAATCTCCAGAAGAGACGCATGTAACTCTAAATCCCTTTCTGTGACAAGAACTGTCATCTCTTGGGAAACAGGCATAGTCGTTTTTAAGTGACAAGTCTAATAACTGATAAAATAAAGATTTTTATGCTCGCTGACATAAAAAACGGAATAGTCTTAAGGGAAGAAAAAACAATTGAGGTAGAAATCGTCAAAAAATCGTAAAACCCGACCACTCTTATTGAAACGTGGATTAGTCATTGCGGGTGTAGCTAAATACTTCAAGAAGAACGACCATTTTTTCCATTCCTCATTTTATTAAAAGTACAGTTTCTGACACATTGGTATTCACATTGAACCTTTAAAAACTACACACATTCATAACAAACACGCATTTAGGTATTCATTTGTTTTATGAAATATTTCACTCTAACCGGCGTTCAAATCTTTTCTGTTGAAAATTTCGAAAGGAAAATTTGAGTCTTATTCATATTCTTGTCACTTTCTACTGTACGCTGAGATATTATTAATGTTTTATTTAAAGAGCCATCAAACTTGGCAACAAAGAAATACCGTTTCATTCGGACTTCCGACTCATTCTGCATACAAAATTGAGTAATCCACGCTATGGTCCGGAGATTCAAGCCCAAACAACAGTTCTCAACTTTGGCGTGACTCCAGAAGGGTTAGCGGATCAACTGCTGGCTGAAGTCGTATCGAAGGAGCGACCTGATCTCGAAGAAGCCAAGGTAAATACTATTTAAAGAAAAATATATTTTATCAGGTTGTAACGAAAGTTTTCCGCCCTATCTGCCTGAAATACTAACTTCTAACTCCTTAGATAACTGTTTTTGAACTTTCGGTACCAAACCTGCACAGTGTCACATGATACAACAATAGTACTTAAAGCTGTGCTCATCATTCGTTGATATTCTGTAGCTGACTTTTTGCAACACAACTGGAAGTAAAGGATGATTCTAATCCTCTAGAGGGATAGTTCTATTTGAGACACCTTATACTTAATGATAACTCTAATTTTTAGAGATTTCACAACACAGTGTTATAAAGTAAACTTCTTTCTTTCAAATGCCAAAAATCGTTTGACAAAATAGGAGCCAATACGCCAACGAGAACTGTGTGCTGACGAAGTTTGCGGTGGCGGGAAACTTTCGTTACAACCTAATACATGCATGTAAGTGTTTTAAAAGAAATCCTAATATATCTGAAAATCAGTTAAATGTGACACTCTAATCATTGAATACCTTAGAATTTTAGACATTTTAGGTACAATATTATTGCGACTTCACAATTTTTTTTTTCACTATGGATGAAGTATGCTGTAGAGTGATTACATACTTTTCTTTGAAATTATATTTTGGTCTCTTTTCTGTCAACCCTTTGAGGCGCAACCCTTTCCCAATGCTGAAAAAAGAGCAGCCGTTGCCATCGCTCGACTGAACGACCCGCAAGAAGGCGGACGATCGAAACGTTCATCGCGTGCCACAGATCGAGAGACCCTTTTTTGACAACAGCTGGCTGTCGTCACGCGATGAACGTTTCGATCGTCCGCCCTCTTGGTGGTCGTTCAATCGAACGATGGCAACGGCTGCGCTCTTTTCAGCATTGGGCAATCTATCCGGCTGTTCTCGTATTCTTCCATTTTTCAGAAGATGTCAGTGCTGTTCAAAAGAATCGTGACCCTTTTTTGACGGGATAGGACGTGCTCAAAAGTAAAGGATTCTGGTGGAGCTCTGTTACTCGCAACTATTTTTACAGAAATCCAATCTATGCTTCGTGACTGGCAACAGTCAATCCGTCCGAGTTGGGTGTTCCCAGAGCGGGAACATTGCGCGTTAAAGGGTTAAAAGACATCCTAATATATCTGAAAATGAGTTAAATGTGACACTCTAATCATTGAATACCTTGGAATTTTAGACATTTCAGGTACAATATTATTTGGACTTCACAATTATTTTTTTCACTATGGATGAAGTATGGTGTAGAGCCGATTACATACTTTTCTTTAAAATGATAGTTTGGTCTCTTTTCTGTTAAATATCTCCTTTTTAATCTAATTTCGTTTTTTTCCACATTACTCTTTTCTTCAGGGATTATGGGACGAAATTGCGACAAAAGATTCACATCACTTTTCTCTTTTATAAAATTTCATTATACATTTTATTTTTCCTTCTTCTGTACACGGGTTCTTACAGGATTGAGACCTAGAGATCGCTGTAAAAAATCTGATGTTGGGAATGGAATGTGACTTTATGTATCTCAAGACGAAAATCTTTAACGATTTTGGTGTGTGTAAGGTTTATAGTTTTTGTACAGGGATAAAAGAAAATTATTACACATTACGGCCTCTAGACGCAAATTCTTGAAAGCGCTGTCTTATATGCTGTATAGATTCGTGAAAGCCACTGTCTTGTATGCTGTAGAGATTTTGGTGTGTAAGGCTAAGTTTTCTACAGCTCTACAAAAAATAATATATACAACACAGCCTATGCACTCACATTATTTGCAGTGCACTAGCTTCTGAACAGTACATCTGATTGAGTTGAATCAAATTGACTTAAGCCCTTGGTAGACATCAAGCGTTTGGACAGTGGAGTGGAGTCATTCCAGATTGTTATTCTTGTTTTTTTATCGGTGTTTGAAAATCGACCATGCCACCGGGAAATTTTTATATATTCGGCAAATAAGAGTATTGGGATTCTTTTACTGATCCTGCTGTAGCGTTGGAGTGTGGAGAAGCTGAAGCAGCTCGAAGGACTTAAGCAGATGTCGTGATAGGTTGATATGGCAGTAACTTAATTTGTATATTCCTAACTAAAGTCTGTTCGCCGAGTCAAGAGAACGAAACTAAACAATTGCACGTGCAAACTGGTGAAGAGTAAACACCTGGCATTTTGCCAAAGCGCCCAATACAGTGTGAATTTCTGCTTTCTTCCATTTGCGCTGCTTGGAATTAAGAAAGGTTAAATTCGCCTAGCTAGGGATGGGTGCCAAAAAATGTAATTCTTTAACCCGTTTGTTTACTTTTGTTCTCTCGTTTCCGCGAACAGACTATAAGTAGTATATTTGTTTTCATGTCACTCTTTTCTTTCAATAGAAATCAAGGCAAAAATGTGCATTCGAAATGTTTGCGTTATTTTTCCTTTTCCAGGCTCTTTTAACAAAACAACAAAGCGAATTCGCCGTCACTCTGAAAGAATTGGAAGAAAGTCTCCTTTCGCGGCTGTCTGAGGCTGAAGGTGACTTAGTTGGAGACGTTGCTCTCGTCGAAAGTTTGGAAGAGACTAAAGCAACAGCTGCTGAAATCCAAGCCCGGGATGTAGAAGCCAGAGCCAATGAGTCCAAGATAGATGAAGCTCGTGGAGTATACCGCGGTGTCGCAGAAAGGACGGCTCTTGTTTATTTTGTTGTGCAAGACATGGTTACGCTTAGTCCAATGTACCTCTTCTCTTTAAAAGTAAGACTTTGGTTTTTAACAAAATGGATTGAAATAAATGCAATAATTGGAACTTTTGACATGAAATGTTTTTCGGGATTGTTAGGGCAATTCCGATTTTCATACCGTTGGTACATTCTAAATGAATTCCCTAATAGCACGGAACGTCACAATGAGGTCGCCATGATGTCCCTGTGAGTCACATAGGTCGCTGTCACACTGATGATCATAAGTGACGTCAACTGGAAGTCACAATGTGACTTGCCAGTGACCATAGCTTGTGACTTCTTTGTGACGTCAACGTGACGGATCATTTGTGACGTCTTGCCAGACCTTGCGATTTTTCGCAATATTTGCTACTTTTGAAAGCACCATGCGACTCAATTTTATGACTTTGCGATATTGTTACTTTCTTGCTACTTTTTTTTATGATTTTGTGAATTTTAAGTAATTTTGCCAATTTTTCAAGAAAAAGTTTTCCAGTTATAAATCAGTGGAACATTTAAGTCACAATGCTGTGAACATGACAGCGCTGTAACGTCCCATTCAAGTCACAATGTCGTGCACAAGTCACAGTGTGACGTCAAGTTGTGACGTTATCGCAGAAGGACATTAGACAGTCAAGGCGACTTATTTGTCGCTCATTCGCGACGTCCCGTGACGGTCTTGCACGTCGCAGTGACTTCACATTAGGTCACGGTGCAATTAGGGTTCTGCCGTTTCAGTTGTATTACCTGTGCTGCCATCTTTGATACTACTGAATGCTGCTGGTTACGTTTTATGCGCATGCCCTTTACCAAGAATTAGTATTTACCACCAGAATTAGCGTGTCGTTGATATTTTGAGCAGAGGCATAGGGATATTTTAGTACATCAGAATTCGACATCCAAAATGCTTTCGATGCAATGGGAAAACAAGTCTTCCTGTTCTACGCTAGAAATTTCCCTACCCCCCGATAAAATATTGAAAAGTCGAAATGACTGGTTTTACACAAATTTATTCCATTAAAAATGGATTGTTTATATAGTTAAAAGTGTTATCAAAATGAATTATTATTTTTTTTTTTGGGGGGGGGGGGTTACAGTAAACTATATACGGCAGCCCAAATATTTCTATTAAAAGTTCTTTGAGTGGAGATTGTCTTGTGGCACTAAGAATAGGAGTTAAACGAAAGATTTTTCGAATGCTTTTTTTAATTCAGAAAATAAAGAACAGTTTAAAATCACGAATTCTGCAACCATGTACTAGTATTAGTGTTGGTCTAAAATTTTTTTTGCAATAGATCTCATTTTTCTGCGAGCATAAGCCTACATAAAGTTTTTTATAGATGTGCAATTTTTTAACAAATAGCAAGCTTGAGAAAAATAGCGGAAACAGCTTGTTAGTAGTTTTAGTAACAGCTACCATTTTGCTTTCTGTTTATAGTCTCTTACTCCTGGGTACATAAATGTTAAATTTTCGATTTGATGATAATGTTAGTAACAGAGTTTCCTTTTCCTGTATTTCTTTGGTTACTGCTATGTTGTTATTGTATTGTACTGTGAATGACAGAGTATTAGGCAGGATTTGCGTCGCGCTCTTTATTATATGTAACTTCATAACGAACCTCATTTTACTGTTTGTATAAGTATCCACAAAAAAAATTTTTGTACGCTACTTTTCTGACAAAGCTAATCTATTTCGAACATGTTATGAAATACATTTTTGGTGTATTACTTTTCGACATTTCTGTACTCTAGTGTCCATACACACTCTCTGCACACGCTGCAATTTTTTAAAAGATGTCTCCAACATAGCCTACCCAATTGTTTTCTCTCATTCCTTCATTTTTTCAGAGACGTATTTATTTGATTTTCTTTCTTCACCTCACGTCTGTGAAACGTATATTAAAAATGTCGTATGATACTCGATACCAGTGCCGGATTAACAATATAGCAGAAGTAGTAAATGTTACGGGCCCCGCGCCTTTAGCTTGAAAGTTTCCGTTTCCTCCCCCACCAAGATCTGCCCAAAGACATTAGAATATATTCTAATGTCTAATTAGAGTATATTCTAATGTTTTTGGATCTGCCTGGAGTGACTTCGCTAATACAACGCTGGGTCTTTGCGGAGCATTCAAATATCCATTTTGAGAAACAACCCTGATCACAAGCCTTCTCTGTTGTCTCTTCTTTTGGATGGTGCGAATGAACAGGTTAAACCCGGGTTCCCGATTCAATAGGAAACCCATATCTCATGCACTAAATCGAGAGGGGGGATAAGCAGTCTTCACTATAATTATCCAGTCTCCAATTGAAACTTTTATGAATTCACTACTCAGCGCATCCGGGTCGCTTAATTAGATTCAAATTTTATTGGCGCAACGTGTCCTGAGTTCTGCATCATTTCTAACAAAATTCAAAGCAGTTCCGGAAATCTATATAAATAAAATTAGACTTTTGTCTGTACATTTCTCGGAATTCAAAAATTTTGCGATTTCTATCCGTTTCAAGCACCCGGGAACCACCCGCGACCCTCAAAAAAAAGTTTGTCTGTCTGTCATTCTGTCGTTCTGTCCGTGACGCTTTTTTTGTTTAAGCATCACGTAAAAACGACTGAATCGAATGATATGAAATTGGGTGTCATGATAGGTGGTCACTCAACTTAAAACATAGGCGTCGAATTTTTAAAAAATCTTGATTGGATTTAGAGGTTTTGCGAAAATCCTTTCAAACTGCGTAAATTTGTGTTCAAGCATCACGTAAAAACGACTGAAGCGAATGATATGAAATTGGGTGTCATGATAGGTGGCCACTCAACTTAAAACATAGGCATCGAATTTTTAAAAAATCTTGATTAGATTTTGAGATTTTGCGAAAATCCTTTCAAACTGCGTAAATTTGTGTGCGCACATCACGTAATAACTGCAAAGGTGAAAAAATGATATTTGGTGAAATGATAGGTGGTCACTCACCTTAAACTATAAGCATCTAATTAAAAAAAGTCCATCAGATTTCGAGATTTTGTGAAAATCGTTTAAAACTGAGTGAATCTTTGTTCCCGCATTACGTAATAACGACTAAAGGGAATGATATGAAATTGGGTCACACGATAGAGGGTTGCTCAACATAAATTATAGGAGTCCAATTTTTTAAACATTTTTATTAGATTTTGAGATTTTGTGAAAATTCTCTCAAAATACGTTTATATTTCTTCAAACATCACGTAATAACGTCTAATACGAATGATACGAAATTGAGTGATAGGATAGGTAGTTGCTAATCTTAATTTATAGGCGTTGAATTTTAAAAATATTTTGCTTACATTTTGAGATTTTTCGAAAATCGTTTTAAAATGCTGAAAATTTGTTCCAGCATCACGAAATAAAGACTGCAGGGAATGAAACGAATTTGGGTGACAGGATAGGTTGTCACTCAACTTAAATTCTAGGCTTCTAATTTTTCAAAAATGTTGATTAAATTTTGAGATTTTGCGAAAATTATTTCAATATGCGTAAATATTCCTTCACGCATCCCATAATTACGACTAAAGCGAATGAAACGATATTAATTAGTTACTCTCTAACCTGTAATATTTTAACAATACATGAAAATTATAACTTCGCTTTCTTTACTTTGGCAACATACTACATCCATTCTGTGTACTCCTACAATGCTGACGAAAGTTCTTGCTTTTTGGAAATTTTCATTCACTAACCCGTCGAGGACGGGTACTTCAGCTAGTAAATAAATAAAAACAAATATTTTTTTCGATGCCATGTCACATTTTATGTATACGGATTAAATCTGAATTTTTATCACCTCAAATGCACATATGAATTAATATGGTAACTAATATATATATATTAATATGGTAATATGCATTTAAATGTTATTATTCATATTAATTTTCAATAAAATAGTATAAATGTTACTAAAAATAGGGTAAAAAATTCGCAGTCCTTAATTTTGTGAGAGTCACGAGACGTCTCACGCGAGACGAGACAGGCAATTTCTCTGCAACACCAGACGCAAAACGAGACAAAGTGTTTGCGAGACGAGGCAAAGGTTTACCACTGCGAGACGAGACGAGATAGCCCTGTTTCTCGTCTCGCGTCCATCCCTAATAATTAGCACTGTTTACATTCTCAGTTAATATATCTACAATTTTCAATCTGAGGGTAAACGCCTCCCCCCTAAAAACAAGCTTTCTGGGTGCGTCATTAAACATAGGGCTCCTTGGTAACATTTGCTACAGGCCCCGCGATGTCTTAATCCGGCACTGCTCGATACAGTGATTTATGAATCCATATGGCAGTGCGTGATACTCGATACCCATTCTGGATATTTTTCTAAAAGTATCGAACAATATCTTGTACAAATCTTTTGTGAGCTGCTTTAGGTCATAAATATTTTAACTCAAACAGACGTTTTAGTACGAATACTTTACTATTTTATTTTAATGTCTGAGGGAGTAACAAGATGAAAGAAAATTTCTTGTATGTTGCCTATAATTTTAATTTTGACTCTTAACAATAATTTTTTCAATGCGCTGGAATTCATTTTATTGAATTTTTTTTTCCTTAGAATTTCAATTATTTCCATGTTGAGTTCCATTTTTTCCTTGTTTGAGTTTTCATTTGAATGGGAAATACCGACATCAAAAAGGAAAACGAATTGTATCTAATCGATTTCGAATTCTCATATTTGAAATTTGAAATTTGCGACCTCAGACGATATGTGATTTCATAGTTTTGTCATTTTTTTTCAGTTGTTATTAAAAAAAAGATCCTTGGATTAAAAATTTCTGAAATCATAAAATAACTTGTACAAACATAAAATAATAATAATAATAAACCATTTCAGTTCTTTATATTTGGCTTGTTTCTACTTCCAGTCTGTGAAAGAAGTATTCCATAAGGCTATTGACCGTTGTGAGCCAACCGTTGACATTGCAATGAGAGTAAATCGCCTAGTGGAAGTTGTGACATTGGCAATATTTAGCTACGTAAGCCGAGGTTTATTTGAAAACCACAAAACTGTCTTGGCTGCTCACCTAACCTTTCAGGTAACGCATTCTGAATTTCTATGAGAATCTTGATGACCCGTTAATGCGGTTCTCATGCAAGTTTCTTTCTAATTTTTTTTTTTCAGATATTAAATTTGCGAGAGAAAATTCCAGTCGATGTGACAGAGTTCCTCCTGCATCAGAATTTAGAGGAATCTAATTTAGAAAGTCCGGTGGAATTTATGAGCGCTCAAGCGTGGGCTGCAGTTCGGGTATGTGTCACTTGATTGATTTTACGGACGTTTCTTTAATGTGAAACCCATGCATGTACGCTGCATGTTCAGACACACACGTATACGAGGTGTGACTATTAAATAACTGGACTTATGCTACAAAAATTTTTATGGATCACCCATGATATTAGAAAATGGATCACCTTTAATGTATTCACATTTCCGATCCCTGCATTGCTTTATACGAATTTTCGACGGTTCAAAACAGCTGTGCTAGTTCATTTCTGTTAGATTTTTGCTTTCACCTCTTTCACGCTGTCAAATCTCGTCCCTCAAGCTCTCATTTGACCTTCGGAAACATTGGCAAGGATCCAGAATTTTTAGACCGAGAGATTACTTGCGATGAAACATGGTATTTTTTAAAATTATGATCCAAAAACAAAGCAACTATCATTGCATTGGGAAAATGCAAGCTGAAAACGAAAAAATAAAAAATCTGCAGTGACTCCACTCGACTTTCCGAACACTTAAGATCATTACCAACCATTTAAATAAATTTGAATCCCTGAATCATTCAAACATATATACCAAATGGAAGCTCCATCGAATGCGGCGTTTAAACGCTAGCGCACTTTCAAGAATTTCCTCCCATAGGCCATAATAAAAAAGAAATCTTGGTCGTAGCCCTGTAGAAAAATTATAACTCCTATACACATCCAAATCAATACCGGTCTTACGATGGTGGTTTATAACCTGTATACCTAATCTGAGCTCAATCGAATGGACCGCTTAAACACTAGCGCACTTTCAAGAACTTCCCCCCGTAGGTCATCCTGTAAAAGAAATCTTTGTCGTAGCCCTGTAGAAAAACTATAAGTCCTATACACACCCCAATCAATACCGGTCTTGCGACGGTGGTTTATAACCTATATACCCAATTGGAGCTCCATCGAATGCCCCGTTTAGGAGCTATCGTGTTCACTCACATACACACACACATACATACATACATCTCGTAAAAATAGCCCAAATGAATTCAGAAGACCCCAAAACGTGTCCATACACCCAAATCTCGAAGTCGAATTTTTTCATGATGACAATACTTTCCTTAGATGGTACATGTTCGGAAAGTAAAAAGTTAAAATGAGCAAATGAAAATTCATAGGCATGTTTTTTTTTTTTTTCAAATTCGAATTTAAGGGGACGAGATTTGACTGTGAAGGAGGAGGAGAAAGGAAAAGCGACGGAGTTTTTCGAAATGGACTACCAGAACTGTTTTGAACAGTTTTCGAAGCGCTTCGAAGCGTTGTTGGGATGGGCAAGGAGAGTACATTGAAGGTGATTCATTTTTTAATATCATTGGCGATCAATAGAACTTTTGTAAAACCAGTCCGGTTATTTAATTGTCATACCTCACATACATATTTGTTTCTAACTGCTTTTTTAACTATTAATTTAGCACGATGCTTTCAATTAGAAAAAAAAAACGTTCTTTAATCACATACCGTTACTCTATGACATAAATTCTATAAAGGGCCGTATATTTAAAAACTCAGAAAAAAAAAGCTTTTTGGGATGACGCTGGCTACAAAATGTCCAATGCGAAAAATCAAGTTCGACCTTAAAAAAAGTCACTGAGATAAAAATGGGCCGTGTGTCAAGGTAATATAACCAGTGAGTTATTTGACTTTCGTAGCTATCGACAGTGAGTAAGGGTCAAATCTTCAATTGCGAAAATATGAATTAAGTACAAAGTAAAAGAAATGTTTCTATGATTCGTCAGATAGCTCGGAAAAATGAGTGAAAATCAGTACCACGCGATTATAATTTCAATGTTAATGTTGTACTTAGTTTAGATTTTTAAAAAAAGGTTTCGATATCTGCACAGAGATTTTTGTTTATGTTTTTCCTAGTTTTACAGACAAAACGTTCATGTTTAAGTCAGTGTTAGTTACATAACTTTTCTGAAATTAAAGCCTCTATTTTTTTAGCGTTTGGTAAGGTTTCATTAATGTTATTTCTTTTGAAAAGCCACAGGATTTTAGAACAGCTTTAAAAACAAACGAATGATGTTAAATCCAGTAACTTTCAAGGAAAATTCATAAGCACAAAAATTGCAAATGGGCCCTAGAGTTATCTGTCAAGGGAAACGTTGCACAGTTCCGCATATTTAGCATTTTTTCCTCAGTGTACCGTAACTTCTATAGGTTCGTTGTTTGTAACGGTACAGCTTGAAAAGAGATAATCTAAATTTTTTCCAATCTCTACCGCAATTAAATTCTTTAAAAAAGGTGTTCAAAAATTGCGTGACTTTCTAAAAGATACATGATTCTCTTTGCATTGATAATTCACATTTTAACACTTATATTTGATAATGGGTTGTAATGACAGTCGTGAAAATAAATAAATAAAGAAAGAAATACACACGAACTGAAATAAAATAAATAAATAAACGAAAAATATGTCACACATACAAGTTTGTATTCAATTTGTTCATAAACCCCCCCTTTTGAGATTTTAAGCGCCAAAATAGCAGTCATTTTTATTTTTCAAATGACTTTTTGAGGGTCGGACTTTATCTTTCTTCCCCCCGCCCCCTCCATAAGCAGATGCTGCTCTTGTAAGCTGAAGGCTTGCTGTAACCCAAAACAAACAAACACTGTGCTTCTAGAATAATGTATTCAATTAAAATTTATCTTTCCTTTTCTTTATATTAGTGTCTTCAAGTTAAATTTATCTATCCATACTCGGATACGTTTCGATCAAAATTTACTGAAAGTAGCATGTAAAATATATGTCTTTGATGCTTTTATCGTCGAATACCGAAAACTTAAATGTCTTAAATAGGAATTTTCTTAAAAATTATCATATGATTAAAAAAGTGTGTAAATTTTACGCACAAAAAATATACACATACATATATATATAGTATATATATGAAAACATAGGCGCACCCATGGAGGGGGCTATGGGGGCTGAAGCCCCCCCTAAACGTAGAAAGCTAGAAGTGAAAAGCTTTAAAAACTGAAAATTGTCGCTCATAAATTAGTTTTTTCTTTCTTTTTTTATTTGTCTTCAAGTTATTTCTAACCAAAAAAGACCTTTATTTAAAAAGTTTTTAAATAAATGCTTATAGTTAGTTTATGAAACACTGTTAATCTCGGTTACAACGTCACTGAAACGATCAGATAATTATTTATGACTCCATACCGAGTTACATTGCTTGTGGGCTTGTGTTCTATGGGACAATCAAGTGGTACCGAATATGTAGACGTTATAAGAGAGTTGAAACTAATCGAGGTCACTCTAACCGAGTTCAGCAGTATTTGCATGTTGCCCAGCCCCCCCCCCTAAACTAAAATCCTGGGTGCGCCACTGTATGAAAAACATTTGCTATATTTAAACCATTTAAACGTGCCACACTTTTTTGCAACAACTTCAAAAATAAAGTGAATCAATGATACGTTGTGCCCTCTATATATCAAGTTATTAAATAAAAGATGGTGGAAAAAAAAATCTCGTTCACTTAATATCTCCAATAATTGATTTCCAGCTAAATACCTTTTGATTATACTTGTGAAAACTTATGAGGATAATGCAACATAAATTTTAATTCGTATCATAACCATGCCTGTACAAAAATCTTCAGTGCTGCCATCTATTTTCTACTAAGAATATAAGAAAATGCGAAACATTTTAAATTTTTTAGTAAAGCATATTTTTCATCCCATCCCATCCTTACGATGCGATTTCAATGTGACGCTAGCATTTTAGAGACTAAAAAAAGTAATTGTAATACAAGTAGCAAAAAAAATACTTTATTAATTTTAAGATACTTTATAAAGCACACTATATATCAAGAAAAACCTTTAAAATCCCCGTATTTGTTTTTGTCCGATTTTGATGATTTCAACAGTAAACAATATGATCTGCTCATCAGGTAATTCGCAGGCGAAAAAATTAGGATTCGCAGAATATCTGCAGACTATACGAGCGAAATTACGATAAATGAATTACACAATAACTTATTGGTCGCCTGAAAATTGAGGAGGTTACATTTCCGCCCATCTTGTATGTAGCTGCCCCTTTCTCTTAAAACCCATGCATAAACTTTATACTCCTGGAGTATATTGATTTAATCGTCATTTTTCTACATTTCCCATTTTTTTTATGTAGATAAACTAGTCTTCCTTTATTTAATTTCGAATGTTTATTGCTGATTTTGTAGAACAAATGACTTCATTGAGGGAGTTAATTAAGGGCAGAAAAGCCTACTGGTACGCGACCGGCGACCAACGTGTTTACACAACATTTCTAAATCGAATGTAGTCACCACCAGCGCAAGTAGGACATTAGCTTTCAAAAATTGTTTACTGTTGAATTCTCCTTATAGGTACTTTCATCTTTAGATGAGTTCCAAGGATTAGACAGAGACATGGAAGCATCGCCCAAAAGATGGAAAAAATTTCTGGATTCTGAATTTCCAGAAAAAGAAGGTTTGCCCCAAGAATGGAAGAACAAATCTACACCGTTTCACAAACTTTGCATATTGCGTTGCTTAAGACCTGATAGAGTTCTCTACGCAATACGGTAATGGGATCAGTACAAGTTCTTCTATGTTTTGTATTGTAGATATTATGCAAGTCCTATCTTCTCATGTCCTATATTTTAAAATGTGTATTTTAATAGTTTCTTTTGAAACTCTTTAAGCATTAATGAGAATTTCTGTCGGATGGTGTACAAAAGCATATAGCATAAAGTTTCATGCATCAGGAATTCGACCCCTTAATGAATCAGCCTTCCATAGATGTTTCTTATCCATATCTCAGTCAGATTTAATAAAACCCTCCTTTACTTAGGATTTCACTCAGCTTGTGTCATTATGTTTCAAAAATAGGGTTACGATGGACTATGATTTATAAAATTAAATATCACTCTTAAAATTTCCCATTTACTGTACAAATTAACCCTTTGAGGCGCAACCCTTTCCCAATGCGGCAAAAAAGGGCAGCCGTGCACAGCCAGCTGTCGCCAAAAAATGTGGCACGCGATGAACGTTTCGATCGTCCGGCCTCTTGCGGTCGTTCAGTCGAGCGATGGCAACGGCTGCCCTTTTTTCAGCATGGGGCCCTCTATCCAGCTGTTCTCTCATTCTTCCATTTTTCAGCTGGTGTCAGGGCTGTTCAAAAGAATCGTGACCTTTTTTGACGGGTAATGACGTTCTAAAAAGTAAAGGATTCTCGTGGAGCTCTGTCACCCGCCACTCTTTTTATAGAAATCCAATCTATTCTTCGTGACTGGCAACAGTCAAAACGCCCGAGTTGGACGTTCCCAGAGCGGGAACACTGCGCGTTAAAGGGTTAAATCTCTATTGCCAAAAGAACTATTATTGACTCGAAAGAGAAATGATTGAATCACGTCTAAAAGGTTTAAAATTTTCATCGAGAGACATCTTATGAAGTGGACTCCATTTCTGATTCAAAACTAAAACGGATAGTGCTTATGCAAATACAAGTGAAGCGAGATAAATATAATTTAGAATTGACTTACCTGCAAAACGTAGAATTGTTTTTTTTCTTGCGTGTGTCTTTAATACAGAGCTTATTCTAATTCAGTAAGTTACCCGAGAGACTTAAAACCACTATTCCGCCCCTTCCAAGGCTACTTCCTTTGTGGGTAGCATCTCTCTGTAGGAGGTCCTGCTTATAGAAAAACAATTCAAGCCCATAAAACTGCCCCCATGCTTTGTTGTTCACTTTCACGAACACAAAAATAGGACGGGGTTTAACCTTTAACGCTCAACTCCATCCAGTTTTCAAGAAAAAGAGAACGGTCGTTCCAGGTTATTTTTCGTCGCTGACGGCGAATCGCAAAGCCTAGGGGCAGTTTCATTAGGCTTTAATGGCTTTTTCAAGGACAGTAATAGTGGGACACTACAGAGAAATGCTTCCGATGGCCTAGGAAAGAAGAAGAATTGGGTGTGCCAGCAGCTCGTTACAGTTATTTGCTTGAATGGAAATTTTGATGAACCCTTTAACGCGCAGTGTTCCCGCTCTGGGAACACCCAACTCGGACGTTTGGACTGTTGCCCGTCACGAAGAATACATTGGATTTCTATAAAAAGAGTGGCGGGTGACAGAGCTCCACGAGAATCGTTTACTTTTGAGCACGTCCTTTCCCGTCCAAAAAGGGTCACGATTCTTTTGAACAGCACGGACATCTGCTGAAAAATGGAAGAATGCGAGAACAGCTCGATAGAGGGCCCCATGCTGAAAAAAGGGCAGCCGTGGCCATCGCTCGATTGAACGACCCGCAAGAGGGCGGACGATCGAAACATTCATCGCGTGCCACAGATCGAGAGTCCCTTTTTTTGACGCAGACTGGCTGTGCGGCACAGCCAGCTGTCGTTAAAAAAGCTGTCGTTCTCTCGATCTGTGGCACGCGATGAACGTTTCGCGATCGTCCGCCCTCTTGCGGGTCGTTCCGTCGAGCGATGGCCACGGCTGCCCTTTTTTCAGCATTGGGAAAGGGTTGCGCCTCCAAGGGTTAACCGGGTGAGGAAAAAGCTTCGTGAGTTTCGCCATTCCCTATTGAACTCTTAAGATCCCAGATGAATTTAAAGTTGAAAACGTCCTTTCCATTTCAGTGACTTCATTGGGGAGGTCTTAGGACCGGATTTTGTCGGAGGTCGGCCCACCGATCTGGACAGCGTGCTCTCGGAGTGGGGATCCGCCCGGATACCTCTGCTGTTCATTCTCAGTCCCGGAGTCGATCCGCTGCACGACCTAGAAGCCTGCGCGTCTGCACCCGCACAAATTCAAAATGTATCCTTGGGACAAGGGCAAGAAACGATTGCAGAGCAAACTATGGATGATGCCATCCGAGAAGGTCAATGGGTCATGCTTCAGGTAAGGGATGGATTCAAAAAATTTTCATGTCTCAAACAATCTATAGAATAGATTTTACTTTACTTTTTGTGTCCAAAATGTGTCAAAGGCTAAAGACCCCAACTTGCAATTTTGAGAGCTAGTCAACGGAGGAAGATATTTGTTTGACTGGAATCCAGATCCAGGGGCCGCGCTGTCGATCGCCAACGTCACACATTGCGATAATAGTTTGGCGAAAGAAAATACGATTTGGCGAAAACATTGGCAATTGCATTTCTTAATGATGTCCGGCAAAATCTAATTTTTTGAATGGATGGGCGAAACTTTAAAAAAAGCCAGCGCGGCCCCTGAGATCGTATTTCTTTTTAACGTAATTTCTAAATTGCTATTACATTCTAAACTTTCTTTCGTAGATATGAAACAACTCGATATTAGTGTACCACCATACCTCAATGCATTCTTTTTCAATTTTGTGTCAAGTGAAAATTGAAAAATAATGCATGTTTTGATCAGAACGAACAATTTGCTTCCACGTCTGTCTATGACGATCCAATTAATCTCATGACTACTTTCATTCAAGTTCAGCTCAAAAAACGTAGTGGTCAGATCCTGTAATATCAAGAAGACTGGCTGGTGACGTGAGTTCATTCTGTCAGAGAATGAAATACTAATTACTATTTAGGCACTATCAGTATGAGTAAAATCTATATGTATTCTTAAAGAGTAATCTAATTATTTGGACCATAAATAGCACATTATGAATGGGTTATACAACACCATTAAAAACAGTTTCGTGAGTTTATTAACGGATTTTGTAATTTACACAACATAAAATAAGAAGTCAATTTGAATAGATCGATGTACCATTAAAAATGCATACTGTAATATGTACATAACAGCTGCATAGATTATAAGAAGTCGCATGCCTTTGTAAAAATATGAGTGCACAAATTAAAAATACAGTAAACTCACGATAAATCAGTCTTCGAATGAGAGTTGGATGCGTCGAATATTCGTTTATCTCGAAATGTCCATCCAGTCCGAAAACAATTTAACATTTTTAACACAAAACTATTTGTATATATCAAAATCCAATTTAAGTCGAACTTCTGGAAAACGTTATGATTTCATTTAATGCTTGAAAAACCCATAGGATAAAAATTGAAAGCCCTAAGATTAGGTTTTTTCCCTCTCTTTAAATTATGTATTCCTTATTATTCATCTTACCCAGACAGCACAGCAAATTTGCATCCAACTTGCAGTAAGCTTGATTTATCAAGTCAATAAACTTGAATTAAGCTTGAAAATTTCAAGCGTGTAAGCTTAATGCAAGCTTGAATTAAGTGTTCAAGTTTACACTTGCCCAACTTGCATTAAGCTTGACATAGCAAGCTTAATTCAAACTTACTACGCTCTAAAAAATTTTCCTAAATACATAGGGCGCCCTTCGGCGATCTCGCTTCATACATTTTCCACGCATTTTCCCCTCTACGCTGAAACCTCAAGTTAGTTTAATCTGTTTCCGTCTAGCGTCCGCGACTGGGACCTAAGGTGTGGGAAGCCAGCGTCTTAACCACCATGCCATTCTGACTTGGGGTGATATGACTACAGTTTGAAGTGACTGTTATGGTTGTCACGCCGTTTTTTGTCGAGATTGATCAGTATTGCCCGATGCCGATCTGCATCTTTTATTTTTGCATGGGATGAATGAAAATTAAAATAATGTTATGTGTGATTTATAGACTCTACTAATAGGGAAATAAGCATAATATAAACTTAAAAGCAGCACACGTTTTAAAACTTTCAATATCGCGACACTCATGTTGGGCAATATTGGCCGAAATCGAGACAAGCGACTGATTTTGAAATCAATTTTGTAATTTATTTGTATTTTATTTTGAAGAATTTCAATATTTGGAAATATAGAATTTTTTTTTTTTTTGGTAATTCTATGGTCAAGTACATTTATGACATATGATAAATTATTTCTTGTGGCTTTCCAAATCAAGCAGCCATCCAGTTGTATTCAAGCTTGACAGCTCAAATGACTTAAATTCGGCGGGAAAATATTCGCTAACTCATTTTTTTTGTAATCTCCAAGCTTGCTGCAAGCTTAAAATGAATTGAACTGTCAATCTTGTATTAATGCGTCAAATTCAAAGAAATGTCAAGCTTGATTTAAGCTTATGTGCTGTCTGGGTATTTCGCAAGGAAAAGAGATACCTCCACCTCCCGGATGACTAATTCATGTTCGAGAAATGAGAGGTAACTTTCCGTGAACATTTTTCATTTTTTGATAATTTAAAATACTAAATTTCATTTTTTAATACTACAGTAATAGTATAATATCGGTTAACTACTCTTAACGATATAAAAATGTAAATTTTTGCATGGAAAGAGAACAAATAACAGTAACTCGAAGGTCTGATAACTTAGAGTATTTGGCTAGTCCCTTCAGACCAGAGAGTAGATATAGACTAACTACCCTACTAGCAATTCTGCTAGTAGGGTATTCTACTCTGGCCATCATCGGCAAGTGACCCGAGTAAAATTGCTTATAGGATAGAGAGCGCATCGCCATTCAAAACCCATTGAAAAAGTAAGGAAAATATAAACCATGTGACTTGTGGCACGTGTAACGATGAAGTTTGGTCAGGCTATTTTATAATTATTAAAACTGCGTTGTGACGAATGAATCCAGGTTCGATACACTTAGTTGCAATATAAGAAGAGGCCATTAGAATTCTTAAAACTGTTTTCTTTTAAAGAAACTCTTGAAGTATGAACTTATTACAACAGCTGGTGCTCAGCAAAATAAAAATACGTTCTACAAAGACAGTGATAAAAAGATGGAATGAATTAAAAATTACGCCGAAACAGAATTACACATTGGCGAGAACAAAGCACTTGGCTGTGATAAAAAACGCCAATCCCAGAGCAACCCTAAAACTTAATCCAATAAAATTAAAGTAATGAAACCGAGAACAAATATTTTTAACGAAGAGGCAGGGCAGCAAAAAATATGAAACGCCAACACTATGCCAAAAAGGGGGGTAAGCAATAAGCCGTTGCAAATGCAAACGGACGTAATATAATCAATTTTTAGCCCAGAACGGCTCCAAAGGTCTGATGAGACAAATAAACAATTAAGAATAATGCATACGGGAAAAAGCGAATATACAGATTAAAAGCCGAAGTGACAGTAAAATGAGAAGAGAAATGATTTTAGAATACATGATTTGGAATAGATTAAATTTAAGATACACAAAGTATATTACTTTTAAAATTAGATATGTGATCTTCATCACAGAACGGGAATGAAGAGAGGTTTAGATTCTTGCGCTAAATCGCTGTATTTGGCGAGTGGTAAACTACAAACGAAATCCACTGTCAACATACCCATTACAAACTCACTTGGCGTAAAAAAAAAGTATCGCCAGGCTTAGTGAATGTGGATACATTGAATTAATCTTGTATTATATAAATAATACATTTATAAAAGTATGTGAAAAAGCCACTTTCCTGTGAAATGTTATTCCGGAAACTTATTCACAAATCCTAAATTGCATCCACATACAGAGCACCTATGTATCATTTTTCTGAAAAATTGTATGATGAAAACGTAAATGAAGCGCACTGGCCGCAAATGCTTCATAGAAATGTAAGGAGTGTTGGATGCGCAAGAATTATGTGCGTGAAATACAGCCACAAGTCACGTGATTTAATTTGTGCCTCGAGTTTGGGTTGCCACCAAGATTCTTATCCTATTCATCCAGATATCCATCTTATGTTTTTAAATATCTCTGAAACATAAGCGATTACAAAAAGTGTAAATCAACATTAAGATAAAAAATCATTTATTAGAAATAAAACCACGATACATTCTCTTTACACACAAATAGATCTTTTACAATATGAAATCCATAATATATGATATTTTTGAATTCCAAACAGAATATCCATCTAGCTAAAGCCTGGTTCCGTTCACTGGAGAGAAAATTGGAAAACCTCCAGTCAGATTCTGTGCACGAAGATTTCCGACTTTTTATGAGTGCTAATCCTCCAGAAGAAAGTGGTAAATCCATTCCACCGGGAGTACTTGAAGCATGCCTCAAAGTGACCAACGAGCCTCCTAAAGGCATGAAAGCTAACCTCCACAAAGCACTGGACAACTTTTCTCAGGTAACAGTTTTGCATTTTGAAATTCGTTACTGTTACCTCTTTTGGTGTCATAGTTGGGTAAAAGTATCACGATCGCTTTCTCCGTCTTCAGAGTATTTCCATATTTCTGAGATTTCTTTTTACCGAAAAGTTTGGTCATTGCCTGTTGGGTATTTGTTCCTTTATAAGAATCTCTTGCATGTTTTTTCACCCTTTCTTGACATTTCTTCTTTGACCTTCCTCTCCTTATCGTTCCACTTGGTTCCTAATCCATTTTCATTTTTGGTACTCTTATATTGCCCGTTCCCTTGACGTGTCCAAGCCAGGATATAGCTATACACTCTGTAAAAGAGATAATGTTGCTGTAGTCACATACTGTGTACACGTACAGTCATAATATTGATTTTTATAGGAATGTGTAGAAGCCAATAAAAAGATAACAATATTTTTCCCGAGTGAGGTACCCCCAGCAAAAATAAATAAGCTCTACAGTTATTTTAGAACTTTCGCAATAGATTATTTTCAGTACAAAATGGCATCATCACACGTGATTGTCAGGATACCAGATAATGTTATAATCAACTTAAACACTACTTTGAATAAAGCTTCACTTCGGCAATACAATACAGATGAAAAAATTTTAGTGCAAATTATCGTTTTTTTCTGAGCTCCATTTAGTTGACACTTTTTTGCAGTATTTATTAAAAAAAATAAATCACTAAAAGGTGTTCTAATTTTGTCACAAGTGTCGAGTTGTCCGAAAACTTTCGAAAAAACGGAAGAGTCCAACAAGCAGTAACGTTTCCCAGTACGAATGTGTTAAGAATAAGACTCGAGATCGTCCAAAAGAAATCGTGAAAGAAAGAAAAAAAAGGTTTAAAAGTTTCTTGGATTATTAAATCGAGAGGGATCAAATGATCTTAACCCTTTAAAGAAGGTATAAAATTTTGTGCAACTGGTTTCACACTGGCGACTATCAGATGACAAAAACACAATGGTACTCCTAGGCAAAAAATGTATTCGAGTAATAGCCAAATATCCTTTTTAAAATTTTTTAGTAATGAATCAGTTTTTGGAAAAGCATAACATTCGAAAGAAATATGAGAACTTACTATTTCGTCACCAGTATGATGCCAAATAATCACGCTAGGATTAAATATCTAACAACTGCGTAAAATGTAATGTGTTTAACATTATAAAAGTTCATATCAATGACGAAATATGTCGTCATTCGCAGTTTTTTGGGCATGAAGAGAAATCTCGTGCTTCTCAGTAAATGGGTTAATATGAAACCAAAGACATGATTATTTTACTTTTCCTAGAATTCATTTCTATCTGTTTATATCGTTTCTGGAAAAACAGCGTTGATGATTCGAAAGGTATGATTACTCGAAAATCGTCATAATCCACCGCATTGGCAGCTAGTAGGTTATTTAAATGGAGGCCCAGGAAACAAATTTCGAAAATTACCGTATTTTCCGGTAATAACGCCGCGGCGTTAACTATATTTTTCTTTTTCGGAAACAAAAATGCGGCCAATAACTGGGTGCGGCTTGTAAGTAGTTACAAAGTTACAGCTGATCATTTAACCCCCCCCCCTCCGAAAAAAACCCTTAAATCCGGTTAAGGAAATCAAAATAATCCATGATCTTTTTCCGTTCCTCTAAAAGTCTCGCATGGCGAAAATCCATCACGGTGTTTACGTATAATAACATTTTTCAGGAACAAAAAACAGTACTTTCATTGGGCATCGCATCCAATCGCATCAGGTAACTCTGTGTGCCTATCAGGAATAACTCCTCCCATTTTCCACCTCCTTCAATATTGGCCAGCGCTAAACCTTACCTATAGGTGTCTAATTATACTCTGCGTTCCAAACCTTTTTCAGCATTACAAAATATGCATATTCGCGTTTGGCAACAACTCAACATAATTTTACTTCACGTTCTTCGTTCGATTTCATTCATTTTATTAGTGTTCTTGCTCCGATACTGATTATTTTCCGTTATGTTTTCGAACAATCCTAAGCGGCGAAGTTATACGGCAAAGTTTAAATTAAACGCTATCTCATAGCAAAAGTGAACGGCAATAGACAAGTAGCACGAGAGCTGAATGTGGATGAAAAACGTGTAAGAGAGTGGCGAAAGCAGGAAGAAATACTGTTGAAGTGCCGAGAGAGAAACGAGCTCAACGTCGCGGACCGAAAGCACAGGGGCCAGATTAGGAAAAAGAACTTTGTGACTGGATTGAGCATCAAAGGGAAAATGGTCGATCTTTATCAACTGTTTTAATAAGAATAAAAGCGAAGCAGATGGTGGCAGAGAATGGTCTGGCCGATTTTAGAGGTGGACCATCATGGTGCAACCGATTTTTTAAAAGAAATAATCTGACAATGAGAGCTCGAACAGATGTTGGCCAGAAATTGCCCGAAGACTGGGAAGAGAAAACTTCGTTTTCAAAGTTTGTGAAAGAAGAGATTAAAAACTATGCACTGAAGCCATCGAAGATAGGGAATATGGACATGGGCGCCGGCAGAATATTTTCCAGGGGGGGGGGAGACTACTTTAACGTATGGTTACCATGTTGGAAAGAGCAAAAAAGCAAGGGAAAATACTGCATACAAAACAGCAGGGAAAATACTGCATACAGGGGCATTGCCCCCCCTTGCCCTATGCTGCCGGCGCCCATGAATATGGATGAGGTCCCCATATCGTTCGACATGCCTGCATCTCGCTCAGCAGATTTTGTTAATGTGAAGTCTGTCCCTATCGTTACAGCAGGGAATAAGAAAAACAGCTTTACCATGGTGCTTTCATGTTTATCCCCAGGTCATAAATTGCGTCCGATTGTTATTTTTAAGAGGAAAACAATTCCTAAACAAAATTTCCCTAAAGGAATAGTAGTGCTCGCAAATCAAAAAGGCTGGATGAACCAAGACGTTATGCAGGAATGGGCAGAAAAATGTTGGAGAAAAAGACCGAATTTCATTTTTCAAAAAAATCTTGTCTACTGATCATGGACTGGATGAAAACACACCTTTCAAACGAGACGAAAAAATTTCTAGGATCAGCGAAAACAAGACTGGCAATAGTACCTGGTGGGTTCACTAATATATTGCAGCCTCTGGATTTGTGTATAAATCGGGCATTTAAAGCTCGCATGCGTCATCACTGGAAATAGTGGATAGCGGCAGAAAATCATATACGTTCACGAAGGAGGCCGGTCATTAAAGCAACTTAAACCGAAGTTTGCGAGTGTACTTTGGACTCCTGGAATAAAGTTCCGAATGGTATGGTAGAGAGAGCCTTTCAAAAAGCCGAAATTACTGATTTTTCACAAAATAACGCTAATGGGATTCCCGCAATATCTAGTGTGTCTTCCGGTAATGAAAACGGTTCAGATATTGATGAACTTTTGGCATCTGAACGCTTAAAAATGTTCCAGAGTGACACTGAGGAAGAGGATTTTGATGGATTTTCTGAAGTAGAAAATAGTCTGTAGTATATATATATATATACATATATATATATTCTAAAAATAGATAAATAAATTGTATTAATAATGACATATTAAAAACATCGTAAATTTATATATTACATGGTAAGTTATTTTAATTATAATTGTTTAACTTTATGTGTACTACTTATATAGCATTACATAAAATAGCATATCAAAACTTGATAAGCTTGATTCTATAATACTTTTAAAAAAAGTGCGGCGTTATTCTCGGTGCGGCGTTAAACTAGTTCTATAAATAGAAATAATTATCTATTTGCGGCGTTATACACGGTGCGGTGTTATTAGCGGAAAATACGGTACATATGCAGATACGACGCAGCTTACAAGTTGGTATTTGCGTTTTCAGCAGTCAGAATAAAAAAATGCATGCAACATAAAAAAAAAAAAAAAAATTAATCTCTAGTCTTACATTTCATCTCTGACTCATCATCTGTCTCAGTTTTAGCAAAGGTGTTGGCTTGAATAATTTTATTTCATTTTTTCTTTCCAATGTTAAAAAATGTCGTTGCTTTAGCTCCGAAACGCTCATTTTAATGCTATCTTAATTATTTACACTAGTTTGTAAAAAACATGTATTGAAAAATGATAAAAACAAAGAAAATAATAAGAAAATGGAGGAAAAATGGATTAACTTACCGAACATAACAAACCAAGGAAGAATTCGAAAGCGATAACCGAAAAAAAAAAATGGTCCGTGCTCACACTGAAAATGTGCGAACGGAATGATATCAGCAGCGTCTTATCTTTCCCGTACTCCATACGCTTCTGATCTCAAAGAGCGGTTTAGAAGGACGTTTCTTCGATGTCATGTGCGACTGAAGATTTTTTGCTGCAGTAACCTACAATACAGTGCGTTAGCTATGATAAGCTAAGCATCCTACTACATAGTTACGCTGATCCCTGACTCACTCTGTAACCATTCCGGGTAACCACTTCAATGCAAATATTTTACCGCCATGACTCCAAGAAGATTAAAAAGCAGAAAAAGCGTCATAGCATCTACACCGTTTATACGATCCGCTTGAAATTTTTCATAATTATGTATAAAAATATAAAGAACAATCTGTGTTACTTTAAAAATCTGAAAATCCACCGGTTCCCTCATTTTGAAGCGATTTTTTGCTATTTTCAGCTCCCTTTTATTTCCGAGAGTAAAAAAGTGAATCATTTGCGTGACAAACTGAGCTGTTCGATGGAACGTCCTATTCATGAAAAGAAAGTGTGATTCCAGTTCGTTTAAAATAGTTATTCTATATTACATAGTTTAATGTTTTTGTCGCAAATCGTCTGCATGGATATAAGGAAGGCCGTGTACACAAAACGAAACCTTTCGAATGCCAAAAGTTTCCGCGCGTTTCCAGAAGAGCGTGAAATTCGATTTGGGTATATAATACAAACTGAATACGAAGTTATTTATTTTAGGTGGACGAAGATTAAATAAATTGATTCAAGTGTAGACATGCTTTCGTCCAATTTTTTTTCTAGCGCCCGTTGTAATTGCATCCACAACGGGCTTTGACTTCTAGTATTTAATCCTTTAACGCGCAGTGTTCCCGCTCTGGGAACACCCAACTCTGACGTTTTGACTGCTGCCAGTCACGAAGAATAGATTCGATTTCTATAAAAATAGTGGCGGGTGACCTAGCTCCACGAGAATCCTTTACTTTTTAGCACGTCCTTTCCCGTCAAAAAAGGGTCACGATTATTTTTAACAGCACTGATATCTGCTGAAAAATGGAAGAATGCGAGAACAGCTGGATAGATTGCCCCATGCTGAAAAAAGGGCAGCCGTTGCCATCGCTCGACTGAACGACCCGCAAGAGGACGGACGATAGAAACGTTCATCGCGTGCGACAGATCGAGAGACCCTTTTTTGACGCAGCTGGCTGTGCAAGGGTTGCGCCTCAAAGGGTTAATAATAGTGTTTGGGAAGAGGGGGGAGTTGTTTTGAATTCATAAAAAACTAGAAGTGTACGTAATTTTTTTTTAATTTAATTTGTTAGTTAGTTTAGTTAGTGTGTTTAGTGCTCAAATAGACGATGATCGACGGGTGTCCGCAGGGTATGACGGTGTGCCGGAGAATAGCATTCAAAGACCCCTCATATTCTTTCCCGCTCGGAATGTTCACGAATTCGACCGACAAATTGAGAGTGTTGATATAAAGAATTGCCATAGAGCATGGGGTCGCAAACCTTGCCCAGATTATGAAAATCACGAAAGGTTTCGACGTCACGCTGGAATGACAAAAGTACGATGCTGACTACAAAAAGAATTATTTGATTAATTATTACAAGAATTGACATCATTGCTCAGTCCACAATGACGTAAAGAATTCCCAGACGTTCTCGAAGATGCCAGGAATGCTTTTCATGTCTGCGCGGCAGTTTGGATGTCAGTTTGACATCCACCTTTCGTCTCCTCTGGATTCAGGGCCTGCATTTTTCACGATTTTCACCCTTTCAACGTGGCTTGCAAGACCATGCAGAATGGTAAGTTAGCATCCTCTCTTAATGCCTTCTATCATCTCTCTGAATTTGTCGATCGAATGTGAGAATACCCTGTATATTCGTTCTTGTTCGTTTATTTTGTAGACTAGATGATATGAAGCGGTTGAGGTCGAATTAAAATATTATCAAATTACTTCGGTGTGATCGTAATTCGTAGTAGTAGTACAAAACATCGCAATACGCAGTAACGGAGCAATTTATGAGACAAAATATTACTTTAAATGTTCTTATTAAAAAGAAAAAGAATTAT
The DNA here is from genome assembly GCA_038373885.1 of Cheiracanthium punctorium. Lineage (NCBI taxonomy): Eukaryota > Metazoa > Arthropoda > Arachnida > Araneae > Cheiracanthiidae > Cheiracanthium > Cheiracanthium punctorium. Next base: position 1,066,487 of record JAWZYV010013430.1, read on the forward strand.
TAATTAACTATTGATGCATATTGGTGGCGGTGGCTGGCAGCCAGGTAAGAGGCAGTCATTAACGTACTTCTAAATCAGTATCCAAAATTGAAGTCCACGAGAAAACGCGAAAAGCCCCTATCTTCCCAGAGATCGGCAAAGGTAAACCTAAAGTTTATTGCTTTTCTCCCCCTCATCCCCCGTTGTTTAGAGAGGGGGAGTACAGTTTCACTTAGAGGACGCTCCCTCATACTCTCCCCTCCGTTGGAAATAAAAATAATTACTGCTTGCTCTGCAATGCTCTTTGAAAGCAACTACAGAAGCAGAGTTGGGCAAAATACATAAAAAAATGTATTTTCGATGCAAAATACAAATTACATTTATTCAAACACGAAAAATTACAAAATACAAAATACTTTCTAAATTGAAAAAATACAAAATACATTTATTTTCTTAATACATACAAAATACGAAATACGTCTAAAACTTCAATTAAGTAAAATTTTCTACAGAAACTTCTAGTTTATTTTATTCCAGTGTATTTTAAGATGAACAAACAAATGTAATAGTAACTTTTTTTTTTTTTTTTTTTTACATATACATAAGTTTTTCCTGGAATAAATTGCATCTTAAAAGGCATGAAAGCAAAAATGTGTGACAAGTATTTATTGAACGTTATTTTTCAGTGATAATGAATGGAATTGAAATATAAAATTAAATATATTTCTAAACGAAGATGAGTTGAATTATCTTTCTACTTTAAGATACATTTATAGCCTTACCATCGCACAGTAGTTATGTCACTGAAAATGGTAGACTGCCGAAGAGTGAAGGACCCGGGATCGGGTCCCATCGAGCAGCTGTCGATCTAACAGTCTGGATTTTTGGTAGGTTTTTTCCAGATGTAACGTGAATACGCTTTAGAACCCCTTAGAAAGTTCTCCTACCAAGGCACCTTCCCATCCTTGGCAGATTGCCCTAGTATAGCGTTGCCATAATCACGCAAACACAAGATACATTCATATATTACTACAAAAGATTATATTACTACAAGATTGTGATGGAGGAGTGGAACAATATCAGCCTTGATGTTTTAAGAAAAGGACTTTCATCTTTGAAATCAAGATGTAATATGATGGTTCAAAGAAAGGGCTATCAGACTGAACACATTAGAAAATAAAATTCTTATATTTATTTCTATATATATCTTTGCAAAATCGTTACAAAAATGTGTGAACACCCTCTGTAGGGTACTTGCGGGAAACCCCGAAAAAAAAAATTGTTGTGGAATATTACTTAAATGAAATTAATTTACGTTTCACAAATCACCCGTGCATGAAGATTTTCTTAACATTAAACTTTTAAATGCCTGTGTCACATTGCTGAAGAGTTCTTTAGAGGAATTGCAAAAAATATTTAACATGAATTTAAGAAAATGCTTTTAAAAAGAATTTAACAGGTTTTTTTTTTTAATTTTAGTTTTACAGTGTTCTATATACGGTTCATGGGTTAAATATTTCAGGCTCTACAAATACTCAAGAGAACACATTAAATTACGATATATGTTTCCGAAAAAAAAAAAATCTAATTTTCTCTTTTCTCTGACCAAAAGTTTAAATTTTAGAATGTCTAAAACTTTAGAGGATTTTTCGAACTACTTATTAGTTATTAGCATCAGATATTATTAAATTTATACATTTATGCATAACTTGCAACTATCTTTATAAAATAGGAAAATAAATGTCAATTTATGAAACTAAACTCTTCGAATAATTTGTTGGATTCAATTAAAATATTCAGATAATTTACTTTGATTTTCAGGTAGAAATTAAACCTTCATAATGTGTGAAAGATTATTTTAGTACGTGTTTTGATACTATCTGTGCAGTTTCTAGGACAACTATAAAATGGAAGCGCCATGTCACGTGCTCCGAATACACAGCCTAAAATAAGATCCTGCGTCCACAACTAAAACGAATAAGTAAATTTTGAGGTAAATATATGTAAATAGTTAACGCAATTTTCTTCCTTCAAATTTCCCTTCTTTTCTTTTTTTCTTCCTGAGAGAGTGAGCGCACGCATTTTAAATTAAAATTAGCGAATTTTAAAATCGTGAAAAAAAAGAATAAAATATTAAATTTTTTTTTTTCAAAACAAGCGATAGTAAGTGCGATGCTTCTAGCGTTTTAAAATATTTTTCTAAAGACAAGTTTTAATTATTGCTGCTGATAAAGGAACTCTTATTATACCCTTGCTAGACATCTCCGAATGACACTGGCTGGAGTAATTTATGGGTTGCTATCTTCCCGCTTTTGCCATCCCCACTTTAGAACGGGGGCCATCCTGGTGATATTTTCCGTGAGTCTAGATCTGCAGGGTCACGCACTGATCGTTCTTGAAAAGGGGGTGAAATTGTTGGCGATCTCTTGGCGTGCCGATGTGTCGGAAGTAACCCGAAAAGCCCAGGAGTCCAAATTGGCGATAACCGATGTAGGAGCATTAAACGGACGCCAAATAAAACGCCAACAACATGTCCGTTTATGACTGGTGCTATTGTCCAGTAGCAGTATCCAATAGAAAGAATTTTAAAAACCAGACGCTCCAAAAGGATGAAACAAATAATGTAAGAGCTAAATTGTAACCCAAAATGAAAGACAATGTTATTTATTAGATTTGTTACCTTATAGGGTCATAAACAAACCATGCAAAATGATATGTTCTTAATCAGAAGAAAACGCTAAGTAATGTATACAACACACATGAAAACGCTATGCAGAGAAGTTATTTTTTGAGCAAGACTGACGCCTTAAGCAAAATAATAATATTAATGTAACAGCAGGAACACCGAAAATCTTTTAAAACGGAAGCAAAAGGGAATAATTTTGATATATAAAAATGCCGAAATATATTAAATTTAGAATAGAAAATCCAAGCAGAAATTAATTAAAAATATGTTATGAAACTGCATCACAGATGAGTCTAAGTGTCCCATTTTGATACTTTCCAGACTTTAAAAAGAATTCTTATACATTAACGAATTGTAAGAGTGTATAGTGTAGAAAAACATTCAACTATTCGAAATTTTCTAGGGTCTCTAGATGTGACATTACTGGATTCGCGCTTATTCAGGGGTTGTTAAGAATAGCTTTAATGCATTTTGTATTTTGTTTAGTGTTTCATAACTATGCCTCTGTACAAAACGATCCTGTGGTATAACAAAGATGTTTTAATCAAGAAATATTACTGGATCCATTATGTTGATTACAAGTTTCGTACTAAAAACCTACGCGAAATATGTATGATGTATAACTATTCATAATCTAAGCTGGAAAATTTTACTTACTAAATGTGCTTGATATGGTTTATCTTCATTGAATACTAATAAAATAATCACTTAGTGTGTTTCCAACATCTTGCATTATTTTCAGGAAACATTTGATTCGAGTTCACGAGAAACTGAATTCAAGAGTCTGTTGTTCACACTATGCTATTTCCATGCAGTTTTGACTGAGAGAAAGAAGTTTGGCTCGCAGGGTTGGAATTATCCATACCCTTTTAACGACAGTGACCTACTGATCAGGTAAATATTCTAAAGCTTTGATGATCTTCCGATGTATATTGCTAATCATATTTTTAAGTAAATGCATGTCTTAACACTTAAAATGTTTAATTTTTCAACTTTACAGTGGTAATTAAAAAAAAGTAAATAAATTATAGCTTTCTTGAACTGACACATGTAACATTCTCGTGTTAACACAAAGTCAAAATGTAGGGGAAAAACATGTTTGAAACTTCAGTCTGGTTATGATCTGTTTGTTTGTATTCGTACATGACTATACCCAGCAAACACACACAGGTTCCCTGAACGTCTATTAACGTTCAGAAAACGTCTTCTGAACGTTAATAGACGTTCAGAGAGCCTGTGTGTGCTTGCTGGGTAGTCTGTTCGCGGAAACGAGAGAACGAAAGTAAACAAACAGGTTACCAAAGAATTACAGTTTTTGGCACCCATCCTTAGTTAGGCGAATTTAATCTTTCTTAATTCCAAACAGCGTAAATGGAAGAAAGCAGAAATTCATACTGTGTTTGGCGCTTTGGCAAGATGCCAGGTATTTACTCTTCGCCAGTTTGCACGCGCAATTGTTTAGTTTCGTTCTCTCGACTCGGCGAACAGACTATAGTTGATCAGATTTGATTGGATGTACGCGAATCTCATTGTTGTGCTCAATAGCAAGATTACGGAATTTAAGCTTGTAAGTTTATAGGTAATATAAACCTTTACTTGCCTTAATACTTATTTGCAAGATAAATTATTCATAAATGCGAACAGGTAGGGACCAGGGTGGTAACATGTGTACCCGTGTAAGAGGAGGAGAAAGTTTCCTAGCAAACTTTTGTCATGCAATTTTTACTGATTATAAAAATAAGGTTTAGTAAGCATTTCGTTAGCAATAATGAAAAAAGGTTTTGCTATATCCGCCAATTTGTTCTTTCTGTAGGTAGAGTTGGTAATGAACTTTATAACTGTTCATTTACAGAATGTAACAATTAATAACTCAGCAAATTAAAAAGCTTTCAATAATTAAACTTCCTATCTGAAAATTAAAAAAAAACATTTGCTAGGTGTCTTTTAGTTTTTAGCTTTGCCAAAATTAATCAGAAGTTCATTATTACAATTGCATTGATGTTATCTCATTCAAGGCATTTTCTTTTGTTTTAAACAGCCATACATAATAATAAACCCAAATGTTATCAAAATTAGACATGTTACATACATTTAGTATTATTAATGAGACATAATAAGACTGGCAGCACTTTTCTATGCTGCATTTTTCCTGTTCTTGACAACCATCATCAGCGTGAGAGACGTTCATCAATAATATTTGGAAGAATTCCAGGCGGGCCAGAAATTCTGCACTCCTGCCTAAGTGTGTTCATGTGCAAGGTTCATTTAGAAAGAAATTTTCTTTATTCAGATGCTCTTATTGTAGCTCCCAAAATAGCCGTACATGGGAGTTCAGGTTGTTGTTGGATAAAAAATTTAAGTGATCGTTTAATGGAAGAGAAATAGTTTTAATTTGTGAAATTAATTTTTTTCCCATTAGACCCCCAACTCTTGAGTCTAATGGAACTTGTCAAGGGTCTAATGGGACATCTCAATTGAAGAACTCTATATGCCACCACCACCAACTTACCATTTATTGCTTAACTTCAAAATATTGCAACAAAATCAATATCTATATTGTATTGCAATATTATCGTGGAAAATAACGCAAGAGGTTCCTCGCTCAGTGAAACATTCATTATCTAATAGTGTCAAAAAAGTTTCAACATCATCTGATAGAAAATAATGTTTTAAAATGAAAAGATTTATTTGAAACTTCATATTAACAAACATATTTGTTTGGAACAATCCAATAGGGGATCAAAAGCAAGTATTTATTTAATATGCAAAAAAAAAGTTACTGACTTTGATGTTGTGCGCCTTGATCTTACAAACTGTCAATTAAAAAAAAGTTTCAGTAGATGGTCCAGTGAAAGGCTGATACTACCAGCAATAGATGAAATTCTAAACACATAACTATATTATTTCATGCAATAACTCACATTTCTCATTGTCCCCTCTGTCCCATTAGTCTCTAGTTTTCCCTATAAATCCTTCCAAAAAACTATTTAGGTGTGCCGGTATTAAATAGTAAAAACATCATGCTTTACTATTTAATAGCGTCAAACATATTTTAGAATGTTCTTAGCTCAAATAAAGATGCATATTATCCAAGTTTTGTAAATGGCAGCTCTACATGACACAAGTATATCCAAGAAACATTGTTATACCGTTTTTATCACTCTGTAACGCTTAATAGTTGTATTCTTTCTGAATTGCTAAAATTTCTGCATTATTTAATCGAAATAATTTCATTATAATTTAGTGCCAGAAAAAAGTTATTATATATAAAAATTAAATTGATGAATTTAAATAATACGACTTAAACTTTCTGACACACAGTGCTTCACTGTCTTCATTGACCTTCCCATGCCTATTTCGGCTATTTTGGCTAACGTGAATACACAGATTTCGATAGCTAACTATTACTATCAAATACCACGAATTCACATCAGAAGTAGTTACGAATAGTGCTTGAGAAGAAATGAATTCACATTAATGCTGAAGAATGCATCAATTATATTTATTAATTAAAAAATGATTTTTTGAACGTCTTAATTCCTAATTATGTATTTTTCAGTGCCAGTGTGTTACACAATCATTTAGATAATGAAGGTGGAAGAGCAGCAGCCATTCCTTGGGATGATTTGCGATTCTTGTTTGGTGAGATTATGTACGGAGGTCATATCACAGACGACAGAGACCGCAAAATATGTACCGCTTACCTGAAAAAGTTCTTTAATAATGAGCAGGTAATTGACATTTTCTATTTATGTAAAGAAGCTCTATTAACACAATCTTACGAGAAAAGAGCTACCTGTTAAAAACAAGTTTCTTTTCCACTTCTTCTGGCTATGCCCCTATTTTTCTATCTTATTTTTTAATGTAAAATACTTAAGTAAAAATGGTTTTTACAAGAACACTTTATTTTTTGATAGAATAGCTTTAGTTGTTTTCAGTATACAAAATGCTCATACAAAATGCTCATACACTTCAGTATACAAAATGCCATGCATCTCTCATTTATGCATGGGACAGCGAGAAAAACGCGTTTAAGTGAGAAACGTGCAGAAACGTAAAATTACAGTACAAAAAGGAGCTTAAAAGTGAAATATCAGTACATTGAAGCGCATCATACTGTTAATTAATACATTGTAAACTTTGAAATATGTAGATAAGCTAAATTTCAAAATACAACGATTTATTTAATGAATTACATTACTTCTGATGAACACCAACCCCAGGTTGTGACCGTCGACCTAGCCGTACGAAGATTTCTGTGGTTTTCTCCGAAAGTTTGCGTAAATACGGGTTAGGATCCCTCAGTAAGTCCCCCACGGATTGTAACCCCACCCCTGGCCTAGATCCCTCCCGTAGATTGGCCGAAATCCCACATTTCATTCCACTGATGAACACCAAGAAAATGGAGATGGTTACATACCCCAATTTCATTCTACTCCTACTGCTACTTTCACACAAAATAATTTCAAATCGAAAACTGATAAAAAGGGTAAACTTTTGCGATCAGCAACACCTGTTCAGTTGAAAACTCTAGTTTATGAACTAAGGACTTTTCTTTTGCAACGCGCATAAGTGAAAGTTACTTTCTTTTTGCAACGCTTACATGAATGAGAATTATTATTGTTTTCTTCTGTCTCCGGCTAGGACCTCGTAAAAAACGCGCAAAAAGATCACTGTATGTAAAAAACAAGCATTTAAAAAATAAAATATTCATCCCATATTGCTGGGAAGATTCACCATCAGTCTTCAAACGCCCCCGCGTGAGATCTTGCGCGCCCCGCAAGATTGAAGGCATTTCTCAAACGGTTCAAAACCAATATTGGAAAATTTGATATTTTAAAAGATACAAGTTGAGCAAGATGTAAGTATATTTTTGGGCAATATTTGTATACCCGCTCTTTTGAAAAAGCTGTAACTAAAGATAATCATATATAAGCAATTAATAATGATCATCAGATATGATAAAAAGCTGGTCTCATTACATGCAATATATATTGTTAGAAACCATAAGCATGCATTCTAATGTTCAGCAGAAAAAAAAAGCATATCTCAACACGATAAGCAGGGGACGAGGATATCGGGTTATATGCCCAAAAATTTTCGGATTAGTTAGCCTGAGTTCTAAATCGTGCAGAAATCTCGTTTATTTACTCACGATCCCTAAATATTTTTTTGGATACGCTCCTGACTGTAAGTAATTGATGATCGTGCCTTATGCAGAGCTTATCAATTTGTACTTTTTCAGCTAGAAGCTGATTACCCTTTGTGTCCCGGTTTCGGCATGCCTCCTATTCTGGACTACGAAGGCTATCACCGCTACGTGGATAACCATCTTCCAGGAGAGAGCCCTGTACTCTATGGTCTCCACCCGAATGCTGAAGTCGGGTGCCTCACCGATGCTTCCAACAACCTTCTACGGGCCCTTCATCTTTTAGAACCGTCCACCGCTACTGAGCCTGGACATGATATGCCGATCAATAAAAATCCCAATGAGTGCGCGATAGTTGCTGCTTCCAATGAAGAAAAGGTAACAAAACGCTAGCTGATTAAAAAATACATTTGCCAACAAAGTTTAGTAGTATTCTTTATGACTTCAGGTTGCCTTTTTGTTTGCAATCCTGGCTCATAATGAGTTGTTCGAAGCCCACGCGGGGAAGCATGGGCGAAGTGGGTATGGGCAAGGCTTTCAAGAGGCCGGTGGGACTTTCTATTTGCACATACACTACTGGCCAGAAGTATTGCAAGTTTTAGAAATCTAACTATCGTTTCAAGAATAAGCCCAGAAAAAAATGGACAGGATATTGGCCAGATTTAAATATTTTTGGGAATTTATGTATAATTGGAAAGAATGCATCTGAAAATCACCCAAAAACAAAATGAGAGCTTCGGGAACCCATAATTTAAGTGGGCGCCCTGAAACACCGAAGGAAGTGTTGTAAAACATTCTGTATTCCATATCTAAAAGAGTGGCTGTTGTGATCAAAGTCAAAGCTGCTCGGCAACATAATAAAGGATCTTGAGTTCAACTACATATATTCATTATCCTCTTTTTGCAGAATAACTTGAAATGAATTCTTTATTGAATTTTATTCCGGCGAGCCAAAATGGATTATGATTTCTATAATAACCTATATATATTTTTAGGCTATTTTTTCAATCCATTGAATAATTATTTTTGTTCTTTAACTTAATACTATCTTGTCTTTGAAGTCATTAATTTAACATGCTGACATTAAAAAATATCAATTATATTGATTTTTAATTTTGACGGGGAAGAGGAGGCTTAATCTTGAAAAGGGATCGATTTCTGAAACTTGGAATACTTTTGGCCAGTAGTGTAAATAAATAAATAAAAACAATAAAACCCTTTTAAGAAGTTCCCGATTAAAAAGTTGATATTTTCTTTTCCCAATTTTTTTATATTCTTGCAATGTTAAAATAACCCGTTTAAAAAGTTTCCTTCCAAACACTTTATCGCTTAAAAAGTTTTCTTTCACTTTCACAAGTTTACTTTCAGAATGTGTTTGCAAGTGCCTTTCATATTTGTTTCTTCTCTGTTTCTGTGGTGCTTGTAAAAATCAATGTTTGTGGCTGAAAACACAAGTATTACCATGTGAGGTGCCTACGGTAATGTAATTTGTGAGGTTACAGAAGATAAAAAAACTGAGTGAAACTGGAGGAAGAGGCTGTGGAAATTCTTACTTTTTCGGATGCTGTAAAAGGACTAGAAACTTTTTGTCGTTTTATTAAAAGCGTTGAAGATGTGCCTGAAAAAGTTTTTTAAAACGTAACTCGATTGCTATCAATTAAAGATTGCCGATAATATATGTATGTATATATACAACGGATATACTTGTTTTGTAAAACCGATTCCAATGATGCTTAAGAGGCCTCTGTAGTCGGCTTGCGGAGATTCAAGTCCCAATGCTTTGCTATGGAGAAAAGTGCCTTAACGCCTCATCATTTTTCTCAGAAAGTATTAGGTATTTTTAAATGAAATTTTCCTGTGTGAATCTTGAGAACTATTCGCAAGGATTGCGCAAATCAGATTTCAGTTCATTGAGCCGAAAGAGATTTTATTGCAGTCTAGAATTTATGTTACTTTTCAGACTGCAATAAAATCTCTTTCGGCTCAATTAACTCAAATCTGATTCGAGCAATCTTTGCGAATAGATCTCAAGATTCACACAGGAAAATTGCATTTAAAAATACCTAATACTTTCTGAGGAAAATGATGAGGCGTTAAGGCACTTTTCTCCATATCAAAGCATTGGGACTTGAATCTCCGCAAGCCGACTACAGAGGACTCTTAAAGCAAATTTTTTTAAAGATTTAATAAAGAGATTCTTGGGTAATTATATTGTTTCACTTTATTAACTAAATTTTTAAGTGTGCGAAACAATTTAAATTTTCAAGTAAATCTAAACTTTAGAGTATTTATACAATATTGTAATAAAGTCCAAAAATCTTTCGTGAATATTCTTACTGAAATTACTTTTTGTTTTTCCAAAAGAAAATTAATTTCCCGTTTAAGAAGTTTTTCCGCTTAAGAAGTTTTTGCCTTTCATCTCCTTGAATAACTCCTAAGTGGGTTTTACTGTAAATTAAAAAAAAAAAAAAAATTCTTTGGAGTGAAAATGGAACTCCTTAAAGTGAAGTTAATATTTCTTTCAGTGTCAGCTATAGGTTTGTCTAAAGTAAGTTGAATTTATTTACATTAAAAAATAAGCATGAACAAATAACAAATTCAAAGTAAAATTTTATTTTATAAAAATTTTTAAACTGTATTTTGTTGCAAAGACAAAGCTACTTATAATGTGGGCTGGTTGTATCGTATAACTTTTGCGAGTGTCCTCTATCTTTTAAAAAATTTTACGTTGTTAAAAATTATTTCCTCATCTCATTCGCGTAGACTGCTATATATGAAACGCTTTTTTTCTCTGTACTTACGACCTAATCTACAAAAAGTCGTTTGGTTTGATCCTAGCTATTATTTCCACGTCCACCCTTTACGATGTCATAGACTTCAATATTATATTACCAGAGTTGCCAACCATTACTGAATGTAGGGGAGAGGGGGGGACACAGTGAGACAATTTTCACTTGTTTCATAATTCCCCCCCCTTTTAATTAAAAATAAAAATAAAAATAACATATTTTGACAAATTTTAACTTTCATTGCAATTTTTTTTCAGAATTTATCCTTATTTATTCTGTGAAAAAAATTATTTTTCAAAAGGTACTCGCGTTGTTTCATTGCAGGACAGGAATTTGCGTACACTGGGACAGTGAGTAATTAACATAAAAAGCCAGCTAAATTATGATGACACATTATTATTATAGTTAAATTCAGGTTGAGATATTCAACAATATATAAAAGCAGTTTTCAAATGACAAGACTTAAAAATAGTTATAATAATGAAATATATTTAAGAGTCACAAAATTCTTTGCCGAATAGAATTTAATGAATTGAAAAAAAAAAAAAAAACGTTACATCAAATTGAACAGTAAACGGTAACAAAATGTTTTCAAAAGTTCATTTCATCTTGGAGTAAGATCCGAAGTCTACTGGAAATGATGATTATTTCATTCTTCTTTATGTATCCTCACAAGCCATAGGTTTACACCCATTAGAGCACTGCCCTAATACACCCCAATCAAGATGTCTCACTGTACCCCCAATAAGTCTTTTTTAAATCCAATCTCAAAAATTGTATAAAATGTACCATTATAATAAAAATCATTACATGCATGCAATTAAGAAAGTTTAAGTTTTAAATGTAAGCAAAGACATTGATTATTGTATACTAATTTACTGCTCAAATCCAAAAAAGTAAAACTTGTCTTATTTTTCCAACAGTGACAGTAGAAACAAAAATAGCTGCAATTTCTCTGCAAGATGAATTGTGACAGTGACTCGTTTCCACAGTGTTACAATACTGGCTAACTAAATTGTGGATTTTTTTTTCTAATTTTTGAGCTTTTGAATCCTAGAAAAATATCTATCGTCCCACTGTGACCCTAATCAACCACTTTTTGTAAAGAGTCATGTACGATTAAAATCCAGCAAAATTTCTGAAGGTGGTGTGTTAATGATTTGAAAAAATATTAGTTACAAAAATGTGGTTAGTAATATTCTGTAAACGCTGTCAACTCTGATATTACTAATGTACTGCTTTCGAAATTAAAAATAAAGAAAGGATAGTGTAATTTTTACTTTCCATTCTGTTCTGCTGCAGATTCGTCAAGTAGCGGAAGATATTACAGAGAAACTTCCTAGCAAATTTCCACTGGCAGACTTGCAAGGTCGAGTCACGGACGATGGATCCATTTCTCCGTTTGCTGCAGTTGGCCTGCAAGAATGCGAAAGAATGAACAATCTATTAGAGGAAATTAGACGCTCTCTCAGCGACATAGACCACGGACTCAAGGTATAGCAGCATTCAGATCACAATAAATGCTCTCAACTTGAAATAACACGCTCGAGGAAAAAAATATGTAAATGTAATTAAAACACACACACAATTTTTCAATACACAAAGATAATTTCACTCATGAATGCTTTAGAAAGTTATTCGACTTAACAAATTTATTTCAATGCTAGTTCTATAAGTGTATTTTTAAGTACTTTATCTTTCGAGCCTTTCCATTGCAACAGCTCTAGTTTGAAGTAACTTGCTGAAACTTTCAAGGCATTGTACATAAATTTAAAATTTGAAGTAAATAAAAGCAGCAGTTTTTTATAGAGAATACGCGTTTCTTTCAACTTCTATTGAAATGGCAAATTTTATTTATTTATTTTGACAAAGATATTTGTTGGATGTCGAAATTCGATTGAAATATTTATAAAACAGTTTTGCGTGGAAATACTTCAATCATTAGTTTAGAATTAATTGAAACAATCTGCTATATTTTTGCAGGCCAGCAAAATTACTATTCGTCATCATCCGTGACTGCATGACACTTCTTAAGGCATAGATGAAACTTTCTATTTAAAAGTCAATATAAGTATCGTTTGTAAATAACTCTATTATAAGAAAGAAACAGTATATTACATAGCTTTATAAAAAAAAGTACATGGGCAACACAGTCGATGAGTTGAAAGTGCTTCTTGTTTTTTATTCAGTACCTTCTCGTTCAGTGAAATGTAGTTAGGTAACAGGTGTAAAATTACATAGAAATATGTAGAATAGTGGTTTGTTGTGGAATAATTACACGATTTTTAAAGAGGTGATTATATTTTAAAACACATTGTAAGGGATGGTGGTTGATAACTCTATACTATGTAACAAACGTTAATCATCAGGACATAAATTCGGTCACGATGGGCTGATTTGAATTGGGTGATTAAGAAATGTATAGATATATAAAAGAATGAGTTTTGTAAGCAAAATATTGGAAGGTTTTATTAATACTTATAAGTTTTCTGGGGAAAAGTAAGGATTTACACAAGCCGTAAACTAACTTTAACAACGATATGTGTGGTGCAAGGATTATAAAATGCAGTTTACTAACAGAATACTATTCGAAAAACGTTTTTACAGAATTCAAATTGAAACCAACCAATTACTGATGTCATATCAACGTCTTTACTAGCTTTCTGTAATAGAATCCTGTATTCTTATATACTACTTTTAAGGTGCTCCATGTATGGCCAGACAATAGTTAAAATTCAGCATCAACAATCAATAAAAATGCTGACTGGATATCTTGATCTCTGATAGTTGTAGACAAACTTTTCTACAAATTCCATAATAAACTATATAGTTGCTCCACTTTTCGAATTTCACTCGATTTACTTATTTATTTTTTGTACTACCTTGAATCTTCTGTTTGCCATCATTTATAATATAACTACAAACGTATACTGTAAATTTTGAAAAGAATTTACTTATGAGCTTTTGGAATTACACGTTGTTATGTGTCTTCACCTTATTTGAAGACAGCCACTTTTGCTGCTATTATATTTTTTGTTAAATAAATGTTGAAAACCTTCGGCTTTGTTAGCGTGCATCCAATATAATACAGTGCAATCTTGATAATCCGACATATATGGAGCCCGAATTATCGGGAGTATAGAAAGTTTAAAGTTATAATACACATTTTTTTCCAGGAAAAATAAGACATAGGACATGGCTATGAAAAATAATTATTAATTGTTTTTTGTTTCTTACATTTATAAATTTTATCAAAAACACACTCTTGTAAACGTTTAATAATTAGAACATCCATCACTTGCAATCATGGGTGGAGAATGAAATTCGAAACGATTCAAGGTCGCAGCCAAGACGGTCTGTGGGTGTGTGCACAGAATTGAAGGGTGGGAGGGGGGGGGCAATCCTCACCCAAAAACCTTCAGGCACATTAAATTAGGTACTATTTGTAGATGTGTATTCAAAAAATATCACACTGAAACATAAAACTTGATCACCTCCCCCCCCCCCGAATTTTTTTCTCTGATCTTATCGACATCGTGAAGTATGATCATTTTTATTTATGCAAATTTTGAAAACATGCTAAGTATTTATCGGCAAACGAGCCCTGGTTACCCAATCAACTGTAGCACTTGTTTCGGTGCTATTTTTGGCAATCAAATATGCTATTGGGTGGCAGCACTTGTAATCGCATTTTGATTGGTCTATGTTACATCAAATGCAATAGTAATGGACAGTGGCGGCTCTTCATTAGGGGTCAAAGGGACCTCACCGACTGACCACCATCTAAAAGAAAGCTTCTTCCTATTATGTAACACAGTTATATAAATACATTCTTATTATGTAATTTACCTTAATTTACCAAAATTTGCCTTAATTGAAAACACGCATTTTAATTTATTTTATTTCTATCCATTGAAAAAAGCAATAGTTGCAATTTATCCCGATCTAAACCATGCAAGGGCCATGAGCTTATTTGCCCGGAACATGGCGTCTTTTCTCCGTTTACTGGGTTGACATATTTGACATTGAGCACAAAATCCATATTGATGAGGCATTAACTTGGCATCCAAACGTCTTCTTTGGCACTGTCTTTGGTCTCCAGATATTCGGGTCTTCGCATATCTACCTGACTCTATGGAGAAATTTCGCCAATCACTAGCTATTGGCAAAATTTTCCGCTCAGTAGGAAATCATTTTTTATGTGCGTGATCGTCTTTTTGCAGTGCAGTCAGATATTTTTATGTTTTGTTTTCTTGATTTACGAAATGCGATGTGCTAATGTAATTTATATGTTAATATTGATTTTAAAATAAATAAATCATTCAAAAATTATGAACAAGCAGATATAAAGACATAAATAATAAATAAAAATTAAACGTAACTTTTTGATCCGTAATGAACATTTCAATATTAACATAATCAGGTAAAAAAATAGCAAAGGCTATACGGTAATTTTGATAACTATTGGCCATTTAAAAAATTTTAAATACTTACACTGCGTGCACGGAAGGGAAATAGGTTGCTGTATATGTATATATATTTTCCCGCTTTTAAATGGCACATCTTTTTTTCGGGCCCCATCACTGAAACAAGTCACGAGCCGCCACTGGCAATGGATGCTGTCTATTCGCGTTCATTTTTCTGCTTCCTTCGTCATCAAAGTACATGACTTTGCTCAATGACTTGCGCACCTATCGCTGCCGAGCGGTTTGGTCTCTGGTTCAAATCCGATTAGCCATTGGATGTATGTGTTCGTCCAAATATTGTGATGCAAAATTGTACTTCGAAATAAAGATGATCTTGCAATTAGGAATAACTGGGATTAAGGACTAAAAGAGCCGCAAATCTCGATAAACTGTGTCTTCCGAATCCCAAATGAGTGAAACTGTCCATTTTCCCAGGGAGAATTACCTTGGAGCGAAGAAATGGAATCCTTGGGAGATGCCTTGGCTTCTGACGCTGTACCTGAAATTTGGGCGTGGAAAGCTTATCCATCGCTTTTACCTCTTGGGTCATGGTTTACAGATTTACTGCAACGTCACAAAGGTATTTTACAAAAAGTTAAAACATTTTTAAGATCTGAAAATAATCATGAATATATATTAAGTATTTTGCTACCATTTATAATTTTTTTTCATTTTGTATGTCATGTATTTAAAGTATATAAAATGAAATCTTAATATACAAGATGATTTCAAATTCGAGGCATAAGCTTCTAGGATGGGTAGAATAAATCAACCTCTTTCACAGAATTGCATTGCAATGTGGGGTCGAAAACATCGTTTTCGTGTTCATGTACCTCTGTCCTATCTGTTTATATCAAAAACCATAATTTTTAATGAGCTAATATATATTTTTAATTGCTTCTAGTTTCAAATAATAACCCTTCTGGAATGCTCAATCTTAGCTTCAAGATAGTTACTGTTTTATACCCAATGTATTTCATATCGTTCTTGCTTTAATTTTAACTTCAAGTTTGATCCATTCAGACGAGAAAACAAAGACATTTCAAGCTTTCTTTATTTAAAGCTGTCACACGGGGATTTAAAAAAAGTAAATTCCTTCATTGAAGGGTCTTTAATTTCCTCCTAATCTATACCATGATTATAATTACAAGTTTGTAGAAACATTTTTCTGGCCTTACTTTTGCAGACAAAATTTCTCGATAAGTTTTCCTACTGAAATATTTTCTTCACACTGTATCAAAATGCAAGACATAAGTCTTCTAGAAGATTGTATTTGGAAGATTGAAGTCTCGTATTAGAAGATTGTCTTCCAATGTTACGAACTGAATAAAAATCCCCGATTCCTTATTTTCAGTAATTTTTTTTTAAAATAGCATCAAAAATTGTTATTCAATGTTGTATGAGTATAAATTGAAAAAGTTCTATCGTGTAATTAAATAACGAGTGCTTAACCATTTTGCAGCTCTTGAGAGATGGCAGCAAGCGGAGTTATCTATACTCCCACCCGTCGTATGGCTTGGTGGCCTCTTTAGTCCCCAGTCCTTCCTAACTGCCGTTATACAGACATCTGGTAGAAAGCATGATCAACCCCTTGACAAGCTTGCGCTACACTGTGAGGTAACAAAAAAGAATCCCGAAGACTGTAGTATGGCACCAAGAGAAGGAGCCAATATTGCAGGATTGTACATGGAAGTAAGTCAGTCAGTTAAATGTTACATTATAATAGGAAGGTACAGGGTGCTTATAAAATAACGTGAGGTGTATTGGACGACATATAACCAAAGTGGATGGGCGTACATAGTGGGCCTTGGAATTTCGATTTTAAAAAAATTACTACCAAAAGTTAACATTTAATGAAATATTGGCGCTGTTAGCAGAATGAAACGCACTAATTTGTATAACCTTGAACGCGGTTGTACAAATTATTTTCTATTATGGGTAGAGAATGAGAATTCTCCCAGACTACCGGGTATCTCCCAGCCAGAATGATGAGAATTCTCCCAGCCTACACATAATCGAAACAAATTAGTTTCGATTATGTGTAGGCTGGAAGAATTCTCACCATTCTGAGGCCAACTGACTTGAAGCAGTTGTGACTAGGGATGGAAAATAATCCTGTCTCGTCCCGCAAAACAGCTACAAAGCTTTGTCTCGTCTCACAAAATCCCTGTTGACTAGTGATAAAAGTGTCTGTCGTCTCGCATAAAATCTGCGAATCTCTGTCTCGTCTCGTCTCGGATCCATCCCTAGTTGCAGCTTCTTCAACTTGTAGCCCTTTGCGTCCTCGGCCTGTTTGCTCTGCGACGAGTTCCCGTCTGTAACAAACCGTTGCATCCTATTTCGTAAATTAGTTGTGTGCATCAGTTCTTTTCGTAAAATTAACCGCCGAAATTCACGAAGGGCAGCAAAGTCATTCTGGTTCTGCTGGTGATAGACAAAGCACGGTCCTATAAGGTATCCATCGAATACCAGACGGCCTCAGAATTATTGAAATTCCATAGTCCTCTATGTACGCCCATGAAATTTCGTTATGTTTCGTCCAATACTTTACTCGCTAGAGGGCTCTGAACACCTCACGATGTTCCATACCCAGAAAAATGGTTCCCCCCCCCCTCTCTTTTTCTTATTTTATTCATTAAACGGAGTACCAGACTATTTACAGCCTAAGTAGATATGGTTTCTTTTTAACTACACATTTACTGATGTTATACTTTTCATAAAAGAATAGGCTTTTTTAAGACAGTTTTTTCTAAGATGAGGCGTTCGTTGAATGGTTAATGCTTACCTATAAAAAAAACTTTCCGTTTACTTAACAATTATGTATACGGCTCAGAAAACTTACATAGGAGAAAGACTCTCTTTTGCATTTTCCTTGAAATGACATTTCTAGATCTGGTATATATACACTATGCTTCAATTAATACACTGAACCATTAAAATTCGCACTGCATATTTTGTACGTTATTATTCTCAAAGTAGCATCGTATTTTTTTTCTTAACATATCCCTTTTTAAATATTAAAGAGATTCCTCTTAGGGTCAAATTTCAGCAAAAGTTTGATACTATCTTAGACAGTGTTTACCTCCACACATAAACACAAAAAAGTTATCTTCCATAGCCATTAAATACTATGTTCATAAAGAAAGTAAATACCTATTGGATGTTATAAGTGATTAGCAATTAGTTTTCATTTGTATTTTATTACAAAAAAAGCACACACCTTAAACAACTTTTCCACATTTTCTGTATGCGATTTAAGGCATCTGTCATATATTGGCACTCATTGCAACCCATCTGCTTCGTAGAATTCAGACCAGCTAGCCAAATTAATTTTTTGAGATGGGAAAACAAACGGAAGTCAGGTGCCTTGCTGGGCAGAAATTTGCAAGTGATGATGAGATAGATCAAGGTAAGCATACAGAACTGATTCAAGTCGTTCGCGGACAAATTCTACGAAGCGGGTCTATTGCAGTTATTGGCACTCTGTACGGCACATTCCTTAATTCACGTACTCAATATGTCGAAAAGTAGATTCAGGTGTGTTCAAAATTCTGTAATAAATTGCAAATGGAAACAAATTATTAATCTTTCTTCCCACCCAAACGGAACTAACTTTCTGGATAAGCATAGCTTTTTTTTAAATATACGATAGTTCTTCCATACGGAACCTAACGATGCTACTCTTTTAACTGGCAGCGAGTATCACTATTTTTGTGTAGCAAGAAAAAAAATATCGAGATGCTATTTTTAAAAATTCCCAATTTGCTATAAGTCAGGTTAAAAAGCATTGCAAAGTTTAATTCGCTGCGAGTAATATTTTACATAATACACTGCTCAGTATTATGTATGAAAGACTAGTTCGCATGTCCTGTCTTTGTTCACTTGATTAGCTGAAGATTATGGACGGAATGGAATTTTATCAATCAATTTTTGAGCCTGTTTTGAAGCCCAAAAACTCATACATAAACTCTTCTCAATCTGTTGAGTTGGCAATGTAAAATTCATGCAGTCAATGAAATGTAAAAGTAATGTACGGTAAAAAATGTCATCTGAAAAATTTTGCATGAAGAGTAAAACTCGGTAAATTACGATGCAGTAAATGAATGCTTTTTTAAAAAACACAGGATATTAACTTTAAATAAAATATCAAATGATAATATTTTTTGTTACTCTTTAGGGTGGCCGATGGGATTTTTCAACAGGCTGTATTATGGATCCTCTGATGAAAGACCTGCATCCTTCGATGCCTGTTGTCTGTTTACGCGCTGTATTAGCAGATAAAGTGGACATTCGGAGTGCCTACCCTTGTCCAGTGTACAGAACCCGACAAAGAGGTGACACTTTTGTCTGGGAATTTCCTCTCAAGTCTTCAGTCCCACCGGACAAATGGATCATAGCTGGTACAGCCCTGTTACTTCAAATATGATTATTTAGACTTCATTTATTTCATCGACATAGAAGACATCAAAACGAAATGAACATTAAAATAGAGTTGGAATCTTTCTCCTTCTCTAGTACAAAACTGGTTTATTACGTGAAACGTGTTATAAACATAGTGCTCATACATTTCTCCACTTTTAAAAGTGTTTTAAAATGATGGTCTGCGTTCCGAGAAATGTAATAAACACAACGCTCAAATTGTTCTACATTTTAATTCTGTATTAAAAAAATAATGTGTGTTTTGTGTAACGTGTTATGAACACATTGTTATGTCAATGTAATTTTGTGATTGTGTAGATGTTAAATAAAAAATTTTGTAGTCAGCATGCAATGACAATAATTGTTTATTATACATATTCTGACATGCTATTGAACACTGAAGACCCATCCGTTTTTAGCCCCGTATCATGTTTTGCTTTTCGACCTTTTTCTTGAAAGCGTGACGTCAAATTCACTGAATACTCCATCAAGTAATCTATTGCGATCCTTGCGTAAATTACCGAAAAAAAAGCAGATTTTGCTTTGTTCAGTAATTTAGTTGCCATTAAAAGTGAAAAACGGTGTTTAAAAATGCATGAAGGAGTGGTGAATAACCTCCAATATCACAAGACAAACAAGACAAGAACAAACAACAACTGCCGGTACACAGGGAGATGGTTCTTTGTACAGGCAGTGTCAATAATTTAAAGATGTGTTTTTATATATGTTCGCTCCGAACATATATAAATACCTATCATTTTTAACTGTGTGTAATTATAGGATTTAGTTACTTTGTGTAAAACTGCCTATAACGTACTTCTTCCGAATTCGGTAGTTCCCAAGTTCCATGTCTCTTCGCGCTACGAACGATCATTTGAAGGGTTAAAAGCAAACGCTGATTGCTGCAGCTCTTGTAAAGACCTAACACTGCCAAACGGGTTTCTAAACCTTGTTGCACTTTTTATAAAATGTATCTGGTTGTTGAGAGTCTATCAGGATATGTGAGCAATCTTAATATTGACCATAACGCCCCCTATAACATTTTTACCACCACAATATATTTCATTCTCACAAACATTACTTTCCCACCAGAAAAGTTATTTTTAAAAATAAGTAAAATGTAACTGTGTGCGGCTACTGTCGTTGTCGGTGGACATGAGGATCCACCTATTTTGAGACAAACAGAACACCCGCATTCTTAAATGAGCTTCTTTGCTGCTAAAATAAATTCTAAATGTGCATTGAAATTTGTCCTGTGAAATTTGCTTAGCTGTTATACAAAACGACTGAATTATTTAATTCTAATTGAGAATATGATCGTGACCATAACGCCTACTACAGGACATTTTTTAAATTATTACAATATACAAGGGGTGATCCAATGAAAAGGTACGAAACGACGTAAAAATGTAACAGGTAAATATTTGCATATTCCGCCATGGGAGAACGTAACGGGACATCGCGGATAGGATTGGAGTCTCTGACTGGGATCGGAGCATGCGCGGAGAGAGCAGAGGCTCTTATCAAAAGCGGCGGCAGTCCGTATGAGGACAGGATGGCGTTCGCGTTGCAAAATTCGACGATTGAGGAGCAGCGAGGTGTTATCTGATTTCTGACAGAGGAAGGTGTTAAACCAGCAGCTATTCATCGCCGGATGGTGACAATTTACGGGGTGTGGTTCTCTGCTCCATGATAACGCGCGTCCACACGTCTCCAGAGTCACACACATGGAACTGGCCAAGTTCAAGTGGGAGACGTTGGACTATCCGCCCTACATTCCGGACACGTCGCTCTACGATTTCCATGTGTTGGGTCCACTGGAAAAACACATGAAAGGGAAGCGCTTCCACTCGGACGACGTACTCAAGGACGCTGTGACGGACTGGGTCTCCTCACGGCCACGGGAATTCTGGGAACAAGGAATCCTGCGGCTTGTTCATCAGTGGGATCGTTGTGCTCAGGCCTATGGTGTCTATTTTGAATAAAGTCTACATTTGTTCGCACCGTGTCGTTTCGTACCTTGTCATTGGATCACCCCTTGTATTTGTTTCTGAGAAAAATTCTTTTCCACCAGAAATTTTATTTTGTTTTTATAAATACGTAAAATGAAACCGACAAGTTACGTATGGCTCGATCGATGGGTGGGCCAAATAATGCGTATGACACGGAAGTCCATCGATTATGCCTTTACTATAAGGTACCTTGCAAATCCTTGATGGCTGGTTGTGAATGAAACATTGTCACAAATTGTACCGTGTAGACCCAAAACCCTCTAGATAAAGAAAGCCTTACAACTGAATCTTCGACATTATTACTAGATCTTTGACATTATTACTAAATTTATATGGCGTCATCGCTGTTTTATTTTCACAAAGTATATCCATTTTAAATTTGCGGTGAATTTTCTCACTCACAAAATTTTTTAATGGTTTTAAATAAAAAAATAAATTTTACGACAAATGACAAATTTTCACCATCGCTAATTGCATAATATCAAGTAGATCACAATGAATTATTTTGTATCAGAAAAGTATTTTAATTTTTATCTTTAATTTAAGATATTTTCTAATCTTTGTAGCTTCCACCAGAAATTTTAAATAGTTGTACTTTTTGAAGATACAACAGTGATGACGTCGTTCAAGGAGGTCTAGTGATGACGTCAAAGCTTCAGTTGTTTGGCCTTCTACATCTAGAAGGTGTTGGTAGACCTAACCGACTCTAGCAATAAAAATAACGATTATCAGAAAGATAATTGCTACAACTCTGACCTAACAAGTGAACAGAACTGACCACTCTTACCGTGTTTCTGGCTTCGTTGTTGTTGTTCTTGCGAACACGTATATCGGATTTGTGTGCTTGGCTCGATTCCCACTTATAAATTTTCGTCTGTAGGACAACACAAGGGGGATGCCCACTGTGGGGGTCTTTCTAAGGGGTCCTAACCCGTATTTACGCTACGTTTCGGAGAAAACCACGGAAAACTCCGAACGGTTAGGTCGACGGACGCGCGATGAGATCCGAAACCGGGACCTTCACAGTTCGCCTATCTACGATTTCCAGTGGCATATCTGGCTTTGTCTGTAAAAGCAGAGACCCTTGCTCAACCTACGGACAATTCTTCTTTCATCTATTTGCTGCTATCAGCACAGTTTCTAAACCTTATTGAAAATTCCATAAAATATTTCTGATTTTTTGTCTAGCGACAAGGATAGTATGAGATTTATCTTAATAGTGACTATAATGCCCCTATAAAATTTTTACTGTCACAATACATATGATTCTTACAAAAATTACTTCCCCACCGGAAATATTGTTATTATTATTTTTTAAATAGGTAAACTATAAGTAGTCATGCTACCGGTTGATCGTGAATAGCAGGGGCAAACGAGCTGCGTTGCGATATAGGCTTTAAAGCTACATTGAAAATCATCTCGAAAAGTTTAGTTAGCTACTATGAAGGAAAGTTTGTGGTAGTGACTATAACGCCCTCTACAGAACATTTTAAAAAACCTATTACAATATATTTCTTTCTGACAGAAATTCTTTCCCACCAGGAATTTTATTTTGTTTTCTTGAAATAAGTGAAATGAAATAGTAGGGTGAGCCAAATGCGAAGTATGGTTCGACGCATCTTAGTTTGGGGAATACGGCCAACGCCTCCGTCACCAAGCTTTGACGTTATCATCAAGCCTACATTTAAATGTTTTATCTTCAGAAAATAAAATTATTAAAAATTTATGGTGAATTTACTCATGAATAGCAATATTTTAATAATTTTAGATAAAAAATATAAATTTACGACAAATGGCAGTTTTTAACCATGATTAATTAGATAATATGATAAAGAAATAGATCATGCTGAATAATTCTGTATGAGAAAGGCATTTTGATTTTAATGTTCAAGACATTGTCTAATATTTGTAGCATCCACCAGAAATTTTAAATAGTTTTACTTTGTGAAATTAAAACTGTGATGACGTCAAAGGTTGGTGTCGTAGGCGTTGTAAGGCTTTCCATATCTAGGAGGCATTGGTACAACCCGCTACCTGAAGCTCCAGTCTATTAGGTCGTTTTTTCCCCAATGTGGTGCCTAAACAAATTATGGATTGTTGGTTATGAATGAAACATTGGTAAAATATTGTATCGCGTGTACCTAACCTACTGCAACATAAATACCTTCACATGTTGAAAATCATGACAGATAAGATTCCACCTGAAACTAAAATCCATGGCTTGCCTAACAGACCTTCCCAAATGACCTCTTCCGCTGCTACACTGCAATAGTTGCTAAACCTTATTGAAATTACTATAAAATATTTCTGGTTGTTTCTCTCGCGACAAGAGTAATATGAGATTTATCTTAATGACTATAGTGCCCACTAAATATTTTTTACTGTCCCAATATATTTCATTCTTGGGAAAATTACTTTTCCACCAGAAATATTATTTTACTTTTTTAAATAAGTAAACTGTAGTTTGGCGTGCTCTCTCATGAAATTTAATGGAAGGGGCAAACGAACTGAGTTGCCATACTATCTTTAAAAATGCATTGAAAATCGTCCTGAGATGTTTAGTTAGCTGTTGTGAAAAAAAGAATGAGGTAGTGACTACAACGCCCTCTACAGCACATTTTTAAAAACTATTACAATATATTTCTTTCTGACAGAAATTCTTTTCCACCAGAAATATTATTTTACTTTTTTAAATAAGTAAACTGTAATTTGACGTGTTGTCTAATGAAAGTTAATGGAAGGGGCAAACGAACTGAGTTGCCATAATATCTTTAAAAATACATTGAAAATCGTCCTGAGATGTTTAGTTAGCAGTTATGAAAAAAAAGTATGAGGTAGTGACTACAACGCCCTCTACAGCACATTTTTAAAAACTATTACAAAAAATTTCTTTTTGACAGAAATTCTTTTCCACCAGAAATTTTATTTTGTTTTTTTAAGTAAGTAAAATGAAACCGGGAGGGTGGGTACGGGTACAATTGCTGGGTGGGAACTAGTTGATAGTCATGGATCGACACATATTACGCATAGCATTAGTTTGGGAAGATTCAGTCCGCTACCTGAAGCTGCAGTCTATTTTTTTTTTCCAAATATAGTGCCTGGACACATTCTGGATGGTTGGTTATGAATGAAACATTGGTAAAAAAACTGTTCCGTGTAGACCCTACACCTCTTAGATAAAGAAAGCCTAACAACTACTGACGTCACCAAGCTTTAGACGTCATCAATAGGCCTGCATCTAAAATTTTTATTTTCACAAAATAAAACTATTAAAAATTTCTGGTGGTTTACACATGCATGACAAAATTTTAATAATTTGAGATAAAATATTTAGTTTTACGACAAATGTCAGTTTCAGCCATAACTCATTAGATAATTTTTAATATTTGTAGCATTCACCATACATTTTAAATAGTTTAATTTTGTGAAAAATAACAATGCTATGACGTCAAAGCTTCAGTTATTAGGCTTTCTATATGTAGGAAGTATTGGCAGAGCTCAGACGTAACTTCAGGGTTTTGGCTCGGCCTGTAACTCAAAGCCCTTGCTTCCTAAGCAGAATCTACCCCAGAACCCCTTTCACTTCAGTCGCATTAATTTCTAAACCTTATTGAAAATTCTGTAAACGTATTTCTGGTTGTTTGTCTTGAGACAAGGATGATATGAGATTTATCTTAGTGACTAAAACACCCGTAATAACATTTCACTTCTACAAAAATTACTTTCCCACCAGAAATATTATTTTGTATTTTTAAATGAGTTAAATGTAACTTCATACTTAAATTCTTAATAGTACGTGGGCGGGCAAGCATATGCGTTGCGGTAAAGAGCATAAGTTTGGACGAGAGTCGTTGAAATTGCAATACGCTTTAATAGTACATTGAAAATTATCCTGAAAAGTCCAGCTAGCTATTACAAAACAAAGCACACGGTTGTGACGACAGCTATCACTTACACAGATTCGGCCTTGTCCACCCTAGGTATCGGTTTTACACGACTGCGCAGGGTCTTCAACTATCAGCGCATTTCCCTTTGGCGGTACTAAGGCAGTTTCTAAAACGTTTTTGAAAACTCTATCAAATATTTCTGGTTGGTCTCTTGGATTTTTCATCTTCATGAGCGACAGGGTTAGACTGATGTAAATCATTTCTCATCAGTGTATTTTAAACACATGATGGTAAATTAAACCGTTTGCTAAATTCAAAAGTACTTAATTGTGGAATTGTAATCATATGAGCACTGTAAAGGAAAATGTATTACCAAAGTACACGTTGATTTGATATTCGCTAAGAAAGAGTTCTTTGAAGAATCTAAATCTGATTAAAAATTGGGCACTGACATTTATACTTTGGGCAAATGACAAAATTCATCTATGACAAAATTCAAGGTGTCACAAGAAAAATAATGGATAGTTCGAACATCCAAATTAAAAAATCTGAAAAATTTTAGGTAAACAATGAAATCAGTAATACATTTATTAAACAATATATTTTAAGTACAAATGAATATTCTGTGACATAGCTAGACCTATATCTTCCTATAGGTCTTATTCTTGATTCACTTAAGTTTTGAAGTTTATCTCCAACGTCCAATATGGAATCTACAAAAAATAAACAGACACATGCAACTGCACAGTTAGCACAGTTAGAAAAATTGTGGTGAGAAATCTCTCGAAGAAATCGGGAAGGTTGACAGCTATGTGGAAATACTGAGCATTAATAATTAGATGCATAAATCTCATATGTTGTTTGTTCTGTTGTATATAATTTAAGAAAAGTTACACATAAATGTAACTTATGTACCAATGTTTTACATTCATAAACATACCTATTAAAAGTTAAAATCGATTAAAAGTAGAAAATTTGCACTTTCAAACAATAGAGCGTAACAATAGTAGTCTCGCTTATCTGACTTTGGCATATTCGACATTCCGTTTTATCCGACGTCAGGCGAAGTGACGGGAAGCAGTCTATTTTTAGCCGCTGACTCATGTATCTTGCATCTCATCATTTCCTTCCAAAACGCCGTACTCCCTATTTAAGGCTCCTGTAGATAGGAACTAGTGTATCCGCCATCTTTAGGCGAATGGGCCAGGCGACTGTTTTGTTTTTAGAATTGTAAGTCATAAAAAGTTGTAAGCCTTGAATCTGAAAATTTCCGATATTGATGGTTATTCAACCGCCACTCATTCCAACCATTCCAGTAAAAGTCTACAGAATGTTTAAATTTCCTACTGAAATCGAAAAAAAAAGAGTGGCCATTGGAGCGCTTATTCTGAAATTTGGGAATAACTGATGGTTATCCAACCGCCACTCATTCCAACCATTCCAGTAAAAGTCTACAGAATGTTTAAATTTCCTACTGAAATCGAAAAAAAAGAGTGGCCATTGGAGCGCTTATTCTGAAATTTGGGAATAACTGATGGTTATCCAACCGCCACTCATTCCAACCATTCCAGTAAAAGTCTACAGAATGTTTAAATTTCCTACTGAAATCGAAAAAGAAAGTGGCCATTGGAGCGCTTATTCTGAAATTTGGGAATAACTGATGGGAAAATTGCAGCTCTTGTCAACTGCGATGACAGCGAAACTGAAGATGGAGATCAAATACCCATTGCTGAGCCTTGCAGAATTTCATATAACGACATAGTTTAGGCTCTAGGGAGACTGCCATTCAATACGTTGTGCAACACAAAGAAATCGGCATAATGATGCTGCAAAGAGGGCGAGAAATAGCATTCATCAGGAAAACAGACTAAAATAAAAAAATTTCCTTAAATCCTCACAAGACCGAAGTTTAAGTGTAACATATGGCAATCCTAACTACAAACGATATATAAATTTGTAGCTGTAAGTTCATTTTTTCTATTGTTTTGTTGTACTCGTAGATGACGATTGGGATTTAAGATCGTAACATGTGTTATGGATGTATTATGTTCCGAGAAACAATCTAGCTTGACGTTTAAGAAGCTTTTCTTGACTTTTCCCGATAATCCGACATTTTCGCTTTTTCGACGTTTGGTTGGATCTTCATGGCGGATGAACGAGACGCTACTGTTTACATATATTGAGAGAAAGCGTTTTTATTCGTTTTAATTGAACCTTTCCCATATTTGCATAATATGTGTAAACAAAATACGTTACTTTTTACTGAAAACAGCCCAGTATTAATGTGTTAAACTCATTAGGCTGCAGAAGACGTTACATCTACCTATATTAAACGCAACCCAGCCTTTGCAATAAAGAAAAATAAAACCTTTTGCACCACTCTTTTAATCAGATTTTGAAATTTTACATCATCAAACATTAATATATACTTATACGGAATATAATTAACCACTTTTTCTAGACGATATATTTTACCTTTTAAAATAGCAAACCTTTCAGCTGCTTTTCCGAAGAAATGTTCAAACGAATGACTGTTAACAAAAAGTGTTTCATTTCGCTGATGCTAACAACTATTTTAATACCATTAAGGTATTCTTTTTATTAACATAGTGCAAATAAATATCTAAGGCTCTGTTGAAATATATATTCAGCTTAGTAGTCATAATATATGCTTATTTGAAATACTTGAATGTTGTTTTTGCAACCAACATTGAAAGATATTGCTTTAAAAATTGCTCATCTAATAGTTTAAAGGAGCCTGATAGGTTTAGATAAGTAGGGAAGCGTACAGAGTCCGAAAACGCTGGGTGGTAGAATGAGGCGCAGTGCAGCACGGCCCAAAGGTACCCGTTTGGCCGGCCTTCAATTGCCTGTGTTGTGTGTGTGTGGAGGTGATTTCCTGCCGCCACAGATATTTAATTAAACAGTTCGCTGGTACAATATCACTTTTATTTCCCTATAATTGTAATCGACCATGAATTTTTCTGTTTCATAATTATTGTTCAACGCTATAGATCAAGACAGGCCAACGAGTCGATCGTGGCCGACCAATCGACTAAGAAGCCAATCGTGGTCAATTGCTAGGGATGTCTTAACTTTGAAACCGACTAGGCCACATGATAAATAGAGCACTCATTTAGAGCACTCCTTTTAGGCCTGTCTTTATCTGTTGCTAATGTGAACTGATATAATCAGTAATTATTTATGGTTTTTTTTTATTCTCCCTCGCGTGACTTTTTGGCCCGTTCGATAATCATGTTTCGACAGATAGGTAGATTACGCACGTTTGTACACATATTTTGTTTATCTACCCATAGCTCACGAGACCGTACCTCGTGCTGAAACATGGTGTGTATTTCATTTCACACCTTCCTACCTAGAGCACACCTATGACAACAAGTCGATCTTGACACATTTTTAAGATGAAAAGTCGATCATACGTACACATAAGTTGAACAGCCTTGCTACAGATTATATTACTTTGATTTCTATATTAAATAATAGATGGCAGCACCAAATATCTTCGCATATAGCACCATGTTTTTAAAGCACAGTATGAAATATTACGTTGTTCCATAAAACAATGGCTTTTGAAAAAAATAATAAAAAATAAACAGTGTGTTAAGCTCGAGAAAATATTTCGATTCTTCCTTTACGTTATGTGCTCTTCTAACCGACAATCTTATGAGATAAAGATGAGATAATTAAAACCTTGTAAAAATAACACACATGAAAACGCTACCTAACGTTAAGTACGATCATTTCAGATGATTAAAAAAATTCCTCCTTTATCAGCTTGAAAAAAAAAAAAAATAAAATAAAAAATCCATCGTCTACACGAATAGAAGAATGGTATGCCAATAATGTCCGTTATTCAACAGTTTTAATTATTTCATCTTTTAACACTTTTTCTTTTAAAGTATTCTTGTCATTTAGCAAGATATTATAAGGAACACAGATGTATATTTGGGATGAGAAAGGGGGGGGGATTAGAGGTTCTAGATACCCGCCTTAATCTATGCAAAAACGCTAATTTTGGCCGAATATCCACGTTCTGTATTCGTGCCTCAAAGCAGCATACGGTAATACATTTTGAAAATTTTTAATATAATTGAAATCTTTTACACAATAGCTATGGTAAATTTACTTTCAATGAAATTTTATTGTGAGAATAGTTCCCTCGCATGTCAAAGCAATTGCTACGGCCGTGATAAATAAAAACATATTGGAAAGTTTCATTTCTCTCCTATTTCTACCGCTCGCAAACACCTTTCCGAAAAACCATTCTTAATATTGCATCTAATTTCGGGGGCTCGGGTCAATACCCCCTAAGTAAAGGAAGCCAAGAAACGGAAACTTACGTCGTCACTAGGTCTACTAAAATGACGTCATAGCTGGGTTTTTTTCCCCACAAAATAAAACGATCTCAAATTTGTGTTGAATCAGAGTCGACAATTACTCCGGAATATAGTTAGCCACTATTTCGAACGGAAATTTATTGTTAAGAATCTAAACCAAATTTCCAAGTTAAGCGCGTGTGCTGATTGACATTTCAGAAAATTTGAAAGAAAAATTACTGTTAATAAAAAGTGGTTAATTATATTCCGGAGCAGTTGGCAGCTATGGTTGAATTGACTCACATATGATTTTGTGACTTACATTTTAATGATTTAAGATAGAAAAATTGTATTTTACGACAAGTGACAATTTTTAACCATCACTAATTTTATAATACTGTATAAAAATAGATCATAATGATTTATTTTGTATCAGAATGGTATTTTAATTTTTAACTTAAGATATTCTTTAATACATGTAACATTCATCTGGCATTTAACACAGCGTTACATTATGAAAATAAAACTGTGATGGCATTCATGCTTCCGTTCTTAGGCTTTCTATACTTGGGAGGTCCTCCTCGAATTTAGTTTTCAAATCGTTTACTTTTTGAAAGAACAACTTTAAGTCCCTTTCTGTTGAGGACAAGCATTGAATTTCCAGAATTTCGTACAATAATTCATTCACAATAAATTCATTTAACTTAATACTTACTACCATAGGCGTAGAGTTATATGGACCCGTGTGGCTCGAGCCCCCCCAATAAATTGTGAATAGGGGCTGAGCCCACCCAATAATTTACCACTAAATACAGAAAACTAATTTATACTAACATAAAAAAAAGTATTTCACGCCATTTACAAACGTTTAAAAAAACCTTTACTTTTAAAAATTTTCTTCTTTTGATTTCAATCATGTTTTATTCATATCATTTCAATCATGATTTATTCAATCATGATTCATTGTGACGCCATGTAACACACAATGTTACTATAAGCTGCCCTCGCCAGGCTCTGGTTCATTAAAATCAGATTATGCAATGTAAAGTATGAAATGAAGAAAAGTTCAGATGTGTCTAAAATGCACTATCTCATCGAATTTTTTTCTTTGTTTTCCTCTGGATTTTTTACTTTGCTTCTATTTTTAACTTATAACATGGTAAGAAGATATTAACATGGATACTTACCTTACATAGGTATAGAATTCTATGACCCATAGAGCTCGAACACCTCCAATAATTGACACTTATATATAGTAAGTCATAGCTGCCAACTACTCCGAAATATAATTAACCATTTTTTGTAAACAGAATATTTTTTAATTATTTTTTTCAAAATAGTAACCAGCTACAAAAATTTTGCTATATTTTAAGCCGAAAAGTCATGTAGAAAAAGTGGTTAATTATATTCCGTAGTAGTTGGCAGCTATGACTAAGCTATATGTACGTGAATCAGTGGCGTACCCAGAAATTTTTCATGGGGGGGGGTTACGTCTTCTGAAACTCACACATATGTATACGGGTGTATGATAAGGGAGTGAAGAATATACATTTTGTATGGCAAAAAATTCCTCATGGGGAGGGTTATGAACCCCCTTGACTACGCCACTGACATGAATATATGTGGTTGTGGGGCCCGCCCCCCCCCAATAATTTTGAAAACTTTACGCTTATGCTTACTACGTTATACATTTAAAATAATTATTTAATGATACATTTACAGTTTTAAGTTTTTAATACGGAGCGTGAGTTACATATGCTAATGATTTGAAATATATTTTTAAAATATGTAATTTTTCTGTTATTAGTCGTCGTTTTTCTGTATTTTCTCACAAGTTTCAGAATAAATAACTTTATTTAGATTGGACATCTTTATAAATGATCTAGAAAAATAGAAAAAACAATCAAATAAATGTTTCTCGATTTCTCAGGGGAGGGAATAATAAGCTCCACTGAATTTTGAGCTACGATCTGCCCTTTATTTTAATATTACATATACGTTTTTAACTCCGTGACTTCACATTTTTTTGTGAATTTTGATACAGTTTTCTTTAAAATATTCTTAACATTCTCACCTTACAAAACCTTACTTTTTGAAATCGATTTTTTGAAAGTGTAGCATTTTAGAATGTGCATTCAATACATTCAAAATCACATAAATAACTTCAAATTTCTTGCGCTTTACACTTTTCGTAGGCTGTAGACGTAGTGCACACACTGTCAATTATATGCATTTTAAAAAATGCGTATACATTTGCCTTAAAATTATGAGATGAAAGAGCACTTTGAAATCTTTAGTGAAATGTGTTTTCTGAAGCACGGCCAACTTCAATAGATAAGGCGGGACCATTTTTTTATATTTTTTATGTCGAACAAAAGATGTCAAGAGCGGCTCCGTAACAAATTTAACACGCCACTCAGGATATTCATTCAATTGCACGAAGAACTTGGTTCGCAAATGCACGACAATTGCTTTTGTATTCCTCTTATTAGAGGAATATAAGAAGAAACTGGAAGATAATATGTTTAAAGTAAAAGCATTAAAAAAAAAGAGGGACTCGTAAGTGTTAAAACATAGAAATAAAACCTGAATTTTAAAATTATCCGAATGTTTTTTAATCTATCAACATAGAGACATTCTACTGTTTTTCGTAATACAGGGTGATCCATCTAAAAGAGTACCCGTTGGTTTTCGTTATGACTCTTCAATCTGACGGGAGTGACAACTATTTTAGTCACTGAAGTATAATTGTTTGAACCTTGTTTAAGTGTGGAAGACAATTTCCAACACTGTTGAACCGTTACAACTTTATTTGTGAGGTAAAACAGAAAGGAAGACGCAAAATGTCACTTAATGTGATAATTTTATTTTTGTGAAGCATAATTTAATTCAAATTTTGTACATTATCATTCCATTATTTATTTTTCCTCATCCCATTAGATTTTTTTGTGGGGTTATTTCAAAGAAGTTCTGCTATCATCGATGAATTAAAACAAACCATAACAAGAAATCTCGTCCATAACACCAACCATGTTGCGAAGTCTATCAAAAAACGGGGTTCGATGCGTTCCTATTTGCATTCAAAAGGGTGGCGAACATTTTCAACATTTGCTGTAAGGAATGATAGCGTAAAAAAATTTGAATTAAGACTCCATTCATATCCTCTCTTGCTGCCTCCACCAGAAGGTTGGTATCAACGTCAACCTTGCGTAGGAGGCTTACTGAAGGCGGTATGTACGCGAGGCGACCGGCCTTTCAGCTGGATTCTCCGCTCGTCGTTAATTTTTCGCAGTCGTTAACTTTGCCCCGCCTTGAGGTGGAGTTTTAAGGAGGAGCGTCAAGGGGTTCATGCGATTGGCTAAAAGACCTCCCGTTTTCCTCCGGAGTTGTTAGCGCAGTCGGTAACCAAACAACTGGTTCTGCCCAGTTGACAGCTAATAACCGACGATTTCGTGAACCACCGGGGTAGAATTCCACCCTTGCATCATAGGAGCTAACGCTTGTGTTATGCCCATCAACACGTCCACTGAATGGCTAATCAATGGGGGATCGGGGAGGGGGGGGGTCTCTTGACGGTTGAGAGTTCAGGTTTAGTCTCCAAAGTAATAGTAGGCGTTATTTGATTTGGAGGAAATCCAGAACCTACTGTCACTCACCAAGCATCTTATGTAACCATGTTCTTAAATGAATGCACACGCAGGTGGCAATGTCCTTGTTTGTTCTGGTACCTCTGGTTGGACGCACAGACCTCCTTGACTTTAAACGTGAAACCGTGAATGATCTGAGAAATCGTTGATGCATCTGTGCATCGTGCCGGGGCAATAGGGAATCCGTTTTATTATTATTTATTTTTTTTCTTTTCTTGCTGTAGGGTGACAACAGTGGATCGTGCAGGGTTCGCAACGTGGATGATTATCTCCAGCAGTAATCAATTCAGCTCATCAATCACCGGACTGGAATCCTATAGAGCATGTCTGGTATTGCTTTATGAAGACGTCCAGTTGCTCTCAATCCACCTCCTCAGAACCTTACCACGCTTACAGCTGCTTTCCAAGATGTTCCAATGTCTATCGCTTCCTACGGAACTAATAGATCTCATAATTGACACATCGCTCTAGGTACTATATTGTTTCTAAAAGGGATCCAATTCCAAATTGAAGGTACTTTTCTTACATCAAACTGGCACATCCGATTTGTTAATTTTATACATTAAAACTTAATTTTATACATTATAGTGGTAATTTCCATAACACTATAATTGTCTGTCACTTTATTTTTATGTTATTTTTTACCTTACTCTGTGTTGTGTATTGTTGGTAAATTTCATTGAATCCTATTTGTACCTCTTTGAGTAATCGTCATTTTTGTGATCTATCCTTATTTAATGATAACTAGTGTACATATCACATACATAATGCGACTTATCTATTTATATGTACAATTATTTAAAATTATAAAACTGTATGATTTTGAAAAAAAAAAGCGCTTAGGGGGAAAAAATGCTTTTTTCTTTAATTTTTTTTTTTCACTGCTAAGATGACATCCTACCTATGAAATGCAATTTCGGACATAAATCCAATTTTCTATGTTTATGTTATTATTATTTATATGTTATTTTTTACCTTTCTATGTGTTGTGTATTGTTGGGAAATTTCATTGAATCCTATTTGTACCTCTTTGAGTAATCGTCATTTTTGTGGTCTCTCCTTATTTAATGATATCTAGTGTACATATCATACACATAATACAACTTATCTATTTATATGTACAATTATTTAAAATTATAAAGCTGTATGATTTTGAAAAAAAAATGCTTTTTTCTTTAATAATTTTTTTTTTCACTGCTAAGTTGACATCCTACCTATGAAATGCAATTTCGGACATAAATCCAATTTTCTATTTTTGAAAAAAAAAATGTGCATCCTACGATCAGCTAGCCTACGGCGACACCAGCTGAATGAAGGCTCCATAATTTGCCCTTAATCGTATATTTTTAAAAAATTCAATATGCCCGCGCGAGCGGGCCGCGTGCAACGAGCGCACCTGATGGATGTCCCCTTCTACATGTCTGTGTTCTAAAAGTCATTTATCGCTAATACCTATGCAGCTACTAAAAACGTATAGAGTCCAGTCTTCCTGCCACAACGCGAACACAGAAGAGAAGGAGGGGGATATAGTCAACGCCCACTGTAAGTACCCCATACAGTGGGCGCTGATATAGTACGGTTGCTTTTCCATCTCTCTCTCTTTCGCCGTCGCCTTTGCTGATCGGGAAAAATGTCCCGACTCCAAGACAAACACGGCTTTGCCGCTTGTAAGCAATGGCATACACGCGCGAAACATCGGATTTAAAAAGCAACAAAATAAAAAAAAGCGTAAAATGTTACTTTAAAAAGCTAATTTAAAGTTTCATAAAACAGCATTCATTAATTAACCCTTATTAATTGTCAAATTGATTTTCGCAAATGCAAAATTAATCAAATTTCACAATTAATAAGGGCCGAAATATTAAAAAAGGGAAGCTATTAGCCTGTGCAATCAATCAGTGTTATTTGCACAGTTACCGGAGTGAAGGACTTGGACCCTGCTTCTCAAGTCACTCCACAGAATGCAGTGAAACGGTTTGTGTCACAAACTCTAAAAATGGTTTGTAACATCCACCCTTACACTGCAAATTTAAATCCGAAAGCTGCACTAAATATGTAAAAATTGTACAGCAAACTGCAATAACAAAAGACATATTCAAATCTAAATAAAATAGTAAAAACAAAATAAAAATTCTAGACAAACAAGCAACGTTACACGCAATGATTGCAAGAATATCTATAATGCAAACATAAAATAAAATAAATCAAATCTTAAAATAGAAAGTGCAGACAAATATGCAACATGTTGCACATACTGATTGCATTCATAACTACAACATAAAAATAAATTCATAAATATACACACATGATAATAATATACACACATAATGTACACACAGATACACACACATGAAACAGGCACACGCACTGATTGCATGAATGCCTATACCACATATATGCAACCGTGTCCCGTCACAGCTTTTGATCTGTTCCACGAAACAGATCAAAACCCTATATAAAATCCATATAAACCATTCAAAATACAGCAGACACCGGTTATAACGTACTCTCACGGGAACTAAAAAAGTAGTACGTTATTAGCAGTACCGCTGGTAAGATTCAATAGGACACAAAAAAGAAAGTGGGCTGATAATTTCATTGTAATATGTGTTTTAAACAGGTCTGATTTATAAAATTTAAATTAAATAGAGAAAATTCTTTATTACTTACGATTTTTAGAGATAAGTAATCTGTCATTTTCTTTTGTTTTAAATGGGCAGATGCTACTTCAAAAATACCGTTTTGGATATTCATAATAGACTTTTGTAGCGTCTCTGTCATCATCACTACGGCATTCAAAAAATCGTGATCCTGTTTTTGCAGCCTTGAATGCGTCGGGTATGCTTGGTATAGGCTCCTCTGTTTCTTCTTCGCTATCATCAGAATCATTATAGATAGGGCTTTTTAGGAGGCATTTACATGGATGAATGGCAAATAAAAAATAGGGTCTTGTTCTCAGCCCTACCTAGCAGGCGAAAAAGATAAAAGATCGCTCCCTTCATTCATACATAATTCATCTCGCTAGAGAATCTGAAAACTCACAACGAGTGTTTTTGAAGGTACTGAAATGTCCGAGAAAAAGGAAATAAAATTCTTAAGAAAAGCAGAATTTTATTTTCTGCTTTGGTATAAAAAGTACGTTATAGCCGAAGTAGTTACTTTTGTTAAGTACGTTTTAACCGAAGTTAAATAACATTATAAATAGAGGACTTCAATCGGGACTTAGCTTCTAGGTACGTTATAACCGATAGTACGTTATATTCCAGGTCCGTTATAACCGGTGCGCACTGTACCATAAAAATCCGAATTATACGGCCCGCGACTTCGCTAATATCTTAAAATTTGGCCATAAAATTCATCTAACCTAAAATTTTTGGAACATGTGTTCCAGGGAGGAACTCTGACTAGTGTGTGATATAGAGATGAGAACCTTGATCGACATGTCCGTCAATATGACGGTGCAATTGGCAATGATTGCATTCTGATGGATTGCACGACCTCACTGAGCTGCAGTTGTTGAGGAACATCTTGAGGGTCTTGGTTTAGAGCGAATGGGATGGCCAGCTCAGTCTCCTGGTCAGAATCCGATAGAGCATTTTTGGAACTACCTTGGTAGATAGGGATGGACGCGAGACCATACGAGACGAGACCTCGCACTTTCACATCGAAGTATCGTCTCGCGGTCTCGTCTCGTCATCCGTAGGTATCGTCTCGCTGTCTCGTCTCGTCATCCGTAGGTATCGTCTCGCGGTCTCGTCTCGTGCGAGACCGCGAGATCAGTCTCGCATATTGTCGGATACCCAAAATGTCTTTATTTTTATTTTCTTGTATGAAGTAAATAATGTACAGTCATTTCACGTCTATCGCGGTTTCACATATTGTCTTCCTATCAATGGCGGATTTAGATTTTCTTTCTTTCTTTTTTTTTGGGAGGGGGCGGCCCAAAACATGAATATCATTAGAATTGCATGAAATCTGCCATTGTTAGGTAAGAAAGATATTTTATATTCTGTAAATATATATCTCTCGGAGGGGACACTCGACCCCTGCGCCCTCCCCTTGGATGAGCCCTTGCTTCCGATTTACTTCCGGGTACGAGGTATCCAAATTTAATTTCATGCAATGGAATCGCCTCGCAAATTACTTTTAACACGAACTAGGGATGGTTGCGAGACGTACTTGAGAGCAGGGCCGGATTGGGGCTTCGAGCGAAGGACAGCCTCGCGAAACTCTAGATTCGACAGCGGCTCAAAATGTGCAAGGGACATATAGAACAAGATTCCCATATCTAGACAACCTTTATTCTAATATATAAGTAGTTATATGTTACATACAATTATTCTTTATGCCTCTATTATAATACATTAAGTTTGTTTTTCAGGTATACAGTTCTACGCTGTTAGAACGATGGGCTTGAAATTTTGCTCAGGTATGTAACATAAATGGTACAGAGAAGCCCTGCCTAGGCTACTTTTAAAATTCTGTAAATTCACCCGTTCCCCAATTTTCCGTAATTTTCAGTTCTGGAAAGTTTCCTTCGAAATGAATGAGAAGTGATGTATTGAAAACTCCATTATTTTGTTCGGTTCTCGTCGTACACGAAGGAAGATGGAGGTCGGTCTGATCGAATCGCACGGGCCGTTTCAGTGGTCCAGTTCGGCCCTGCTTAACCCTTTAACGTGCATTGATCCCGCTCTGGGAACACCCAACTCGGACGTTTTGACTGTTGCCAGTCACGAAGGATAGATTCGATTTCTATAAAAATAGTGGCGGGTGACCTAGCTCCACGAGAATCCTTTACTTTTGAGCACGTCATTTCCCGTTGAAAAAATGCGAGAACAGCGGGATAGATTGCCCAATGCTGAAAAGAGGGCAGCCGTTGCCATCGCTCGACTTAACGACCAACAAGAGGGCGGATGATCGAAACGTTCATCGCGCGCCACAGGTCTAGAGACCTTTTTTTGACGCAGCTGGCTGTTCCCGGCACAGCCAGATGTTGTCAAAAAAGGGTCTCTAGATCTGTGGCACGTGATGAACGTTTCGATCGTCCGCCATCTTGCTGGTAGCTAAGTCGAGCGATGGCATCGGTTGCCCTTTTTTCAGCATTGGGAAAGGGTTGCGCCTCAAAGGGTTAAGAACCCACTTTTACGCCTGCATGTTAAATTATAAGTGTTCTTGTAATGTTATTCCAAAAAGGGCCCAGAAAATTCAGCATAAGACACCCATTGTTAAACACAGGTCTTTGAATGCTCCAGCTGCAGGGGTCACTTCCTTCATAAATGTATTTTAACTACACTCGACACAATACAATCTGAAAAAAAGTTTCAATAATTCACTTAAATACTTCCAAGAAAAATGACAGACTCATTTTCAAAATGCATTTTTTAATATAAGGATAATAATTAAAAATGGCCATTTGAAAGTTTTAATTCTAAATTTGCCGTTTCCTTGGTGTACCGACTTGTAAGCAATGTCTTATATACCTGAGGTACGGTAACCCTATTTGCCTGTTACAACGCGGGAGCTGACCCGAGGTATCGTCTCGCAGTCTCGTCTCACACCCGGTATTATCGTCTCGCGGTCTCGTCTCGCCGTCTCCTATTACGCCTTATGGGAAATCTGCCACTACTTTTACTCCAAGTTTTAATTACCGTGCAACTAAACCTGGATATCAGAAAGCACCTTATCCAACGTAATATAGTAAATGAATACATATGTTTTTAATCTATACGAAGTTTTGAAACCCTATTTTCAAAATTTCCAGTTTATTTGTCATATATCAACAGAAGCGACGATATCAATGAGCGTGCCTTCATGAATAAGGAGAATATCTCGCTGTTGTTCTTAGAATATAGCACGTGAAACACAATTATTTTCAGGTAAGACTACTGAGGTGGTCTTTAATTACTTTAGAGCTACTTTCGCGAAAATAACAAAAGCAGAAAAATAATTTATCTTTCGGGGAACGGGTTCTACAGCCAGTCTTTCTTTCCCCTTTTCTTCTAT
This sequence comes from Cheiracanthium punctorium, assembly GCA_038373885.1. NCBI lineage: Eukaryota > Metazoa > Arthropoda > Arachnida > Araneae > Cheiracanthiidae > Cheiracanthium > Cheiracanthium punctorium. The sequence goes on from JAWZYV010013430.1 coordinate 1,105,864, forward strand.
TACTTCACCAGTTTTCAATTTAACGCATCTTTTCTAGTTTCATTTTCCGAAAATTGAACCTCATTTATATAGATATATACTGGAGAGGGGGATAGTGCTTTGGCTTCTTTATAAATATGCAAAAAGCAATAATGATGCAGACACAAGGTCACGATTTTAATAGCTGTTCCTTACAGACACAGAAACTTTTTTTTTTCTTTTTGTAAGAATATATGAAAGATAAAAATTACCATTTTCTCTTTGTTCTCGATAGCGTCCCCCCCCCTCCTTTTTTTCCCCCCGGCAAAAGTTGGATGAGTGAATTAAAACTTATATCTTTTTAATTTTTTCATTCATAAAGCTCGTAGTTTGAGCTTTAAAAATATTTAATATTTTTATTAGGATTTGAGTGTTCTTCTGCGATGTTAGGTCTCTTTCTCAGTGCCGGATTAGCAGCAAATGCCAATGCTGTGGCCCCGTGTTTGCGGAAGCCCCAAGCCTAGAGCAGAAAATGTTTAACCTGTAAAACTAAGGGTAAACTGTAATATAGTATACTAGCTGAAGTACCCGTCCTTGACGGGTTAGTGAATGCAAATTTCCAAAAAGCAAGAACTTTCGTCAGCATTGTAGGAGTACACAGAATGGATGTAGTATGTTGCCAAAGTAAAGAAAGCGAAGTTATAATTTTAAGTATTGTTAAAATATTACAGGTTAGAGAGTAACTAAATAATATCATTTCATTCGCTTTGGTCGTAATTATGTGATGCGCGAACGAATATTGATGCATATTGAAATAATTTTCGCAAAATCTCAAAATCTAATCAACATTTTTGAAAAATTTTGAAGGCTAGAATTTAAGTTGAGTGACAACCTATCCTGTCACCCAATTTCGTTCCATTCCCTGCAGTCTTTATTTCGTGATGCTGGAACAAAATTTCAGCATTTTAAAACGATTTTCGCAAAATCTCAAAATGTAATCAATATATTTTAAAATTTCAACGCCTATAAATTAAGATTAGCAACTACCTAGCCTATCACTCAATTTCGTATCATTCGTATTAGTCGTTATTACGCGATGTTTGAAGAAATATAAGCGTATTTTGAGAGAATTTTCACAAAATCTCAAAATCTAATAAAAATGTTTAAAAAATTGGACACCTATAGTTTATGTTGAGCAACCATCTATCATGTGACCAAATTTCATATCATTCGCTTTAGTCATTATTACTTAATGCGGGAACAAAGATTCACTCAGTTTTAAACGATTTTCGCAAAATCTCGAAATCTGATCAATTTTTTTTAATTAGATGCTTATAGTTTAAGGTGAGTGACCACCTATTTTTTCACCTTTGCAGTTATTACGTGATGTGCGAACACAAATTTACGCAGTTTGAAATGATTTCCGCAAAATCTCAAAATCTAGTCAAGATTTTTTTTTAATTCGACGCCTATGTTCTAAGTTGAGTGACCACCTATCATGACACCCAATTTCATATCATTCGCTTTAGTCGTTTTTACGTGATGCTTGAACACAAATTTACGCAGTTTGAAAGGATTTTCGCAAAATCTCAAAATCTAATCAAGATTTTTTAAAAATTCGACGCCTATGTTTTAAGTTGAGTGACCACCTATCATGTCACTCAATTTCATATCATTCGCTTCAGTCGTTTTTACGTGATGCTTAAACAAAAAAAGCGTCACGGACAGAATGACAGAATGACAGAATGACAAACTTTTTTTTGAGGGTCGCATCGGATTCCCGGGTGCTTGAAACGGATAGAAATCGCAAAATTTTTGAATTCCAAGAAATGTACAGACAAAAGCCTAATTTTATTTATATAGATATATTTTCAGAACTTAGGATTACCATTGCAGTACAAAGGATCCACCCAAGAATGTCCTCAATTTACAAACAAAATTTTACACATTCTAAATAAATTTCTAAATAAATCTGTCAAAACTTTTCAGTTAAAAACTGTCTTTGCAGTGCTTGTCACGCAAAAGGTTTATTTTTGCCAGTCTCTATGACGTCATCTAATCGATCTACGAGAGAGATTATGTTCCGTGACTTTTTTTCAAAGAATCAAGTAATGAATCGTATCGCTTCGCTTCTGTTTACTTTTGAAGGGGTGATATCTCGCTAGATATTTAGAGTTGAAAGTAGCTGCAAGTTAAAAAAAAGGTTAATTTTTTTTAACTTGCAAAGGTTAATTTTTTTAACTTGAAGATCTTTCGAACTGTGTAAAAAGTATTCTCTTTTAGTTAAGAGATAAAAATGTTGTTTTTATCAAAATTTCAACAGGGCTGCAGAAGCACCGCAGGCGTTGGGTCGATCACGGAATTGTGACCGACAACGGTTTTTATTAGATGACTCGTGTTGATAGATTTCACTCTGCCACTGTTCCCCTCAAATCACTTGAAACAATTCAGCCTTCCGATTCGAGGCCACTCTTTTTACTTCGCGACAGTGATTTTAAAGTCATCAAAAGAAAAATCAAGAAAATTGGTCCGGTTTACACATTAAATGAAAACGTCCCTTTGATGCGTACTTTCAGAAAAAATGATCACTTCGGTTAGCCGTTCCCGATGCTTAAGATTCGAGATTAAACTCGATTTGAATAATGATCGCCTCAACACACAAACTGGATACTCTCTTCATTGAATTATGCGAGCGTAGTGTACCAAAAGACGAGAAAGTCGCAGTCAAGTTATCCAAGATCATGTATTTTTCACATTGTTGGAATCACGTGGGCCTTGTCTTCGCACGAAACATCATGAATGGATTGGTTAAGCATAGTTCCCGCTTAAAAAACAACAAAAATATGCATCTTTGCTTTCCTTTTGAGCATTCATAGGAAGCAAAAGATTGTGCATTTCCCCTAGTTATTCGATTGTTGTCTGTGTTAGAGAAACAAGAGAACATTTCTGTGAGTTATATAAATAATTTTATTTTTGAGTCATTAAGGCACAAGTGTTGTTTCTACAGCAGAAAAAAATTCAAGTTTTTAGTACGCAATTTAATCATTTTTGTTCCATAATATAACACCCCATTTTAATTTATTTTAGAAATCCCATAAGACAGAGCATTTCAAAAATTCATAAAAATGAAAGTTGTCACTGTAAAATTGTAGCTTGGTGTGTAGTCAATGTATTTTGGTGCAGTACACAGGATCCGGAATAAATAGTGAGGGTTTCGCAGCTTGTGCTTCTAAAATCACTTTCCCCCCCCCCCCCCTATTTTTCAAACAAACCGCTTTTATCAGACTTACGGGGATTCTCAAATAAGCGGTTGAAATGTGTTACTGATTTATCATTTTTTATTTTGTTATAAGCATTTTTCTCGTTTTATTTTGAGATGAATTTCGCACACCTCTACCCGAAAACATTGCATGTTAACAATGATTATAATTTATTAGGATTATTTAACTCATAAAATCGTGTTAGCATTGCATTAATGACTATCATTGTTGAAAAACTATTTATACATATTTCACAGTTGATCGATCAATTTATCTTTAATAACACACTAATGCGTAAAGTTTGCTCAACTTACGATACCGATAACGATGCAGTTCGAAAAAATCATGTGATTTTGGTATATAAGTACAAATAAACTAATTATGTCAGGCACTTAAAAATTTTGAAACTGTCTCTTTACAAGTTGCACTACCTACTGAAATAAAGGATAAACCTGCATCAGTTTCAAAACTTTTAGGAAATATTCTTAAAAATCGGACATTTTCGCAAAACGTGTCACTCTTCGAAAAATCTCGCAGCTTAGATCCATGTTTCAGAATTTTTTTCTGAAAATTTCACAAAAGGCTCAGCTTTTTCGCTTATTACGGTGTGTAAAGCAGCTTATGAAGAACCCTCTGGAATTTTTTGGATATCATGGTGCTATTAGTTTATTTCAATTTGTGTACCAAGACTAAAAACAGAGTTTTTTTTCTTCGAACTAAATACTTAAAACTCCCCTCGGTGTCAAATATGACAGAAATAAGTTGCTTGAGTGTCTAAATTTTGAGTGAGGATTCTTGAAATTTGATTTCATAACTTATAGCCTTGGACAAGAATATACCTACTTTTGACTCATAAATTTGTAAAATGATTTCAATTGAACTAATAGAAAATCTCAGTTTCTTACTCGAGATTTAATCATTTTACTACAAGCAGGGTTCCAAGCCTTTTTGGTAATGCAAACTCCAGGAGTTTTCCCAGAATGAATATAACTTTTCCAAGAGCAGGCATAAATTCTTTAACGCATTAATATCCCGCTTTTCTTGGCATTAATATCTCTTGCAGATTAAAAGTAGTGTTTTAACCTATTATATTCAATTAAAAAAAAAACCTATGTAGTTTGTTGGTGTGTTTGTTGTTTTCTATCACTGTTAAATGTTAATAAAATCAAAAGAGTGTTAAAAAAAATTAATTTTTTTTCAATTTTATGCATGAGCATGAAATGTACACTTCTGGGAAAAAAAAAGAAAAGAAAAAGCCATACAATGCTGCCTTGACTCTGACAAATAACAACTGTGAGCAACTGTCGATAAGAAAAAGGTATTTCAGTTAGTATAGAATTTCTTAGTGCCTAATTGAAATTTAATGCTGCTGAAAATATTTCCCCCTTCACCCAATTAAGCTCTAAAATTCCTGAGTTCCAGAGATCAAATGGGAAAAAGTTTGCCATGATACTTAAAGAAGACAAAACAATCAAAATGTCATGAGTATGAAACTAAAATCTTAAAGAGTACAAATAATTTTATCAGATATTATTTTTTAAAGAAAGGATTTTCTTTTTTATTCACAAAAACAGAATATAAGTAGCTAAAAACAGTTATTTTTATATTAACACCATTTATTTACGAAATTCTGAATTAAGGGATCTTATTTTGACCATTCATTTAAAAATAAGTAAATAAATAAACCTCTTATATGAATAAAATGTTAAAGATTAAGGTATTTTAAAAATTTTGACATCATGCTTTCAAATCCATATTTATTTCCCTTTTACATTTTTAGAAATTATATCACACGCACAATTTTTTGTTCATTTCGAATAAACTATAGAATGTTTTTAATATGAGACTCAAAACTAGATTGTAAACAATCAGTCAATGAATTATTGTTTTTAGTACACTCTTAAAAGTTATTTCTTCAATTCACTAAAATTTTGACGCAGTTAGTGCTGCCGGAATATTTCCGTTAATTGACGAATATCCGTTTCTTTTATCTCCTGTCAATTGAACAAACTTCTTTAGAATTTTCGAAATTTTTTCCTCTTCTTGAGATTTTCAGGAAGAATTCACAGAAATATTACGTTTCCAAGAAGTACGGAAATTATTCGTTGAATAACGAGGATAAATTAGTGTATAAAGACGCACTCTCAAAAATTATTTCTTCAATTCACGGAAATTTTTCTGGCAGCAGTGCTGCCGGAAAATTTCTGTTAATTGACGAATATCCGTTTCTTTTTTCTCCTGTCAATTGAAGAAACTTCTCCAAATTCACGAATTTTTTCCTCTTCTTCAAAATAGTGGGAAGAAGAATTCACGGAAATATTACGTTTCCAAAGTGTACGGAAATTATTCGTTGAAAAATGAGGGATAAATTAGTGTATAAAGACGAATTTTTCTGAGAGTGTAGTGAACTATATTATTGTTCGCAATCGTTTCTGTAAATCTATCAATAGTTGTTCAAAACACGTCACCGTGTGCTCGCATGTTTGAAAAATTGCTTATGATGATTAATAAATATAGCAAATAATTACATTCAGTTTTTCATTTGATTTCTATAATGTTTCCATTTAATGATCACTCGCGTTCCGCAATACTGCTGATCAAAAAGGACAACTGAATCCTCTTAGTCATTTTCCAAAAATGCATACATATGCAAAAAGTTTAAAAATGTGCGCTTGATTCCATAATGTGTCAACCCACCAGCGGCCGAGCGCATAACTGGGAGACGGAAGATGCCTACTTCAAACCCAGGTCGTGACCTGCCTGCCTGTGGTTTTCTCCGAAACTTGGCATAAATACGGGCTAGTACCCCTTAGAAAGAAGGGCATCTTCTCCCCTCGGCCTAGTCGGTCGTGAAAATAATCGGCCGTATTACCAAATCAAATCACTCCAAAAAGCGGCTTCACCGTTAGCCGACTTCTGCAAGTGATTTTGCAAGACAATCCCTCTTGAAAGAATTGTTTTGTTTTGCAGAGTTCCTGCCACAGAGTACTTGAACAAGTGGATAGAATCTAGAAATAGAATCGAGTGACAAATAAATGTTACTCGAGACATTTTAGCAAGACGTTTAAATCACTTTACTACGAGTCCCGTTGCATCCTATTATTAAAATTTACGTTTGGTTCAGTGTTTATTATTCGGTTAATTAGAGTGAGAATTGCGAATCTTTAATATTCCCACTCATTGAAAGGCTCTTCAAAATATAGGCCCTTTTGATATTTGGTTAGTTCTCGAAAAATATAAAGCTATCGCCAGCAGTTTGGGGGAATTATATTTTGCATGACAGAGAGCTTGGTGATAGGACGCCAAAAGTTGAAAACTTTAACAACTTTTGATATTGCTACCAGCAACCCTTTAATCAGTGGTTTAAAAACGTGGTTTTTCCGATTTTATGAATGATATCATCAGAAGAAGACGAAATTAATATGGGACCACCTCTAAATTATTCCCCACATTGCCATACTCACCTCACCATTCGTCACATTTTAAACTCTTGTACAGCTTTTAATAACTTTTACCATGCCTATTTTAAGTGTACTCATCCCAGTCTTGACGAAATATTATGTGAAACTCCACATTATAACCTATTTTCTTTTCTTCAGTGTATTACTTTCCTTCATCTGTTGTGAAGTGAGTGTTTCTGACTGGTATCTGGATGGGAGCCCCCATCCATATGACTCTTTTTTTATCTACATTTTATCTTTATAAAATTCGCTTTTATCTCTTTTGGACTTCATGAATTTTAGCTTTACTTGTTTTATACAACACCTTTTATCTGGAAAAACCTTGTTGTTTATATCTGACACATAGTCTGGCGCAGTATATCCTTTTTGGACCTTGTGCCATTAATCATCAGTCAACCAACCAACCAACTAAATTATTCCCCTTCCAATAAAAATATCATCATGCCAAATAAAATAACATCAAGCCATTATCGGTTCACATACAGAATGTTGAAAGGTGTGCAAAACTCGAGACAGAATCTTCAAGTAAAGTTTGTGGAGCTGACTCTCCACAGGTATATGGTTTTACACAGAAGATATGGTTTTATAACAATGATTGTGCTATCACAATGAACCATGTCTAGCTTTATCCATAAATCAGATTTCAAAAATACCTTAAGCTGGAATGAAAGCGGAGATGTTGTTGAATGCATTCGTAAACGATCGTGCACCCAATCTTTCTAAAAAGTTTTGCCAGTGCGTTATTCACCTTGTCGCATAGGATCCTAGTTTGTATTTGGCCAAATAATAACTCTCACACACTTGTCCCATCATAGTCATGAACAATTTTCGTCGAGAATCATGTTGGGGAGCGTTACTCTTTAGAAGAAAGATCCCAAACCGAAGAGATAAGTGAAGTATATGAAGCGAATAATATTCAAAGAAATTAAATAAAATCGCATAAATAAGAATTAGTTTTCTTATTCTTTGTGTTTGCTATACACCTGCAAAAGGTTAAAATGGTAAAATGCAAAGAGGAAAAAAAAAGCAAAATAAAAACTCGAATTGAAATCTAAGTAGTGTAGCAGTGCAGAATCTTTAGTTGAATGCTGCTTCTATTTTTGGTGATATTGTCTTTCTCTCACAGCAAAACCTGTTTCAGTTGGGAAACACTTTTAATTAACAATTCCAAACATTCCTAAAACATTTTTGACACCAAATATTCTCGTGGAATTTGCTGATTTTCTATTATTATTAAATATTCCAGACGAGTTTACTGACCCCAAATACTTTTATCTAGGGGTAAAAACTTAGAATCGGAAAACTAGACATTTGAAATGTGAATTCATCATAGTAACATGTGAATGTTCCTTAACACGAAAAATCAGGAAGGTCGTCTCTCCTCTCGGAAATATTTTCTGGTTACGGACTTGTATCTCGTACGGACTTGTAATATGCAGTAAACATGGTTACTGCATATTTAAGGATGCAGTTCGAAGAAACAAAACCTGACTCACGGTCATTGTACACAAATTAAAATAAACTTTTAACATCCCCCCTATAAAAGGAGTCTTCATGAGCTGCATTACACACTATATAATAAATGAAAAAATCGTGCCTTTTATGAAACATTTAGAAAAAAATCTCATGGGATTGTGCAGGGAATTGTGCAGGACACAATTCAGTCATGGAATTGTGCAGCAAAATTTTACAAAAAGCGGCACATTTTGCCAAATGTTCGATATTTAGTGTTACTTTTCTTCAGCAATCGCAATCTGAAATTCATGGAAAATAGTGCACTTTTGTATAAAAAATGATCACTTACATAACTGTTTTACAGCGAAACACAGTAGTAAATTGTAATGACATGAGAACAGAAACTAGTTCTCTTAAGATCTTTTTTAAATCGAAATTTCAGTATTAATAGGCTTTTTTTTTTAATACTACGTGAGTAATTTAATAATCTACTGGAGCGTGGTGAAGCCCTCTTTCCCCATTAAAAAAAAAAACTACGACTTTTTAAAAGTACGTTAAACTCAAATTTTGTTTTGCTTTTTCTTTACAAGAGTTATTTTGAGTTATACTGTCGACCACTTAAAAGGTAGTGTAAATGAAAACGGATTCAAGAACAATCTCATATTTTATAATTTTACCAGTTAATAATGTAAAAGAATTGAAATAATGAGTTTTGAAAATGGCTATGTACCGAAATTATGAAAGAGCTAAATGAAATCAAATAACGCAATGGAAAAAAATAAAATAAAATAAATGAATAAACCTATTTACTATTGTGTTTAAAGCAGCCAATCCTGTTGCTTGATTAGGGTGTAGTAGACCACCGGATCAATGTCCTGTATCCCGAACTAGAATGACCTGCGAGAGAGGAGGAAATTATATATCTATTTTATATTTAAAATTCTCATTCAAAAAATAAAACTTCACTAATGATTTTTAAAATTTCGTTTTCTCAAGCTAAAGTCGTTTTCACGTATCTGTTCGTATCTATCATGACGTTTCTATAATGGTTCGTCAAAAACTAATGGATTTTCCATAGAAAGCACATGACTAAAATTGATTAGTAACAGGTCGATTATTCAAGTATAGATTACACATCTATTACAGGATTGATTATTAATGATACTATTAACAGGTAAGTGAAAAGGACGTTTCCGACCCCACATTCCTTCCTTGTTGTATTTAAATGGCAACAAATATTTAAAGAAATGAATAGATTGTCATTTTATGAAATCAAACAGTGTTAGCACAACTTTTAATAGTGCTTATTTATTTAATATAAAAACAGCAAAAAAAGAATTACAATCAGCTTTTTAAACAGAAACATCCCCCCCCTGGAATTGCCACATAAAATAGTAGGTTGGGGGGGTCGCAAAACTCTCCTTGCCCACTGCTAATTATTGTCTTATCCCGCCACTATGGCGGAATTTGCTACTTTCCCCCTTGTTCTTAAAATATAGTTATCTCAGCTACGAAAACCTATTATAGGTTTTAAAATGAAATGTTTTTCGAGAAAGGAAATTTCAAGGTTCGATCGACTCTACGTAAGCCTTTCTTAAGTTACTAAAAAGCTGAAAATTAAATTACTAAATTACGTAAATATTTAATATTTATTATTGTTGTTTTTCATGAATGTGCCTTTCAGTTATTGAGTCAGTTTTTTGAATGAAATTGGTTTTAAGAAACCTGGTTTTTTTTTTCGGATTGTATTTAAGCACTAGTGTGCATTTTTTAATTATTAATTGTATTTATTTATTTATTTAGACTCAGTTCTAGTATCCAGAGGTGCATCACACCTATGAGTGTTGTAATGCGGTAATTCGCAGTTATTGTCGTGGAAACCTAATGAACGGCCAAGTCCGCGTTGGTAGTTGAACCAACACCTTCTAGTTATCGAAGACCGAACAGCTGAGACTTTACCATTATCGCTAAGTCTAATCGTGGCTGAAGAGAAAGACAGGCTGAGGTGCTGACATTTTGGCAACACCCTTTTGCCTTCGAAGAGTCATGTGGCCATCTTAGTCCGAGATAGCCACATTAAGATGGCCACCCCCCAGGTCACATGACTTTTTGGATATTCGAGGGCAAAAGGGTGTGACCAAAATGTCAGCACCGCAGCCTGTCTTTTTCGTCAGCCGAGCTTCTGATTTAGTTTTTACATATGGACAATTCTCGCGACTTTGGCGTAGAATAATTGTTAACGGCCAAATCAAGGTTGATTAACTGAAAATTAAAACACGCTAAATATCTGTACGAGAGTTAATTAGTTTGACTAGCAGCTAGAGGTCTGCGCAGCACGGAAATTTCTCGGCGTGAGAAATTTTTTGAAAAAGACCATAGTGAAAATGAGTGTATGCGTACACACAGACACATATATGTATTAGGTTGTAACGAAAGTTTCCCGCCACCGCAAACTTCGTCAGCACACTGTTCTCGTTGGCGTATTTGCTCATATTTTGTCAAACGATTTTTAGCATTTGAAAGAAAGAGACATACTTTATAACACTGTGTTGTGAAATCTGTAAAAAATAGAGTTATCATTAAGTATAATGTGTCTCAAATGGAATTATCACTCTAGTCTAGAGGATTAGAACCATCCTTTACTTCCAGTTGTGTCGCAAAAAGTCAGCTACATAATATCAACGAATTATGATTACAGCTTTAAATACTATTGTTGTATCATGTGACACTGTGCAGGTTTGGTGCCGAAAGTTCAAAAACAGTTATCTAAGGAGTTAGAAGTTAGTTTTTCAGGCAGATATGGCGGAAAACTTTCATTACAACCTGATATAAATTGGCGCTAAAATAAGATCTTTTAAGACTAGAATGAAGATTAGAGTTTTTATGAAAACTACTCTTGAGTATGATGTGCGATTACGGTCAATTAGCTATACGTGGGCTCTCGGCAGAGGGGTGGGGTGTACGATTCGGGCGGGGAGATCATGATTGTGTTCGGGCTTGGGCGGGCTCGATTATATTTGTCTTTAATTTGGACAAACCTGCAAATTTATGATATTCTATCAATGAAGTAATTGTCTTTTATTTATCTATTTGCTGAATTTAGGGCTCGGGCTCCGACTTAATAATATCGCTTGGGAGGGCTCGAACTATGTCCTCAGGCTCGGGCTTTTGTCTTCAGGCTCGGGCTTTAAAAAATGAGCTCGAACTCCTCTCTAGTGGGGTGCCCTCTGTGGAGGTCTTTCTAAAGAATCCTCACCCGCATATACGCTAAGTTCCGAAGGATACCACGGAAATCTCCGAACGGTTAGGTCGGCCCTCTGTGGAGGTCTTTCTAAAGAATCCTCACCCGCATATACGCTAAGTTCCGAAGGATACCACGGAAATCTCCGAACGGTTAGGTCGGCGGACGCGACCTGGTCTTGAACCAGGCCCCTTCCGTCTTCCAGTTCAGAGCGCTATGCGCTCGGCCACGGGTGGGGCTCCAGAGTATCAGCTTGCGGTTGTGGTACACTTTAAAAATATTTCTACTGCAAAACTGAAACAATAGATTTTATGAAAATTGGATAGGCTTATGTTCTTTATATGGCACATTCACAATACATTTTGTTATCAGTATACAAATGATACATTATTTGCTTTTAAGCAATTTTTTTTCTCAACAGCCTTCTCAAGAACCATTCCAAGCCTATAATGTTCTTTTGAGGTATAATGTAACGTTTAAACAGTTTTTTATAGCAAACAAATTACGCCATTGACTCAAAAAAATTAAATTGTTTCTTTGCAAGTTACTAGTATTAAGAAGCATCCAGAAAAAAATAAGCAACTGAAAGTTTAGGGACAGTATTTTTTTTTAAGTTTTGAAGCCGAATGTACGCGGTGGTGTAAAATCAGCGGTCTTCGCCGGCCTAGGCCTCGGCGGCGGCGACGCAGACTTCTATAAGCAGCTAGAACTCAAGAGGATACTTTTCTCTTTGACTGTAATGCGCATGTGCTGGAAGTTGAGCTGATCCCGCGGGATTGACATTTCATTTAGCTAGGACTTCATTTCAACAGAAAGAAGTAAAAATAAATAAGGTTTTAAGCACTATAAAGCTTAACTTTAATAATAATAATTAATCTTATGAGATAATTTCTACAATAACTTATAGAAATATGAAAATTATAATCATGATTTTCAGAATGATATACTAAGTTATGTCTTAATATATTTGTATTAGTTATGTTCCCAAAAATCAGGAATTTACAGAAAAATACAATTTATAAATACATTCACATACTTACATTATTTTCTTAGTTGCTGAAAAAAGAACGTACAAAATCGAACAAATCGAATGAATCATTTCCTAGTCTACATTTAATTTTAGTAAAATAATGAAAAGTGTGAATTATATAAAAGAATTAAAATTAAAATGAAATTTTTTTATAATTAATTCATGACTGTTCGCTAAGAGATAAATTAGTATAAAATATTTCAGTCCATTTGGGTTTGGGAAGTTTGCGAAAAATTTAGATTACGATGTTTAGATTTAGATGCTTGATCCAGGCTCCCATTGGAAGAAAATTAAAAGAAAAATAAAACTTTAAATTAAAATTTGTAATTATTGATTCGTTTTTTGTTGGATAAGAGGCATGAATATTTAAAATTTTTTGGTCTATGGATTAGGAAAGCGGCGTGAAATTGTAATAAAAAATAATTTATTTCTCAGTATCAACCCCGCGGGATTACGATCCTAATCCCGCGGGACTAGTCCCGAAAATATTTGTGCGGGATCGGGATTGCATTCCCTACTGCCAACTTTTACGGTATATAATTAACCGCTTTTTCTAGAGAATAGTTTTCGATTTAGATGTAGCATAGGTTCGGAGTTCAGCGATTGTGCTGATTTGAACAAGTATTTAACAAAATTGACTGTTTACAAAAACTGGTTTCTTGTATTCAGTAAAAGTTGGCAGCTATGTGTCTGGCAGATCGTTTGAAATTTCCTGTTCTATTGTAGTTAGCAAACACACGGCATTCGCGCCAATGTTAGTAACCATTCATACGAATTAGCCTTAGCATCAGAGCAGATAAGAGGCGAAGTTCCGGAACATGCGCTTAACATTCAAGGAGAAAAGTATCATTTTGGGTTCTAGCTGCTGGTATTACTTTGCCCTGTAAAAGAACTACAAATGTTGCTTACATTACTTCCGAAGGAATTTCATTAGAAACGACTAATTACGTTTAAAATAGAAAACCCCCTCAGAATACACGTTAAACAATGATTGCTACGATGTATTGAAACATTTTTGGAATTCCGGTGGGAAGAAAAGTTTTCTTGCTTTACTTACTGTTTTCAGTTAAATGCAGATATTACACAATATACAGGTAAGTACAGTTGATAGCAACAGAATGTATAAATTAAGTAACAACCAGTACATATTTAGGGAAGTAAGATCACAGGCAGAAAGACATACAGACAAATTAAAATCATAAACACTTTTCAATTTTGTAAAATAAGTGTTAAAAATGTTCATTGCTAACTAGTTTTGCTTGGATTGAATAATTTTCATTTCATTTTTCAATTAATTTTTAAATTGAAGCCATAACTCCACCTCCAATTTAAAAAATTTACGGCAGCCATGATAGTGGCGCTTAAGTCAAATGCTTTTACAAAAAGAGTTGTTGTTATTTCTATAGTTTGAGGGCGTCAAATTTTCTTCACATAGTAAGTAAAATCGGACACATTTTCGATTATATTGAAATATAATTTAGTAGTCTCTAACTTTCGATTGCATATAAGTTTCAAACATTGATGATTTGTATCGAAAACAGAGTTGTCCTGCAATTGCAAGACAAAAGCAAAGTCATACCGGTTAATGTATTTATTATTTAACACTTTTAAAGGCAATTGGGAAAATAATAGAGTTTCGCCTGGAATTCTTTTTTCTAAAAACCACCCTTTCGTAAACATGCCTGAGTTCAGTTACTCAAATGAGCATCCGAATCGAGGCAGAGAAGGTAATTTCAAAATACTCACAGATAAATGTGGTTTACGAACGCAGCGAGCTTTATCGTCTGCGGTCAACAAATTCTAATTTACTATACAGATTGAAATTATTTGGAATCAAGAGTTACAGGTTGAAGGGGAAACTTATAATTAGGTAAGTAATTTTAATATGGAATGCAGCTTTTCATTTCATCTCAAATTATTATTTGCATGAAAGTACCGTGTTAAATTGGTATTTTATTCTAGTTATTCTCTTCCTGTTTTATTTTTATCATGCAAGCAATAGAATGAAAAGATCTTAATTCGTTATATAAAAATTGTAGCCATTTTGCGCCATTCATTTAGTTTATTTGACTGGGAAGGGTATGAAAATTTATATAAACTGCACGAAAAATACAAAAAAATTCATTTGCTTTTATTTTAATGCAAATAGTACTGATAGCATTATAATTTTTATTTTCTGTCGAAAATATCATTCTTGTTTACGATCTGCTGCTTAAATTGTTATTCCATCTTAAATTAAATTTGTATTGAAATTTGAAAATAAAGGGCTAAGTTTCTACTGTAATATACTTAAATGATATTATTGTATTTGTTCTGTTTTAATTTTATCGTAGAAGCTATCAAACAAGAACCCTCTAATTTGCTGAGTTAAAAATACAGCCATTTCATGAAACTCACTCAGTTAATTTTTCTAGGATATGATATTAAATATTAAATAAATCACAAGAAATTCAGAAAAAAATTCAGTTACTTCCCCCAAACAAAAATGGTCCTACTGATAACATTAAATTTTGTATCTTCTGCAGCAAATACCATTCTTGTGCATGTTCTGTGGCTTATCAAAATGATGAGTCAAATTAATGGGAGTTACATTTAACTTAATTTAATATACACCTAAATGTGCTGCATTTTACAAAAGTTGTTTTAAAATTTGCAGTCATTCCAGTGTTCGCTTGAACGCTCTACAGGACGTACTTTCAATAAATCCAATTTTCAAAAAAGAACTCCTTTTCTTCCAAAGCACCGCGTACCAGAGACTAATTTCTTCGGTTAGTATTTTCTAAATTTCAATGAACTCACATTTATGTCTCTGTATTGAAATTTCAAGTGCTTCCTTTATTGTCTAATGTCATTGAAAAAGAAAGCAGCTTAAGCTACCTCAAATTATTTTATGAGTTACTGTAATCCCATGAGTAGTCAGGACCCGCAAATTTAAATAGTGAGCGTGAACCCTTCATTCAATTCCAGTGTACCAGTCATTCAATAGAAATTATTTATTATCGTAGCTTTCTGTCAGTTAAATTTGTTTTCTCTAACATAAATTTGACATCTGTATAAATTAAATTAGACTTTTGTATGCACATTGCTAAGAATTCAAAAATTTTGCGATTTTCATCCATTTTAATCACCTGGGAATTCAGTACGACTGTCAAAAATAAGTTTGTCTGTCTGTCCTTTTGTCGTTCTGTCCGTGAAACGCTTTGTTTGTTTCCAAATCACCTAAAAATGACTGAAGCGAATGAAATGTAATTGCGGGTCTTATGATAGGTGGTCACTCAACTTAAATTATAGCTTCCAAATTTAAAAAATTTTTGATTAGATTTGAGATTTTGCGAAAATCGTTTCAAACTGCGTACATTTATGTTCGCGCATCCATATTTGCTCGAATATCACGTAATACGGACTAAATTTTGTGACATGATAGGTAGTTGCTCAACTTATACTATAGGTGTCGAATATTAAAAATATTTGGATCAGATTTTGAGATTTTGCGAAAATCGTTTAAAAATGCGTAAATTTCTGATCTACAACTTCCGAAGATATCATTCTCTTTCTTTTCTTTTGCCCCTGTTCTATTAATATATCGAGATTTCTTATGGTAATACATCTTTCAATAATTATGCCCCAATAAATCTTTAAGTTATAAGAAAGTGGTATATGTGTAACTGCTAATAATAGGTCCTAGTTTATTTGACTTGATTTTGGGAATACGGTCGATTATCTACACGAGGATCTAGGCCGAGAGGAGGGGCTGCCTTTCGTGGGGGACTTTCTAAGGTGTACCGCAACCCGTATTTAAGGGAAGTTTTGGAGAAAACCAAGAGAAACTCCGAACGGCTAGGTCGACGGACGTAACCTGGGCTTAAAACAATGCACCTTCCGTCTCCCAGTTGAGAGTGCTATGCGCTCGGCTACTGGTCGGGCAAAATAGGTCCTAGAGGCGAAGACAGTCAAACAGTGAGTTCTGTATGTTTGAAAATTTGCTTGAAAAGAGTTTTGAGATATTTTTAGGTGAAAATGACTGTGAAGAAGCATAGGAAACGTATGAAAAGGAGTATTAAGTGGTTTTTTTTTTTTTTTTAAGAAAATGTGAAATATCTGAAAACTGAAATAAACGCGAGTTACTCAATATCTTAGCACCATCCAACTTAAAAAATCTCTTATTTATTTGCTTGAATTTTTCTTATACCGCTAACATTCATTATTTTTCTGCAAAATAAATCTTATTTATTTTGCAGAAATGTCTATGTTATTGTCATTGAAAGAGTTCTAAAAGTTTTCTAGATAAGAAAATATGTTATGATGTTTCCAACAAAACTTTATTAATTAATTAAAAAACCCTTATCACTATTAAAAAGTGTATTCAAATTAATAAAATATTTTGTTAAATTAACTAAAATTTTGTTGGATTCATAAAATGTTTTATTGAATTAACGATAATTCTGTCCATTTAACAAAGTATTGGGTTTTCAATTTACATTTTTACTTTCTGAGGTAAGATATACATATTTATATCGGCTCAACTTTGATTTTTCCTGTGCTCCATACATTTCAAATATCAAATTCTATTGTTCGACACCTACGAACTTTATCACTATTTAGATGTGCAATAAGGTGGGGCGAAATATAAAAAATAATTGAGCTCAATTTTTGGACGAGCATAAATCGGGGGTCAGTGTTAAGCCAAATATTGCAGCGAAAATAAAATTTCTTATATACGTCACCGTTTTCTAGCAATTTTATTTGAAACACAATACGTTATTAAATTAGAGCTGGTATCAGCTTTTTGGCTTAAAAACTTATAACTGAATATTACTAGCACAAATAACTATTTGTAATAAAGAAAAACAACACAATCTGTACATTCAGCATCACACGTTAACTGTTTTAACCTTCGTCAGAGGAGAAAATGAGCTTTAGTTTCTATAGTTGGCAGGTCTCATCTTGATTTCTTCCTCTGAATGATAACACCGTGGCGTAGGCCATGTACGTAAACTTTGCCACAGACTGCGAAAACGTCCTTGATATTTCTCTCCAGGTGTATGACATGGATAGTGAGTTGCAGAACTACTTGTTTATTATGTCAATGCTTTCTGACATAATATCTCGCAGAAGTGGACGAGCGTCAAAGTCTCACTTTTTCCCAGTCATCCATGCTTATATAAGACTCAAATGTAAAGCTAACTCTAATAGTCTTCTAGTCAAGTATTATCATAGTATCTAGTCATAGAATTTTATTGCTCGAGTGAGTGGAGCCACTAGAATTTTTTCGCATGCAAATTTTCTGATTTTTTCATCGTCACCGCCAATGGCTGCTAACAAGATATTCTCAAGATGACAAAAGTAGCTGTTGTTCTGAAGTACTGGATCCATGACAGTTTGATCAGTTTTGTTGAGTTTCTGATACAATGATACATGAAGAAGTTCTTGGCTCGATCCGGATATGTCGAATATTCGGTATGAAACCATTATGGTGCATGAAAATTCAGTATGAATTTTACAATTCGTTGCAGATTACCGGAAGGACATTCTTGACAAACATACAGCCTAAGCAATCGATTGGCTTTTGCACCAGCCTAAGCGGTTTGCAAATATAAGAAATGGAATTCTCACTAGTTTCCTTGTTAAGTCTCATTGAAACGACGTTGAATCGGTAGTCCTATTTTAAGCAAGTACGTCTGATCTGTGCTTAGATCATTCATTACCGTATCTTCTGTTTTAAGAACAAAACCTAGAACGACAGAAAACTCAATCATTGGTTTATCCTTTGGGTGTAATTCCAACACATTAGCTATTTGCATTTTTGAATTTTTCGGACCGGTGGTCTTCCCATCCACCAACTTCTATTCATTGTCTCAAAGTCAATACTTCGGGATGCATCCAACAAATGAACCACTGAAGAGGTCTTCTTAAATGAGAATACTTCTTAGATGAGATTATGTTTCGAATGACTCCATAACTCTTGACGGTATTCACAGTTATTCTATCACTAAAAAGGGCTCGTTATGTTGTTTTCTGATTTACTGTCTCTAAGCACAGACAAATGTCTAGTGAAATATCAGAAAATTTTTCTGGAGCAGGAACGACATGTTTACGTAACTTTGGCTACGGAAGGATACCGAGATATAATGTTCTTTAATTTTAGACGAATATAAACCGCAGAGCCTGTACATTCTCGTTCACATTTTGTAAGATAGGTTATAATATTGTAATATAGCTTAAAAGCAGTCGACGAGTGCCAATGAGCCGATGGGTATGTTTTAGGGATGGACGAGAGACTGAAAATTGGCGTCTCGTGTCTCGCAAAACGGCCAAAAACCTCTGTCTCGTCTCGCAAAACCCCTATATCGTAATGTTAAAAATGTCTGTCTCGTCTCTCAAAAAATCTGTAAATCTCTGTCTCGTCTCGCATCCATCCCTAGTATGTCCAAAGTTTGAGTTTGCATGCATGATATTATTATTTTCAAATGTTACTTAAGAAAAAAATGTCTTTATGAGAGCATACTAATTATTCAAATAAGTCTTTCTAAGGGTATAGTTCGAAAACAAAATGAAGACTGCTTCACATTCCTTGAACGAACTTAAAATAAACTCATTGGGACTGGAACTCAAAAGAATTGGAGAATAACTCTCCAAATTTGTAATATATACACTGCAATAAACGAGAAGCTGCTCTAATGAGGAGATGTACAAAATTTGAAAATTATATCCTAAAAAAGTGTTAAAGGTGTGCAGATGAATAGATCCTCACTTAAACCCCTTTTCAACAGCTCTGAAATAATCTTACAGTGATTAACAGTTATTGCTAAAACATTGTATTATATACGGCACAATATACGTTGTAGAATACAATATTGTAGCAATTAATGGCTATTTATAACTTATTGTAATAATAGTATTAATTTTTAATGAAATATCCTATTTTACACATTTTTACAAGTTGCGACCCCTAGACTTGACACAAAATAGAAAAACGAATTATCATATTAATTAGTACATCAGAGAGCTTCAATTTATTAATGTCTGGTTGAGGCAATTGTGGTTTGCCTTACCCTAATGTACAATTAAAAAGCTATCTGTAACAACGCGGAGAAGAGTTAAAGGCAACATGTAGGGTCTCTCAAAAAGCTTTTTTACTTTCAGTACTTTTGAAACTACTACGTGATGATCGTGAAACTTGTATAGAAAGCATTCTGCAGATGAAACGGGTGCGTAGATTATCACGAAGTGGACTGGACACGAGATGCACTCAAGGACGTTTTTTTAAAAGTTTAATTCAGAAAATGTCTTCTAAGTGACTCTTGACATAAAAAATCTGCACGTTTGACACTGAAAATGACTAAATCAAATTGCACCAACTTGAGTACTGTTTAACAAGTAGACAACATCAAGACAAAAACCAAACTTTTTTTAATAATAAGGAACACTGGACGATGTAAAACGATATCTTCTTTTTGGCATATGCGTCAATTATAACAACAAATGTCTTTTGACTTTTTTAACTCTTCAAAATAACTTTCAATAGATCATAATACAATATTATTATGGAAACACACTACTAATTAAGATTTAATTAATTAGTAAGTAATAACTATGGTATTAAACCAAAGCGATTAAAAGTGTGCAGTTCCATCTAACGCTACATTTGGTCGCGAAAAATAGGACCGATAGAAATGCAGCGATCAGTTAGAAAATCAAATGGAACAAAGCAGAGAAACAATAATAATAGAAAAATAATTTGTACTTCATAAGCTCAGAGAATATTTTATAAATGCTCATCAGTGAAAATTGCCACGATTTCAACATCTGCTGTAGTCTAAAATTATGAAAATAATATTATGCTGAATGCATAAGCGTAAAGTTTTCAAAATTATTGGGGGGGCCGGGCCCCTCAACCACATATATTCACGTCAAATGCATATTCTTCACTCCCTTATCATACACCTGTATAGATATATGTGAGTTGCAGAAGTCGTAACCCCACCCTACATGAAAAATGTATGGCTACGCCACTGATTCATGTATATATAACTTACTCATAGCTGTCAACGAATATAATTAACCACTTTTCTACATGATTTTTCGGCTTACAGGAAACAAAATTGTTGTGCTGCGCGTGCGAGCTGGTTACTATTTTGTAAAAAATAATTAAAGATATACTGTTTACAAAAAGTGGTTAGTTATATTCCGTAGTAGTTGGCAGCTATGACTTACTATGTATAAGTGTAAATTATTAGAGGCGCTCGAGCTCTATGGGTCCATAGAATTCTACACCTATGTAAGGTAAGTATCCATGTTAGTATCTTCCTACCATGTTATAAGTTAAAAATAGAAGCAACGTATAAAATCCAAAGGATTTAAAAAAAAAATCGATGACAAAGTGCATTTAAGCACATCTGAACTTTTTTTCCTTTCATACTTTCCATTGCATAATCTGATTTTAATTAACCAGAGCCTGGCGAGGGCAGCTTACAGTAACATTGTGCGTTACGTGGCGTCACAATGAATACTAAATCATGATTGAAATCAAAAGAAGAAAATTTTTAATAGCACAAGTAAAGGTTTTTTAAAACGTTTGTAAATGGGGTGAAATACTTTTTTATGTTAGTATAAATTAGTTTTCTGTATTTAGTGGTCAATTATTGGGTGGGCTCAGCCCCTATTCACAATTTATTGGGGGGGGGGCTCGAGCCCCAAGAGCCCATATAACTCTACGCCTATGGCTGAATGCATGCTCAACTAGACTAAAAGTTTTTTATCTAGTAAGAAATCAGGAGTGACTCCACTCGACTTTCTGAACACTTACGATTAAGATCATTACCAAGCAATTAAATAAATTTTAATCGATGAATACTTCAAACATATATACCAAATTGAAGCTCAATCGAATGTGCCGTTTAAACGCTAGCGCACTTTCAAGAATGTCTCCCCATAGGCCATAATGTAAAAGAAATGTTTGTCGTAGCTCTGTAGGAAAACTATAAGTCCTATACACATCAAAATCAATACCGGTCTTACGAGGGGGGTTTATAACATGTATACCCAATTTGAGCTCCATCGAATGCCCATTTTAGGAGCTATCGTGCTCACTCATACACACACACACACACACACACACACACACACACACACACACAAACACATGCATTTCGTAAAAATAGCATAAATGAATTCAGAAGACCCCAAAACGTCTCAATACCCCAAAATCTCGAAGTCAAACTTTTTCATGAGGACAATACTTTCCTTACATGGTACATGTTCGGAAAGTAAAAATGCAAGAGCAACGTGAATGGCTGCCTATAAAAAGTTACTAAATGAAACAATACACACAGTTAAAAATATTAAGCTAATTAGATTCTGTGGTTCAAATTACCGTTTTAGCCCGAATATAACGCGATGTTTTTTGACTAATCATTTCCTATAAAAAACCAGCCGCGCGTTCAGTTCGAGGCTTAAATATAGGATTTT
Organism: Cheiracanthium punctorium; assembly: GCA_038373885.1. Lineage (NCBI taxonomy): Eukaryota > Metazoa > Arthropoda > Arachnida > Araneae > Cheiracanthiidae > Cheiracanthium > Cheiracanthium punctorium. The sequence goes on from JAWZYV010013430.1 coordinate 1,127,737, forward strand.
TCTAATTATCACGATGAAAAATTCCGGGGTCGAGTTATATTCGGGCTAATACGGTATATTTATTTTTGTCCGGATCGTTACAAAATTTAAATTTCGGCGGAGGTAATTTCGATCGATATTTTTTAAAACCCGCATGTGATTACAAATACTCATAAGAGAATTCTACGCAAAGTCTAAAATTTCAACAGATAAATTTGAAAATATACAAAACAAGTAATTACAAAACGCAAAATTGAGCTGAAATCAGCCGAGAGCAGCTCTACCGTTCATCATACGATTTTTTTGCACATTTTTTCCTGTGATCTAGGGGTCCAGATTTAAAAACTTGATCCACCTTTAATATCGAACATCTCAATTAAGATGAGATTGGTGTATTACTTATTTATTACAATGCATAACAGCACAAATAAGTACAGTTTTCACAGTTGCAAAGAATAACTTAATTTTTATCTTATATTACGTAGAGTACGAAGGAATCATTATTACGTAGAGTACGAAGGTAATTTTTTAACAAATATTTATTTATTATAGATGACTGTTCCTGATACATAAATACACATTTTTAATTTTTCTTTCGGTAGATGATTTTTTTAATTTCGGGCAGAGCTGAAGATCGTTACAACTGCTGCAGAGTAATTATTCGTCAATTAACATGCATTAGTACTGCTAATGGAAATGTATGGGCATTAGTACGAACTACTGCTTTATTTTTCTGCGAATTCAAACACTTAAAAGAATAGAGACACCGGAAGCTTTCACAATGTAATCCCAGAAACGACGTCATCTTCGCAGTTTCTTTCATTGACTAATTTCACATTCATCGTAAAATTTAATCAGTGTTTGACTTCTAATAGATGGTACTGTAGAAGTAAAAGTATTTGTTGCATTCACGGTAAAAACTAAAATTCGATTACTGCTTCAAATGTATCTTTCAGCTTGAAATATTAGTTTCATTTGAGCCTTTAATGTATTTGTATATTTTTATCTTTATAAAAGATAAAAATACTGTAGTTTTTTATCATTATAAACGATAAAAATATCGTAATAGAGTGTTGCATCGCAGGAACAATCTTTGATAAACTCCGTTGTTAATACAAGTTTATTCTTATGAATAAAAGGAAACTCAACAGATCACCCAATGCAAATCCGTTGCTACGTAATTTCAATAACAAATATTTTTACTCTCCCCGTAAATTTTAAATGAAACTTAGCGTCGTCTTATACGTTAAAGTTAACATTCCATAAAAACAATTCAATTCAATTACCATTAGACGTGCATACATGATTTAAACGATATCCGTCCGTAACTTATTTATTTCCTTTCATTACGTAGAGTACGAAGGAAATTTTTTTAACAAATATTTATTTATTAGATGACTGTTTCTGATACATAAATATATCATAAAGAAAACAGAAAACTAACTAAAGACATGCCTTACGAAATTATTATGATGTTTTCCTGGGAAAATGGTCCAATTTTTAGTTGTTCCAATAAAATTTATATCAGTTTTGTGTTCTAACATCTGGAAATGTCAAACTAAATGATGTCCACAAAAATTCCACCCCCTTATTCCTTTTTTTAAGTCTCTCTAGCAATATATGTATAATCCTGTTCCATGGTATAAGTTTTCAACAAACATTAAACTGACAAACTATCCAAGGAGCGGTATTGGGATATATCCTGCCCTCCACAGTTTTCACACTCGCTACCACAGCCTTTCATGTGCTTAAGCAGCACAAATATTTCGTTTATTTTTACATTATTAAATTTTACATCACCCTCACAGAAAATCTTTCTAGTATACGCAGCTCCTGATCATGGGCCTTCTGAACTTTTTCGAATAAGGGAAAGAAAATCTCTAGTAGATAAAAATGTAAATATATCATTTTTATCTACTAGAGATATCCAAACTCACTACTATACAATTCCAACAATGATTTATTTACATGACGATTTCATTCGCAAATTAGCTTATTCTATATCCAAAATAAAAAGGAAAGTAAATGTAATAAATGTAAGTTGATATTTTTAAAAGGAAACTATTGCAGAAAAATAGAAGGCAGTTTACATGAGTATAAAAACAGCTCAATCAAAAATTTATTATTAGTTCTACATACCAATTTTATATTTCAAAGCCAAACAATATTTTAGGATAAACGTATTCTAATTATTACAAGATGCAGATGCATCACAGCTTAAAGTGGAAGTGAGTGAACGGAATTATACGTCTCAGCCGTTAGAGGGTTAATTTGTTACATTATTATGTTTCTTTGTCTCCATTTCAGTTTTAGCGACACCCAAACACGCAAGACAATTCTTCGACAAACACTCAATTACGAGATGACCATTTGCGTTCCCACAGATTTACTCTCAAAAGAGAAAGGAAGCCTGCATTTCTACACAATCGCAATAATGACTTACTTTTCGCGACAATTTCATCGAGACTTCTCATCATAATACATCGGCGTTGAAATTCCAATTCCATCCTCTTATAGTCTGGAGAGGGGTGAGATCGATAGTCAAGCGCGAGGGCGATAAGCCGCCAAATGCGAGAGCGCTTCTCTCCCGCGAGCACGCTGCATAGGTAGCAAAAACTGAGTTGCCGCAGATTGGGAGTTTCGCGCCGGAAGAATCCATACCAAGACTCGACTTAGGGCTAAGAGCAGCATCATGGCCAGGTAAGTCAGGAGGTTAACTTATCTCTTGTATATTGAAAGTTTGCAACTGACCGGTTCATGCATGGCAAGCGATGAGAGCAGGGGAAGGCTCGAGAAGTATGCCTCCTGCTTCTGCTACCGGTATAATATCCAAAGGAATTCTTTTTTGTTTTCCAGTTAAATTAATTGAAATTATTAAAAAATAGTGCTGGTAATTCTTTAATGATGTTCTTCACAAGTATAACACGTTATAAACGGAACGAGTTGCTGTAAAATTCCAGAATAATATTGAATGGTAATGCTTAAAAGTATCATTTTTTAATCCCTTTTAATAATAAATGAAACATTTTTAACTTACTGCCTAGCGAAAAAATATACATATTTATAGTAAATTATATCATAATATCTAGAGGTTTTATATTTTTATAATATATCATTTTTAATTTAAAAAAATACAGCAGTTACATTAAATATAAAGATAAGATAAATGTAAATAAATATATATACATTTAGAGACGTGAAAGTCATGTAAATATATTATATGTTCGTATTAACTCCTTATTTATTAAATGTTGTTATTAAAATATTTCAATGCATATTTATCCACACAATTTCAAATGAAAGGATAAAAGTACGGATGACTATCGAAAAAAAAATTAAGAAAACAGATTGTAAATTTAGATGAAGAAAAATATTTGCCATATTCTTCACGGCTTGGTTTTACGACATAGTTTTGATAATCAAATTAATTTCAGAAAAGGTACAGCAACTCAAAAATCCATATCACTCATTTAATAAAAGTCGCATAGTATTATAATAATATTTAATAAAGTAGATTATAAGGGAATTCATCTGTATTAAATGCGCTTAAATACGCTGAGAAATCTTTGTAAATCCTATCTTCAGAGCAGTGCATCAAAATTCAAATCGTTAGATAATCGTCAGCATGAAAGCTCTCTTATAGGAGTCATTAACTACTTATGAACTATTTGAAAATAAACAAATAACGTTAGAGAACATTAAAAAAATCATAATGTATAGCACCAAAGGAATTCTTTTTTGTTTTTAATTCATTCAAATGACTAAAAAATGCGAGTCAACTACAAAACATGCAGTACTTCGATAAATGAAAGTTTTGGAATTCATCCTTGCCTTGAAAACTTTCTTCAGGAAGTATATTCGTCGTATAAGAAAGGTTATTAAGTCATGTAAAAGAGCATAGGGCAGCTTGTGTTGAAACATTTCGAAAAAAAAAAATTGGCTCAGCCGTAATTCGTTCAATATTTAGTTCTGTTCAAATGCATTGTGACACGATTTAAAAAAAAAAAATATGCAACTCTAGAGAATATGGCAACTAATATTTCCGAAATTTTAAATCATGTATACACTTCAAATATGAAATAAGTGATGAATTTTGTATTACGCTCGTACCACGCCATCAGAACAATACCATTCGGAGCTGACGAACAAAAGCAAATTAAAATGTGCTCGTGTTTCTAGAGGACACATTATGAGAAGTTTAATAATAAAAAGACACTTTTTTAACAAACAATTTTACAACATGTATTATTACCATTGCATATGTAAATGTAGTGAACTAATATTATAAGGAAGATTTCAAAAAGGAGGATGAAAACGAAATCTGAGAGTAGCCGAGTCATATAATCCAGTTCTCTAAATTCCAGTTTTCACTGCAATACACTGTCAAGTTTTGCTAGCTGCAATACCCGCATAAGATAGCTTATTATTGGTAGAGAATCTTCTTTGTTTAGAAATGCTTTTACGGAGGAAAAAAATTATCGTGGAATGTAAATAAAGAAATTTTTAAAATATCACAATTTTACGACTATACATTTTATGAATACTTCGAGTTTTTTTAATCAAAAAATATTATATTGTTTAATACTTTATTCTATATATCAGAAATAAAGATTGTTAATTAAAATACTCGCATATGATTAACTACATTTGAACTATAAAGAGTGAAACTAGTTTTTACAGTGGACGGTCTGTAATTTGAATTCGTTTTCTTAAAAAATTTTATTGCTTTTTAACACGTTTCATGAAATAATAGAAAGGAAAAGTATGCCGCAGAATTTTTCTACTGTCGGGTATACTCTATTCTTTTCTTCTCCTTCTCTATTTTCTTTTATCCTTTATTTTTTTACAGATCGCTTCATGTAGTATTTTTTTATCTTGTAAAATCTACAAAGCAGTTGAGAGGCAATTTTTCATATAGTACATATTAGAAATAACAGAAAATACTTGTCTTAGTTGTAAGCTTGAAAAATACATTTTTTTTTTCACCTCGATTACATAGTACATTAACATCGAAACTAATTTTCAGAGACCAGATGCATTGTTCAGTTAAGTTGACTGATATCCATTTCATTCGGGAACGCGTTACTTCTAAGCAATGTTTATTATTATTTTTTTAAATTATTGTTTCTTTTTTATTGACTGCTCGACTTATTGTACACTTTTCAAAAACAGTAATATCGCATTTTTATTTTTCGAGGGATGCGTCATTTCGATTCTTAACATATATACTCATCAAAAATAAGTTTAAATTTCCACGGTCACGATTTTTAATGATTTTTTTTTTTTTTTTTTTTTACTTTTCGTCTTTTTAAACAAAATTTTATTGCTAGTATGATGTACTTAATAGAAACATAGTGATTAAGAATAGTTTTAATATACTTTTCAAAGGTGAAAAACTGTAAAACCTCGGCAAGTCGAAATATTTTCTGTTCCTTTTAGAATGCCTCATAATTCCGTTACACTATACTTTCAGAATGAAGCAAATACATGCGATGTAAACCAAATTAAAACATTTCGCTAACCATTTTCAAGAAAAACAGATAATGTGGCTCTGTACTCCCAAAACTAAAATCATAGAGCGCTACTCATATTAGTTTTTTCTTCTTATGAGTGATGAAATTTTCGCCCAGAGAGAAAAAAAAAATTCTTTACATGAGTGAGTATTTAGATTACATCAAAGTGAAGTGAAATCAACATTCTCTTTCATTTCAAATGAATGTGCGGCTTTTTGCTAACCACGTGTTTAACCGAATGCGTGACTTTTTGATACTGTTGTATGATTAATGTGGGTCGGAGACACGAGCTTCTTTAGAGGCGTTATGGGCGGGGATAGCAGGCACGAGATAAGCTCGCATACGACAGACAATCTGGGATTGCAAAGCACCATTTAAAGTGGCTCGCATTTGCTCGGTTGACTGTCACTTTTACACGAAGTCATTTTGAAAATTCTCTAACTGCTGTTGAATATTCGTACGGGGTATTGTGAAATTTCAATTTATAATTTATAAGAAACTGTGGACATATTAACTTAACGTTAGCAAAAACACTCGAACATTTGTAAATTCTTTAACGCATGCACACACACGCGTGCAATCAAACATGAATGGATGCTTTTTCAGGTTAATTTATTGGATACATAAGGGCTCTATGAATATAAAAATACGCAGTAAAATATATTTTAATTTAATAGCAGATTTTGTCACCTTATATTCTTCATGATTTTCAGTTTGGTTTATATTCAATCACGGTGTCATTTTTGAATGCGTCCCTATTCATAACTACAGAGAAATTGCGTTGCTTTCTATTTAACTTATCTATGTAAAAGATTTCCCATTATTCCGGTTGTTATATATGATTACAAATAGCGATATATATGTATTTTTTTTCCAATGACGGCAGGGCCTTATTATCGCATGGGCAAATCCGGACTTTCGCAAATCGTGCCCAGGGCCCCAGGCACGAAAATTCCCCCAATTTCAAATGTTGTTCTGAAGTATTCTTTTTTTATATCAAAATTTTATTAAACATAAAACAAATTTCATAGATGGGGCCCCCAAATTCACCAATGCCCGGGGGTCCTGTTGGTCATAATCGGGCCCTGAATGGCGGTCCTCTGCCTTGGAAGACATTCGCCACTACTAAGGCCGGAGTTGTTGGACTCTTTACTATGGGGGCACCTAGTAGGTGGACCGACGTTGTTCCCTATAAAGGGACGGACACAATGACAGCCACGCCTAGTCGGGGATCGAACCGCGGCCGCCGGGAGTCGAGCCTGAAACCGTAGTACGGTGCTTTCCTTTCCAAACAATCTGGTCAGCGCAACTAGTGATATGGGATGTGATATTTTTCTAGTTGTTGATTGTGATTGTGTGTGATCGCTCTAGTGTGCAACGCTACAGTAGAGCGATCTGCCAAGAGGGGGGGGTGCCTTGGCAGAAAGACTTTCTAAGGGGTTCTAACGCGTATTCACGTTACATCTGGAAAAAAACCTACCAAAACTCTAGATTGTTAGATCGACAGCCGCACGATGGGACCCGAACACGGGGCCTTCACACTTCGGCCGTCTACCCATTTTAGTGACATAACCACTGTTCAGTGGTGGATTAATGCAAGTTTGTCGGTGGGGGCGGTTAGTTACAAGATTGACATATACGTCCATTTTATGGAAGTAAAATAGGATCTTTTACATTAATTTATTTTGTCTCGGAGGGGGGCGGTCGCCTCCTCCGCTCCCCCCTTTAATCCGTCCTTGCCACTGTTCCATGGTGCGGCTCTAGTTGTTGATAGATTTACTGTTTTCGGATCTCCGTTAGTGATCGGACTTTTTTAGCTAAGTTGATTTTTTTTTTTTTTTTTTTTTTTGGTTGTGCGTGCTTCATGTATTTCCGCATAAATTCAGAAAGTTTTAGATTAGAGAGTAAAATAATTCTACTAAATAAAAACTCGCCCATCTAATCAATGTAATGTTTCTTTTTTAAAATACGCATTTAATACACAGTATAAAAAAATCTTGTTCATTCAACGAAAATTTGACTGCTGCTGTTTTAATCAAATAGACATATAGATTCAATATTTTTTGCCGTTATTGAGTGAAGTACCTTGATGATCACTAAATCATTTGTTTAAAATAGGGATTACCAAATTTTTGTTGAGGTAACAAAATTAAGTTAGTTGAATTAAATAATATTTCATATGCAGTAACCAGTGGCGTAGCCAGAATTTTTTCATGGTGGGGGGGATTACGATTACTGCAACTCAAATATATGCATACGTGTGGTGGGTGTGATAAGGGATTGACGAATATACATTTTGTATGGTAAAAAAATCCTCATTGGATGGGGGGGATGTGACCCCCTTATCCCTCCCTTAGCTTCGCCACCGGCAGTAACAATATTAATTAAAAAAAATTTTTTTTAAAGTACTGAACAGTTCTGCAAACAAATCTTTCCTCTCACTCTCTCTCTCTCTGTATATATATATATATATATATATATATATGTATATAATATATACACAGAGAGAGCAGTGTGAAAATATTTTTCAAGTAAATATATATGTATATTTAAAAAATATTTTCACAATGCAAAAATGGCATTTGAATTCAAATCAAGCATCCATAATTAATTATAGTAAAAATATTCTATTTGTGACGCTCAAATGCAACTATGACAAACAGAATAGAATATAATTAATAAGTAAAACACAAAGTATATACTGCAAATATGTCATGTTTGCTGTATATACTTTGTGCTTTACTTATTAATTATACATATATATATATATATATATATATATATATATATATATATATATATATATAACATTGATAAGTAATAATTAAATCTTCAGTAAATTTCGCATTAAAGGAGGTTCAGCTATATATGTGTGAATATATAATCAAAGTGTAGCTCAAATATTTCCAAGATCTTACACTACCATTTATGACAACATGCAAAACAAAAACAGAGAAATTAAATCATGAAATGCGCCAATAAATACAGCTCAATTTAAAAAAATAAGCTAAGCGAATCGCGAAAATACCTACTCCAACTTTTACGATAAGTAAAAATAAGCTTATTTTATCCCACTGAGCGAAAAGCAATTCCGTTTTTTTGTTTGTTTGTTTAATACAGAAGATATAATCTACTTAGTACTTTGACAGTGCTAAGAAGAAATTTCCGAAAATTCGCTCAATGGCGATAAGTTTTGGCTAATTATTATGCAGAGCTGCCAAGTCTCCTACTTTTTCCGGGAGATTTCCCACCACAATTTTTAGGCAGTTTTATTTTGGATTAAATATTTGGACTTATTTTAAGCATAAATTTGTAAGTAAAAATTAGTGGTGGGAAATCTCCCGAAAAAAGCCGGAGACTTGGTAGCTCTGATTATGTTTTCTGAAGTCGAGCATCTATTCATATAGTCAGCAGATGAATCATCCTTTAAATGGATAATTTATAAATAAACTTACAAATTATTACATGGAAAGTAATGACATTACAAATGCTAACAGTCTCTTCCAAGTGGGTGGCTGAATAAGACTGTATTTAGAAATAACTGTAATCCCTTTTGGGTGGGTTTCTTGAGAGTGACGTTATGCTGAAGTCAAACGGCTAATTATTATGTAAAGTATAACATTATCAGTGCATCGAAGTCGATCCAACGAATTGTTTTTCTTTTCTTTTTTTTTTCTTTCTAAATTTTGAAGAATTTTGTTCATAGCTTTAGCCCCTTACAATAGTCAAATTAAAGGGAATCATAAATGTTTCCAAAAGTATATTTTTATATCTCTGTCATTTATTCACTTAAACTGAGTACAGAAAATTGATACATTGCTGCGTCTTTTGAAAAAGTGTGAGAAAATATTTGAAACTAGCAGCATAGTCCGGCGTTGCCCGTACAGTTGAAGAGAAATGCCCGTTGACCTAAAATATAGATTTTAAAGTGAAGGAATGTGAATCCTCCAGCTGCAATGATTATAAAACTCTCCTTCTGTCTGTCTGTGTTCTAACAGTCATTTTTCGCTAAAACCTACGCAACTACTAAAAACAAATAGAACTCAATCGTCGGTATAAGATTGTAAAAGGAAGGAATGTGAATCCTTCCGTTGCAATTATAGAAAAAGGACATGGTACATTGGTACATCCCATTGCAACCAAAAAAGAAAAAAAAAATAACTCCAAGAAATGCGGGAGAAAAAGCTGATCCCCTTCCCCCTCTCACGATGGTTCTACCACCTATTGGCAACATCCAGGGATTCCCGTTTCCCGTCGCACCACGCCCTTTTTCTCCTGTCGCTTCTTCTTTCAAGATACGCGAAAATGGCCGAAAAACTGGACAAATCATAAAATAGCTAAAAAAAACTATTAATCCGATTAATTTCATTTTTTCGATATTAGCTTTCTCATGTCCTATTTAGTCTGTGTGCCAAATTTGGTCCAGATCTGACGAACGGTCTGTACGCCTATAGCGAACAAACGAACAAACAGACAACATTCCTCTTTTACATATCATGTAGAACGACAGTTCTACGATTAATGCAGCCTACAACAACCAACCAACCGTCCAACCAGCTGCGACTCTCTATATATACAGCTAACTTTGCCAGAAAGTTCGTGTCCCCTTTTTATCTCGGAATCCGCTCTTTATGTAATATGACAGAGGCCAGTGTCAGTCATTTTCGAATTTTTTTTTTAATTTTAATTTAAATCAAATACGGCCGGTTAAATCAGAGATCCGGTTAAGTACCTACTGTATCTTGTTCCTTTTAAACTTGAACATACATTGAAATTCAAGCAACTTTTTTTTTCCTGGTTAGTTTCATTTAATTTTTACACTACTCACGTCACATAGCTACCATTGTTTCTCGTATCAGTTATTGAATTTCATTTATCATTCTTATATATTATAGGGCTTTAAAAATTATAAAATTTTATTTATCTCCCGGGAACTCTTTAATTTTCTAAGCATTTAAAGCTTAAATTTTCGTTTATAATTCATGAAATGATACAGATTTTCATCGCTTTCATTCCATATTGAGCTGCAAATGAAAAATTTGAATGATTTTACTTTAACTTATTTTTAATTATCTTCTGTGATCATACCCCTAAAAAGTGATGATATATCCCCATACAAAAGCCCTTAACGGGTTAAAAATTTTTGACGCAGCATTTTACTTTATAGCTATACGACTTTTAAATATGGGTTTTAAAATATAGTGATATCAAGTATTTTGATTGACGCCCTGGTGTGACTTTATAAGATTTGTTTTTAAATTCCATTACAATTACTCTTGTTTTATTTTCTAAAGAAGATTTACACATTCAAGCAATGCTTTTAATTATCAAATAAACTGCTCTATATATCACACTTTCACTGATCCTATATTATGTATTCAAATGAATTTATTTTAATAATTCATCTTTTGCGTCACGCCGGGGCCATCGTGATTCTACCGGGCCTGCTTGTGCACTCCGATGAGTCATCCAAAGAGGTCTACGGATGCTCACTTATTGGTTCCAGCACTTAGATAGATCATCTAACGGCCGAATCTAACCAATAAAGGAAAACGTCCGTAGGCCTCTTTCATAAGGAAACGTCCTAAAATAAAGTCTCTAAAATAAGGAAACGTCCGTAGGCCTCTTTCAGAGTGCACAAACAGGCCCGGTAGAATCACTATTACGCTACCCAAAAGGGCAAGTAAAATTTAAATAAATGTTTAATTTGTGTTGTAGTATCCTAACTAAGTGAAATGTATTCAAATACACAGTGTGCTACAAAGAAAACATTTATGCAAATTTTGCTTGCCCTTTTTGATAGCGTGACGCAAAAGATAAATTAAATTATTGTAATAAATTCATTTGAATACATGTAGGCTCAGTGAAAATGAGATATATTTGACAGTGTATTTGATAATTAAAAGCATTGCTTGAATGTGTACATCATCTTTAGAAAATGAACAAGAGTAATTGTAATGGAATTTAAAAACAAATCTTATAAAGTCACAACAGGGCGTCAATCAAAATTTGATATCATTATTTTTAAGACCCATATTTAAAGTTACATGGCTATAAAGGTAAAATGCTGCGTCCCAAAATTTTAACATGTTAAGGTTTTTTTTATGGGGTGTAGATCAGAGTCTTCAAATTCTAAAACAGGAGTAGACACTGATATAGTCTTTTAAAATTTAAATGCATTGTCTCATTGTAGTTACTTTCATTGTATAAGATATCCTCCTGTGAACACTGGTTTTTAATTCGGAAACAACGTGTTTAAAATTATAAATTGAAGAGAATAAAGATAATATACTGAAATAAGTTTCAAAATTTGAATGCATTTTACTCTTAATTGTGTTGTTCAGATTCATACAGCACAAACTATCGTAGATATTTGTTTTAAATTTCGTACCTTTAAAACTATGAAATAAAGGCAATATACATACGATGTATTTTCCACATAATGAGTTTGGACTTACGCTCACCGAATGAAATAAGTTATGCAATTATTAGTTTTAAACTTTGAACCAGTAAGTGCATTAATTTACTTTGTTCAGTCCGTGAATTGTAGGGATTCTGAAGATGCAATTTTCAGCGCTGTAGTAAATGATGCTCCATCTAAAATCCGACGAGTTGTTAAAATGATTGACGGCTCAAGAGGGAGGTCCCATAGCGCGGCTGTCGATCGAACGGTCTGGAGTTTTGCTCGGTTACCTCCAGATGGAACTTTACAACCCCTTAGAAAGTTCTCTGACCAAGCCACCCCCCATCCTAGGCAGATCCCCAAGTGAAGCGTTGCCCTAACCACACAAAACCGAAAACAATCAAACCTTTCTAAAGTATGTATTTATAAATTTATTTGAAAAGTAACATTTATCGAATTTTTTTAAACATAAAGATTTCACATTATAGTAATAATTCTTTTTTGTAAATTTAAATATGAGCAGAATTAAGTCTACCGCTATTTTACCACAAAAATAAATAAAAAGTCATAACTTAATTTGAGTTTATGCATTTGCTTGAGCGTTGTGCTTGAATGTAAGGTTGGATTTAGATGGAATTCTACTAAAGCTATGTTCTTTTTTTTTTTTTTTTTTTTTTTTTCTTTCTTAATGAATGTAATGTGAATATAGTAAGAGTAATCCAGTTAAGCAAACACGTACTAGTGGAACTTTTATGTTCATTGAAAAAAAAAAAAACAATATTGTATATAAGAAGATGAACAGGAAAAACTTACCTATCACAGTGATTGTTCCCTTTGAAGTCATTCTCCTATAAGTACCTACTAACACGGAGACACAGCTTTAAAGAAATGGATTTTAATGATTTTTCGCGCAGCTACCATTTGTGGCCTGCGGAATATAATCAACGACTTTTTGCGAACAGGGAATTTTTGAAAATTTTTTTATTTTTTTTCAAAATAACAGCCATGCCTCACGTCGAACGCACAAATTTTTCTACAGTCGAAGTCAAAGATTATTGGTAACTTGTTTATAATTTTGCCTCACTTCGTCGAATGATCTTTATCAAAAATAACTCCACCGCGTTCAACAACTTTTTCCTATATTTTTAAATTATCCATTCTGTTAAAAAGACTACCATTTATTAGTTATTATTATTACTATTTTAATGTTTGTAGTTTCCACGTAAGGTTGTATTTTGCTATTAAAAAATTATTGATATATATCAGAGGAATTATTTCTTTATCTCTTTTTATCTCATCAGATGAGTCATCTAACTATTTCGATATTTTCTTGCATACTCTCTTCTTGGCAATAGTTCAGTTCTTCGTCACATATAAACTTATTTTTATTCAATACATCCACTATATTATTAAACAAATCTGCGCCTATTATCATATCGTCTTCAGATAGGGTATCAGAATATGTCGTTGCAATTCCTCCGATAATTAAACTCTTCTCTTATAATTAAACTCTACTCTTAATACACTAACCCATCTTTAGTCATTTTTTTCTTACATTATCACTGTATAAAGAACTATCGGAAGTATTTTTCTCACAACGTGCAGAGCTTGCTTCGCTTAATGACAATTTTTTCATTGTATAATAATTCTTGAAAATAAATTTCAGCGCATAAATACTTCTATTTGTGTCGCAATTCAGAAACGAACTGGTTGACAAAGCTGGAATATAGATATGATTCATGTACTTATAGCAGCTCAGGTAAAATGTTTTTGTACCCTCATTGTTCATTCATCGCTTGCTTTTTTGTTTTTTGTTTTTAATTTTATGGATTGATCACGGCACCTGTTCACGCGTAATGCCAATCCCCAAAGTTTTGAGGAAAATTTACAAGATGCACTTAAAATCATACATTATAGCAAATTATGTTTAAAATTTTAAAAACGTTATAAAAATATTAGACTTGGAACAGCAGAAATTATTATTTAAAATAAATAATAAAAAAGTTTAAAAAGTAGATGAAAGTAGATATATAATTTATATACTTTTCTAATAAATGAATTAATTATGAGTAATGATGCTTAAAAAGAAAGAAAAAACTTTTTTACACATCAAAAGACTCGAATCCGTGTATGCGAGAGTACGTGTCTAGGCGTACCATTCACGCCGGGAAACGCTGAAACGAGCTTAAGTGTAACTTATATATAAAGTTTCAGGAAAGTGACTTCGAAAATAAATATTCGTGCATCTCGACTATATTTAAAAATTGCATTTTAGTATTTCACACATAGCTAATTCACATGGTATACTACCACTATGCCAAAGATCATTGAAATCCGTTTTTCTAAAGAAGTGCCATCTCCTTGTAAGAATCTCGGTCAGTGTGGCCAATGAAATACTGAAAATTAAAAAATCATTTTTTCACTGTTTTCTTTTTATCCATTTAAATTCTCACAGTCAATTGCCAATCTAGATGTAAGAGATTTTTACGCTGATTCATCCAAATTAACTAAAATAATATAGAATAGCGTTTTTAGTAGCATTAAGTAGTTAATGACTTCTTTCTTTCTAATACTTAATGCATACACTGATGTTGCATTGTAAGGTTATAGAAATATAGATACACGATAAAAAATTTCGTTTCATTTCCTATTATGCTTCATTTTTATAAAATTTTAATGTATTACGTGTTTTACAAGTAAGTAAATAATCAGAATATTAGGTAATGAACTTAGATCCAATCAATAGAAATTGCCTTATGTAGATTACTTTGTTATTCAGTCGTTTGATAATATTTTTTGCAATATGTACTGGAAGTTTTATTACAAAAAATTAAAGTATAATGCTCATTACTTTCAGGCAAATTTTATCTTTAAATGCCATGGTAACGCATACATTTTTTAGTTTGTTATGGTGACTTTTGCTGGAATTCATCCAGACTGCACAAGATTACCAAGACAAATGAAGTGGTCTTACAAGAAGTGTTCAATGGGCTTTTATCACGATAACAAGAAATTCAGAATGGAGATTTTTCAAATCAATGGCTAGCGGAAACTTTATGTTTTAATCAATAACAAATTGTTACAAGTTATCTAACTAGTGGACTGAAATATGGCCATAATTTAGTTTCAGATGTGTTTGAATTTCCATTCTAAGTTTTAATAAAGTTAATGAAATCTTCTAAAAATATTACGCTAAGTCTACGAGGAAGCAATTTGTCATAAAAGCTATACGAGCTATTTATTAGCAAAATGAAAATTCTTATTACGTTTTCAACCGCTATATGCTAGAATACAACTATTTCTACTTCTTATTTTCAGCACATAAAAATATTTACTCGATTTAAAATTCCGCGAAAAATATTTGTTTCTGCTAACCCACTTTTTGAAATACATTCTTGAAATTCATTTATTTTCAGAAATGGAAATAGGTAAATACACACTTCAAATTTCTGCTACTTAATTTTAAATTATATTACATTAAATAAGCCTTTTATTTTAACTATAATAAAGTAGCTACACGAATTACTATTTCCTGATTTTCCAATAGACGATTTGAATGTTGAATTTTGAGAAACTTACCTTGTTTTATTTCCTTTTAAAATATACAGTTAATCGTTCGTCCTCTATTTGCCAATTTTTTAAAAACTATTCTTCTATCTTTTTTAGCATTGTTTAACTGAAATATTTTGTTACTTTTAATGCATAATTTTGAAAGTGGGTGTTTGAGGTATTTATTGTAGTGTATTTAAGACTTTTTCTGAATGATATGAACAGACTCTGTGATCTTTATTTGAAACTAGTGCTACTTGCAGCCTTTCGGAACTCCATCTGTTAAGCACGGACTTAGTACAGGGACCAACTCAAAAAATAGTTCTCTGCTTTATACGCGAGGGCTACAGTATTGGCAATTTCACTTTTGGCAGACGCTATCGATATGAAAGATAAAAATAATGTGTTTCAACGTTGGAAACGTGTTTGACAAAGTAACAGTAAATAGAAGACCACATTTAATATATAAAAGATATACATATTCAAAAAAGGCGTAGCTAAAATTGCATTTTTAAAATTGTTGTAACGATACGCTAGAAAAAGCATTACTAATTCGTAAAACAGAAATACATTTCAATATAAAGCACTTACCTTGTTCATTTTCTTCTTGCAATATTGGCGCAGACAGCTTCCTCCATAACACAGCATATTCTGAAAACGTAAATAATAATAATAATTTATGATAAATGTGATTATATTACCTGAAATAAGGATAGTTTAGCATACACACACACACACATACACACGCACTAACATCTCGAAGTCGAATTTTTTCATGATTACAATACTTTCCTTACATGGTACATGTTCGAGAGTAATAAACGTGAAATTTTGAAACAAGACTTCAGTATATTTTCTAAACGCGCGCCATTCCAAACTCTCAACGATGATGTCTATATTGTTCAATATATACATTAGAAAATCCTTTCGAAGCGATTGCTTAAATGTTCACAACCAGAAAACTAAGAAATATTTATATATTTTTAAAAAATTCATTTCTTGTTGAGACTCCGGTTCTCGTAGACCCAGTTACTGAATGCTTACGCTGATGCTATCAGCTTGTGATAGCATGTATATAATAAGCAGAAAGCCGCCTTAGAATTGAATAATGTTTTCTCTTGTCAATGTTCTAGTTACAGAAAACGTAACAACAGAAGCTTTAGCTTCATTACAGTTTTATTTTTAGAAAGTTAAACTATTTAGAACTTCTGGCGAATACTACAAATATTAGAAATTATCTTAAGTTACAAATAAAAAGTAAAACACCCTTCTGATACAAAAATTCATTACCATCAATTTCTGTATCATATTATATACCTATGCTAGCGCACTTTCAAGAATTTCCGTTCACTCTCCGTAATGCAAAACAATTCTTTATTGAAGCCCTGTAAAAAAAACTTTTAATTCTATACATACCAAAATCCATACCGGTCTTATGATGGTGGTTTATAACATATATACCGAATTTGAGCTCAATCGAATGGACCATTTAAACGCTAGCGCACTTTTAAGAATTTTCCCCCATAGGCCATCTTCTAAAACATAGGTTCCCAACGTGGGCGATTAACGCCCACCTGTGGGCATTTGAGGCTTTTAGGGGGGCGGTAAAAGACCCACAGAAAATTAGGAGGCGTTGATATGGCACGGAAAGGCGTGAGAAGATTAACCAAATATAGTCTAATAAAGACTTAAAAATCACTCTGATAATTAATTTCTATGACGTGTGCGAAAATTCACATATTTCGATTGGAGACTTCGCTGTTGAAAAAAAGAGATACCTCTCTAATATACCTCTCTAAAACTTTTATTCCTCTTTTTTAAATGAAGAAGAATTACAGTAGAGTTTCAATTCCAACAATATTCTATCTATTAGTAATTTTTTTTATTTAATTCTTATTTTCACCAGGCATTATGTACGCTCTTATTTCTCTGGAGTAGGAGGGGGGGGCGGTATTGAAATATTCACTAGAAAAGGGGGCGCCCGTTCAAAAAAGGTTGGGAACCTATGATCTAAACGAAATTTTTGCCGTAGCCCTGTAGGAAAACTATAAGTCCTATACACATCAAAATCAATACCGGTCTTACGGTGGTGGTTTATAACATATATACAAAATTTAGGCTCATTGGGAAGCCCCGTTTAGGAGCTATTGTGTTCAATAAAATACACACAAAAACAAACACACACACAAACATACATCTGGTAAAAACGGCATAAATGAATTCAGAAGACCTCAAAATGTGTAAATATACTAAAATCTCGAAGTCGAAATATCAGGTTGTAACGAAAGTTTTCCGCCCTATCTGCCTGAAAAACTAACTTTTAACTCCTTAGATAACTGTATTTGAACTTTCGGTACCAAACCTGCACAGTATCACATGATACAACAATAGTACTTAAAACTGCGCTCATAATTTGTTGATATTCTAGAGCTGACTTTTTGTAACACAACTGGAAGTTAATGATGGTTCTAATCCTCTAGAGCTATAGTTCCATTTGGAGACACCTTGTACTTAATGATAACTATATTTTTCAGAGATTTCACAACACAGTGTTATAAAGTAAGCCTCTTTCTTTCAAATGTCAAAAGTAGTTCGACAAAATATGAGCAAATACGCCAATGCGAACTGTGTTCTGACGATGTTTGCGGTGGCGGGAAACTTTCGTTGCAACCTAATATTTCATGATTGCAATACTTTCTTTACATGGTACATGTTCAGAAAGTAATAAAAGTTTGGATTGACTCCACTCGACTTTCCGAACACTTACGATTAAGGTCATTACCAAGCATTTAAATAGACGATAGCGCACTTTGAAGAATTTCACCCCCTAGGCATAATGTAAAAGAAATCTTTGTCATAGCCCTGTAGAAAAACTAAGTCCTATACACACCAAAATCAATACCGGTCTTGAGACGGCGGTTTATAACTTATATACCCAATTTGAGCTTAATCGAACCCCATTAAAGGCTATCGTGTTCACTCACATACAGAAACACACATACATACATACATCTCGTAAAAATAGCATAAATGATTTCAGACGACCTCAAAACGAGTCAATACACCAAAATCTCGAAGTCGAATTTTTTCATGATTGCAATACTTTCCTTACATGGTACATGTTCGAGAGTAATAAACGTCAAATTTTGAAAAAAGACTTCATTATATTTTCTAAACGTGTACCATTCCAAACTCTCAACGATGATGTCTATATTGTTCAATATATACATTAGAAAATCCTTCCGAAGAGATTGCTTAAATGTTCACAACCAGGAAACTAAGAAGTATTTATATATATTAAAAAAAAATCTTTTCTTGTTGAAATTCGCGTCCTTTTTTTATTAATTATTTGAATGCTCACGCTGATGCTATCAGCTTGTGATAGCATGTATATAATAGGTAGAAAGCCGCGTTAGAATCGAAATATTCTGTCTGATCAGCGTTCTGTGTACAGAAAACGTAATAACAGCAGCTTTAGCTTCATTGCAGTTTTATTTTTAGAAAGTTAACATATTTAGAACTTCTGGCGAATGCTACAAATCTTAGAAATTATCTTAAGTTACGAATAAAAAGTAAAACACCCTTCTGGTACAAAAATTCATTACCATCTATTTCTGTATCATATTATATACCTATGCTAGCGCACTTTCAAGAATTTCCGTTCACTCTCCGTAATGGAAAACAATTCTTTATTGAAGCTCAGTAAAAAAACTATAATTCTATACATACGAAAATCAATATCGGTCTTGTGACAGTGGTCTGTAACATATATACCAAATTGAAGCTCAATTGAATGCACGCTTTTAAACGCTAGCGCACTTCCAAGAATTTCTCCCTATATGCCTCTGCCATAATGTAAAAGAAATTTTTGTCGTTTCCCTGTAGAAAAACTATAAGTCGTATACACATCAAAATCCATGCCGGTCTTACGATGGTGGTTTATAACATATATATAAATTTAAGCTCAATGGGAATCCCCGTTTAGGAGCTATCGTGTTCACTCACATACACACATAATACGGTTTTATTTTTAGAAAGTTAAACTATTTAGAACTTCTGGCGAATGCGACAAATATTAGAAATTATCTAAGGTTACAAATAAAAAATAAAACACCCTTCTGGTACAAAAATTCATTCCCATCTGTTTCTGTATCCTATTATATAAAAGTAAAAAATATATTTAAAAATTGTCTTTTATAATGAAATTACATATTTTTATCTTAAATCATTAAAATGTTTGTGCGTGAGAAAATTCACCAGATATTTTAAATAGTTTTATTCTGTGAAAATGAAACTGTGTTCCCCTTGTTGCAGTGAAAGTGTTAACGTAAGGTCTGCAGATGTTTGGCTTCTGACATAGAGGCGTTTACGTTGCTGCCAATTTTTGTGTAATTATGCACGTTCTTTACGCAGCGGGTATTTCTTTTTCTAATGACAAGTACATAGGGCAACAGATGTCCATTCAAAAAAGGAAAGGAACAACGAAAAAACTTCTGGAGTGACTCCACTCGTCTTTCCGAACACTTGGTACCACTCGTTTCGATAAATTTCAATCAACTCAATCGAATCTAGTGTTCAGGCACTAGTGCACTTAAAATGATTTCAGTGTATAGGCCGCAATGTATAAGAATACTTTCTTATGGCCCTGCAAAAAGAACTGAACGGCTTACATTCGCTAAAATTTAAGCAGTATGTAGGACAAGACCAATAATATGCGTACGGAATTAGATGTCAAACAAACGCACCCTTTAGACACAAGCTCAAATTTAATGGATTTGCGTGCTTAAGCCGTAATATATGAGAATTACTTCGTGCAAGTCTGTGAACAAACTATCAGCTCTACACATACAAAAATCTATGCAGATCATGAGACCGTTACCTATGCTAGCGCACTTTCAAAAATTTCCGTCCACATGCCCTAATGCGAAACAATTCTTTTTTGAAGCCCTGTAAAAAAACTATAAATCCTACACTACAATACCAAAATCAGTACCAGGTCTTGTGACAGTGGTCTATAGGATAATACCAAATTGAAGCTCAATCGAATGCACTTTCAAGAATTTCTCCAAATTTGCCATAATGTAAAACAAATCTTTGTCGTAGCCCTACAAAGTCCTATAATCTTTAAGATCATTAGCGGTCTTCACGATGGTGTTTTATAAGATATATACCTAATTTGAGCTCAATCGAATGTACCTTTTAAACGCTAGCGCACTTTCAAGAATTTACACGTATAAGCCATAATCTAAAAGAAATATTTCTCGTAGCCCTGTAGAAAAACTATAAGTCCTATACACATCAAAATCAATACCGGTCTTACGATGGTGATTTATAACATACATACAAAATTTAAGCTCAATGGAGCATCCCCGTTTAGGAGCTATTGTGTTCACTCACACACACACGCACACACACACTAACATACATCTCGTAAAAATAGCATCAGTGAATTCAGAAGACCGCAAAACGTGTAAATACACTAAAAACCCGATGTCGATTTTTTTCATAATGACAATACTTTCTTTACATGGTACATGTTCAGAAAGTAATAAAAATCTGGATTGACTCCACTCGACTTTCTGAACACTTACGATTAAGGTCATTACCAAGCATTTAAATAAACGATAACGCACATTCAAGAATTTCTCCCCATAGGCCATAATGTAAAAGAAACCTTTGTCGTAGCCCTGTAGAAAAACTATAAGTCTCATACACACCAAAATCAATACCGGTCTTGAGACAGCGGTTTATAACGCATATTCCCAATTCTCAATCGAACCCCGTTAAAGGCTATCGTGTTCACACACATACATACATACATCTCTTAAAAATAGCATAAATGAATTCAGAAGACCTCAAAACGAATCAATACACTGAAATATCGAAGTAGAATTTTTTCATGATTGCAATACTTTCCTTACATGGTACATGTTCGAGAGTATTAAACGTCAAATTTTGAAAGAAGACTTCAGTCTATTTTCTAAACGTGTGCCATTCCAAACTCTCAACGATGGTGTCTATATTGTTCAATATATGCATTAGAAAATCCTTTCGGAGCGATTGCTTAAATGTTCACAACCAGAAAACTAAGAAATATTTATAAATTTTAAAAAATCTTTTCTTGTTGAGACACATGTGTTATTTCATTTAATTCCTGAATGCCCACGCTGATGCTCTCAGCTTGTGATGATGGCATGTATATAATAAGTAGAAAGCCGCGTTAGAATTTAATAATATTTTGTCTGATCAACGTTCTATGTACAGAAAACGTAGCAACAGCAGCTTTAGCTTCATTACAGTTTTATTTTTAGAAAGTTAAACTATTTAGAACTTCTAGCGGATGCTACAAATATTAGAAATTATCTTAAGTTACAAATAAAAAGTAAAACACCCTTCTGTTACAAAAATTCATTACCATCTATTTCTGTATCATATTATATACCTATGCTAGCGCACTTTCAAGAATTTCCGTTCACTTGCCGTAATGCAAAACAATTCTTTATTGAAGCCCTGTAAAAAAACTATTAATCCTATACATACTAAAATCAATACCGGTCTTGTGACAGTGGTCTGTAACATATATATCAAATTGAAGCTCAATGGAATGCACGCTTTTAAACGCTAGCGCACTTTCAAGAATTTCTACCTATATGACGTTGCCATAATGTAAAAGAAATCTTTGTCGTTGCCCTGTAGAAAAACTATAAGTCCTATACACATCAAAATAAATCTTACGATGGTGGTTCATAACATATGCACAAAATTTAAGCTCAATGGGAAGCCCCGTTTAGGAACTATCGTGTTCACACACACACACACACACACACATATATATATATATATATACGTGGTACGTTCGTAAAGTAAGTTCCGATTTGAAATTTATTAAAAGAGCAAATAACGATACAACAAAGAAATTTATTGCACAAAAATCTACCACCCTCAAACTATTTTTCGACATAGCTCTCGTGATTTTCCAGGCATTTGTTATAGTGTGGTACAAGTTTTTGTATACCCCTTCGTAGAATGTTGCCACCCGTGTAGTCAACCATGAAGCTGCGCCGAGCAATACAGAATAAGCTCCGAGGAAGGCTCACAAAAGACGTGGTTTTCATTCACGACAATGCCCGACCACACGCTGTGAATGCGACAAAAAGACTCCAACAGGGCTTTGGTTGGAACGTTTTTGACCATCCTCCGTACAGTACCGACCTTGCTCCTCGCGACTTTCATTTGTTTCGACATCTGAAGTCTTTCCTTGGGAGCCAGCAGTACAATGGCGATGAGGAGCTGAAAGAACGTGTTATCTCATGGTTGACTACACAGGCGGCACAATTCAACGAAGAGGGTATACAAAAACTTGTACCACGCCACGACAAATGCCTGGAAAATCACGGGAGCTATGTAGAGGTCTGCGCCTCGGTCGAGGTTTAGGCAGGGGCACCGGCGAATAACGCTGATTTTACACCGCGGCGTACAATCGGCTTCAAAATTTTTTTAAAAATTGTACCTAAACATTTAACTGCTTATTTTTTTCTGGAAACTTCTTAACGCTAGCTACTTTTAAAGATACAATTTACATTTTTTGATTTAAAAGCGTATTTGGATTGTTTTAAAAACTGTTTAAACACTGCATTATACCACAAAAGAGCATTATAGGTTTGGAATGGTTCATGAGAAGGTTTTATAGGGGGAAAAAAGCGTTTAAAAGCAAATAATGTATGAATCGCATTTTGATAACTAAATGTATCGTGAATGTGCTTCATAAACAACATAAACCTATCCAATATTGATAAAATCTATATTGCTTCATTTTTGCAGTAGAAATGTCTTAAAAGTGTACCACAACGGCAAGCTCATACTCTGGAGCTCCACCCGTGGCCAAGTGCATAGCGCTCTGAACTGGGAGAAGGAAGGCGCCTGGTTCAAAACCAGGTCGCGTCCACCGACCTAACCGTTCGCAGTTCCCTCCGAAATTAGAGTAGATACGTAATAGGATCCTTTCGAAAGACTCCCACTAAACATGAGTTCGGTCTCATTTTTTAAGCCGAGGAGTTTTAATTCGAGCGATATTATTGAAGTAGGAGCCCGAACCCGAAATTTCAGCCAAGAGATAAATAAAAGTTAATGACTTCATCGATAGAATATCATCCATTTTGCCGTTCGTGCACACTAAAGACAAATATAATGGAGCCCGTCCGAGCCCGAACACAATCGTGATCTCTACACCCCACCACTCGGCTTAGAGCCCACGTGTAGTTAACCCTTTGAGGCGCAACCCTTTCCCAATGCTGGAAAAAGTGCAGCCGTTCACATCGCTCGACTTAACTACAGCAAGATGGCGCACAGCCATCTGTCTGGTAGTTATGTCGAGCGACTGGCGGTAGTTAAGTCGTTGGCTGTGCCGCACAGCCAGCTGTCGTCTAAAAAGGGTCTCTCGATCTGTGGCACGCGATGAACGTTTCGATCGTCCGCCCTCTTGCGGGTCGTTCAGTCGAGCGATGGCAACGGCTGCCCTTTTTTCAGCATTGGGTCATCAATCCAGCTGTTCTTGCATTCTTCCATTTTTCAGCAGATGTCAGTGCTGTTCAAAATAGTGACAATTTTTTTACGGGAAAGGACGTGCTCAAAAGTAAAGGATTCTCGTGAAGCTATGTCACCCGCAACTATTTTTATAGAAATCCAATCTATTCTTCGTGACTGGGAACAGTCAAAACGTCAGAGTTGGGTGTTCCCAGAGCGGGAACACTGCGCGTTAGTTAAGAGTTAATCGGCCGTAATCGCACATCATACTGAAGACTAGTATTCACAAAAATTCTAGTCTTAAAAATATCTCATTTTTGCGCCAATTTATGCATATATGTGTGTGTGTTTACGCATACACTCATTTTTATTAGCTCTTTTTCAAAAAAATTTCCCACGCCACGCCACGGCGCGCCGCCGCCGAGTTTCTGAGGCCGTTACACCGCGAATTTCCGTGCGGCGCAGATCTCTAGAGCTATGTCGAAAATTTGTGTAAGGGTGGTGGATTTTTGTATAGTAAATTTCTTTGCTCTGTATCTGTGATTGTTCTTTTATTTCAAAAAGGAACTTACTTTACGAACGTACCACATATATATCTGTCAGGAACGTAGCGAGAAAAAAATTTCCGCATGGATATCTGTTAAAAAAGATTAAACAGAGTACGTTACAGACGAAAAGTTTTTCTTATGATTTTTCCACAAACGCTCAGTGGGTAAAAGACTCAACATAAGATGAGAGACGGTAATTAAAAAGAATGTTTATTTAAGCTTTTGTTTTATTAAAAACACGCACTTTAGTAATGGAAATAATTTAACCACTTCATGCAACTATTACCATTCATTTTCAACTCTTTTATATTCACTTTCATCTAAATTAAAATCAATAGAAGTTCTTACAGAAGAATTCTGAAATACATCCATTAAATGCTGCTCCGACCGGTATTTTTTTCTTCTTCGAAACAGCAAGCTCTTTGAGATATCAAGTATCGAGAATTCAAAATTTGCCATGTTTGAAAATGCCTTGGATTTTGGACAGTAGGCATCTTACGTATAGTGGAAGCTTTTACACGAATAAAGTATGATGAGAGGTTTTCGTTTAAAAATCGTTCAATTCTTAAACAATTTATTAGTTCATATGTATCTTGAAAAGTTATATCGAATCTTATAAGACTAAATGAATAGTTGTTCTTATGCAGGCATATGAACAAACTTTTCATTTAGACTTTTCATTATTCAGATAACTTTTCTTTACAATCATTTTTTAATATGTTTCATAGTTATGATTCAATAGAAAAAATATTTTAATTTCCATGTTTATAATTTTGAATATTTAATGTTTATACGGCTTAGCAAAACTAAAACATACCCCAAAGCATTCGGAAAATTTCATAAAATTTGATAAGATGTGTCTCATTTTAATAAACTTAAGCTGCATTCATCAACCCTGTGACATCCGAATTTCGGAATGAATATACATATGACATTGAAGTTTTTCGCTGTAATTCTTCTTAAAATTATTATGCACACTCTTGTAATTTTAAAATATATCCCAATCTCTGTTGGACTGCAAAAAGACGAAACATATTGACAAGGACATTAATACAGTAACGCGTAAAAAAAAAAGTTTCAAAGAGAAAAAAATCGCTTTCATTTAACTGTTGAAGCGACTTTTACATTTAGAAAGTTTTTCGCCAATACTTTCTAATCTGGCGAAAAATACAGGCCTTTATTTATTTATGTGTGCGAGCCGATAGCGCCTAAAGGAGAATGTATATTTAACATCGAAATTAATAACTTTCGCAGAGACAGTTTTGAAGCTATATTTAATGCATTTTTAATGTTTCGGAGCAGAGTTTGGAAAATATAAATATGGATTTTTAAAATAAAAAGTTTTTACAGGATGGTGCCGTTGAATATCGCTGGATAATACTTTTCCCTTAATTCTAATCGCTTTTCTCTTCAAATATTGATTGCAGGAGTCAAAGTATTAGATGAGATTTTCAAATGTATTATTTATATGGCGTCTACTCTGGCGTAAAACGGGCAGTTTTAAATTTTTATCTCTGTTCTTGATGATGATTTATCAATTGCTTTTTATATTTGTTAATACTGAAATAGATTTCAGCATTAAAAAAAATTGCACTTTAGTTGAATCTGTCACTATTTTTATAATTAAAGCCATGAATTAGAAGAAACTATTTTTATGTTGCTATCAGTCATTTTTTAAAGTATGTTACATTTGTTATTTTCACTACAATGTACTAAGTATTTGCGTGGTTTATTTTCTGATTTTCCTGCATTATACACGTTTTGAATGTAATTTTCACTAATGTAATTGAATGAGCTATGTAATTTTACAAGTAAAATTACATTGGTCGAAACTACAGTTAGGCATACTTGTTAAAACGGTCATTACTCAATTATTGAAGAATCACACAAGTTTTATAAAGGCATCTTTTCTTTAACACATTTTATATTTATGATTCAATAGAAATATATAATTTCCATGATTATAGTTTTAAATAAATTTTAAAAGAATTAAAATCTATGGACATTCTAAAAGCCGTAACTAAAATTTCAAGTACCTGCTTTGTATTCAAAAGACGAACTTCTACTGCGGATTTTGTAAAAATCTTTGCCGTACATTTTAGCGAGTGAGCTATTTTTTGTGGTATTAAGTTTTAAAATATTCATTTTTTTAAAAGTTTGTGACATACATAGAGTGTATTATTTTTATGATCGATAGTTTTTATGCATTTAAGTAACTCTACATCTAGTTTCTTATGCGAACGTTTTTCTATAAATAAAAAAAATATTCATTATTTTTGCATATCATTTAATTTTTGAAGTTTCGTTGTTACATGCCTGGAGAGAATAATTGCTCAAATGCGCATAACAGATCTCGAACGAGAACGCATGGATGACAAGGGTTGTTTTAATACATTATATTCAGATGATCACTTGTATTTTATAATATTTGCTGTGTTGTTTTAAACAGTTTTGTGATTATACCACATGATATCACTTACATAGAAGTAAAAGACATAAACAAGCATCTCTGAAAACTTTTTATAAGTTGCTGCAAGTCTTTTTATTTATAACTGTGAATTAAATCAAGCATAAAACATCCATTAACGTTTTTACTTAATGTGTGGGAATTTCAGTGTAAAAAGAATTTTTTTAAATAGGGCCGAGTGGGAAAAAATCGTGTACTTTTTTTAAAGGTCCTGAAACCAAGTTGTCAAATTTATGTTAGTTAAACTACTGATGTATATTACATGCATTTCACTCATATAGATTGAAAATATAGCATTATTTTTTTATGTTATCAATATACAGCTTTACGGTGTTATTTTTAATTAGGCAAATATTGATTTCCCCCTCCATGAGGGAAAATGGGGGTAGTACAAATGTAATTGTATATTTTTATCCAAAATTATGTTAATGGTATTAATGTATAAAAAAAACACTCAGTTCACTGCATTCATAATCAAAATGAAAGAAAAAGTGCGCACAAAAAGATTATTTCCCAAAATATTTTGCTGTCCACGATTATTAAATTCAGGTTCACTCAATCTGTGGCAAATGTTATTTGGTTCGACCACTTTAATTTCTGACATCAAACAGTCAATTAAAATGTCAATTTGACCGTTTATAATTATTGTTTTTGAGGCATATTTGCAAAAATTGAAATAGAAATGTCAGTATAATATAGAACATTGCTAAGTCTAACCATACTACCATTTTACCCCACTTCAGAAATACACACACACACACACACATATATATAAATATATATATATAATTTAATTCCTACCTCTTTTATATATGATTCAGTTCTCTTAAATTTAAATGCATTATCTTATTATGAGGAATCTAGAAGAAAGTTTCCCAGTATTCCTTGTGAACAGTCAGTACGTTTAAAACAAAAACTAGAGAATTTGTCTACATTAACCCCTTCCGTCTAGCTCCCGTGATATTTCCGGGTTGGAGAGTTCAAAAGTTATGCGCCAAAAATATTGGAGCATTGCAATTCTCAAGCACGGAATTTTTTTTTATATCAAAATTCCGAAAACCTTAAAATGGATGCATATATCGCACATGCACTTATTTTTATACAATATTTTTTGAATAAAAATTAGGTACTTTATGACCCGCCTCTGGAAAATAATACGACCTTCAACCTGTTCATTTTGTTGAAAGATTCTGGTAATTTCATTAGAAGCACTTGCCAGGCTACTGAAGCACATCTTCATGGTAAAAAATAAAAAAACATATATATGTTTATGGTGAAAACAGGTATTTTTCAATACATTACATTTTCTCCCACCTGACCCTAGTTAAAATTTCACAGTTAAATAATACATTTTCATTTTGCACAGCTAGTTATAAAATAAAAGAAAATTAAAAGAATGCTTTTTATTTGTAAAAAAATGGACTTCTCAAAGATTTCTAAACAAGTACATATTTCCCTAGATTATATATTTTCCATCCCGTATTCCTTAGTTAATAACCCTCGTATTTTATTTCAAAGGAAATACTGAGTTTCATGTATTGCAGCTGTCGATCGATGCTTGAGCAAAAGGCAGTAAACAATAATAAATGATCTAGGCTTATGATAATTATCCTAACTTTTAAATATTTACGTACGCAGTATTAAAATAATCCGTAATGATCCAGCTCGAAATAACGGCACAGTCCCGTTCCAGTTAATAGACATTTTTTTCCATACATGACCAGACCATAAAATGTCGCTCAATTTATGCCCAAAAATGTGTCTCTAAATAATGTGAAATGAATTAGCAACGGGAAGTTGTATATCGCATAAAGCATCCAAAAATATCCCTATGAACGGATGAACATTAATTAGGGACATTGAACCTTTTGTAACAGAAGATCCTACCGTTGCCACATATTTATTAAGGGCTGCGAATAACCCGCATAAAAAATTAATATGCTATCGACTCCTGTACAGGAGCGGATATGAGATACGAGCAAAGTTGCTTTCTCCTTCACAAAAAAGAGATTTGTTAATAAACTGTATGTGGTGCAGAGCTTTCAAATTATGGCAGAAAGCATTGCATCTCATAGTTCTACGTCACTCTGTTATTTTGATCGCGGAAGTGGGGATGAATGAAAAGAATCTTATTTATTGGGGCGCTTTACTACAACGTGAAGCTTGCAGAATGATGTCATTGTTGCGACTACTTTCAAATTATAATAAGTACAGCAAAAAGAAGGGGAAAATATTACTTGTTTTGCAACATACGCTCTCGGGAATAAATAAATTTGGTATTAATACTGAAACCTAACTAACTTTAGGACTAAAAACTGCTCTTAGTGAATCCCTAGCGATTATTTTAAAGCACGATGACTCCCTTCATCAGCTAAAAATGAGTTTCAAAACTTATTCTTTACTGGTTTTACATGAATCTTTATCATCTCAACTATTTCTATTTCAGAAACTTACACATTAAAACCTAAAGCTATAAACATCAAAGCACCCCTCTGGCATAAAACGAGAGAGGAAGTGGAAAGAAGAATATTTTTGCCCTTTTAGGGCTGTTTATGAATTTTCGAAAAATCCCAAGAAGTAGTGCAAGAGTTAATAAAACCTGGAATGAAAAATATATTTTACATCTCAATTCGTTTTTTTTTTTTTTCAGAATTTCTTTTTTCCAAATTTTACTTTGTTGCAATCTGAAATATTAATAAAGTGTGTAAGACTAGCACTCAATAATTTAACTTATTTCTGACTGATTAGTTTTGTAAATGTACATTTTAAATAGCACTCTGATTTCATTACATTGTCACAGCTGCCAACTACTGCAGAATATAATTAATCACTTTAATTTTTTTTTAAATAATAAGCAGCTCGCGTGCGTAGTGCAAACATTTTGCTACATTTTGAACCAAAAATTCTTGTTTAAAAAAAGTGGTCCGTAGTGGTTGGCATGTATGCATTGTCGAAAAAAATGCTGCGAATGAATTAAGGATTGTCGAAGAAGCAGAATCTCTTTCACGGTCTTTGTACACATATCAAAATAGACTAATTGCTCGAAAAATTTAGGTTGATTCTTCATAAGCTGCACTACGTACCGTAGTGAATGAAAAAAGGGTGCCTTTTGGGAATCTTTCTGAAAAAAAAAATCTTCAACATGGAACTACACAGAAAAAAAAACTTTCAGAAAGTAACACATCCTTCCAAATTTTCGATTTTTAAGAATATGTTTAATCAAAGTTTCGTTATTGATACAGGTTTAACATTTAATACGGTATGTAATACAGCTTGTACAGAGACATTCTAAAAATTTTCAAGTACTCCACATAATTATTTTTTATATTTATGCTGCAAAATCGCATGATTTTATTTCGAAATACGCCTTTAATAAGTTTTCTAAATAATGGGATTACACACTACAACTGAATTCACTACATAGAAATGTACTGAGGATTTACTCGGATTTGATAAAAAGCAACTAATATTATTTGAAATTGCTACATCCACTGTAGTACAACTTTCATTTGATTGACTCGTATATTGAAATTTTTGAAACTATTTTGTCTATAAAGATGTGCGTATCAGATACAAATATCAAGACGATAATTTTAACCTGTCTTAAATAAATCTTGTAACCTGTCATAGAGTACATTGTTTTTCTGGATGCAGTAAAAATTAATTTAGATATCAAGTGTTTACATATTCCTTATTTTTAAAGGAATTAGAAAATATTTCAATTTAATTCCCTCTATGAATGAATTTGAATTTTTTTTCACAAATATGCTGAATAATGCATTACAATCGAAGTCTCGCAGTGCCAAAATATATTTCCCAGATACGGATGTTTTCCCTTTGCAGAATCAATTCATCAAAATATATAAATTTGACAATTTGAAATAAATCTACAGCTAATTTTACGCCTTCTAGAAATCAAAAATTCAATAAACTGTCAAATTCATGCAAATTAAAATTACTTTTGAATAACAATTTTTGTCTTCTTAAAAATGTATAACTTTTGCTTTTATAACTTAATATTTCTAAACAGAGCAAAACAGTCACTTGGTAATTGACGTACAGAATCTGTTTCTCCTGAAAGAGACTTATGAAAATCTGTCACCTCTCTCTTCATCCTAATTGCAATCAGGTTTCACAGAGAGTAGTGTTTCTAACTTATTTATTCAACACACGTTCTGTGAAAATATATTCTCACATAGAACAGCACCCTACTCTAATTAATGGACACTCTGCAACTTACAAGCGTAATTACCAGCTATATAGGATAGAAGTTTTAAATCCTAGTGGACATTGCATATTTTAAAATTATTTTCTCTATTTCTACGAGACATTAGCTTATTATTTAAACCCTAGATAATTAAATGTACAGCAAAATGAGAGGTTGGAAGGAATTATCTAAATTTTTAAGTTTGTAAAATGTTTTATGTTTATGAGATAGTACAATATGAATAACCCAAGAAAGATAAATAGTTTTATGGGACTTTAAAGATAGTTATTTTAGTTTACTACAGTTGTTTAATTAAATCAGTAAACCAAAAATATTAATCTTCAGAACTGCTAAGGCTGATTTCAGTACTTAAGTATATTTCTAACACCCATATATAAGCAGTACAAATAAAAATATATAGCATATTTTTTTATGTAATAAAGTTTATGTATAATGTAGACTGTCAGACATGATTCGACTTCTGTGGTTGGCTGAATATTTCTAATGGATATCTATATTCGTAATAGTTATCTCCGTCAGGCTTTGTGCCAATATACGAGAATTGGAAAAAATACTTAGGTATAAGGTACTCTCTTAATATAACTGGACTGATATTTTTGAATAACAGAAAATATACTTTCTTCTAGCAATAGTTGTTGATAAGAATTAAACTAATGATCGACAGATATGCTTCAACCGTATAAATTTAACACGATTGTTCGTTTCAAAAGAATTGTTTTTTATGCTTTTCAAAATGCCAACAAAGATAGACTCTTCATAGTATTAGCTACGTAAATAGTAAATCAAAGTATCTAGGAAGCTCTCTGCGACACAAAACAACACATAAATATTGAAAACTTGAAGTTTTTCCAATACATATTCTAGAAGTTTCTCCAGGTTTTTCTTTCTAATATCGTTACAATGCAGGGAAAATCAACCGGAATATTTTTCGCACAAGTCATAAAATATACATGTGCAGGATTGCCCGACAAACGCATAAATGACGGTGTAAATTTTGCTGCGATTCTTCAAAAGTACTTTACATGTAACAAATAAAAAAAGGAATTACAAAAGATCGGCTCAAAGCTCCCTTTTCAACGAAGAGATGTGATCATATAGATAAGCGGATTTTTTAAAAGTAAATTGCAAAAATCGAAGCAAACTAACCTAGTATTTTAAGAAATACTGAGTATTATTACTATTTATTGTGAAAATAAAAATAAAAGCATTATACATAGAAGGAGTCTGACGAAGTCGATAGAAGAGAGAGCCTTCTTTTTACTAAGTCTACTTACGTATAGACTTATAAATGATTCTAATTCTGAATATACATAATGTGACCATTTTATTTTCCATAAAAATGGGCCACTTACTCAATTTTCAGGTAATAGTAAGTGTATTTAAGGAAGGGAGGGGGGGGCAGGAAACGCATGCTGATTTTGACAGACAAATAAAATTCTTTTCAGGGTTCATGAAAATTTATTTTCATAAGCATCATGACTTCAACAAGTGCGACTTCCTTTCACTCGTTCTTAACCTATCCACAAGGTAAAAGTTCCCTTTTTACTTAAATACGCAGTCTAAAAGATTTGTAATTAAACGCTACTATGCGCTACCGTTCGAGGATTTTTAGATCTTTCACGTCCTTTTTTCTCCCTTTCTAAAAACGGGATACTTCGGCGGCGCCTGGGGACAAAGAAACAGGCTACCTAAAAACGGGACAGTCCCACTCAAACCGGGAATGACGGTCCCATTCATTATACAGAACTAATGCTTGAGCTAAAAGCTTATGGGTGAAACTATTTCATTTCTAACCCGCTTAGAGGGTGCAGTGGCTAAAGAACCATTTTCTCACTCTTTGGTCCAGGTTCGATTCCCGGCCTGGGTCGTCCGTCCCTTCATCTGTGGTCATATTGTTCACCCGCTATATGTGACAATAATAGAATTCGTGCCGCTGTACGGGCAAGTGCGTGTAGTCTGCTGGATTGCGAAGTGAGTCATGCCAACACCTCCTACAAACAGAAAGCCTAACTCAATCTTTGACGTCATCACTAGGCCTACGGAAATGACGACACCACAGTTTTATTTCCACAAAGTAAAATTAAGTTAAAATTTCTGGTGACTGCTACAAATATTAGAAAATATCTTGAACTAAACATTAAGTTATAATACCTTTCTCATACGAAATTATTCATTCTGATCTATTTCCTTATCATATTATCTAATGAATCATGGTTAAAAACTGCCATTTGTCGTAAAATTATATTTTTTATCAAAATTAGTAAAATATTGCTCTTCATGAGTCAATTCACCAGAAATTTTTCTAGTTTTATTTCGTGAAAATGAAACTTCTAAATGCTTGCCTAATGATAATGTCAAAGCTTGGTGACGTAGGATTTGTTGCTCATGCTAGGTAGACGGGGTCGGCGTTCCATGATAATTTATACAGAAAAAATTATGTTCCTGGTTGGTCATCCTCATTTCATCCACTTTACCACTGCTTAAATTTGTCATTGAAATAACAGATACAATTAGTTTTAAAAATCGAAACTGCAATAATAATTTCTAGACAGATTGTTAACATAATATTTAATCAATAACCAAGGATAAATTTAAGCCATAATAAATTTGATAAAATGATGATGAGCAACCAGAATATTAATTTTCCTATAAAAATTGTCATTTTACACCTAAACACCTTTGAGTATAGTGACTCGTTCGTATAAGCCTTCTTCTCGAAGGTCATGCAAGTGCCTGCCCTTAGAATAATTTTTTTTCAGGTATACTTGAACGGAAAAACCAGATAATTCAATATTACAATAAAGCATTAGATATTAATTCGCTTGAAGCACTATATACTTTGGTTTAAAGGAAATGTCGGCCAAACAAGTATAAGAAAACACCCAATTTGTCAACTGAAGTACAATTCTATTTTTTCTAGGGTCCAGGTTTTTAAAGATAAAATGAAACCCAATCATTTCTGAAAACACCAAGAAAAGTTTTGCAAACATGAAAGACTAAAATAGTAGATTCCTTATAGTAAATTCGTTTTTCCCCCATGGTTTTAAATGTACCAGATCCAAATTAATTCCTTATAACGATTTGGGAAAAACTGAGATTCGCCTCTCTGTGTATTCCAAATTAAAAGATGTGTAGTTCATTTCAGGCTTGTCTTTCAAAAAATAAAATGGCTTAGCTTTACTCAGAAATTTAAAAACTAAATTTATTTTCTCCAAAATTGCATTGAAAAATGTTAGATAAACTTTTATGAAGGATTTATTTCAACCTCTTTCTATTTATTTGATCTTTGAAACATAATTTGAATAAGTTACTGAACAATTGTTACATAATCACTTCGAGATCATCTGTATTTGCTTTGAAATTTTGAATAAAATAGAAATTAAATTGAATCCCATGTCCTTGTAACGGAGTTAAGCACGTTTTTATAATCACTTCTGAGATAAAAAGTATATATATTTAAAAATGATTTTGCAATCAAGTAACAATATTTTTCTAGCGCATTATGCCAATAATTATCTTTTCTTATTAGAGAATATTTATTGTGAATTAGTTGCCGATGATGAATTAAACAAGCTTTAAAATGTAATCCCCTCTCTGTCATTATATGTATGAGAAAATAATCTTGAATAGCAAGATAAACAAAACGCGTTCAACACAAGTAAATAATTTCAACAGAGTATCCTGTAGCGGAAGAATTTAAAAAAAAATTATGGCGTCCCTTTTTATGTGCTTAAATAGTTGTAATGTCTGACATTTGTAAAAACGCTCTTAAAATTTAAAGCTCCCCGAAAGTTTCTAGAATGTTGCTGTTATCTATGTTATTTAGTATTTTGGGGATATTTAATAGTGAATACTTTAAAAATAGTTACTAGAAATGAGACTTGGAAGCCCGCAATCGATTCCAAGTTGACAAATACCATACAGGACTTAGAGCACTGATCTATCGTGCACATTAACTCACACTCTAATGTCTTTGGTTCAGTCTATAATTGTTTTTTGTATCCCGAGTCAAGTTTCCTTTCACCACATCTTCTTCATATCTTGTTACCTTTTTATTGACTACTACTGATGCAAATCAGATATCGGAAATATCTTTAAAGCACACCAATCTCAATGCTGTAATATTCTTTTCTCATTATCACTTCAGTTATATATTATGCAATTATGTTATCCCTTTGCCCAGGTTGTGTAGCCATTTAAAACTTACCCATGAATCACTTTCATAAACTGAATGCAAAATTGGAAATTTAGGCTTAATACCTCAATAGAAATGTTATTTTACTGAAGATAGTGTTACACATGTGTAAATAATGGAACCTTTGTTAACGTTTGATCCGTTGACCTTTAGTTTAACTGATTATCCAATAGAAAGCAGTAAAAATCGACAAAACCACCTGCTGGAAAGGCATTCATGCCTGATATTTTACTATTATTAATAACAGATTTAGTAATAATATAATAAGCCACCTTTTGTAAATCGTAAATTTTTTGAATAACTTTAAAAAATAGTTACCATGAAGCGACGTTAACTGAGAAATTTTGGTGTTTTAAACAGAAAATTACCGTTGAGAAAAAGTGGTTAATTATATTCCGTAATACTTGGTACCTATGGTAATAATAATAGTATATGGATCGTACGTTATAAAGTAATTTAATAAACGTTTGAAAAATATAAAAAATAGTTTTAGTAATCTACGTCCTTTTGAAATGATTTAATAATTTAATATCATTTACGTATTAATTTAGTAACCGCATGAAAAGTAACTCCATGAAAGAAAAAAACAGTCAAAAGGCGTTATATAAAAGAACTTTACGATTGATTACGTTCGTAACCTTCATTAGAAAAGAAATAGAAGAAACTAAACTAATATAAATCACAGTGTCTGTCATTCGCATATTTTAATTAAACTTACACTACTGAGCTCAGCTACTTTAATTTACAATTTTTTTCAATTCATTTACAAAAAAAGTAATAATTTAAATTTAATTATGTTATGTGTAATGGCACAAAAATACTTAACAGAAATTAATTTCAGCCAGAAGTTTACGTAACAAAATATTTTTAATATAATACAGAAAATTTCATTCTTTAATTAAAAGAAGAGGGATTTACAAGACGCCGTTTAATTTCAAACTCCGTATTCAAATTTAATTAATTTAAGTACACTGCTCAAAACAATTAAAGGATATTGCGGTTTTAGGTGGATCTTGTGGCTGGAAAACGTTTTAGCTGATTGATATATGGTCGACAGACGTAGTAGGTTATATGAGAATAAATTACACATGTTTGGCAGAAAAAAATGCATTTTATTGCGCATTTGTGTAGAAAAGGAAAAAAACACAATTTGTGCATATGAGAAAAAAAGAATAAGAAAAGGTGTTTTCTTCAAAGGAAATTGTTTTCAGTAGGGTGTATGGTTTCCACGGACGGCCAGCAACGTTGAACACCTTTGAGGCATGGAGTCAATGAGGCTATTAATCACGAGTTGGGGTATTCTGTCCCACTCCTCCAGAAGAGCTCTTTCCAGTTCTTGGAGAGTTTGTGGGGGTGGTTGGCGGCCAGCAACTCGTCTTCCTAGGGCGTCCCAAACGTGCTCTATTGGATTCATGTCTGGAGAACACGCTGGCCATTCCATTCGTACGATTCCTTCCTCGAAAAAGAAATCCTCCACCAGGTTAGCACGATGTGGCCTGCAGTTATCGTCCATTAAAATGAAGTTATCTCCGATTGCTGCAGCGTAAGGGACTACAATAGGTCTGAGGATCTCATCCCTATATCGGCGTCCAGTCAGAGGTCCATCTCGAATGATGTAGAGGTCTGTGCGCCCGTCAATGGAGATGCCACCCTACACCAACACTCCCCCACCGCCAAAGCTGACACTTTCGTGCACTAACGCAGGATTATTCCAACTGTCACGGTCCCTCCAGATGAAAATACGCCTATTATCAGGATGAAGTGAAAAACGGGACTCGTCAGAAAAAAGAACATTGCTCCATTCATTTCTCCTCCGTCTACGACCTTGCCCTGGTCTTCGGCCTGCACTTCCAGACGCCAAAAACCCGTTCCAGATCCTGGAAATCACACTTTGTGACACTCCAATGGCTTGCGCTACTTCGACTTGAGTTTGGGCCCCTTCTAAGCTACCGACAACTCTCCAAGCTTCTGAATCGGTTAAATGACTTCGCTGAGACATCGTACTCATCGAAACAAAGCAGTCACTGAATGCAGATCATCCTTGTCTTCATTGTCTTTTATTCAATTGAAAATCCAATTTCATTCGCTGCCGCTGAAGCGACGTTTTTGACGTCGAACTCAAAATTAGCATACTCCAGAGTTTGAAAATCAGAAAAATTTGCATTTGTGATTCTCTTCTTCCATTTTCGGCAAGAAAAAATTTCGCTTATACTTTATTTTATATAAAACTTACAATATCCTTTAATTGTTTTGAGCAGTGTAGCACAAAGCAATTACAATGTAAATCTTTGTACAGTAAAAAATAAAATAAAATAAAAATGCATAAATATAAATATTACTAGAAATGTGAAACAATTAACACTTCTACTCGTATGTACTTACAGATTAATTCAAGTATATTCCACTTCAGGGAATTGGAAGTACTGAAATTTTGTGAAAACAAAAGTATGATTTGCGCACTTTTAAAATTTAAAAAGTTGTTTTTTTAATCGTATGGTGGACACTTGCCGAATAGGCTTTCACCACAACTAAGGCCTGAAATTTTGGCCATTTGATTAGATGGACACGTAATAGGCGACCAACGTTACCACCCATAAAGGAGAGGGCGAATTAACAACCAAGCCCAAGTCGGAATTCGAACCCGAGCCTCTAATCGTAGGCCGTAAATTTAAAAAGTGAACGCCTTAGTTGGGAATTTTTAAAACTCGCTAAGCTCACATTCGCTGGATAAGCTCCTTAGTGACTCAAAATCTGCTTATTTTTCTCTCGCAATAGAATATGCTAAACTCTTGATAGCAAAATGGACAAAAAAAGCTTTATTTGGGGTTTACTCATTTTGTTTATTCTATCCGAGTTCGACTTTTGTCTTATTTTCATCAAGTTCCATAAAGCTTTAAAAAGGCATTTAAATTGATATCATAACAGTTTAAGATAAAGAAGGTAGCATAGTGAACATTGAATAAGAGTACGCACCTTCATATTTCAATCAATTTATTTTCTTCCAAAAAGAAGCCATGAAAATGTGGTTTGCGGCCATGGAAAAAAATCAATGATAACATAAGGAAGGTAGCATAGTGAACATTGAATAAGAGTACGCACCTTCATATTTCAATCTATTTATTTTCTTCCAAAAAGAAGCCATGAAAATGTGGTTTGCGGCCATGGAAAAAATCAATGATAACATAAGGCAACTATTTATTAAGGCAAAACCATGTGTTGAGAAAATCACCTACAAGGATTTTAGTAACGTTGGATATATTAAATACAGCAAAATTCTGGGGTACAAAATTCATTAAGCCGAAAGTAAAAGTTGCTTGATAAATTTAATTATTTATAGTGTATAAAAGAAGTAAAAGCGTGATCCTTCATAAGATGACTCTTTTATTGAAATTATTTTTTAGAACTTTATTTGTTTCTTAAATTTATGTAGAAGGACAAGGGATTTTGAGAAAGTACAAAATGTTACACATATGCTTTAGAAGGTATTTTGATGATTTTCAGCATTGAAATAAACTGAGTGATATGTTAAGACGATCTTCTTTTTCAAAAGCTTTATGTGAAACTGTACAACAAACAAAAAATTGAATTTCACTAAATGCAGACGACATGATTTGTAACATTTTTTTCAGAATGCCCCTTATACCTTCCGTATAAAAGCTTGAATTTTCGGCTATTTTTATCGGTTAAGGAATCTACTAAGTATGAAACTGGGTGGCTAGAATGTAACATTCTGAATTGGTTGGTAACAAAATATTTTATCTTCTACCAGCCTCTTTAACTGACTTTTTGAAATGGAGGCTGATTAAGCAAAGTAGTGGTCTTCCAACTATTTTGATAATTTAGACTAACTTACAAAAAAAACAAGTAAACTGGAATTGCAAAATATTTCAAAGACATTGGTTTCGGATGGATAATGTAGCTCGTATTGAGGATTTTTGCTCAGGCAACTTTTCGCTATATCTTCTGTCAGGTAATTCGGTATTGAGCTTCTTCAAAAATGCACCCAGTAACATTTCGCTATAATTTATAGGATACAATTCGGTAATGTATCTTATTTTTAATTCAGGTAATGAAAAATTCTACTTCCAGTGTTTTCTTTGATCACTTCTCTCTCTAAGCATGCAGGATGATCAGAAAACGAGTATACATTTGAAAAATTGATAAATCACAGAATATGTGGGTAGAAAGGTAAAAATGGGCGCACATGCTTGGAACGACATGGGGTTTTATTGAAACCACAAAAATGGCCGACAGATGGCGCTATCACGGGATAAGAAAAGGAGTAATTAGCATAAAAATTATGATAGAACAAAGACGATGTCCTTCAGAACAGTTGCTCAAGATGTCGACCGTCATTCCTCAACAATAGCTGTAGTGGAGGTACAATGTTATGAACAGCACTGTACATGTACAGCCATCTCCATTTCTTCCTGAACTGTCTGAGCAGCATGAGCACTTGTGCTCGGTCGGCGGCTTCGGAGCCCGTCATCTTAACAACCCGTGGCTTCGAACTTCGAAATCATTCTCTTCGCAGCTAAACCTGTTACAGGACCTTTACCTATTCGAATACCCTTTTTATGCGATAGGATTGTAAAGCTGCAGTAGTAGATTCCCCATTCTGGTAGTACAGCTTCAGTAATAGCGCCTTTTTCGGTAACCTCAACATGCTGCGATTGCTAATGCATTTGATTCCCTCTCTCATTACAGCTCCTTTTATGCACGATTCTTATGTAGCGTCACTGACATTTCGCTGTCCAGCGCCATCAGTTGGCCATGTTTAGAACTTTTTCTTTTTTGAGGTTGCAATAAAACTCCATGTCATTCCGAGCAAGCATTCCAATTTTTACCTCTCTACCCACATTATTCCATGAAATATTAATTTTTTAAATGTATACTCATTTTCTGATCACCCTGTATATCCATTGTCTTACCGGCCAACCAATGGTCGAGTGTATAAGACATTGGTAGATGGTTGAAGTGTGTAGGTCTAGGGCTCTGGCCTTTCGCGCAGCGGTCGGTCCAACAATCTGGAATTTCGGGCGATTTTCTCCAGATATAGCGTGAATACGCGAATACTCCTTGAAAAGTACGCCGTCCAAGGCATTACCCCCCCCTCCACCTTAGGCAGATAGCCCTCGTGTAACTTTGCCTTAACCAAAAAACAAGCTAAACATTGTATTACTAAATCGTTTTCAAGTCATTACTATAGTTAAAGTTTTGATTAAGTACTATATAGATCTTAATGTGATTTGATGAGTTTCCAAAATAGGATAACAGCACAGTTTATTGTGAAACGTTCTAATTAATCATTAGAACGTTTCACAATACACTTCAAAGAGCGTCACAAATATAGGACTCTCTTTGAAAATGAACACATTGCACTTGAAATATTGGGTGTATTACATTTATATGAAGTATCTATAAAATAAGGTATATCGTATTATAATGAATGATGTCGAACTCCTTTGAACGGACGAATTTATCTTAAACAACCTCAAGTAATGGGAGACGTAGATTTTCAGATTGAGTAACACTGCATTTCAACAGAAATAT
Source organism: Cheiracanthium punctorium (assembly GCA_038373885.1). Lineage (NCBI taxonomy): Eukaryota > Metazoa > Arthropoda > Arachnida > Araneae > Cheiracanthiidae > Cheiracanthium > Cheiracanthium punctorium. Next base: position 1,168,695 of record JAWZYV010013430.1, read on the forward strand.
AATTCGGGAAACGTCGAATACATTCAGCACAGTAACTACGCATTTAAAAGTTGATTATTGGCTTTTTTTTAACAGAGGGATAGATCATTTGACAGTTTTATACGTCACATTTCTTTACATCGTCAAAAATCAGTTGTTACGTTTATTATGATCAGGTGTAAACCATATTTTATGTGCAAAGAACTCCCAATTTATCGAAAAGTAATGTTAATATTTTATTTTCATTTGTTTAGTTTAATAGAATCGTAAATTTCACTAGACACTAGAGCTTAAAACTGTTATAGCTGTCGGCTAAACTTAACATAAAATAGTTATTACTACCGGCTTTGATTGCTGCCAGACATGACCGTTTATTTCAGTAAAATCTCATAACAGTGAATCTATAACTTTGGAGAAACTTTATTAAGGTTTATCCAGTATATGCACTGAACACACAGACCTTTATTAGATGCATCTAAAATTCCTTATTATATGAAATTTTAAGTAATATTTTGACAAAGTGCTGATTAACGCTTTTGTGTTGAAACAAATGAATTTCTAAAAAGTATAGTTTTTCTAAAAAAGTTCTCAGCAAGTTTCAACGACTGTAGATAATTGAAATCAATTATTCTATAAATGTCAATTTTTCCTACAGCCTTGTGAAAAGTATGCTGCTGATGTATTTGATTGATGATCACTCAAGAAAGAATGCTTTATCCAAAGCATTCTTTTCTTATTAAGCTTATCCTTTCAGGATAAGCTTAAATAAATTGTTCAATTTTACGGAAATGCATAGAAAAGAAACAGAACTGTAAAATTGTATTAGTTCTCAGTTAGTTGTGATTTGCAAAAATTCCTAGACAATTCTTTACAAGCATTTCCTTTTTTAAATAACATAAATTTTATAAAGATTTTTGTATAGTCCCGTACGAAAGAAATGCATCCTTCATATTTTTTTTTCTTGTAACCACACTACAATAATACGAAAAGTATAATTTGTACTATAATACCGCGATATATAAACATGTCAGGTAAACTTTTGTTGAAGAAACCTTTAACGTATTAAAATTTTCGCAGTTACAGAACGTGTTTCGGTAAACGGTCACTTTCGTTTGTGTTTCAAATTAATCTTTTTTCTATAAAATTGGTAAAAAACTTATTTTCATATGAGAAATTTTCTATAAGATATATAGTAACACCTGTGTAACTTTATTAAATAAATAAATCTCAATGTACTATGTATATATACCATAGATATATAATAACACATAAATGAGTCTGATGTTAGATTTAAGGAAATATTAAAATATCTTTGTCCATTTTAAACACGAATAGATTCTACGCAAAATAAGAAGGATTTCTTAAATTACTTACGCTTTCGTAAATTTCAAATAAACCTGTCGTTTGCACTTGGATTCGGTATTTTTCACTTTCCTTCCAAGTCATCTTATTTTGACAGATCAAATCTTAGCCTGGAGCTTAATACCGCTCTTGTATATTAATGTTATGGAAAACTGCTACTTGTTATGTATCTATTTTTAAATTTTCTTATCTTTACAAAAAGAAGTAATATTTTAAACAGCACTCTATTGAACAGGACAGGATATTCAAACCATCCTATACCTCATTCTACACTTCTGAAATAAAACGCATATAAATAATTTGACAGAATCAATACTTAAAATTTATTATATGAATATATATATATCAATATTCTGTCTTTCTAATTGCCTCCGTAAATGTATCCTTCTATATCGCTGTAGAAAGAGACGTATTTACGTATTTATCAAAAGTAGTAATTTTGAAAAGGCAGTTATATTCTCATATGAAGGGCGGAACCTTCTCATACATATACGAAAAAACATTTGGGAAAACAAGGTCATCCACCATGTTTCTGAAAGAAAATAGAGTTAGCTTTGACACACTAAAAAGTTTTTATTTAAAGCAATAAATAAAGTTTTGAAAAAAAAATTAACTGAAAAACTCACACTCTCATTCATTGGTTTTCCTAACGAATCTTTATTAATGACTGGGAAAGTTGTAAATAAAGTTAACGAAACCGATATTTTTAAGTCCTCGATTCGCGACCACCTGGGAATACAAACGTTGCTTAACTAGTGCAAAGTTTTAAAAATGCAAGAATGCACATTACATATTTGCATGTAACTTAAGCAAGTGTCTGTCAGTAATCTTGCAGCTTAAAATAAAAAGTCATACACCATCTCTGACTGACATGACCGACTGAACATTCACTATCCTTAATTCTTCACTGATACACATCACTGACAATTTCTTCTCTCAATTGCAGTTTATACAGGAAGTAACAAAGGGGGCGGAAGTGGTTCACTATTAGATATTTAATTGCTGTCAACTTTCGTTAGCATACATTTTATACATATAATGAAACTTCTTGTTCATTTATTTGAGAAATGTATAGCTCTTTGAAATTCGACTATACCTCCATTTGCAAAATACCCGTAATACACCCCTACAGGAAAACAAATCAAAATGTAGGAAAATTATTTAAGTTTAAATTAGTTGAATGACGTTTGATAAATAATTCCATTTATTTAAAAATTTTTAAACTTAAATAATTTATAACTGAGATATAAAAACGGGCAAAGTACACCTGGAACTTTAACTGATTTGTCAAATCTCTTCACATATTGTTGCAGACACTTTAAAAAATAATTAACTCATAATAGTTATATAATTTTAAGAAAAAATTTGTAAACATGCACTATTTAGAAAAAATGTACTACACTTCTCTTTATTATTTAAAATGTTTCATCTTGGTAGCTTATTATTTTTTCACAGCCTGTGCACTAAATTTTAACAGTTCTGTTTACTAAATTTTATCGTGTCTCGGGTGTAAATATGTTTATTTAATACTCCAGTCAAGTCATGGGATATAGGTTATTTCAATTTTTTATATATACAAAATTCTAATTAAATAACTACAAAGTTTAACCAAAATCGACAAAAAAATAACGCGTTTTGAATACCTATTAATTACGTAAAACGTCTTAAATACTCCAAGCACGGAAGACTGCTATCGTTTGTCAAACTCCCTAGAACTCAGCTAAACTTAAAATTACCAAACTCTTATACGTATATAGTAATTTATATCCCCCTATAGCACGGGTCCATACAACACGAATCCCTAGAACACGGCGAAAAAATGGCTATCGGGTTTCCTATAGCACGTTAAAAGAGACTCTTATACCGTCTTATTTTTCTAATTGTGGTGTACATTAAATGTATCTGAAAGAACTTTTGTATGATTTATTTCATTCTATTTCAACTTGAGAAATAAAACTTTATTAAAATAAATCTGCGAATTGAAACCCGATTTAATTCAGAAGGAGTGCCTATCAGTTATCTCTGGTGTATACGTAGTGTCAAGTAGTATTTAAGCGGTTGAACAGCTTGGTTTACAACTCCAGGTGGAGCATAGCTCAGGACCCGTGCAACACGGATCTCTATAACACGGATTCCTATAACACAGAACGTATCTACCGTCTTATAGGGAGGTCTAATGCATCCATCTCCTGAGAGCAATCAACAAAACTGCTTCAAGGATAATCCTAAACAGACTGAACACGCACGTCTCCACAAGCAAGATTCTTATCACTGAAAAGTTTGAATTACGATTATGTCTTTTTATTTAGAATGTGGTTATAATTTTTTCAGTGTGTTTATAAATTTTGTATAGAATTTACTTGTGTGTATTTAGAATCATACGGTTTTTTGTTTATTGACCTTATTTAAAAGCTACTACATATGTTCGCATTGCAATTTTCGTTTAGTAAAAACTAAAACTGTTCGACAATTTTAATTGGCGAGTGGTAGGCTGCTGTTACATGGTTAATGCATTCTGCAAAATTGCTTTATATTTCCTACATAGTACTCTCCCTTGATCTCTTTTATCTGTAGGATATGGTAAAATCTTATAAATTTTCATTCACTCCATTATTAAAAAGCTGCATTTGGCGTATCAACCGTTTCTCTGCTTTGTTCCATTTAATTCGCCAATCGACAAACGCATTTCTTTTGTCGCATGATGTCCGTGTGTCGTACATTATTCGTATTAATATTGAGCTTATTATATTAGCATCGCATCGTCGACTCAGAGTAACAGAGTGGTAGACTGCTGTTACATGGTTAATGCATTCTCCAAGATTACTTTATATTAAATAAGTGCTGATTGCATCTTTTTGTCTCGCCAAGTTAATTATTAGGAACCTATCTTTTACCGATAATGTTACAACTAAAATTATTTTTCTAGCTCGCAGTTTATATCTTCCTTACTAAAGGCTTGCTTCTCTAAAAGTGACAAATTAATTCAATAATCTTTAATTAAATTAAAACATAAGTAAATGAGACCTAGCCATTAAATATGTTATGCGCTACTAAGAATTCATTATTTTTTTCGGCATTCATATTACCATCGTGAAGGATTTATTTAAACTTTATCTACTAAATATTTTGAAACAGTGATTAATAAAATGAATGTACTCTCAAATTAATAATAATTATGTTCGAGGAAAAGCTATTAATTAATGAAATGGAGTAAATTATATAACTCTGCCTTTCAATATGGGTGTTATGAGAATAGTAGTGTTTTATATATGAATAGATATTATAGAAAAATATGTATTTTCTTCTGAAACTCACTTCCGAAAGTGTAAAATTCACTTGTGATCTGCAAATGAAATCAGTGTAATTTTCTTTCCTCCAAGTCTTCTTCTTTGGAAACTTTATTAAAATATACACATCTTAGTATAGAAATTAGCTTAAATAACAATATTTATGTCAAAGCAATATATACTAAGAATCCGTTTTTTATAATTTGTATAAAATGTAATCGGAGCAACTTTCTGTTCAGTAGCAGATACTGCTAAAGATGATATCACCAGAGATTATTAACGCATTCATTGTTGATCAAAGCTAGTACAAAAAAACATCGTATTATATTTAGCCACAAGAAAAGTGCATCAAAGATCAAAGATACAACTGCGAAACAAAGTTTGTTAACTATCGAGTAGCTATCTAATATTTACATTGAATAAACTCTGACAACTTTTACCTCTTCCTTTAGATAAGATTGATGCAATTTCTTTTTTGATTACAGTGAAACCAATGGAAGGTTTTCATTAATATTTCTTTAAAGAGAACTGTGGCAGTATAAGTAAGAGATAAGTTCAGGCTTATATTTGAAAGCAGAAGCCCACCCATGCCTGAATCCGAACCCTATAGTTTTTTTAAACAGAGCAGAATGCAAGACTGGGCACGAAAATTAAGTTAGACAATTATTTTATAGTTTGATATTATAAGCTTTGCTGGTTTACTAGACATTTTACTAAAAAATAATATTTCTGAAATCCTTAATCAACTTTGAAAATTTTCAGCTAAAATTACGCACTTGAAAAATTTTAAGTCAGATTCAAATTGGCTCTTATGAAGAATTCATTTGCCTACCATAGATCATTTTAATTCTATTATTAAAAGTAAATGCGTTTCATCTATCGCTGTTAGCCTTTATAACATAAAACCTTTATAAATTTTATTTAATAAATGCATAGTTCAAATACATTATTTAAAATAATTTGTTTCTATTTCCAATGTCTGTATGGAAATACGGACATTGGAAATCCATTCGTGAATCTATTTTGATAGATCATGCATGTAATAAATATGTCTAGAAACAATAATTTTGCATAAACGGATGAAATCAGTTTGTGAGCATCAGATTTTCTAAGCATATTCCAGGAGAAGTGAGGACACGATTTTCCTAAGTATGTTCTATCCTAAGTCCGCCTACTCATTTCTGAGTCGAGAAGACGCTGAACATTGGAAGGTAGCTGAAGTATGAAGGTTCAGACTTGTGGCCAACCACGCGGCTGTCGATCAGACAGTCAGGAGTTTTCTGCAGTTTACTCCAGATGTAATGTGAATACGCGTTAGAACTCCCTTAAAGATCCTCCGTCAAAGGCATTCCACCTCCTCCCTTAGGCAGATAGCCCTGGTGTAGCAAAACTCGCCCAAAACCAATGCCGAGATGGCCAAGAGACGACCTTCATTTTATATACTATTCAAAAATATAGACAACCATGTAAATGCTATGACATTCATATAACAACTGAGCCAGTCACTGCAGCAGGTTCTATAAAATCCAACTCACTCGGTGTATAAAAGTATGCTTCCGATTGGACGAGACTGTTTATTTACCCTAAGCGTGTACCGAAATCGAACACCGATTAAATAAAAATGAAACTTAGCTCAAATTGCGAAAGGAAAAGTTTAGTACTGAAAACCAGAATCCCCTCTGTAAAAACATCTGCAAGGATTATGCACTGGAGAGAGCACAGCCATAATCGAATAAAGTTTATTCTAACTTACGTGCATCTTATCTTCCGCCATAAAATAGTAGTGCGAAATTTTACATCCTAAAATCTTAGGTCGAATTTTTTTATTAAATTTCTCATTTACAGTTCTAGTACCTGTATGTACATAGGATCGACCGTCTTTCTTTAAAAATGGATATAACAGATACGTCAATGAAGAGACAATTTTGCTGAAAGAAAATGAAACCTTTCGGCTAGGGTAGAATTTTTCTACAATAGTTCAAGCAAGGGTTTGAGATCGGAATTCGTTAATAACGTCCGGGGAGCAAAACATGTTAATCTAAGTGTTCCGTCAATTAAATTTTAAATAAATTAAAGTGCCATTTTATATAAGTGTTCCGTTAAATTTTGCCATTTTATATAAGTGTTCCGTTAAATTAATTGAATTGTCAAGAAAAAGCAAAAAGCAGAAATTGCAAATGATTTGTTTTTAATATAATAAAGGAGGCGGGATCGATGGATTGGAGATTTCCCGTTGTGAGTACACTAAACTTGCTGGCCATACAAGTGATAAATCTAAAACTACATTACGCATACATAGTTAAGAAATAAGGTTTCAGAATTAGAAAATTACACTCAACTCCGTTCAATCCAATGCGATGCATTTCACCAAAAGCAGAATATAGTACAGAAATCTCTAAATACATAACAATAGAACTGACTGGAGCAGAATCTGCAAAAACCTGGGTGTCGTGACTGATTCTCGTCTTACATAGAGAGACCAGGTGCGTTATACCTGAAATAAGGCTGCACCATGGCCGAGTGGATAACATACTCAGCAGGGTGCATGACTGAAATGTCAGGGTTCAGGGTTCTGACCTATCACGCGGCAGTTGATCGAACGGTCCGGAGTTTTGGATGCTTTTCTCTAAGTGTAACGCTTTAGAACCCCCTGAAAGGGCACCCTACCGCCCTCTTCCATAAGACACACCTGAGAATGCTCCCCATTTATAACTAGTGTTGCTCTCCTGCTCGGGTCTTAGATAACCCCGAAAGACGTCGAGGAACTCAAGGATTGATCTCTTGGGTACGAATCTATTTGAAAAAATTCAAGCGTTTGAAACAGAAATCTTGGCGAGATCTAGCCACAAAATGGGAAAATTACGGCAACCTTGACCGGAAGAAACGTTCCCCTACAACTGTAATAAATCACTCTTGCACTTGCCATATACAAGAATGTTCACGGTTAATTTTGTTCTTGTTTGAATGAAGAAACATTCTCGTCATCCGTTACATAAGCAAAGCAAGCGCATGACGCAACATAGCTGGCAAATGTCCCCATGGGGTTGATGTTGAATATTTTATATCAACATTTTATTTGATAACTCAACAAAGTGCGAATTATATCGGCTGTGCAAATAATTTGTTTTCAAAATACTGATTTTAAAATTGAAAAAACAATGTAATGAATATGTTTCCACACATAAATTAACTATAAAAATATACTACCTAATACCAAAAAGGATTTGGCTAAAAATTTCCCTTCGAACCCCACTTAGCAAATCTAAAAAGTAACCGCTAACTAACTTTCCGTCTAGTTTGTTTTAGCATAGTTGTTCTTCAGAAAAAATAGATTGTTACACATTAACTAAATATTCTTCAATTACATTAGAGCAGAATTTAATTCGACGAAGCCATTAAACATCCCATGCACTTAAAAATTTTCTTCGTAATTTTCTCAACGCTAGAGCTTTATAAAGTATTTAAACTTTCGAATATTTTAAAACAGGGACTATCACAATATATATATATATATATATATATCCGATTTATTAATAGATTTTGTGGAAGATGATACTAATAAATTACGATTACTTGGTCGTTCCATGATAGAAATTTAAGCGTGTGTTGACTACTCACCATTGTTATTGAAATGCTTTTTCATGATGTCGACCAAGGCGAAGGCCTGTTCGAGTTTGCTGTCGTGTTGTTTCATAGCATTCGGGGCTTCCCTGAAAATTTGTAACATATATACAATGTCTAGAGTGTTAGCAAGCTCTCGGATGAGAGAAAAAACCTCCATAATGGAGGTGAAAGATGTGGCGTGGCATCGATGTCGGTATTGTTTCTGTTTGCGCTTTTCTTTTGGCAGGGAGTGACTGGACTTTTCTGCCCTTCTTAGAAGTACATTTGGAGTGTTTTTTACTTTCCGAACATGTACCATGTAAGGAAAGTATTGTAATCATGAAAAAATTCGACTTCGAGATTTTGGTGTTTTGACACGTTTTGAGGGCTTCTGAATCCATTGATGCTATTTTTACGAGATGTATGTATGTATGTGTGTATGTGTGTGTGTGTATGTGTGTTTGTGTGTATGTGAGTGAACACGATAGCTCCTGAACGGAGCATTCGATTGAGCTCAAATTGGATATATATGTCATAAACCACCGTCGCAAGACCGGTATTGATTTTGGTGTGTATAGGACTTATAGTTTTTCTACAGGGCTACGACAAAGATTTCTTTTACACTATGGCCAATGGGGGGAATTTCTTGAAAGTGCGCTAGCGTTTACACGGTCGATTCGATTGAGCTCAAATTGGGTATACATGTTATAAACCACCGTTGAAAGACCGGTATTGATTTGGGTGTGTATAAAACTTATAGTTTTTCTACAGGGCTACGACAAAGATTTCTTTTACATTATGGCCTATGGGGGGAATTTCTTGAAAGTGCGCTAGCGTTTAAACGGTACATTCGATGGAGCTCAAATTGGGTATAAATGTTATAAACCACCGTTGCAAGACCGGTATTGATTTTGGTGTGTATAGGACTTATAGTTTTTCTACAGGGCTACGACAAAGATTTGTTTTACATTATGGCCTATGGGGGGAATTTCTTGAAAGTGCGCTAGCGTTTAAACGGTACATTCGATGGAGCTCAAATTGGGTATAAATGTTATAAACCACCGTTGCAAGACCGGTATTGATTTTGGTGTGTATAGGACTTATAGTTTTTCTACAGGGCTACGACAAAGATTTGTTTTACATTATGGCCTATGGGGGGAATTTCTTGAAAGTGCGCTAGCGTTTAAACGATACATTCGATTGAGCTCAAATTCGGTATACATGTTACAAACCACCATCCTAAGACCGGTATTGATTTTGGTGTGTATAGGACTTATAGTTCTCCTACAGGGCTACGACAAAACTTTCTTTTATGTTATGGCATAATGGCATATGGGGAGAAATTCTTGAATGTGCGCAAGCGTTTAAACGGTGCATTCGATTGAGTTTCAATTTGGTATATATGTTTGAATGATTCATCGATTAAAATTTATTTAAGTGCTTGGTCATGATCTTAATCGTAAGTGTTCGGAAAGTCGAGTGGAGTCACTCCAGATTTTTTGGTTTTCTTTGTGTGTGTGTGTGTGTGGTGAGGGGGGGGGTTGGAAATGACAAGTTTCTGAAGGTCCTTGTCGATTTCGCTTTTCTTGGTAGTGGTATCGGTTTGTTTTCCTTCGGAATTCGAAGTGGATTCAGTGCTTATCAAACATGCCGAAAAAAATTCATGATATTTTTTTAATGCAATCAATGATCATGCATAAACTATAGAAGATACGCAAATTTTGGTAACATTTTTGGAATCGCCTTCAAAAGTTGCACCTAGAAACAAATTTTCACTTCAGTAACTTCTACAGGTAAGGAGTTCTTTAAGAAATTCAGAGGAAAAAATGGCGTGTCTTGCAGAAAACTTAAAAATTTGCACAATTAATTTCTCGGTAATTGATTAACGTAGAACCTGCAAAATTGAGTTTCGTGATTATCTTAGCCCATAAAATTTGAGGAAAACCTAAGTTGGTGTGTTGAAGTGCATTGTTTGATGCTCCAAATTAAATCTCCGTATTTCCAATCTTTCTGTGCAAATGGGGTGTATGTCAAACACTATTGTGTAACATACATCCCAAGTAATAAATTGCTAGTATTTTTCTCTTTAGGGAAGGAACACGCTTAAAAAAAAAGAACAAAAATTCGCTCCTCAGGACTGAAAATCGAGACAAACTTATCCCTGTTTTCAATCCTTCGGAGTAATCTCAGCTCCTTCGGAAAGAAATTTAGTTCCTTTTTTATTTTAAGCATTTTCTTATCATGTATAAAAAGGATTCTAAAAAACAACCAATTGTCAATAACGTTTGGTTTACAACACACGCAAAAATACATGTCGCAATGTCATCATAGTGCGAGTTCACTTAAAGGGACATTTTAGAAGTACGTTATCTAATAACTTCCAGTAGTCTCCTTTGAAAAGTGAAAAACATACATATTACAGACATTCCTTAGTATTTTAAAGGAAATTGTTACTGCGGACACTTATGCTTTTTAAATAAAGCAAATAATGTTCTCGTGCACGCGAATTCGAGACAGCGGAGAATTCAAACATCCATTACAGAAGAGAAAGCATTGAAAATATTTTTACACGCAATATATCCATTGGCACGATTCATAAACATGTGTGGTTTAACTGTAACGAATGTTATACAACTTAACTGTAACATATGTTATACAAAATCTCATTGACTGATATGATACTAGTTGTGATCCATTTCTTAAAAGCATCACCGATTCAAGAAAAGTCAGTTGTCAGTGAGGTCCACATTTGAAAGTGATACCGTTATTGTAATGCCATCTAGTTGAAAAGTCCAATAATTAGGCGTGCCCCTTTTTTATAGTATTTCTCTTCTCGTTTCATATAGGCACTAAAGAGGAGTCTCTATTTTACACATTAATAACTGTGAAATTTCGTTTTTGTATATTTTTATGTATTTTTATGCAATGGTCTTAGTACTTATTTGAGGAATAGAAGCACACGCATTTCATTACCATATAAAACCTGTGTTATCAAAATATCGATTTTGTATTCTTCCAGGAAAACAATTGGAAAACGAATAAAAGTGTTTTACATTGAAGGAAGTTTGATTAACTTTTCAATGATGTTGCAGATTCGTTTCATTTCAAAAATATTTCTTTTATAAAACTGTTCTGTTAAACTGTCAAATAATTTATAATCCAGATGAAAAATAACTATTGTAAGTAGGAAACTCAAAAAAATTTCGCCAACCATCTCCACAAACTGTTATATTTTGTGATAAACTGTGAAAGTAATAGAAGTGTGAGTTCCATTGTGTATTTTTACATGGCTGATGTTATATGACACAAGGGTAGACAACAAGTTGATCGTTAAGTCAATTTTAGTCGATGGCCCAAGCTACTTAAAAACCGATTGCACTTCTACATGATAAACAGAGCACACATTTAAGACACCAGTTAAGGTCATCATTCTTCTCTTTGTCAGGATATATACCTAACTAACATTCCTTGAATAGATTCCCATTAATATGAAGGGAATAAAGAAATTCTAAATTTCCCTTTGCCTGTACATAATTTGATGTTTCAGTACAACACCGTCGATCATTTTCGCAATCAGTGAGGCAGTAACGTTAAACAACTACGTAATCTGTTACCAGTATTAACAACCCTATTTCATCTTATTAGATCATCGTTTACTTATTTAATACACCGTCATTCTTACTTAGAGTCGGAGTGGGACAAAAAGTCGATCACGATACATTTTTAAGGTGAAAAGCAGATCTTATTGACACAAAAGTTGGCCGCATCTGTTACACAGACCGCAGAAAAATTTGCTAAATATTTAGAGTTTCAAAAAAATGCCTGAAATCTAAACGGTCTAACATTTTGGCTACATGGTGTGTTTAGAAGCACTTCCGTATCAATAGCTAAATTCTGCATTGAATCATTCTGTGTTGCAATGTTCACATTTCTTTTCAAAAAGTACAGGCCGAATTTATTTAAAGGGCAATTTTCCGGACAAACCCTTTAAAAAAAAATACTTTTTTATTTCTATAAAGGCCAGGGCGCATCGTCATTAATAAGGAAACATTCAGGGCGTATGGCTCTTTGAATCAACATTGCTAGGCTGTATATTTTACTCTTAGTAATAAAAACAGATAGGAGGCAATTACCGTTTCCTGTAGATTGACATTTCCTGTACTCTGCTCTATTGACCTTTGAATCTGTTTTTCTTTAAAATCCCTTTTGAAAGCTTGAGTCTTTGCAAACCTGTCAATTTTTGTTTTTACATAACCCAACCCTGAAATTTAAAATAATGTAAACAAGGTTATTTTATGAACTGATATGGTTTCTTGAATTTGAGGCCATATATATATGACACAAACTGGGTCAAAATCTTCTAAACATTTGAAATCCAAAGGCTTCTCGCGCAGCGTGACGTGTAGGTGAGCTGCTTTTAAAGCAATATTTAGAATTAAAAAAACTTTTCTGAAAATTTTTCAGCCAATGCATTTAAGCATTGAATGATTCTTCATAGCTGAAAACGCGTACGAAATATAATTAACCACATTTTGTAAACAGTCATTTTTTTTGTTAGAAAAATAGCAAAATTTCTCTGCAAAATTTTGGAGTTTGTTATCATTCTAAAAAATTATTCCAAAAAATGAGCGTTTAAAAAAAGGGGTTAGTTACATTCCATACATGTCGGCAGCGATGATTTTATTGCAGCGGTGCCAAATATTACGGAATATAACTTACCACATTTTCTAAACCGCAATTTTTTTGCCTAATTTTAAAAAATAGTTACCGTGCCACGCCTTTAAGTGAGAAATTTTGCTATATTTTAAAGAGAAAATTGCCGTTCACAAATTGTGGTTGAATACTTGGCACCTATCTTATTGCATTATAACCGATAACTAAACTTGTCCTTTACAAAACACTTCTCCTTCCGCTGCATTAAATTATTCTGGAATATTTTAGAATATATTTGGATGAAAAACTAAACTGAAATTATTTTACTGAAAATTAATTTTATTTTCTTTCTAGTCATTTAATGCATGCTATTTATGGCTCTAATCTAAATCCCGTTTATTTATATATTCCATACTAACGAGATTACTTAGAAACACAGTTATCGATTCTTTCCAGAATCGAATACATAAGCTGATTAAACCTCAAAATCTGACTGTAGCAACTACTACCTCTCTAGCTTGTGTTGCTGAGACGTTAATTCCACTTTTTCATTCAATAGAATCAGATGTCATTTACGATTTTCTACTCTGTTAGCGATGTAAACAACGATTCGGATAAGATAAAGATTTGAAGGATTTTTTTTTTTTTTTTTTTTTTTTTGCCAAAAGACGATTGTCTCCCGAATAGTTATTTGCACAAAGCTTTAAACACGTTTCCGAAACTGCGCGTATCTGAGAATTGTACGCTTCAAGGGAGGAAATTAAAACAGAAAGAATAATACTCAATCAACGACGTCATTACGAACTACTGCATGTAATTATGCGCTGATAGCTGTAAAAGTGAAGATGAATTTATTCTGAGCAAGGCGCTTTAATTTATTTTTTAATTCCGTGAGAATTTTCTGCAGAAAAATATACATTAAAGCATCCTTTCGCTTTATTCAGTGAGTTACAATTTATAATGTTACAGGATTTTATCAACAGTTTCAATTTACTGAAATAGTAACTACAGACGAAAACTTTATAGAAACTCAATAATCGATTTTTGGCAGCAATCGGGGCCCTTTCAGGCCTATAAATAGTTATTTGAACGGCAAAAAATTTAAAAACTCACCTAGGTCAGTTTAAATATTTATATGCACTATTTTGATACAGAAGCTGATCAGTCGTTGATTTTTGATCATAGTAGCTGTTCTTTTCTGGTTTATGATGCTAAAGACATTAATTGTACTTTTTCATTAAATATTTTTAAATTAATTAATAGGATAAATTTCATTAATTTTTTGAAGATATTTTTTTTAAGGTTTTATTTTTAAAACAAAGAAACATAACTTTTAACATGCTTTTGAAGTAGAATGTATTAGAAAATTGTACTCTGCAACAAAAGTAAAATTTATAGACAAAAAATACTTGATGATTTAATTACTAACTGCTACAAATAATTACTTGCTAATAACTGTAAAAAGTAAAGATACATTTATTTTGAGAATTGATGTTTTTGTTGCAAGAGTTCTGTCATACGTTCACTTGCAAATGAAAAAAAATGCATTTGCAAGTGGAAAAGTTTAACTTGTATTGAAATATTTAAGTTGATTTTCAAAAGAAAAAGTTTAACTTGTATTACGATATCAAAGCCTAGTGTCCGACTAATATCCGAGCGCATAGCGCTCTCAATTAGGAGACGGAAAATGTCTTGTTCAAGCCCAGGTCGCGTCCGTTGACCTAGCCGTTTGGGGTTTTCCATGGTTTTTTCTGAAACTTCGTGTAAATACAGGTTAGGACCCCTTACAAAAGACCCCCATGGAGGGCAAACCTCCTCTTTGGCTTAGATCCCTTGTGAAGATAATGAACCATAATCCTACAAATCAAAGTCTAGTTTTTCTTAGTTTTGTGCAATAGTTTAATACACAGTATTTGTTCTAATATAAATACTATTATTTTTCTAAATACCGGTAGGAAAAAGACACAACTTTGATGATAACAAAAATACAAATTTTGATTTTCTCCTCAAATACTTACACAAAGACACCTTTCACATTGCTTTGGCAATGATTATTAACCCCAACCTGTTTATAACTCCAGACATGTCAACTCGACATATTCATTAAAGTCAGATGCAGATTTTCTACCCTCATTGGTTAGTAAACAAATGATAGAAAAATATAAAGTTTAAAAAGCCTGATTTCTGACAAAATGATTAATTCTCTTTAGATAGTTATTTGCACTACAAAGTTTTCAGTACGCTTAAGAAATAAATGCACAATGGGAATCAGAAGCCCCAACCTGTTTATTATTTAATGTTTTAAAGAATCGAACGAAAATAACGAAATGAAATCTGGTGAGATAATAGGTGAGCATGCATAAACTAAAGCCGTCCAATTACTTAAAAATTTGGATTAGTTTTTGAGAGTTAAAAAAAACAGTTGGGAAAATTTATTTAAAATGCGTAAATATTTGTTTGGGATGTCACATATAAACCTTTGAATAGAATGAAATAAAATTTAGCATAATAATAGGTAGTTACTTAAACTATAGGTGTCAAACTATTTCAATATTTTAAATAGATTTTTAAATTTTGCGAAAATAGAGAAAATGTTTGTACCATTCCTGTAAAACTAATGGAATAGAATGAAATTTGAAATTATGTTATGTGGAAAGTTTATGTTTGAACTATTGCTGCCAAAATTGTTTCGAATATTTCAAATATTGTAAGATTTTGTAAAAATCGAGTAAATGTTTGTTCTCGTATCCCTCAAAAACCACTTTAGAGAATAGAATGAAATTTAGTATCATGATGATCAGTCACGACTAAAATAATAAATGTCTGATTTTATTTTATTTTATTTTTTAAATTGAATAAATTTTAAAACTTTGCAAAATTGCATTTTTTTTTAAATGGAATCCTCACGAGGCGTTCGGAGTTAATATAATAGTTAGCTATTTAATTTTTAAAAATTTCTTCCATTTTTTAAAAATATTTATTTGACGTTTTAGGTTTTATTAGATTTATGCAGTTTTCTGGAGGCATAATATTAAACTATCTGTAGCGAATCAAACAAAATTTAGTTACAAGAGAGGAATATGACCTCTTGACATTAAAAGCTTTTCCACTAAAATAAAACTGTAAGTTTAAATATGAAATATTTTTGTTATTGAGAATTTCATTCGGCACTTAGTATCTAATCTGGAATCATTTAAATATAGACATAAGTTATAATTTTGCTTTCTATACTTTTGCCGATACACTATTTCCGTTGTTTGTACACCTATAATGCTGACGAAAAGTCAGGCTTTTTGGAAATCTGCATTACATACTAACCTGTCAACGACGGGTACTTCAGTTAATTATTAGACACAATTGAATTTAAACTAAGTTCTGAAAAGAAATTTGCTTTAAATAGAAACAGGTTTATAATGAACTTATCTCAATTTCAGCATTAAGCCAGCTACTGACAATCACAATATTTTTAGCATTGTGTTTAAAATCTCAAACTTTTATACCTAAAACCCCTGGAGATTAAAAAAAAAAAGTTGCAAAAAAAGAAGATAAATGCCTAAATTGTTACTAAATAGCACCATTTTATGAAAGTTCTATTAGATAGAGAATTAAAGCATGCTACCACATTTTTGGGATACCCTGTATATTAAAAATTATCTGAAGATAACCTTCTCAATAGCTATTTACTACATTTACTAGAGATTGTATGCAATTATCATGAACTTGGCTAAAACAACAAGTGACAATTGACTAACATAAGTGTCAATTACTGGTGAAATCCATTTTTTCTTACCTCATATAATTGACAGCCCATCTTAAATAAATAAATAAATTTATTTATTAAAAAGTTCTCTAAATATTTACTTTATATGCTGTTATCTAGTACAATTCAATTTATATTGATTTCTAAAAAGAAATGTGCTTCAAATAGAAACAGGTTGATAATGAACTAATCTTAATTTCAGGATTAAGATAGCTACCGAGAATCAGACTTTTTAGCATGCCACTTAAAATCTCGATATCTGATACCTAAAACCCTCTAGAGGTAAAAGGAAATTGCATAAAATTGGAGACAAATGTCTAAATGGGTACTAAATAGCACCATTTGATAACAGTTCTGAAATAAAAGCTTATTATAATAAATTATTGGGCAAAGTGTCAATCACTGGTGCAGTGTCAATTGCTGGTTCACCTACCCTATGTGCTAAACTTACAAAAGGCTGTTTTAGGGAGTAACAAAAAGCATGGACTGAATGGATCCAACCACATTACAGACGATCACGAGTTATCGAATCTCAACAACAGTATACCATCCAATTACCACTTTTCTGCCTCTCCTCATTCGACTGCCAGTACATATCTCCAACAAATCGATTTTACTTAACAACAAACTCATTGTACACATTCTGATATTTTTTTTAATTTCTTTACGTTAATTTAAAAGCAGCGTTTGCGTAAAATTCAAGCACATTAAATATTTTTATTTCTTTAATTTGTCTGGGTGAAACCATCTAATTAGTCTTCTTTGCGAAACCAGGCATCCATTGGTAAAATCGATAATTTTAATCATGTTCCCAGTGCAGTGAAACAAACTCGGGCGTAATTATAACGTTATTTTCAATTCAGTTGAGTAATTACTAGTAAAAATTCTCTTTCAATTAGATTTAAATCTTTTCATTTCTATTCATTTTTTTTTTTTTTTTTACAGCGAGAAAGTTTATACGGTAAACGCGTCTGATGAATCAGGTATTTTATGTAGCTTAAAGATTACCTTTGAGAGAGGAAAAAATCATTAAAATAGTTAAAGGTGTTAACAAAAATACCAGTGTTTTTTTAAGTGACGAATAAAAATAATCCCAGCAAGATATTTTTTTTGCAAAAAGGAACTATAGCGGTTTTTATGCTATTATTTCGCATACTGAAATGGAATCTCATATTTTTGAAATAATATTTTCATAAATCTGAAATTCTTTTTAAAATGTTAAGGCTCATGGATGAAATACCATAACATTAATTTTTTAAAAATCATGAAAGGATGCTTAGGTGACGATATGTTTGAGGTTTACAGGTTTTCTGCAGTTCCTCATTGAATACCGTTCTTAAATTTAAACCTCTGGCAAATTATGATGCTGACTAAGGGTTTCATAATACTAGCTCATTTTTGTGTTTAATTGAGCCGTTCTCTGTTTTGAAGGCCTTTCCCAAAACGCTAATGCGTGTAGAAACAGTTGTTAATAGTGTAAACGTCACTCATATCTTGTTTAAAACTCTTCCTACACAAATAACACATCATAAAATGTAATTCTCATTTACTCAGATAGTTATTATTTGCTACTTTTTTTTCTTGTCTTGCTCATAAGAAGCTTTTACATATAAAAGTTCATGTTTGAAGTTTGACACAGCTGACACATTAAAAATTATGTTTAAGTTGTCTGAATTGATTTTGTTCAATTTAATATATTAGTTGCCGTCCTTTTTTGAAAATTATTATTTTAAAGAAGCTTAGTTTTGAAAATGACTCTGATTCTGTCATACACTCTAGCGTCTTCATTTACAATTTTTCTAAATCATTGAAAAATAGAAATTAGTGTAAGTATTATTTCTTCGTGTATGTACTATGTCAAACAAATTAAATTATTGCATTTAATTACAAATCATACTTCTCATGAAAACAGCTAGAGGAAAAAGCCCCCAAAACATGTAATGTATATTAAATGTGAGCTTTATCATTTAACAATAATGTCCTCCATGGCTTGTTCAGAATGAATGGCATTTCGTTCGTTATCTCACATAAATGCCATGAATGTTCTTGCACAATTCAGATCGTTACGTTTTCGAAGTCACTTATTGAAAGAAATTATATGAGCAGAGCCATGATTTCGTCATATCACTGTTTTGTAAAAGGAGTATTTTAAGTGTACGGAAATAGTTCTCCAGACTTGACAATTGTTAACGGAAAGTCAATGAACTGCTTTAGACATGATATTACGAAGTAGGCTGTTGAATTAATTTGTTTCAAACTTTAAAAAATATTTATCGAAAAACAAATGAAAAATCGACAGTCAGTTTGGGCCCTAATTCCTCTTGTGCTAAAAAGTTAAATTTTCATTTTTTATTTAGCTATTCAAATAAAATGTACCTGAACTCGGTTATCTGATTATTTATGTCGTTGTAACCAAATTACGTATTAAGGCAGATGCAAAATGAGAACGGAAAATGTCCTTTTTAACCCTTTATCTGCTGACGGTACTACACTCATGTCCATAAATTAAGGATAATGAAGTTCAGGCAAAGAAAGAGAAAGAAGCAAAACAAATTTGACTTATTTGTAAAGTCTATTTATTAAACAAAAAGTAAAGAGCAAAAAAGATGCTATATGTTTGACATAATTAATAAAAATTGCAAGTTTTATTCCCTTGACCAAATTTCAAAAAAGAACCTATTTACAAAAAACAGTATAACATGGTTAGTAGGATGGTTAATACGGAGTATGTCTCCCGGACGATGCAATACAGGCCTGACAACGCCTAGGCATGCTGAGTATCAAATGATCAGTCTGATCTTGGGGAATATTACACCACTCATCAAGCAATGCACTCCGAAGTTCCGGTAGACAGGTGGGAGGGGGTTGACGGGCTGCAATTCGTCGGCCAAGCATATCCCACACATGCTCTATTGGATTAAAGTCCGGTGAGTATGCTGGCCAATGCATACGGGTGATATCCTCCGATTGAAGGCATTCGTCTACAATGTTTGCACGGTGAGGACGGGCGTTGTCATCCATAAACACAAATTCAGCACCCATGGCGCCCCGAAACAAACGTACTTGTTGTTCCAGAATGACATCCCGATAGATGTGGCCTGTCATCGTTACACTCTGAATATGCAGGTCAGTTCTGGAACCAAGAATAATTCCTCCCCAAACGAGCCATCCTGCACCACCGTAACGGCACCACCGTAATGGTGTTCTCTTGGTGGTAACGGGTACCTGGCGCTCTCCAGATGAATGTCCGGCGAGAATCAGACTCCAAACTAAACCTGGACTCGTCGGAAAACATCACACAAGACCACTGTTGCGGTGTCCACAATGCATGCTCTCTACTCCAGGTTAATCGCAGGCGACAGTGAGTTGCGGTAAGTGGAACACATCTGACACGGCCTACGAGCATATAGACCAATGTGCCCTAAGCGTCTGTACACGGTCTGCCTTGAAACTGTCGTACCGGTAGCTGAAGAGAGCTGACGAGACAGGTTTGATGCTGTACTCCGTCTGTTTCTTTTGGCAGTAACTGCCAAATAGCGGTCCTCATTCGGCGTTGTAACTCGGGGGCGACCTGTGCTGTAACGTCTACTCACATTACCATCATCTTGGAATCGTTGCCAAAGCCTGGAGATGACACTCTGGGCGATTCCAAGTTCCTCGGATACTTCCAGCTGGGTACGTCCACATTCCAGTCGTCCGATAATTCTGCCACGTAAAACATCATCCAAATGCCTCCTTTGTGCCATAACTATGCGGTTTTTGCACTGAAAGGCTTTCACAGCGCTTGTGAACCATTTTACTTCTTTGCCACCATTCCTTATATACCCCTCTCTTACACTCTCGTCATTGTGACGTACCATCCACGCCATCTGGTGGTTTCCTGTAATTTGCATATTCTTCTTCAAGATGTGTGTGATCATTCCACAGGTGAAATTTTTATTTTAGAGATCAATTTCTGTGTGATTCTGAATTATCCTTAATTTATGGAAATGAGTGTACGATGTACTGTAAAAATAAAATTATTTTTAAAAAAATTTCATTCATTCATTGTAACTATTTCTTTGAGAAATCACTACCAACTTTTTAATTTAATTAGCATACAACACGACTCTAATTTCTATTAAAGTAAGATTACTTTAAAGAGATAGCTTTGCGCTCACTTTTTAATGATGTAGAGCCGAAGAAAAAAAAAGAGCATTATTTTCAGATGTCGGTTTTATGATAAAAAGATTAGATTTCCTAAAAGTGCGTTAATCAAAGTATTATTTGACTTCTTCAGTTTTTTTTTATGCAATGCGCTTTTGAAAAAGACTTATTCATTGCTTATGAAACAGTCATCAGACGTGCAGCTAGTGCTTATTAATTGTTTTCTTAATTTTCTTTTTTATTCATCAGTATTGTTCCTTCATTGTCTACTAAAACAAAAGAAAAGAAGCAGTTTTAAGTTGAAATTCTTGGCAATTCTTAATTCGATGGATAAAGTGTTAAACTAGATTTAAAATCCTCTGATAATTGTCGTTTGTTAACAGAAGTTCTCTTACATAACGGAGAAAATCCTTTATTTAGCAATAAGGATATTCTCTCGTGAAAATCCGTTTCCCGTTGTCTGTGCAAGTCAGATTATTTCGAAAGGGGAGAGTTCACCCATTCAAGGCATGAAATCGCAGAAAAGTGTCTATCTTCAAAGGTCAAATTCTATCAAAAGGATGAATAGAGTTTAAAATAGTATTTAATAATAATTTATATTACATTATATATTGTTATACATTGATTTGATTTACATATGAGGCTACTAAAATTAACATGAGGTAATATCGTTAAAATTATAATTGTTTCTTTTATTGTAAAATCGGGGAAGAGTATATAATTGTAAAGAGAATCTGAAGAGTATATCGACCTATCTAAACATTATAATATTATTATTGCTAAGAGATTTGGGAATATTTAATTCAAAATGTAGTAAATATAAATCATCTAATATCAAGGAAAAATTCTCTCTTGCATTATTCCTGTTTTCTCAGTTGATTTGATATAAATACTTAAATATGTACCTGAAAGCTCCTTTTCCTTGTATCTACGAAATAGAAAAAAAAATATTAATACTAAGAGCGTTTAAAAAGTAAGATACACTCGTACAATGTTGGTAAAAATGCTGCAGCAATACAATATGACACACATACAGTACATTATTTCTCATCAAAATCTTCAGTCGCTGCAGACATTTGTCGGAACATTGCACTGATTGTGGAATAGAAACTTGCGTATTGGTCCTTGAGCCCCTTTAGAAGAGCTGTCGGAACCTGATCACCACTGGTAAGGTGTCATCCCTTCAAGTGTTTGAGATTGCCGAACACGTGAAAATGAAAGGGTGCCAGATCGAGACTATACGTTGGATGCTACCAA
The DNA here is from genome assembly GCA_038373885.1 of Cheiracanthium punctorium. Classification (NCBI taxonomy): domain Eukaryota; kingdom Metazoa; phylum Arthropoda; class Arachnida; order Araneae; family Cheiracanthiidae; genus Cheiracanthium; species Cheiracanthium punctorium. The sequence goes on from JAWZYV010013430.1 coordinate 1,190,742, forward strand.
ACCTCTTATTCATAAGTAAGAAGAAAACGCTGGTTTGTGAGTTCTTGCATTGTCGTGCCAGAATATATATATATTAGTTTTATATTAGTTTTAAATATTTAATATTTATATGTGCTAGTACAAATAAGATTATTTTCTTAATTAATAATAATTCAATAATGTTTAGATGTGTAAGTTATATATTAATATTAATTAATAGCGGAAATACAACCTGTAGCAATCCAAAACATATGTAGCCACATTTTTAGAAAACTAAAAATTTATATATATATATATATACACGAACCTCTTAGTGTTTCACAGTGGGACGCAGCACAAGTGGTTTTGCCTTTCAGCATGAATTCGGTGTGCACAACTTTTGGCATCATTTCACAATATCTGGAAGTCCCATTCGAGATTTCAAAAAATTGAAAAAAAGATTGCAGCGCAGCTGGCATGCCTTTTTTTCCCCCTAGTATAATCGGCGCTTGTTTTTATAAACCTAATACAACTGTAGGCAATTACCTTCAACTGGTCTGATAAATAATGTAATTTATCACCATTATGAATGATCGAACATGTTAACGAATTTGTTTGACCGTAAGTTTTTTTAATCAACTTTTCTCGAACATAGTTTATTATCAAAAAATAAATCTCGCTAATTTAAAAGCCTTTTTAATGAAATGAAGAGTACATGAAATCTTTTTAAAGTACATTTTTAATGTGATAAAGAGTAGAGATAATCTGTGAATCAGAGTATTATTATAAAACATCCAAACTATACCAAGCTACACATTTTAAGCTACTTTTCATAACATTTTCCCATCTCTATAAATCTATGTAAGGATCCCGTAATTTGAAATCTTGGATCCAAATCAAATATACAATAGAACAGAAGCCAGATAAAACCGTTTATCACTTTATGTAAAAGTCTTCGGCACAATGCCAAAAGTTTTATAATTACCGAAAAGGTGGAGAAGAATTTCTATCATTCGGATGAAAGAAGCCAAAAAAGTAATGCACTCCCTTTTCTGTACAGTGATGCTCGGTAGGCAAATATTCTATTGTTCGTTCGCTTGGTAGTTCCCATTGACTAATAAGAAACATGACAAGTTTTGGGTGAGTTTAATCTTAAGGGATGAAAATGTTCTCGAAGAATCTACGTCATTCAATAAATTTTCTTGATAGATTTCGATATTTTCGAAAACTTATCTTAACTATAGATTTTGTTACTGATCTGGACTATTATTTTTACTTTCCGAACATGTACCATGTAAGGAAAGTATTTTAATCATGAAAAAATTCAACTTCGAGATTTTGGTGTATGGACACTTTTTGAGGTCTTCTGAATTCATTGACGCTATTTTTACGAGATTTATGTATGTATGTATGTGTGTTTGTGTGTATGTGAGTGAACACGATAGCTCCTAAACGGGGCATTCGATTGAGCTCCAATTGGGTATATATGTTATAAACCACCGTCGCAAGACCGGTATTGATTTGGGTCTGTATAGGTCTTATAGTTTTTCTACAGGGCTACGAGAAATATTTCTTTTATATTATGGCCTATGGGGAGAAACTCGTGAAAGTGCGCTAGCGTTTATTTAAATACTTGGTAATGATCGTATTTGCAAGTGGTCGGAAAGTCGAGTGGAGTAACTCCAGAATTTTTCGCTTTGATTTCAGTCACTGTCACTTTGGTCAATTTCAGCTCACTGATACCTAGAGATGCAAAGGGTGGAAAAGATCGGGTTTATTCCCGAGAATAAATACGTTATTAAAATTTTTCAATTAAAAATAGTTTATAATACAATCATTTGTTCAAAGAATTTATTATTCCTGTACTTCAAAAACTCATTCAATTGATCTAAAATGCATGTAAACTTTACCGAAGTCTCTAAACATATTTTACTTTAACCGAATTTTAAATGCTTTAGAAGACAAATGAAAAATCATGTAAACATCAGGGGATGACTAAGTATTAAAAATTTGTATATCATGAGAACTTAAGTTAGTACCACTTACTATTTACGAATTGAAACTTTAAAAATTCTTTCCACAATTTGTTTTTCCAAGGTAACAAATTCAGGGGTAACAAATTCCAAAGGTTCCAATTCAACAAGGTTCAGGGTAACAAATTCCAAAATTTGTTACCCTGAATTTTATAAATAATAAAATTCAGGGTAGTCCCAAAAAACCTTCTCCGGTATATAGATCTCTAGTAGCCGTTCCTTTCAACTAGTAGAGATGAGATTTCGAATCTAGTTATTCAGAGGTATGCGCTCGATATTGGGATTGTTTAAAACACTAGAGCTCTCGCGGTTAAGATTACAGTGAAAAAAAAATCAAAATTTTCAGTTGGCAACACTCACTTTTTTTTTCCTGCGAAAGATGATCAGCGCATTGAAACAGCCATAAATGATTCCTGAATGGTACACGTATGAAAAAATTTAGCGGCTTAAAACATTTGCGAAGAAGAGCATTGTAGCGAATCAATCAGTCCGAGAAAGGAGAGGGGAACTATTTTTATAGGAACTAAAAGTTTTCAAGTGTCCTACTGTTGGTCTAACATTTCTACGGTCTGTTCCAACGGTTCTAAAGCTAAGATTTTGTTAAATTCTCATCTTTGTGCCATCTTGATTTCTTGGAAGGTTGAGTTTGTAGATATTAAATTCACACAAAATGCATAATCATTCTAAATTTTGAGTCTTGATCCTCTGGGAAGCTAAAATGAACACAAAATCAAGAAAATATCAATTTCAGAGCTTTTAAATTTAGATTTTACTTTTAAGCTCCGATTATGTTCATACAAGCTGAAAACTTTCAGTTTAAGTGAAAATTTTCAGATCTTTTTATATTTCATAAAAGCTCTCTTTATGTAATACATTTAAAAGAAAATGATTCTCTTTACATTCTCATCGTTATCTTCCCTGTTACAATAATTTTCACTTATTTCTGCTGAAGATACAGAAGAGATGCATAACAAGAACGGCGTGCAGCTGGGGGGTCACACTTTTGGCGTAAAATGTTTCTAGAATCCGGTAATTGTAAATACGTTTCCGTTATGAATTTTAAAATCCCACTCAGCGAAAGATGCAGCTTTATCGGTATAAACTAATCGAATACCGATAATAGCGAAACCTTCTGCGTTAGATTAAGCTTGCTGATAGAAAATCGCTAAGCAACTATTAAAAATGATAAATGTTCTTCCATAATGCGGACTGCCAAAACGGATTCATTTGGAATTTTTGGGTTTAATGACTAAGCTATGTTGCAGTAAATAGTGCTGCACAGTATAGATTAGGGTACTGTAACGTTATTCAGTTAAACTACGCCATTTCAAATTTTTGAATGATTCACGATTTGTAATGTCGCTTTGAATTTTCGAAATTGCTTTTTGGAAAGTAAAACTCTGTGCAAAGGAGTGAATCTTCTCCTTTGTGTCTTTGAAATGAAGTTGTTTTCACTGGACTTGTTTTTCACAATAAAGGGGGTGGTTCTATAGAGTTAAACCCCCTGTCCAAGTTTAAATTTGTAAAATTGTGTACTGTAACACTTATGTACTTTAAACATTTGTATAGGGATGTGTCATTTTTTGCAGTAATTTTTGGTTTTGCATTTTAACTATATTCTATTCTGTTTGTTACAGCTATATTTGCTCGTTATACATTAGGATATTTTTCTTTTTTTAATTATGGAAGCAGGATTTGATTTTATATGCCATTTTTGCCTTTTTGACTTGTGAAGACTTATCCATCTATCTATCTATCTATCTATCTATATATATATATATATATATATCTGAAAAAAAGGATATGTCTAATGAGAGACTTCAGTAAGGCAACATTATTTTTTCAACAGCAGTTCTGAGTAAGAAAATTAATAGGCTATAATTCAATCCTATGTATTGTTCCCACTGAATTTCCATAAAATAGAAAATGGCGTTGTATTTCCTTTGAAAACGGAACTCATTGAAACCTTACAAGCGCAAAAACTAGGTTTTTTATCAAAAGAACTAAATTCCCTTACACTGCTCAGGAAGATGTCCTATAATAGATTTTCACATGTATAAGATGTGTGATTTGAAATGATATTAAGAGAAAGGTATAATAATTGCTATACGAAAGAAAGAAACGCGTGCGAAATGTAATAGAAACTTGATATTTGCCTACAGAACGAAACATTTAAGGAATAGTTCTCAGGATTTTTATTTATTTATTTTTTGCTGCTGTTGTTAAAAAGTAATATCTATTACTTTGATTTCAATAAACTTCGAAGGCATGGTATGAACATTCTTATAAATAAAATATGTGTTTATAAAAAAAAAATACATATGTATAAATTTGTTCTGACAAGAAAAATTCGAAATGAATAGTAGTGTTTGATGATTGCTTTTCTTTTTCAGGTATGAAATGTTTGCATTTTGAAATCTTAAAATATGTTAAACAAAGTTTTCTAAGTAGAAAAAGACTGTGCTTGTTTGGAGAATTTTATGCTGAAAAAAGTGAGTTCGATATAATTCAATTTTACTTTATTTATTTTACAATTCTTAAGGAAAACTTTATTCGCAGTCTATCTTTTGAATATATAGAGAAGTAATAGTTTGGGTTTTACATCCTTACAGAGAAACTTGATATTTTAGAAATATATTCTCTATTTAAAATACAATAAACATGTTTAAGACGTAATATAATACCTTATTTTCGAATTTAATGAATACCTCATGATATTTTAAGTTGTGTATTAACTAACGTTTGGAAATGGCACTCGCGGTTTCACATTCCTTGGAGATTCCAGTTAACCATGGGTGCTTTATATTACTCACGAATTTGGTCAATTCATTTGTTTACCACTCTATATTGAAGTTCTAAAACTAAATAAATTAACAATTTAATTTGTATTTATAACAATTTTACGCTTTTTGGTATTAAACATGAATAATTTTATTCTAGACTTTACTAGCGTTCGACATCACACATTTACTGAAGCCTTTATTGCTATTTATATTTTGCTTCAACAAACAACTTTTTATCTTGATTCGGCTTTTTTTTATAATAACTACAAATAGTGTTCAATTTTAATCGCATAGTTTTTGAGATATGTATGCACATTTCGACGTTTAGAAAGTAGTTTACTTTTACAAATAGAAATTTCGCTTATTGTTTAACTTTTGTTCAAATTTCCATTTTCTTACATGACTTTATCATTAACTATAGTTTTTCATGATGAATTTACTGTTGATAAATTGATCTTAATCCATCTTAATTTTAAATTTGTATTTTTAAATTATCCTTTATAAAAAACAGAAGTATTTTTAAATTATCCTTTATAAAAAACAGAAAATGATTCAACTAAGTGAATCATTTTAATATTCCAAATATCGGCAAAAAAAAAATTAAATAAATTCTTACCCCTTAAACAGAACTTCTCCCAGTTTCTCATATGTAAAAATTTAAAGAAAATGTGCTGAGAGTACAAAAAATCTTCTATTATACATTTCATCAACTAATTTTTCAGATATCCATAATATAATTTTTTCTGCAAATCTGTTTCCCCATGAATATCTTGCCACTGAAAAGTAATTTCTAAACAATAGAAAAATTTCTTTAACGGCCTTAGGAATCAAATAACTAACATTAAAACAGTTACCAAGAAGCAAATGTTGATTTGTTGGTATTAGATGTTCATCTATCTTTTCGTAAGATTTTTCCTTTCATAAACTTACTACAGTGAAACAAGTACAAAAATCTAATGCAAGTCAGGAAAACCTTTTCGATTATAAATTATAAGAGTGAGGAAGTGATCTTGCAGTGCGTTACACTCCCGAACAATCGATTTTCGCAGCTGTGAGCTACGTGATTTGGAAGAATGTTGAAAGACGGTGGTTACATTTACATACGAAACAAAAAACTCACATCAATTGTCTTTGATGAGCGTAAGGAAATTTTCACCCTTACGTAAATAAATAGTCTCTAGGATAATGCAATAGACGTACTCAGACGTTTGAATAAGTTTACCAAGTGATAAAAATATTAAATGGCATCGAAGTATTTTACATTATAGCCAAATACAGGATAGAGTATTATATAGTATAGATTATAAAATACGGTGTCAGGATTACAATCAAATACTAGCAAAAGAAGTTTCAAGTTCATACTTTATGAGTGTTTTAACAGCCACATTCACGTTTGACATGCGTTTTGACAAAAAAAAAAATTCTCTCTCTGAATTGGCAGATAAGCACAGTAAAATTACAGTTTTTGTCCATTTTCTAACAATTTTTAAATAGTTCATTAAACATTGAGTGCTGTTTCAGCTCGTTATATGCATTCCAATGGAAAAGAGCATTGCTTTCCCATATGATTTAATTTTCGCCTGGATTTTAATCTGAAAAATATGCCGTTTTGTTGACTTTTCTGACTGATCATAATCTTGTAAAAAAAAACGTTATTTGTATCCATAACAGATGAGATTGGAACTGTTCCTGTAATTTGAGACCGAGAACAACTTTGTAAAAAATCAGAAACAAACCTACAAAAAAGCCATCAATGTGCATTAAAACCCACAGAAAAAAGTCGTGTTAATATAAACCGCGAAATGAAATACATTTGTAGGCATATTAACTTTGGTTTGTGTATTTTTACGATTAAGAGTCGTTAACGTTGCCATTTAGATTTTAATCTTAAAATAAATGGCAATATTAGGTTTAGAGCAGCGTTGGAATTTTCATGTCTCCCATACCATATAGATTTTCTTTATCAGTTATTAACTTTATGAACCAGGAAATAACTCAATTGTAAATAAATGGTGATATATTTTGTAATTAATTAATCTCAGTTCAGCCTTTTTTGAGAGGAGTGAATACTGGGAACTTCAAGGTATGATTCTGTACTGGTATTGGTTTTAAGGGGACTCGACACTCCAAATTTCTTTTGATTGTTTTTAACTTAAAAAAAATATTTTTAGACACTATTTAGCCACTATTATAATTTTTTTCCTTAATTTTAAAAGTCACAAATGTACTATCAATTTTGAAACACTACTCTTTTTTGAATTTTTCACTCTTTTGCTTCAGTTTTTGTGTTGTAAATGGTGATATATATGCAGGATGTGCAGTGCTAATAGTGCCCAATGGCTATTTCCTAAACCGTTATTCAGAGACACATAGTTCCGAATGAAAACATGTTCTTAATTGTATATTCTATTATACGAAAAACAATCGAAGTCAGTAAATTAATTCCTATAAAAATTACGAAACTTAAATTTTTATACGGTCCCCCGGTCCTATCAGTTATATCTAGGAAAATTTTCTTTATACATATTTAAGCACAATTAAAACAAAATTCGCCCTTCTACGACCAAAATTCACCGAGTTATGACGTAGCAAACATGTTCACTTAAATCATTTTTTCACGTTTAAAAATGTCCCGTTAGGGTAAACCGAAGGGACCCTATAAATATTGAAATTTTAAATGATAGGTTAAAATTTCCTCTTTTTGGTATAATGCGGAGAAAGACGCAAATCTTACTAATTTTTAAGCAAAGGGTTATAGTCAGGCTCCGTAAAATTCTATCCGGGATCAGACTTACTAAGTCAGTCGTATGTATGTGTAGCATGCAGATGCATAACACTGAGTATGCTACGTAAAGTACAGGAAGAGTTTTCTACACGCGTGCCTATTTGCATGACAGCCGAAGGAAGCTATGCTTTCAGCAAATGTTATACTAACAGGATTTGTAATATTATTTCAAGTTTCTAAAATGCATATATTCTTACTTTAAAATTTTTCATTTTTTAATTTACTGTTTAATGAAGTGTTTTATTATCTTGTTTTGCATTTTAAGTTATTTGACACCAGTTCATTTAAAAAACTCTTTAAAAAATTCTATTTTCAGTATAAGCTATATTTTTATGTTAATTTATTGGATACACATAGTTAAACGCTAATATTACTTGTTGCAATCTACAATCGTAAAATAGCTAATGAAATTGCTAGTAAATATTACAAGGATCACAAAACCATGTCCATTCATTTTTCTCAAATTCATTTTGTGTACAGCCCCTATTTCGCATCTCGAAAAGGGCTTATAACTGATAGGACCGGGGGACCGTATACAAATTTCAATTTCGTAATTTTTATAGGAATTGATTTATTGACTTCGATTGTGTCTGATAGATTATACAGTTTAAAGTATTTTTGAAACCGGAACTATGTGTCTCTGACTAACCGATTAGGAAATAGCCATTGGGCACCGTTAGCACTGGACACCCTGTATATATATATATATATATATACATAACAATGTGCAAAAAGCCGCCCGAGTTATGTTGTGGCTAGAGAATCATTCTACCATACCACGGGTCTGGATTCGAATCCTGGTATGAGCTTGAGTGTCATTTCGCCCGTCCCTTCATAGGAGGCAATGCTGCTCCACCTAATAGGTGCCTCCATAATAAAAGGACCAGTACACTAGGCCTTAGTAGTAGCCAATGACTGATGTTCAAATAGTGCCGAAAAATGCCACTTTTGATCTTTTTATTTTTTATTTTTTAACGTATAGCTAATCTTATACTATAATGTCTTACTTATTATATAAGGTTCAAGTCGAAAAACTGTCACACAAGTTCATAAATGTTTGACTAAACCTTAACAGTTCAAAGGTGACAAAATTTCAAAAAGCAAGAAATTGAGAGATAAATGTGTTTTTAATGCGTAATTAATGCGTCATTATAAGATTTGGTTCAGTTCAGCAAACAGAGTGCAGGTATTTGTCTAAGCAGCTGTATCTGGTGTTGTCATTGTAATATGGCTTGCAAATTTTGGTGAGATGTACGGTGTATAGGCTATTTTAGTATCACTCTCAAACTCGATATTTTCATAAAATTTTCATGTTGTGGAACCCTTAACGTCAATTTTTTTTCACTCGTTTAAAATCAGAATAAAATGAATCCGTCATAACTATGAGACTTCTTCAGAGATTAAAAAAAGTTCCTGCCTATCTGTCCTTACTTATTTAACTGAAATAATCTGAAGTAATAAGTTCATAGATAAAAACTATTTGAAAGATATTTTTAAATTGGGACTAATTTATTATTGAATCACTTTTCGTGTACTTTAAAATCGATCAACGGCAGTATTACCTTAGAATGAGAAAGCATTCCCCCCAAAAAACTGCTCACTAAGGCGTCGTCAAATCTAATTCCGATTCTGGACCGTTTCCAAAGCAAAATTATCATTAAAGCATTAATAATTGCATGGCGATTTGTATTATATTTTAA